>JAFBJZ010000457.1:1200000-1800000 GCA_016785225.1 Psettodes erumei
AGACAAGTAGAAAGTGTCTCGGTGACACAGCGGTAAGCTGAGTGTAACGTTGTGTGTGTCTTTATATGCACAGTGTATCTGTGTTTGTACTGTGGTGGTCATGTGTGAGTAAATATCTTTGTGACGCTCAGCTGTAGTCAAAGCTGTAAACGGTGAAGACTGCAGCGGGTCAGAGTGTCACCCACGCTCTCCTCCGTTAAGACCCGTGCTGCACTTCATCTGCCAGAAATGCAGGACATTATGATGAAGCAAGGTCTCCAAGTGAAGTGAAGTAATGGTCTGTGCCTGCACTCATTACACCGTCCCCTATAATTTACCTGATATGAACATAAATAGACGACAACGAACTAAAACGGTCTTTACAAAGCTGCTCATTTCGGGAAATGATGTTCCCCGTCCTTCATGACGGATGCGATTTCTGCAAAGAGAAAGCTTCTAATCTTAAAAAGGGAGGGCGGGGACGCAGGAAAATGCAATAAATAAAATACATGATATAATATTATCCATATTTATATATATTTATATATGTATAAATAATATAGTACAGACGATGAGTTCTGTCTTGGCTTGATTATGTTCAGGGAGTAAAATGACAGCATTCAGAACGAGGCCTGCTTCATGGTTTCCTCAGCATGGAGAGGAGAGAGAGCTAATAACGAACACACGACCGGCTTTGTGCTCAGACTCGGACATTACTCCGCAGCACAAACCCGACATATCGAGCCCGACTACAAGTTGCCAAGTTATTCCTCGTCAAGTGGTCTCAGCTCCTCCTTTCGGGCCTGCTCCGGCGTATGGGTGCGTACATTGTCACTGGAGAACGGGACAACGACAAGAAGAGCTACCACAACCACGAGCCGAAACACAGAGAGGAGGGAGCTGGGGTGACCCCGGGTCCAGCTGGCTAAGTCAGACCCGGTTGTGTTGACGGCGAGTGAGCACTGGAGGCGGCGACCTGGTCCTGTGACTTCTCTAAGAGGCGGGCGTTTATACAAGCAGCGGATGGACTGTGGTGTTTTACAGCCAGATTTGAACCAGCGACTGTGTGTACCTGTGCGGTTTTTGTCAGAGAGAAGGTGCACCTAAGTGCGGGCGTGCATGTGTACACTCAGTGGATGGAAGTGTTGTACAGATGCAGATTACGTGTGTTCATGTCCAGATTTAGCCCAGGGATATTTCAGAGAACTGGATACCAACAGGAGAATTTTCAATAAATCTTTAGGACATAATTGCTTAAATTGTGTTAATACAAATCCTAATTTTGGAGTGTTTGTGATGCTCTTGTGATGATTGAGTATGGGGCTTTTTGGGCCAGTGGGTGTCGTGTGAATTCCAACAGCGGCTGCAAAGCCAAAAAAAAAAAAAAAAGCTGCAGGGCTCGGAGGTGTCCCGTGGTGCCCTGGTTTAGACGCGAGTGAGGAACCCCAGGTTGAGCGAGCCGGGGATCTGGATGGTTTCCAAGGCGAGGGAGGAAGGGCTGAACGGGAAGGTGACTGGATATATCATCTTCGTGTCCATCAGCAACTGGGGACTCTCACAACGGTCTCGCAAGCGAGTCTGATGGGTAAGAGAGGATAGCAAATGAGATGGAATAATAATACGCGTTTCATTTGCAGAAAAAGGGGCAAGTTTAAAGTTTGGAATAACGTGAGTATCTATGAAAGGGCTGTACAAGTGTTATTGCACATTTTAGTGATTTGCGCTGCTGCCAATTTTTTTTGCCACCAGCAAAACAGCCACAGTATGTTATCCCTGTCAAGTTACTATCTGCAGATTTTTTAGATTCATCCTGGTGTTATAAGCTTTAGTTTTTAATGAAAATTCTGTAAATTGCTTCAGTCCACGTGTTGATTTCAGGCGATTCTGGCTCTGGGTCAGATCTGCGGAGGTGGGGGTCTGCCTCAGTGACAGAAAAGTATGAAAATCTTACTGTTCCAAGTCAGGCAATCCACTGCAAAGAGCGTCAAACCTGCTTTCACGGTTACACAAGTTACATCACCACTGCATGATAATGCAGTTACAACTGATTTCAAATGTGGATGGCTTGACAGCAAATTAAAGAAAGAAAACAGTATTTAAAAATACCAGATAAAATTAACACGACAACATTCTATTTCTGCAGTAATTTGGAAGGGGTAACTTTGTCACGTGGAGTTTTCCAGGAGCGTTCAGGTCATGTACAGTACATAAAAGTAGCATGTCCAGAAAACAGTGTTGGGGTTGGACACATCTGGAGTTAACCTACCTGTATGGTTCGTATGAATGCAACGGACACTCTCTCCTCAAACTCGTTGACTGGAGTGTAGAGGTTCAGGACCTTCACAATCTTAAAGAGAAACCACACACGATGTTTACTAAAACACATTTTACCTAGGAATCGCCGATACGAAAGTGTTTCGAAAGATTAAGTCAGAGATTCCACGTGATTTCAAACATGACTTCAGTCTGTTTGAATGTGGAATGAGAAAGTGTTTTACCTGAGCAGTGGTGAGGGCCTGGCACATGGAGCAGATGGCTTCAGCATCCTCGTCAGTCTTTTTCTTTACCTGCAGCAGCTGAGCGGCCTGGATAAGAGGCTCCAGAGTCTCCTTGGCTCCGCAGGTCATCAGACCTTTGTCTCTGAGCCACTCCTCCAGCTGGCTCACATTGTACCTGCACACACACACACACGATCAGTAAAGTGGTCCCAGTCTAAATTCAACACATCCACAAAAAAAAAAAAAAAAAAAAAATCAAGCAAATCAGCCTGGCCCTGGTCTGGCTCCTGACTGAGCAGCAGCATCTCCTACCTGATCTGCATGCCTTTGCTCCAGGAGCACATGTCCTTGCGCAGCAGCAGGTTGTTGAGGGTGACGGCTCCGATGATGTAGAACTGCTGCTTCACGACCTGCTTGATGAGCTCAGGGTCGGTGCCATGCTGACACATGGTGGAGTGGAAGGCGCTGAGCTGCCGTAGGATGGAGTCCAGGGTGTAGGTGCCCTCGTCAGCGATGCTGGACGTGCGCTTGCGGAGACCCGTGGGCTTCACCCCCGAAACGCCCTGGATGGTCTCGTGCTCCAGCATGCCAGAGACTGCAGGGAAAACACACACACACACACATAATAAATACCTAAAATAAATATCCATACACGAAACAGAGCAGTGCTTCTGATCACCACCGGCAACAATGCAGTAGCATTAAATTGAGTGAGCGCACATACAGTCAGACGTGTACACGCACGCACCTATCATGGGCTGCAGGATGTTCTCCATGCATTTGATCAGCTGCTGATAGATCTGGATGGCCAGGTCACTGATCACCTGTCTGTACTCTGCCAGGTCGAAGTTGGACAGACAGTGTTCATTTTGCCTCGACGTGTTGTGCTTCATGAAGGCCTTTGAAACACACACACACACACACACACACACAGCGACAAAACAAATTAAATGAAGTGTGTGTGTTTAAGCAGGGTGGAATTTTATTTAATCTTTTTTGGCACTGGAGTTAATATTTAGGCCTCAAAAATGTATTCAAAGCAGTTTACTTCCTACATGTTAGCTAACGACAGATCTATAATCTGCTAACACAGAAGAGCACAGTCAGTCTCACCTCGTCACCACTGTATTGTTTCAGACAGTGCAAGAAGCGGCAGGTGTTGGCCAACCAGAAAGAGACCGTCTCAAAGTCATCTCCTCGTTTCTGACAGGAAGAGAGAAGACAGTGCTGGTAGTACTCATACTGTAACATACTGTCCAAATCAAGTTTAATTAGTTTATATGCAGAGCACTGCCACACACACACACACACACACACACACCTTTAGTATCTTCTTAATGCTGTTGATGGTTGAGGTGAGCAGGGTTCGGACCTTCTGGTCATCATTGACATAGTCTGCGTGTCTCAGACACATGAATAGGATGTAGGCCGGCAGACCTGGGATCAGATTCACGGCTACACCGCGAGGCTTCAGTTCTTGAGAGACAGATGAGGGAAGAGTTTAGTGGTAGACTGACAAGGATAAGAGGTTTCTGTTGTCAACCTCCCCGAACACACACACACAGATGTAGATTTCAGATTTCCTGTTGTTATCACTGCTATTAGGTCTAAAAATGACTGAGGCTTCATGGAGGATTCTCCTCCATGTTCACTCCTCCAAGGTCCACATGAAATTAAGGCACAGTGCAGTAAATTTCACTCCAAACACCAAGACACTTTAAGTGTTAGTGATTTGTTAAACTGGAAACATGGAGAGACACGAGAGGAGAAGTTTACATATCATTCACCTTTTTTTAAAAACAAAACAAAACTATTTTTCTCTCATTTCTTACCCAGGATGAGGTTCTTGACCAGTTTGAGCTCATCCTCCTTCTTGTACTCCAGCATTCCTTGGAAGTCTTTCTCCCTGCGGGGAATGTTGACGGGGTGGATGGGCTCGTCCACCATCTGTCCTGGAGACGTCTGGCCCTCAGTTTGACCCGCTGGGACGCACACACACGACAATCACAATCAGTTAACGCAGCACAAACACACTTAGAGCTTTTGTCGAGGCCTTGCTGAACAGCTCCATACCTCCCATCTCTCCAATCCTCTTGGAGTAAACCTTCAGCTGCTTCTTGAGCTTGCGGATGGTTCGGTCCTGCTTCTCCAGCTGCTCCATGAGATCCTGAAACAGACAGCAGGAAGGCGTGATGGAGAGAGGGGAAGATGGGAAGAAAAAGACCAACAGAGACAGGAGTAGTGAGGAGAAATGGCAAGCCTGTCTGCGTCACACTGTCGCCCTCCAGTGGTAAAGACGAGCACTTCAGCATTTCTGTAAATCAGCTGCTAACACGCAGGCGTCAGGAGGGCGGAGGAAACAAAGCATGCTGCTGTTGGACATTTTCGTTATCCCACTGTGGATAAACAGCTTTGTTTATGAAAATATATACGATTAAAAATGTTCCATACTATATGTTCAAAATTGTGAGTTCATTGAGCTGCGTGTTGGAAAAGGTGTGTCGTGGGAAACAAAAGCAAAGAAACAAACGAAGGAGGGGGGGCTTGAATCAAACATGAAAGCTGCTGAGCTGATTGTTTAACCAGAGGGAGAGAAGTTGCAGGACTCGCTGGCTGTTAGGAACGAGGCGAAGGTTGCAGAGCTGCTCCGCTGTGAGTTAAGAGGACGCTGCTGGAGAGAGTTAGAGCGCCGCGCAGTGCGCTTTCATTCAGGACGCACAACCTCAGTTAGTTGTAACACACATGCAGGCGAACGCGCGCCATCTCTACATACAACCATCCGTCGCAAAATGATGACTCGGGCTTCTCGGGATGCTGTGGGGTCCTCGGCCATGAGTTCCTGTCAGGTGACACCATCCACACAAATGAGCGTGTGTGTGTGTGTGTGTGTGTGTGTGTGTGCGTGTGCGCGTCACAGCTCTAAGGTGGCCGTTTTTGTACAGGGAGAGGAACCATCAGCTGAAACATTTAGTGTGTGACGTATGTAACATGGGGAAATTATGGGTCTGTTAATTTCTGACTTGAGGTGATGTAGTGTGCTGGTGTAAAGCCGGTTCCTGTTTGAAGGCACCACAGGGATTTTTTACCATTTTTTAGCAAAAATGCTGAGCTCTGGATGTAGAACACGACAACACAACACTTCCTCTGAACCTGAACTTAGTCATTTTTGTGTAATCTATATCATAATTTTCTTTTAAACACTAATTTCTCTACAATTGCACCGACATGGTCCCCAAAGTTACTATGAACATGAGAAAAGACAATGAAGTGATCGGATTGACAATTTTCTTCTCCATCTTTCTTTGTTGGACGATGACACCTCAACCTGCTAAGTGGCTGGATACAAAAAGAACAAGTGGTGATGACGCAACAAGCATCACTGTCGTTCCTGTAATGATGTCAACTTTGAACATGATGTGCACTTTAAATAAACATGAGGTGACCCTTCTTTCTCAGTGTGTGTGTGTGTGTGTGTGTGTGTGCGTACCAGGTTCTCGTTGGTGAGTCGCGTGATCTCGTGCTGCAGACTGGCTTCGATTCGGGCCTCTGGGGGCAGCTGGAGGTTTTGGGCCAAGAGCTGCTGCTGACGATTGTTCTCCTCCTTGACATTCTGCAGCTCACCGCGCAACGACTCCACCTCATTATCATAGCTTCTCCGCTGAGTCTGCAGTTGGTGCTCCAGTAACCTGAGAGGGGGTTTAGGGGGGAGATGGGCCAAAGGGGGGGGGAATGGGTGTAGATAGGAGATGAAGGGATGAGGTTCGTGGCAAGTGAGAGAAGAGAGGAGAGAGGTAAGAAAAGGTAGAAGGAGAGAAAGAAGTGGGAATAACCAGAGACGAAGCATAAATAGGAGAAGACGAGGGGGGAGGACATGAGCAAACAGTGAGAGTGGTTTTCACCACAGCGTGGTGACGCAGGACAGCAGCAGTACCAGCAGCCCAGAGCGCAGCCTCTCTTTGTTCTGCTGAGTCATCAAGCCTCACGCTCTCGAAAAAGTGGAACCAAGCCAATAAAGCAGTCAGCCAACAGAGTAAACAGATCACGAGTCTTCAGACCGAAGTCAAATAGCGCTTGTGGACTAGTTTAGCGTCTGCTTTACGAATCAGGAGCAAAGTTTTTGTCGGTGTGTTTGGACCAAAAAGGGCTGGTGGTGCTGAAACACAACTGATCTGTTGGCAAATCCACTTCTGGCAACAGAAGAATACAACACACGATGCAAACACTATCTGATCAGGCGCTGCAGTGAATACCCAGTTACATGAAGCTCTAACTGTTAACAAGCCGCTGCTGTGAGCCAGTAAAACAGGGTTAGTGAGAGGGCGAAGACAAATCCTGCCGCACTAGCTGATGAATAAAATGGAAAAGTCAAACCAAGCCACTGTACACATTACCATGCATTATCTCTTATGGATGTAGACCTACTTTTATTAATTTTTTTTACAGTACACAACCCTGTAAAGTCTATGCCAATGTGCTGCAACCAAACCATTGTTGTCTACCTTGGCAGGGCCTGTGTAATGGGCCCTATTTACAAAACATAGGGCAGACTTAAGAGTCTTTACGGCTACTAAGAATAAAATATTGAACGTGTGAATCTGCCCGTAAATCCAGCATCTATATCCATAAAAAGGTCTGATTAGTCAATAAGACTTCCAGGTCACTCAGATCAAATAAACAAACACTACTAATTTTCCAGAACTGGCTGACTGTGCAGCTGGACGGTGTAAACAAAAAGAGAGATGTGAGAGAAAACCAGACAGATCGGTAAACCGTGAGAGAGAAAACCAGCGGTACACATCGCCTCCTGTGAAAAGGCGCAAACATGTCATGCTTTCAAAAATCACACTCGTGTTTGAAACACTGGTTACACCTGATGGTTTCCTTTAAGCCCTGATTAACCAGCCACAGCTCCCCGTCCTCATTCAGCTTATGGAAGTCTGGAGCGGCAGATCTGACCGACACACAACACAAAGGGACATGAGCAACACAATGACAAAATGAAATGAGGGATGGGGGGATGGGGGGCACAAGACAATGTGAAGGAGAATATGCCTGCTTTGATATGACGATGTGCCTCTGCCTGGTGATGCTTAATGAAGCTTCATTCTGTGTGGTGTGTGTAGCCTGCTGTGTACTGCACGTTTTCTACTGCGCACGCCGCTCGGTGGTGCTTTACACCAGGGTAACCGAGCGAGTCAGTGCGTTCCTGCACTCATGGAGCTCCGCTGATTCAACTGTGACGTCAGTGAACGAAGAAATTCAGAAGGAGCAACGTGGGAGAAAGGCAGTGATGCACAGCTCCACTTTTTGGGAAGCTCTGAGGTCTTGAAATGGAAAGAGATGTTGCTTTTATTATCTTCAAATGCTGTTGCTAAGAAACTGAGCTCACATTGGTCTAATTGTCTGAGGTATCACCAAGGGTAATATACGCATTTAAAACACCACGATAAAGTGTGTTTGTGTGTGTGTGTGTTTGTGATATTTTGAGGCCAGTGAGATGAAGCACAGCCGGCTGCAGAAGAAAGTGGATTCAATTGGTGGAACAAAAAATGTGGAACCCGTGGTGGCTACTAGCAAAACTCTAAGTGTGTACAAACATACGCTTCCTTAAAAGTGTGCTGTGCATCTCTGCTTCAACAAACAGAAATCCATAATCAAAAACATACACTAAGAGGGTGATGTCATGCGGGATTCATGCCAAACTCATTCGGTGAAGCGGAGACGGGAGGCCTCATGTAACAGCGTGTGATGACATCACTCTGTGGCTCGACGTGTTAGTAAGACAACTGAAAGTTGTGTGTCTTCTTGAGCTCAGACATTTCCATGCTTCTCCATGCCACACATTTTGGAACTACTGCACTGTAAATATGAAGTTCTACCAAATCTCCAGAGCTGCCGAAAAAAACACTTGGAGTCTTCCTCATTCAGCGAGAGACGCTGGACACATGCAAACCTCCGAACCCTGACAACTCCACTCAAAAGCCAAATACGCATTCCTCGACTGTGGTGAATACCGGCCTTCTGTTTCAGTAACACCTGAGCTGTAGCTGGAGCTGTTGGTCATGCTGTGAGGGCGGAGCTTCAGTGATGTCAGTCACTTGTAAACATTGGTCAACCCTGTACAGCGGCAGCGTGGCCATGCACGCTCTGCTCCACGATGCATAGGCCACGTCCCGTCGGTTACCTGAGCCTACTCAGCAGATCATTGACTTCCAGCGGCTTACGCATGAACCTAGGAGATCTGCACAGGACAAAGAGGTGTTCACAAACGCATACGCGCACACGTATACATGCACCGCTCAGACAGACATCACATTTAAGATGGAAGCGGAGCTTGGTAACATATTAAAATGGACAAGCGATCGTGAAAGGGGGAATGGTGAGGAGTACCGGCGGCAACAAAGTACCTGTTGGTGTCTTTGAGGCCTATGTAAGCTTGTTTGATTTCATCAGCGTCCTTCAGCTTGGACACGTCCTCAACATAGACAGACGGCTCTGTCATGGTCTCCTGGGGGGAAAAAAAGGGGGAGAGAAGAAGGAGGAGATATTGGTTGAACGAATGAGAAGGAAAGAACGAGGAAGAACACTTTAATTACAGAGCGACCTGGTTGCTACAAACTGCCTCTGAAGCTGCATCATCATCATCACTGTGACTGGGGATTTTCATACAGGGTAGGTGTATGAGAGAAGTGAGTCAGTGGTTTTGTTAACATGCGTTTGTGTGCGTCGCTGATGACTCCCCGCCAGCCTCAGCGTAGCTGTCGGCTGCGACTGTCCTTTTGCTCTGACAGTCGTGAGGCAGTCGGAGCCACGGGGCGGACACAGTGACGGGCCATCAAACGACGCCTCCCTACGGGGAGCGCCAATTCTCAGCAGTGGCCTCTGTCTCTGGCTTTCAAGAGACAAGAGGCGCTCAGCATCAGCTGATAAGTAACTCCAGCTACAAACTTTTGAAAGTGTTTGAGCACGGCACACGTGGCAGCTGTGTGACACTGTATAAAGACTCTCTCAGACATTTAGCGAAACTAACTGTCCATCAGTGCATTCAGCCAGCCAAAGGATGAGACGGATGAGATAATCAAGGAGACAGTGGGTATGGAAAGCCTCTGACAGTAAGGAGGCTGGGTTTTGTGTCGGACCAACTGATTTCACTGGGGTGTCATGCTTGAGGGTTGATTTTGTTTGTGTTTCAGATGTGGCTCTTATTCAGTACCCCGTCATGTTGCTGTTCCAGCGAAAGCTGTTGTTTTCCAAGTGGTGGGAGGAGTTACACTTGTTTCCAAAAGAATCAAGAGCAAACTACTGCTTCGAATCTGTAGTTTGGAAACCCAACTGATTCTGCTGAATCAGACTTCTTGCATAAGGAGGTTTTATATACATGACACAGCAAGAACAAGTGTCAGATAATCGTGCATGATGCAGTTTTGCAACTGTACCTTCTCATCCTGTGGCAAAGCATGGATGGAGGAGAGAAGGTGAAGACAGGAGAGTTAGACACAGTGAGGGTACACTGAAAACATTTTAAACATACAGTGTAAACCATATAGATGTGATTTGTGTTCCAATTTCAGAAATGCTTTTCTTTGTCATTACTTTACTAACAAGGGAATTTAAGGTCTTGCTGGACAACATACACACAGCATAAGAGCCATTTATCAAATGTATAATTTTTGTCAAAATGTAACAAAATTGATCTTTAGTCCTTTGTTACTTTTGTGGTATAAATCGACTGGGGTGAAAACATACATAAGAAGGTGGAGGCAAACTGCAGCTTCACAGTTATGACCTCTTGTGAAAAAACAAATAGCGCCACGTGGTGAAAGAGCCATAGTTACATGTGGACGATTACAGGCTGAATGGATGATGAGACAAAGGGAATGAGAAGCTGTCTCTACCTTGTGGTGCATGGCTTCCTTCTGGCTGACCAGCTGGGAACGCAGGATCAGCACCTCCTCCTTGCGGACCTCCAGCTCCTCACAGGAGGCGTTGAGCTGGTCCAGCAGCACCTTGTAAGCTGGGGAGCCCGGGGCCCCGGCGCCTGTCGCTGCGTCACCCAGCAGGCTTTGCCTCATCTCTGCCAGGTCATGTTTCAGCTTCTTGTTCTCCGACTCCAGCTCCTGACGCTGAGAGGGGAAGAGACTCGTGGTTATGGTCATTACATGTTCCGCAAATTAGGCATTTTGAAATGTGCCAGGCTTTAAATCAAACTGTTCACTGAAATCCATGGAAATCAGTCGAACGAGTTACTGTTGATGCATTTTTTTTTTACTTCTCCGTCTTCTGAGTATTTACCTTGAGGGACTCGTACTCCAGCTCCGCCCCACGAGCCTTTTTAAACTCTGCATCATCCTGATAATGACAGATACAGATCACAGTCGAACAAAAAAATTGATTGATAAAAAAAAAATCTAAAAATTTCTGATAGTTGAGCGAACCTCTTTTTTCCAATGTGGTAACCGAGCCATTCACAAATGACACACTTTAATTTTAAAATCTCCTATTATGTTAGAGTAACGTTAGAGTGTTAGAGTAACTGAGACTGTAAAAAAGTTTTTGTTTTTACTTATAAAAGCTTATGACTGTATATAATATCATTAGAAAGGTTTTCAACAGATACACTCCCAGTTTTACTTCATGTTTACATTTCTTCAGTAAGGGTAATCATGCCCGAACAAGGCCTGGAACATTAAGCGTGACGTGATTTGACCATAAAGTGATACATGTCAGTACCCTGGCTCTAGCCCGCTGGAACTGCTCCTCTTTGTTTTCCAGTTCGTTGCGCAGTGACTGCTTTTCTTGCTCCAGCTCTGTGAGACGCTTCTGCAGCTTGAGGGTCAGTGAGGTGTCGATTCCTCGTGTCACGTCCTGGATGACAGGAAAACGTCAGGAGGAACGTTAAACTGTGTTAAACGCTGCCTTTCACCTTCATGCCAGCAACCATTTTATAACAATTGAAACTCTGTATTTGGATCGTTCTTCGTACTAAATACCAAATGTGACTGGATTTAATGCAGGCAGCCTTACTTCGGCGGCACGGGAACCTTCTTCCAATTCGGCGTACTCGGAGTTGTAGGTGTATTCTGATTCGTTGCTGCTGTGGGTGGAATCTGTTCTCCTGTGGCCAGGCTTGGAAACGTTCTTCAGAGCGAAGAGAGAAATCAACAATTTAAGCTCCATGCTGCGTTTAATATTACAAACAACATTCCTTCTGCCCACAGTGGTAAAGCAAATCTACTTGAACAAGTAGAATAAAACAGTTACTGGGCACGTGAACAGGGCCTATAATGAGCATGTGCGAGTTCGCTTCTCACCGAGGAAAGAGCCATCTCCTCCTTCAGGTCGTCGTATTTCTCCTCGAGGCGAAGGTGTTCTGTCAGGAGATTCTGGTAGCGAGATCGCTCCTCGTTCAGATCCGTCTCCAGCTGCTGAGTCTCCTCCGCTATCGCACGAGCCATTTTCTCTGACGTGACAAAGAATGAAAAGAGATGTAGTTACAAAAAAGGAAACAAACTGTGGGGATTACGAGACAGTCAAATGTTTCTGCATGACTGAGATGTATGTGATGCGATAAGTAATCAGTACGTATGTACGCACTGATGTGGGCGTACCTGTCATCTGCTGACTCTGTTCCTGAATCAACCTGTTCAAGTCGTCCTTGTCTTTCTTCAGCGAGCCATTCTGGTCCTTCAGCTCCGAGACCATCTGAACACACACACACACACACACACACACACACACACACACACACACACACACACACACGATCCTTAATTCACATCTGATGAAACATGGTGAATATCGACAGATCAACTGTAAATGTGACTGACCCAGTCATTTTACACATCTGTCATCTGCCACATTACAGTAACAATAAGTACAATAAATGCTTCTCATTCAGAAAAACCCTCCTGAGATATTTGAGGGAAAAGTCCTGTCCTGTCTGATTCAGCAGAACTGAATCCCGACCAGCTCCAGCAGTGGAGCTTTGACCTTTGACCTCCATGTAGAAGGACACGAGAAAAAAATATTGAATAATAAAATGAAAGCAAACCAAGAAAAGCTTGAATGAGGGAGTCATTATTATTCAGGTGTTTGGAGAAAATATCTCACAACTACGAGCTTCGCCTATTTACTTGGGTAAGAACTTCATTTGAGAGATTACAGATCAATATCAAAATGTAAAAAGAACAAAGTACACAACTTTGAATAGTAGGGTTGTAGTGTGTGCTGGATTTGTAGTCTCTGAACTACAGATCATGTAAGGAGGATGCTAAACAACACACAGATGGGTGGCTACCTCACTAGCACTCTACTCTATCTCCTGTGCTCACCTGACCCGAGGCAACTTTGCCCCCCGAGCCCACCACGTGTCATTTTCCCCCTGGTTGGCTCTGGCTCCTAAATTGAGGGGAAACCATTTTCGACTGGCGCTGATATCCATATTTATACAAATATAGTATTTGGTGATATGATGGGTATTTCCAGGGAACTATGGGAGACGCTAATTATCAGGAGCCATTTCTATTGACCTTGGTTTTGAAACAATGACAGAATATTTGACAGTCACAGTCTCACTAAAACTGGAATACTAGGTGGAGGAGAGAAGAACCACTTGTTTTCAGTTCAGCTGCATGAAAAGGTGATTTTTCCAATTCAAACCTTATCAATTATCTGCTAGGAAAAGGTTAGATGCACAAGTAAATCAGTAAATTTAATTCACCTCAGACCGGGAGAAGATGGAGGAGCGGGAAAACAGCAGGTAAGAGGGTTGACATGGACGTGGATCCCGACTTACTTTCTCCATTTCGTCCCTGTACTTCTGTGCCCAGTCCTCGATGGTCTTCTTCTCCTGCTGCGTGGCACTCAGCTCCTTCCTCAGCCGCTCCAGCTCCTCCAGCAGCGACGACACCTGTTTGGTTTTGTTCTTGGCCTCCTCCTCTACCCCGCGCAGCCGGCTCAGCTCGCCACGCATTCGCTCGCTCTCTGCTGAGTAGGACGTCTCCAGACCAGCGAGCCGCTCGCTGATCATTCGGTTGTCCTTGGTCTGGAAAGATGGCAAGATCGAAAATGTAAAATACCCCAAATTAATCAATCAAAGACAAAATAAAAGCACTTATATATCAAGTATACAAAAGGCCAATATCTCACCTGCTCGTCGATCTTCCTCTGCAGCTGCATGATCTTGTTCTCCATGCCTTTGTTGAGCTTCTTGAAGTGCTCCACCGAGCGAGCCTCGATCTTCAGCTTCTTCAGCTCGCGCCTGGCCCTCATCCTGCGGATGCAGCACTGCAGGTAGACGATGGAGTGAAGGCAGCGCTTGTACCAGCAGCGAGCCAACCAGCCACGGACGCGTTTCTGAATGATCACCGCCTTGTGCTCCCGCAGTAGCTACAGACAGACACAGCGACAGTAAAGAAGAGAGAAATTAGACCACGTGAGCCACTCTATTTTTTGCAGTGATCTTCTGATGTGTTCCTTACCGCCTGGTACTTCTGCCGGGCCATATAAGCTCTGAGGATTGTCTGCATGGCCAGGGCGGCAGCCTGCTTCTGCCTGTAGCGTTTCCTCTCCACGCACATCCTC
Organism: Psettodes erumei; assembly: GCA_016785225.1. Classification (NCBI taxonomy): domain Eukaryota; kingdom Metazoa; phylum Chordata; class Actinopteri; order Pleuronectiformes; family Psettodidae; genus Psettodes; species Psettodes erumei. Next base: position 1,214,061 of record JAFBJZ010000457.1, read on the forward strand.
TGGTACTTCTGAATGATGGTGGCCGCCTGAGTACGACGCATGAACTTGGCCAAGCTGACGAGGGCCGAGATAAACACGTCTCAATCAACACACATTTCTAATCTTTGTCTTAGTTTCAACCTTTTTTAAAAATTTGAACCTTAAACTTGTGTATTTAACTGCAATAGTACTCAGAATACATTGTTTAAACCCAGCATTGTCTTATAAAACAATCGTGATGGTTCTGTGTGTGAATGGCTGAAGGGAGGAGGACATCAGGTCCGATGACCCACCAGCGAGCCTGGTATCCTCGGGTGAACCTCTGGATGGTGATGGCTGCGCTGCGCTTGCGCAGATACTTCTTACGTGCCAGCCAGCAGCGGATGGTTTTCTGGATGCGGATGCAGGCAGCACGCAACTTGTCTGCCCTCAGCTTCTCCAGATAGGCGACCTGGCCGGCCCTGAAGAAGATCTTGGTCTTACCAAACTGGTATTTATCTTGGTCCTGAGGGGAGACAGGAGCAGAGCCCAGGGGTGAGACAGGGGTTGGATGGACAAAAAAGACACTGATGTACTGTGTAACGGAGAAGAAAATGTAAAACCTAACTCGCAATTGTTGATTTTAATACTACAGGCAACAGAAATAATAACACAGTGTGTCTTATTTGTTATTGGTGGATTTCAAAATGCTATTCTAAGGAGATTAGTGAAAACCCAGACAGACTGACCTGTACGAGTTTCTCCAGAACGTTTCTGCAGGTCAACTTTTTGTCAGCAAGCACGTCCTTCTGCTTCATCAAAACTCTGTAACGACTGAAGAACTCCTGGTAGGTCCATCTGTGACACACACACACACACACAGAAGCATTTAGAAACTGTCATAACCGATATATTTACATCCTTACTTTTTGTTGAATTAAACAATTAGAACCAAAGTAAATTGACAAAGAGGGAAATGGTTGGCATTGTTTGACTTTCTCTCTCTGAGGAAAACCACTAAGTACAACATAATGCAAAGCATTTTTGCACGTTAAACTGTGAAATACATTCTGATATACTGTAATCCTGTAAGGTGACTAATGCTGACTGACACAAAAACCCCTAACAGAATATACTTGTTCTATTATCTTACTATATATGACATTACAGAAATTTCCATGTTGTGTGTTCTCATTGCAAAATGTGTAATTTCTAATCAAATTTAAGCATTAATATCTTCCTAAAAGTAGGACTAATAAGGCTAGTAAACAAAGTCAGAAAAAATCCAGTACAGACAAAACAGTTTCCTCTACAGAGAGAAAAAAGCTGAGTGATGTCAGACATCAATTCAGACAAACTGTTTAGGGGTACACAAAGCATAGTTAACATATCAGAGTGGAGGAGAATCATTGGCAGCGCTGCTGGGATGTATCTGTACCTCGAGGGGAAACCTGCAGCAGAGATGCGGATGGTTTCCAGGACACCGCACGCTCTGAGCTGCTGCACTGCACGTTTCGGATCAAACCTGCCAACAACAAATGATCACAGTCAATATGGCCACCGTGCATTACGACCCAGCTAAGACGGTGACCAAGCTTGAGCACCGTGCATGATAATGGAAACGATATACGCAATTTAAATGAGTGATGACAGTGTTACTGGTGTCTAAACTGAGAACATGGAGGAGCCTAATGGTCAAAGGAGAAAAATAAACACATTATGGCGCCACAGAATAAAAATTTATTGGAGACTGTGTCTCTAAATTAAGATGCGATGCAGATACAGTTGAAGCAGAGAGGAGACTCACGAGAAGGCCAGCTTGAAGTCATTGGGTTTGATGCAGCGGACGTAGTGTGGAGTGGTTGCATTCAAAGTCTCCATCAGCATTTGCAGAGAGTTACGAAACTAAAAGAGAGGACCATCATCATCATCCTCACAAACCCCAGCCCCATCATCATCATCATAATACCTTTTGTACCATTAAGTTGAATATATGTTTGGAATAATTATCATCAATGTCATATGCTGTTGACCATAGTATTACTGCACAGTCAGTGCAGAAACTATTTAAACGCTGGTCTCCAGAATAGATTGAGTAGGTTATTTCTTACAGTTTGATATTTGCCGAAACAAACTGGATTCAATATAATTTCTATAATATGTAAATATCTACATTGAATGTGCAGTGTACAACAGCACTAGGCTAAATAACGTAACACTGGAGAGATGATCAACCTGGCAGCCGACAGTCTTCTTGTGCTCCCTGCTGCTTGTTTCCCGGCTCCTGTCGGGTCGGATGCTGAGACGGGTCCGGCCTCCGGTCCCGGGGACGTGACCGGCGGGGCTGGTTGCTTTCTCCTCGTCCTGGAACAGTTCCACCAGCAGGTCGAACTGGGAACGGCGGCAAATACAGTCAGACGCAGAAGACAGACAATACTGATTTGCTGAGAAATAAAATCAATAATGACAAATCACGTCACTCTAGATAGACTGTTAAACGTCAGTGCAACTACTGTAGATCACACCTGAGTAAAAACGCACTTGGTCTTTTCTCGTAGCCATGCCTTTTGTGTACTTACTGCGTGGGGCCTGCAGGCACAGGCAAAGCAGGACGACAGATACATTTTGAACAAGTTGTTACCGATGATTTACTTTTTAGAATATCCGTTAAACTAGACTCGATTACAAGTCTAGTATTCACGTGCAAAGACAGTTTGACATGAGAGTTATTCATCTCAACATTTCCACAAGAAAAAACAGCTGAAAAGCTGTGTCACAGTTCAAGTAGAGTAGAGTAGTAGAGTCAGTCAGACGTTTGTTACGATGTTATAAAAACACAATAAAAATGGTGAAAGGGTTACGCTTTGTTATATATGAGGGTATATAACATCATGTCATTAGTTTTGCCATGATGCTACGACATAAATAGTATAATGTACAATGTATGCCCTTAATTACAGCAAGCGCACACATCAGTCATGTTCCATATAACACTGGGGTTATATGAGGAGGATGCTGTGTTATGCCTCAGGTCCTCCTGCTTTGCTCACAGCGTTGCCATGCTGCTTCTCTCGCCACCTTCGTAAAGCAGAACGGCCAGAGCCACAGAGGCTCGACGTGCTGCTCGCTCTCAGCGCCATTCTGGAAACATAAAAGTAGCCTCTTTCCTTTGTCCTTTGTGCTTATCTCCAGCCCCCTTTTCTCCTCCCAGAGTGCCTTTGGTGCTCCCCATGCATCAAACAAATGCGCGCGCGCACACAGAACTTCAATCTTCTCAGAGGTGTTAAGAGTGATTATCACTTTGTGCAAGACAGAGAGACAGGGAAGGAGGAAAAAAAACGGGGCTAACGGAAGAGCTACAGGCGGCCCAGCGTTGTAACAACGCCTCTGTTTACCTTCTGCTTGCGGGGAAGGGTTGTCATGATGAGGAACATACATGGACAACACATGGACACACAGTGACAACAGAAACACAATGGCATTAAAAGGAAACGTTAAAGAACCCAAAGTTCAAAACTCTCAACATCCCAAACCAAGTAAACTACAACACACGTCTACAATTTCAGCTGAAAAGGAAAGAAAAGCAGGCAGGACTACTGATGAGGATGTACAGTAATGAGAAGAGAATGATGGGATGATTGACATGATTGAGTGGCTGGTATTTTTTCTGCTGTGACAAAGATGCGTGATTCATGTCGCCAGATCACAGTGTATCACAGGAAAAAACAGAATCGGGCATTTCTTGAATGCAGCGTGCTGAATAGACTTGCAAGCAGATGTCTGCATTCATATTTGAGAGTCCTGCGTGTGTCTCACAGTTCTGAGCAGCGTGGCTACTATCTGTGTGTGAAGTCATTAGATCCTACCTCCACATTTTTATTTCCCTGTGTTAGGTGACAATGCAGTGAAAGCAGTTGGCTATTGGCTGCTTATAAACATTATTCTCTGACTGTTTTCAGTGGTTTAAAGTAGGTATTTGGAGGTTGCAGGCAGAACATATACAAAAAATAAAGTTGATGAGAACTAGATGAAAAAAGTAGACTGGCAAAGTACTTGTGCTAATGCAAACCTTTTGACAAGTTGAACTGTCTTTGACTGGCCTTATAACGATATGTATAACAGCTCAGTATGGGCAAACAATCACAATATCTTTAGGATACACACACACACACACACACGCTCACATGATGAATGATGGGATAAGCTTGGCGGAGAACGAAAAGATAGCTTAATTAAACTTCATTCTCATGAAGTGGTCATCATAAATTAATCCCAAATCTCATGTAATGTTCCAAATCTCACTGATCTCCATGGCAACAGTCAAACCATACGTTCCACTGCGTTTGTGTGTGTGTGTGTGTGTGTGTGTGTGTGTGTGTGTTAAAGTGGTTGTGTTAGAGGTTAGAGTGGACAGTATTTCAACCCTTACCCAGCTCTGCTCGCGTTGAAGTCTATAAGAGAACAGTTGAAGGTCACTGTGAGCGTTTTCAACAAACACGCTGCATCATGGCCTCAATCTTTGTGTGTGTGTGTGTGTGCGTCTGCGTGTGCGTGTGCACGCGCGTGCGTGTCTGTGGATGTGCTGCCAAAACATCAGTGAGGATTTAAAGGCTTAGGCCCCTTTTGACCCAACTGAGTTTTATCCACTGATCTGGAAACAAGACCAAAACACCCCCACACACACGTGATGTGTAACTGAGATGTGATCCGACTCATTGCTTATTTAATCGTAATAACACGTGCACGTTTGCGTGAGTGTGTGTGTCAAGAGAATAGATCCCCATGTAGAGTCTCATGTAAAAGTTTTCCAGCTCCAACTTATGTTGGTCCCTAATCAGAAAAACTGCGATGTCACGTTCTTTAAAATTACTGAGGCAACTATAAAGCAGAGGTGAAATCTCACTCTGTGGGTCATGTGTTGCAGACCAATCCAACTCAGTGTGAGTGTGTGTTAAACTTTGTCTGTTATCTGTAAAAAAAAAAAAAACATCATCATAAACCTCCCTCCTGGATCAGGCATTTGTTTTTACCTCTGGAGTCAACATTACCTCCACATGGCCAGTGGAGGGTGCTGCTTTCCTGAGCTTTCAGTCACCACTTTTGGTCAGTAAACAGTTTATTTTTCCTCACAGGAACCAGGTGCCAAAGCATCAGGCTTCATTTAAGGTTACACAGAAACATAAACACGGTGGACACTTTACATCGATTCTGCCTCGGTAGGCCCTGCTTTTGACTAAGTGTATACGCTGTCATGCACAGTAAATGTGTGCGGCTGCTTGTGCATCTCACCTTGCTGGCCTTCATCACATTGATCTGTTCTTCATTCACGGTGTCCTTGTTCTTCTCCAGGAAACCCTCACACTGGTACTCGACCTGTTCAACAGCAGCAGCGATAGAGTACAGCTCGTGGTACAACTACAAACATATTATTGTTAGCTTTGCTTGCTTGTTACTGAAACTTCTAAAAACCTTCTTCTAACCACCAACCTTAAATTATTTCCACATGACTGGCAGCGTTGTGATCTTCCTCAGAGGGGGACAAAGGGTCTGTGTTCAGCAGACTAACCCTCCACATTTTGAGCTAAGTTGTGGACATCGCCAATGAAAACAATATGATTTTTTTCATCTATTGGATGATAAAGTGACAGCGTGAGGCAGTGAGGTCTGCTGGGTAGGTTACTGTATGTACAGCCCAAACTCTTGATGCAAGTTTCTCTTAATACATCAAGATCCATCATTGCCAGTGTTTGGTCAGAAGTATTTTCAGGGCACATGTGAAAGCCTACATTAGTCCATGGCCCGTTTATGTGTAACCTTATAGTGAGGATCTAAAAACAGACATGAACTACAACGCTTAGTCATACCTCAGTACAAGAAATGAAATCCACTACAGTGCAATGAATTACATTAGCTCACACAGCGCAACACCCCAAACACGTCACTGCAGAAGGACTTTCTTTTGTATGAAAACGGAAAGAATAATATATTCTCCAGCTAGTCTAAAAATAGCTCACGCCAGCACTGCAGCAGCCACTGCAGCCAGCCTGCTCTGAACTGAACTGTCTGCGTGGTGTCACACTGTGACACAAAGCACTCGTCCGACAAACCAGTGCCTGCCACGTCACTACCTTTCCGAATACCAAACTAATGGATGAAATGACTGTCTCACTCTGTGACTGACGCTATGGACACAGGAAACAAGTGCGGTGATGTCACTCGGGCCCACCTTGTCAGCAAAATGCTGGATGATGAAGGCGCGATTGGACATGCGTGGCTTCTCGAACAGGGAGCAGGTCTTCAGGTGGGTGTTGTACAGTTTCTGAGCCCAAGAATCATCTGAGCCTTTAGGCATCTGACACACAAAGGGAGAAAATACAGAGGAGACAGAGAGGAGAGAGTGTAGAGTACATACAATCTGCTCATAGGTGGACTGACTGACCAGTAAAACACCTGCACAACAAAAACTTGTGTTTGTCAAGTCAGACCATATTTTGTTACTAAGTTATTAGTTATGTTTGCATTGCACCACACTGTACAAATGCTGTTATTTTTCTTATAACTCAGTGCATATGCACATTTTTCTGATATTTTCTTGCCAGCAAATACATTTCTCTGCAATAATGTCAGCAATGTGGCCCACCTCAAATGTCAACAGCCTATAAAATGACCTTGTAGTGGTGACAAGCCAGAGAGATTAGTTAGGATTGATATTGTTCTGGGTGAGCTATGAAAGTGTGTAGATGTACAGATATGACACTATAAGCTGACGTGTTCAACGTTGACTGCTGCGGCAACATTCAGTCTTATTATCATTAACCTCACCATTGGCTCTGTGCATGATGTGTGAAGCTTTTACACTCAATGTATGAGCTTGTTAAAAGATAGATTTAAGATTAAAAGTTTTAAAGAGGAGCAATGATCTGTCTGAACTCAGATTCTTTTGGAAAGAGATGTAACAAAAGGTTGAAACTGGGACTGTGATGTGTTGGGAGCTTCTTAATGTAAGTTTTCTCTGCTGGCGGACGTGGTTTCTTGACAGCAGTGAGCGATCACTTGCCAAGAGCTTTATCGCTGCGTTTACAAGACAAGAGGTTATAACGCGCCCTCTGAGCAGCGCCTTCTCCAGGGCAGACTGGAAGCTACCGTGACTCGCGACTGGGAGGTGACGAGAAGGGCTGACTGGACTGGGGCTAGCTGGTTGGCACGCTAACTCAGAAGCAGATAAAAGCAAAACACGAGTTAATATTGATGTTGCTTTCCATCACTGGAGACAACTCTGGTGGGTAAAGGAATTCAATTTTGACGCTGAACTTCTGCCAGATTGTTAAGCAAGCAGCTGCTGATACTAATACCGGTGATGTAGCAATAAGTGTTAAATATAATTTAGAGGACGAAATAAAACGTACTTTGCACTCCTCGTCCAACAGGTCCAGGATTCCCATCTTGGCTTCTATGAGGTTGATGCAGGGCTGATTGTCGTAGAAGTCGATCAGGGTCCAGGGGATCTGCTCCTTCATGTACTCCTCCTGCTCCAGCTTGAACACATGCTGTGAAAACACACACACACACACGTTACAGTTACATACAGTTAAGCCGCTTACTTGCATTAAACAAAAGTAATATTCCACACCTGTGAAGATAATGCGCAAACCAACAGGTAAAACACATGCCGCTCACCATGTTGAACTGCTGCTGGAGTTTCTCGTTGGCGTAGTTGATGCAGAACTGCTCAAAGCTGTTGATCTCAAAAGTCTCAAACCTTGTGAGGAAGGACAGTGGAGTTAACCAGCGGAATAACAACTTTTACCCGGCTGACCGGGTCGGTTAATCAAATTTTTACTTAAGCAACTGATTTCTGCTGACTTGAGTTTCACATATTTTCTAAAATTATTTCCAGTGACTGAGTGCAGTTCATTGGTGGGATAGTCAGTGAAATTTAACGATGGTGTATGTTAAAATATCAACAAATTCAGCCAAACGAATGACATTTAAACGCTCAGATTGGGCTGTCCGGTTTCTAAAACTTCTAGCACAGAAACAGATGTACCCATAGATGTCGAGGACGCCGATGAAAGAGTGCTGTTTGATGTTGGTGATCAGAGCCTTGTTGACGTGCTCTACGATCCAGTTGAAGAGCTTGGCGTAGATATGTTTGGACAGAGCGTCACGGGCGTTGGTGGCCTGCAGACGAGGGAGGGGCTTGATATACGTCTCTGTGGCCGTCTTCAGCTTCCTGTGGCACAGCCACTGAGACATGTCCTGGTAGGTCACCCCAACCAGCTCGCAGAACGCCATCAGGTGGCGATTGTTGGGCTGAAGATGAAGAAGAGATTTTTGGTCATTACAAGGAAAAAGCCAGAGAGATGCGACCAAAAGCTGGATTTTCTCATTTTTTTTCTCTCAGTCTATGAAATAATTGTTTTCAGACTGTCTGAAATATTAAGCTGTCAAGCTTTATAAAAGTAGAACTGTCCAGGAGAGTTTAAACACGTCAGTGAGAAAAAAGACTGGACGTGAATGCACCACTTCTCCAGACTATCTTTTACCCACATTTGGAATCAAATCTGCATATAAAGAGTTGTGTTATGTTGTTGTGTAAAAGGAGACGGCTTGAGCCACTGGAGGACAGCAGGAGTCAAATGGAGCCAAAACTTTTGTCCCAAACTGAACTAAACCGTGACTGGAAACACAAGGACAGAAAAGACGGGGAAACTACGCTCAAATAAAAACCGAAACACGCCTAAAACTAAAATACATGTGATCACAGATGGAAAACTGCGAATATAATGCACGATGTAATGCAGTCAGTGGTGAACTATAAATATGATCCTTACAGGAATGAAGCTGCTGTCTGAATCTCTGTCCTTTATTTCCACGTTTCCCAGATGAAGAATGGCAGCCAGAACCTGGAACAACCCCATCTGATAGGACTCATTGATACCTGCAAACGACAAACACACACAAACAAACACAGACACTGAGGCTATGCTGACAATGACTATGACAATGACAATCTTAACTCCCAACTACACAAAGTCATACACAGGTATGAATATCCAACAGTCAGATGAGCTCTCGCTGACGTGCATTATAAATTCCTACACCTTCCGCACAGGTGTGTATGTGTGCACATCTTCGCACAACAGAGTGTGTGTGTTACCGAGCAATGTGAAGGCATTGCGGGTGGTGCAAAGCTCCTTGGTGTCGTCCACGCCATCGATGACGGGGCTGCGGCCCTGCCTCGTGTACAGGAAGTCGTTCGCGCTGCCTGAACGGAGAGAAGGAAAATGCAAATAAATAGTGAAAACATGCAGCATGTGCAGTTTCACCGTGGGCAACGTGTCCTCAGCAGCACCCTCTCTTCATCGTGCAGACCTGAATCCGACAGCAACATGTATGTGAATTATGACATGATTAAAATACCGTCACAAGACCATTTATTTTTCGTACCATTTCTTTTTACACCAGAGGAAAACACTTGGCCACCACAGACCTCCCTCGTTTTTGACCATATCTATTAAAATCATGCACATTGCGTCCTTCAGTCAGTGATTATGGCTGCCTCACAAGTGGCCATGGCAACAATCCTGATTGATTCGGTAGTGCTGAAAGGACCAGGACAATCACCAAGAGATGTTTGAAGTCGGATGTCAAAGCTTTTTCTAAGTGGCCTTGGAAAAAAAAAAAGAGAAACACATTTTCCTGCAGTGGGAGGTCTCATTTTTCATTATCACTTTTTCTCAATCAGCACAACAACCCCATGAGGATACACACTCATGTTTGAGGAATCAAAATGTCACAAGGTGAATCACTCACAGAAAAGTGTGAATGCTGCCTACTTTCACTGAGACCCTGCAGATGGTTCAGGGAAAATCAACACACTTCTGAGCTCAACTTTACCACAATGAGTTTTATCACACACACTTCACACTGAATTAAGGCAAAGGTCTGTTGCCTGGCAACTAGAGGCACTGACATGGCTGTGACAAGCACTCTATTTACTGAGCCAGGAAGTCAGCTGGAGAGGAAAAGACAGCAGCTGTGTGTGTGTGTGTGTGTGTGTGTGTGTGTGTGTGTGTGTGTGTGTGTGTGTGTGTGTGTGTGTGCGTGTGTGTGCCAACTGAGTTGCTGTACGGGACAGTGCCAACAGTGTGTGTGTGTGTGTTTTGTTTGCGTGTCCCTTGACTAGGATGAGCAGGTGCAGGCTCACAGTCTGAGAGCCTGTTCAACCACAGAGTCAATGAGTTTGCTGTGTCTAAACTGATCTGAGATATGGTGCTGGTCCTCAGACATGTAACTGCTCCCTGAAGGTTTTTCTTTTTTCTTTTTTTTTTTAGAGATACCTCTGCCTTGGGATGAAGGCAGGATCATTTCCAGTTGATGAGGTAGTTTGAATTAAGCTCTTATAGTGATGCATATGCAAAGCTGGAAGTAATGTCAATTAAAATTTTATGTCTTGTTTTTTTTTTTGGGGGGGGGGGGGGGGGGTTGCCTGACTGAGCCAATGACTGAGATGATAGATTTTCAGTGTCCTGACATTTTTGCTGCTGTGGAGAGCCACTGCAGCTTAACTCATGCAAAAAAGACAAAACATTTACATATTTTTATTCTAACCTTTTTTACTTACTCTTACTGTTTGTGTGTGGGTGTGTGCACGCATCAGACTTACTCAGCTTCAGAGTCTTGAACTCAGGCAGATGGGCTGACGCACAGAGCTGGTAGAAGATATGATAATTCCTCTCCTCGTCCGCCTGGGAGAAAACACGGAGGGAAAGTCAAGGAAATGCTACAGAAACACCTGCAGCGCGCTCCGCGGATTCAAACACGCCACACGAGCGTTACTGATCAACGCTAGAGCACAGATTTTGGCCGGTCATATCTGCTCTGCAATTATACAGGTTGACGGTTTAACATGTGGAAGCTCCACTGGAGCAGCTGGCAGTTTAATGCCCTGCTCAAGGGCATGTCGACAGACGTTACTGTGTCAGATGGGAATGGTGCGTGTTTCTTTCACCACATTCAGTTTGGCCCAGACATACAGCGAATATGTGACCCACCTGTTTTTCACCTGATGGATCATACTGTAAGTGGGTATAAATAATGCAACTGCCTGATACCGTTGGAGCTGCGGGTTCAGTCTGGTCTGTTACCAGTGTCCTACATTGGTGCTTCTACACCCAAACACACACACACACACCTGTAAATGGGTGGTGCTGGAAGACAAGCATGTGAAAAATGTGGAGGAGGAAAGTCACATCTTTCCACAAACTTCCTCATTCCTCCTATATATAACAGCAGAGCGAGCATTTGTGTGTTTGCCCATGCAGAAATAAATATCTTTCCTCTTTATCTCGACGCTGCCCTACTTGCTCCACCAGTGAGCAAACGTACCGACAGAAGAGACACTGCAGTTACTTTACATAAGGAAGTGAGTAAATTTCATCCACCTACTGTAGAACTTTTCAAGACGGTAGTTGGTAAGAGCTTCTCAGAAAAGGGAGAGGGAGGAAAGGAGGAGTGATGGACAATACGATGTTCTGTGCAGACAAATGCTGGCTTGACCAACACAAGTACACAAAATAAATCATTGTGTAAGAATTTATGTCCTTGACACTTCAAAAAGCAGAGAGAGAGAGAGGAGGGGTAGGAAAGGAGTGCCAGCACTGTATCCCGGTGTGACAGATGGCTTGACTTTGCTTCCTCCAACTCGTCTTTGTGAAGAAGGAAGTTATTGTCGCATACTTCTTCTGCTCGGAAATACTGACACCTGATATGTCCTGCTGATGACGTTAGGTAACCGTGGCTGCGGTGACTGTACATATGTGTGTATCTGGCTGACTGCACTCCTTCATACATGTGTGGAACGCTGTTATCTACTGTATCATTGTTAAATTGTGGGACTGATAAGTTTAGTTGCATTACAGCTACTATGCTCAGTGTCTTCCAGCCAGTGTTGTGACCGCTCTTCTTTGATGCCAGTGCAGTTTTCCTGTATTTAGCTGAGGAATTTTGCAGAGTTAAAGCGGTGGGTGACGATGCATCAGCAGTTCAAGCGGGAGTAGTTGCTGCAAATCACTGAAGCGGTTACTGCACGCAGGGTGGCCAGAGGAAAAGTGCACGCTACACAAGATAAATCATAAGATCACAATCTGAATGTATTGATTATCTCTGTCTGGTTAAATGTGGTGGGGGAACAGTAGCTGACAGGTCTGCTGAGAGAACAGAGGGATTTCTCGTCCTTGTCTGGAAGCCATTTTGGTTTTGAGACACTGTGATATTATGCTTTTGCTTGCAGGTGTGTGTGTTGCTTCATTTAGCAATGGAATCTTTGAGAGACCTGAGAATTGAGTCGGTCAGGTGACAAATGACACGCAGAATACCACCGCACACAATCCAAATCTAATTCTGCTGCGGTTATAGCCTCATTTGGCTGTAAGGTTTGAGAGCCAGCAGGAATCTGTTCCCAGATAATTAAGACACAGTTTTGTTGAAATGGCACAAATCAGGCAACAATACACAAGTCACTTTGATTTCCATGAACAAATCCCTGAATGAGTTAGTTTATAAGTACAGTAATATATAAGTAAAGACAGTGCTAGACTTTGAGGGCTCATATGGCAAAAAACAGCTTATGTCATGTGGTCTTGACAAATGTAATAACATTAAAGATGATCCTCAACAAATTCTCTTCTACCTATAGCCCTACAAGAAGCCAGCGTGTAAGATCAGCTCATGTGTAATCATGGCAAAATGTGCAGGAACACAGACAAGGAGACTTTAGTAGGAAGGAACTTTGCTTTGAGCAAACACAGGATAGGAAGCTGAAGGACAGCAAAGCCACTGTGACTTCACACTGTTTTGAAACTGCACACAGCCTGGAAACTGAGGGAACTGAAGCTGAATGTAGGTGAGTGCTATATATACTGTATGTATGATTTTATGTTGTGATGTTGTATTATGTCCCTTCAAGGGTGGAGCTCGGAATAAAATGCAGACGTGCACAAGGCTCAGCTCAGTTCATTTGTCTGTGATGCCCGAGGCACTGGGGGAACAGACTGCAATGAGCGAAACTAAGTCAGTGTTACATCCACACGAGTGCGGCAAACGCGTGTGCGTTCATGCACACCTGGACGTGCGTTTGCGCGCTCACCTGGAAGACCACTCGTGATTTCTCCAGCAGATACGTCCTCATGTTGGCGCCGATGATACGGTAGCGGGCGTCGAAGCCGATCTCTATGTATTTGCCGAAACGACTGCTGTTGTCATTTCTCGTGGTCTTTGCGTTTCCGATGGCCTGAGTGACAGATGAAAAGCACAAAAGCCAGAACAATTCATGCTGACAGTGTTTGATTATTACATTTTGTTTTATTCGAAAGCAACTTGGTTTAAAATCTACTGTGCACAAAAGGGTAGTTCCATTTGTCCCAGAATACCACAACAGCAATTTTGAATTGGCAATTTTTCCTGTGGCTATGAAAGCATGTTATTTCCCTCTTGCTAAAACGGGAATGCCAACATCTGAAATAGGCTGCAGATTATTTGTGGTGGGTCCACACTCGACAGAGCCTCACTATGTTTTAATGCATCTCTGTCCTTGCACACACACGAGAGCTGGATCAATTATATGTTGACGACATTTCCTGCTGAGCTGTTGTACGCAGAGCAAACAAATCATCTGCAGTCAGCCGCCTTAGCTCAATATACAGGACTGATCAATGACTCCACTAGGAATTGTATGTAGACGGGTGGGGCTGCATACAAACACAGACACGCACACACACACCAGCTACACAACCGGCTGGCTTGTGCAGAGTTAAATGGTGTGTGCACACAGAGGGCTCTTGCTGAGTTAAGGCCAAACACAGTGCGTCTTTCACTGCAGACAAGGGGTCTTTCAGCAGAGCAGGTATTGCAGTCTCTGCCTGCATCAGCTCAACACACACACACACACACACATGCACACACACTCCTGCACATAAACACACACACACACACACACACACACACACACAGGTTTTATAATATCGGAAAGGCTGATGCAACCATGTACTCTGCATCAAGGCTAAGAGGCTGGAGTGACATCACTGCAACGAGAGAAAGCTTTCTATTCAATTCTGTCAGCCGGTCTGTCATCGGCTCAAGGTGAAAGGGGGCGGGGGGGCTGAGAGGAGGAAGAGAGTGATGCTAGCAGTGCATTTGGAAAGGATGGTCAAGGTGGGGGAAGGCAGGAGGTGGAGCAGGGTGGGAATGAAGGTAGTGGCATATGTGCACAGGAGAGTCTCCCCCTTGTGACTCTGCAGGAAGAAATACACAAATACACACACACACACATGCATGCACGCACTTGAGGATAAGGCCTGCGTTATTACAGCGAGGGAGCAGCCTGAGGCCAGAAAGACAGAACAGAGCGGAGAAACTGAAAGGAAGTGAGTGGAATGCCAGTGAGAAGCAGGAGAGATGAGAGGGGGAGCGCAAATGACATCATTCACATATTAACTGAGCTCGTGACTCAGGGAAGGACGCAAGCTGCCAGGAAAAATGACGCAAGACCTCCACTTTGACCACACATTCATGGCAGTTTTGGGGGGAGGGGTTTGGATCTAGTCCCTCACATCCACAACAAATTTTGGTCCACAACAAATTAAGTGTCTTGGTACAGATCCTACAAAGCTGCATCAAGTCATTTTAGTAAATCAGTAAATACAGATTTTTTTTTTGTAAAATAACACAAATTAGAAAGAAAAGAAAGCTCTAGTACACAGGTAAGTCCTACAACATGTTCACGGGTTTTACATTTTGGAACCTTGAACCAGCTTTAGGGTCACATGACAGTGATCCCTGGTCAGCGTGGACTGCTCACCTCCATGATGGGATTGGAAGCCAACACTTTCTCCTCGACGTTGGCCTCGCTGGCGGAGCCGCTGACCGTGGCAAAGTATCTCATGGCGTATTTGGCCGACACCGTTTTTCCTGCTCCCGACTCCCCGCTCACAATGATCGACTGGTTCCTCTCATCCCTGCCAGGTTGAAAAGGAAACATAAGAAGACAGTGCATACTGTATATCTTGCATTACTGTGAGACTGCGGGGAATGGTTCTGACTAAAGGGTACATTGGATTGAGGCCATGAGGAAAATGATCACCAGTTCCTGTTAGGTGTGAGGTTTCCTGGCTGTGCATCACCCATTTCCATCATGGTTAAACCAAACCAGGCCCCAGTCCTATGGAGTTCAGTGATTATGGTGTGACAAACAATGGCAGGGTGAGGCCTCGCAGATAGAAAGTGTCACCAGATGCTATCGTCAACACACATTTCCAGTGCCCGCAGGCAGAGCAGGTGTTAACGCACCTTCTATCCCCTGTTGTTCCCCTGTGTGCATTAACATTTCAGCAGGCCGCCCTCCTCATAATCCCCAGACTTGAGACAAAATCCTCAGGCAGCGCCGCCTCCACCTACTGTGCCACCTTTCTTTGGAATAAAGTCCCAGGTGGTGAGAGGGAAGCTGGCTCGGCTGCGTCTCAGAAGGCAGGACATTTCCCACTGCACTGAGTTTTAGTTTTGCTTCTTCCTACAGAGCTTGGGTTATGATTAGAACTACTGCTCGGCTACCGTATGTCATACAGAACCAAGTAAATACACGTGAGACGAATGAAGTGGAGTGACGCAACTGTTTGAGCTGAGCTGGTGCGTCTGTATCTGCGTCACAGAACAAAAGGAAGATGGAGAAGAAGAAAGGAGCTGGTTTCTTTTTTGTCGCCGTTTTACAGCAAGATGATGGGGTTCGTGTGCGTGTGCATTTTGTCCGTGTTAGTGTGTGTGTTTGTGGGTTGATAACAAAGTGGACACAATCTAATGGTCGGCTCCTGCAGAGAAAAGCACTGTGGTTAAAAGAGTGAGAGTGAGAGTGAGTAGAGAGAGAGAGAGAGAGACCACCACGACTCTATTTCCGTCTCAGCTTTGACCTACAAACCCTGATGGGAGGGCTGAGCAACATGGAGACTGGAGCGAGAGCTACTCAGGTAACACACACACACACACAGACCTTGCCATCTGTTTGTAAGCCTCCTCTGCCACAGCGAAGATATGTGGGTCCATGTCTCCCATGTTCTGACCGCTGTAGGCGTTGATGATGTCTGTTCCGTAGATCGGCAGCGTCTCATACGGGTTGATGGCCACCAGAACGATTCCTATGACACAGATGAGAGGTTTGAGGCCACTTGCAGCTGAGCTGGGCTGCATTTAAAAGGTATCACGCTGTTGCTGGTGCTGCTTTACAAATAATCCTTTAAGTATAGCATATATATGTATATTGTACATTGTTCATTATCAAAAGGACAACAAGAAAGAGCAAGATAAGCAGGGGTGAAAACACCATCCTGCAGCCCACGCCGTACTCATTTGGCATAAAAAGTAAAACCTTAGCTGAGATCCTGTTTTGCTTCAAAAAGCAGATTTCATCATATTTGCATATGGATCAACTGCACTGTGTGACATCGTTCTAAGTTTTTATTTGCAGCAAAATCAAAACTTTCAGAACAACACAAGTGGTAATTGGGGGGGATTCACTATTTGAGTGAAGTAAACTTAAAAGTGTAAAAAAATACTGCGCAAAATAAATGAAACACGTGTCATGCTTTGTGTTTATCCCCTTGACTTTGCTGCAAAAAGAAACTTATTATACAATAGCAGAAAAAAATATGTCTACAGTTTGCAACAAATATGGTCTTTCAATGACTGTAAACATAGTTGATCTGCATACAAATGTTGAATGGAGAAAATAACACAAAGAAGCTTATTGAAGGTCCCAGACAACGAGGCAGTGTCGAACTAATAAACTAGAAAATCTTGCATTTCGAAGCTTTGAAGCTTTTCGGCGACTGAGCTGAGAACACAGTGGAATCAATGATAGTCTTAACTGTTTACTTTAGAGGATCATTTGAAATGTAACGAAATGATAAAGTAATTTATTCCACCAATCCGTAACAAAATGTTATGACATCCACGGGCAGGTGAAAAAGGACTAGGACTAACTCTGAATGCTACGGTGCATTGGGGTTTTCTTTGCATGACCATTCCTTCAAAATTTGTTTATCTGAAAGTTCGATTTCATACGAGAGGCCCAACAACATCCAGTGACGGACAGAGCTCCGTCCTACCACAGTAAGTGTAGATGAGCTTGGAGTCGATGAAGCGGACTTTGAGGTTGTGCAGGACGGCCGGCTCGTGGAGGTAGCTGAGCGCTGTGAGGTCATTCTCGCCCACCAGGATGTCGGGGTTTCGCAGGTAAGGCAGGTTCTTGGTCTTGGGGTCCAGCTTGTGCTCGAGGCTCTGAGGACGGGTCGGGAAAACGGAGCGACACAGCGCAGTTACGACAGCGATACGGACATTATGTCAGGCGCAGCAATACGCAAGACGGTGAATTCAAACAGCAACGAAAGGAGGTGGATCGGTGCGGCTGCGAGCCGGGCCAGTGTTACGAGCTCGTTACTCGACATACATTCCTACCTGTATCCTCCACAGATCACGAAGCTGATGTTAAAATACATCTGAGGTGCCGTGATTTATGATTTTTACAGACACCTGCCAGACAATTAGATGTAAGTATTTCCTCAGTACAGTACTAGTGTCTGGGACTACTGCCCCAACAGACTACTGTATATTCTGTATACTTACCAAACCATGAGAGGGAAACATGCCCTTTGTTATCGCTCAAAGCCAAAAGTGACACGGTTCCTTCGCGGGGTTGAATCAAGTCGTGAGATTAAATCCATTGACAGATTTCTTCTGTAAATTCTCTTACATAGTCAGATGTTGCAGTTCCCCAGGTCTGGCTGTCTGAGGCTGACTGACAGTGGAGGGGTATTTAAATAACACCACCCCCCACCCCCACCCCCACCCACACCCACACATACCCACTAACAGTACTCATCAAGTATTTCATGCATATGTTCTCAGAAATATCATGAGACGGGCGGCTGATTTGTCATGGCTCCGGAGCGAAACTGCCGGTCGATCAAAGTCGCGTCGTGCTGGTCTTGACCCCCTTCCTCTGTGTTCATCCTCGCTCTCACAGTTTACACTTTTTACTTCCCCATTAAATGGATCCCTTTCTCTGTTTGAGAAGCTCAGTGGATTCTGCAAACATCAGGCATGAATCTTTGATTATTATAATTAGCTGACAGACTACTTAAGTGCACTACTGTGACAACAGCAGCTGTCTCGCCCACATGAACTTGCGGTGCATTAATCCAGCGAGGCCGCACGATCCTGCGACCTCTTTACTCTGCGCACGGATCTGGATTAGCATCAAAATCCACGATGACAGATATGGCTCAGCATTTGATTAAAAGAAAAACTGTAAAAATAGACATGAAGGCCTCATTTCACAAAGCAAAGACTTTCGTTTTTGGGAAGGGTTGAGAGGGAGTTGTCCTAATCGTCTTTTGACAGATTGGACCTGCAAGTTCAACCGGGACCTGGTGCGTTGCTTACGGCCTGGTTTAGCGCCAAAAATCTGTCTTCGCTTTGGTGGCTAATGGTGTCACTTTTCAACAAATTTAACCGCAAATTTTTCAACACGTCTTCATGATATTAAACAGCCAGCCAGAAACACAACCCCCCTGATGGAAGTTGTGGCTTCATATACGCGATCACATGAATATTAAATCGCTGCCACTGGGCACGCACTCATTAGCAGGAGTGCCGCTTCATTTTTTTTTCTTTTCCTAGAGGTAAGAAATATTTGCTGGCGGCCGTTTGTTTTGTGAGCTGCGGAAATAAATCCACCGCTTTACATTTAAAATGCTCCTCGGGGTGTCTTTGTGTCTCATTTGTGAAGAGTGCTGATGAGATGCTGAGCTTTGAAGTGTGAGAGAGAGAGAGAGAGAGAGAGAGAGAGAGAGAAAGAGAGACCCCCCACCACCACCACCACCCCACCCTTCCATTCATCCTCACCGTTCCATCCTCCAGCATGAGCTGCAGGGAGGCGTCGCCACTCTTGTAGTCCTTGGTGAGCTCGGCGGACTTCCACACATCCTCTGCATCGGGGATCCACACCCGAGCACACTGAGACACAGGAGGAAAGATGGCAGACACGTTACAGCGCTAACTAGCCCGAACACGGAGGCTGACAGGTTACATTTATATTTCCACTCAATTCCACTTTGAACTGAATGATCCTGGAATGATGTGATGTTTCTGCATTGATTTGAGACTCCCACTGCGATCCACTCTTCCGTTTTGGTTTTTGAGGCAGGCTGGGACGAAAGATGTGTCCCCTGAAGACGTGCTGTTTGACTCCGAGTTTGCTCCACGACAGGAGACGCTCTCCCTCCTGTGTTAGCTGAAACATTTCGATGACCTCTGAGAAAACAGAGGGCTCTGTGTTGTCATGCAGACGAGCACACGGGCTGGTCATGGTCAGCGAAGGAGCTCACAGCGACGCATCCAGTTGCGGATATTGTGCCGTCACGGCTCTAAAATTCGCAATGACGCACGCGCCCACACACACACACACACACACACACACACACACCCATAAAACTGTTTTCAGGCCTTTGAGGACTTGTGACTGGAGGCAATCAGCTGATCGCAGACATGTGGAAAAACAGCGATAGACATTGCCGGTCACATGGCTGAGGAATCCACCTCACCGACGCAGAAAAATGCGCGCGCACGCACACACACGTACAAAGAGGCCTTATACTTCTAAAGTTTGCCAGATGACCGGGCATTGACTGGAGAGTTAAACGTGTGTGTGTGTGTGTGTGTGTGTGTGTGTGTGTGTCTCTGTGTGTGTGTCTGTGCGCTTCTCACGTGCAGACCAAAGTCGGCGGTCTCATATTTGACATTACACAAGGGGAAGGACGGCCTTTATGTGTTCTAATCTCAACACAAAGGAGGATTTTCTCTTTGGTGACCCCCTCATCTGTTTCAAATAAGAGCAAATGCAGCGAGCGACACTCGTCGGTTGTGTTTAAATGACGTCGTTGCGATGAGCACCCCGGTCAAGAGAAAGCACATGACGACGAGTCTGTCCGGAAGCTCAACAGCGATTTCGCGGCTCCGTTGCACAAACCGCTGGAGACGATCTCACGCAGGCGCGAGACAAAGGCCTCGTTGTCGAGGGGCACGGCGGCGGAGCGACGGGTTAAATTGGTCCGCCGCTGCGCTCCCAATCATCTCAATCATGACATCACGCTCACACTAACCTGTCTGTCTCCTCGCGCCAAGGGGAGGGGCGGCGCGCGGCAGCCGCGGCCTCCCGGAGGATGAACGAAATGACAGAGTGGCAAGTGTCTTTTTCTCAATATTACTTTTGTGATGTCTTCCTTAACCATTCCATATGGATCCCTCGTTATCGAGCCTCACTCAAGTGTTTGAAAGTGTTACTCGCACGTTTTTCTTCCTGGTTCATCCTTCACTCCTCTCAGAGTGAAGGACTCCTCTCCTTCTCAGACTCTTTGCTGTTTCCAGCTCTGTGGGAACGACAAACCGCGAGATTCCTTGGGGTTGGGTTGTGCGTGGGATGGTTTGGGCTTGCCACTGATTGACAGTTAAGAAAGCAGCGCTGTAATCGAAGTCACAGGACAAACAGGAAAACAACCCACCAAAAACGGACCAACATGTACAAAATATTCCTCTCTGTGTGCAGGCTGCGCGTTCTCCCTGTTCCTCCCTCTCCACCAAAAACACGGCGCTTCCATTGCCTGGTGACTCTAAATTACCCGCGGGTCTGACTGCGAGCGTGAGTGGTTACTGGTCTCTCTGCGTCAGCGCCGTGACAGGCTGCCGACCCTTTCGGGGATTGGGATTGGCCGCAGGGGTTGGCGGTGTTGAAAATGGACGGATGGATGTCGGGGTGCGGAAGTGCGTTTGAACGGTGACACCTTCACTTCCTGCTGTAATATTAGGTTACTCTGCTGTTACAGGCTGATGGAGTGAAAAGAAACTGGCCCCTTGCGGCTGAAGAGAAACAATGACATTCATGTTATTTATTTTTTGGGATCGCGTGATATCTTGTGATGTGATTGATACAAACCAGTTGGGAAGGAAGGAAAGTTGCATTGTCTACGTAACAATGTACGCAATGACGGCATGTGTGTAAGGCTAAATATAAGCCTGCGCGGGAAAGCGGACGTGATGGAGGGAAACAGATCAGGAGCACGCAGCTTACGTTGGCGCATAGAGGAGCGAGGCCGAGCACGAGGGAAGAGCTCTTCCTTCTTCTCCCTTTCTCGCCACGGCGGCGTCGACGTGCTCGCGCGCCGGCTCACGGGTCAAACCGCGAGTAAAGGAGGGGAGGCCCTCAACCGACAGCCAGCGCGACGCGACAAGATCAATCACACGCCTGAGATATCTGGCAGGTCAAACGCCCTCGTCAGTGTTTTTATCCTCCGGTCATGATGGACTGAAAGAAAACAGCGAATCGACATTTGAAATTCGAGACAATTTCTGAACTAAACGGTTTCAGTTGCCAGTAAACAATCTGCAACACACGGCAGAAACAAGTCGCCCATTGAACAGGCTGTTTTTCTGCTGCGGAAGCATTTGGAAACAGGACAGATATTGTCACTCTCAGGTGTAAGGAGCCAAGTGTTTATTTCGCACTTGACCATCAGCTGTATCTGGGCAAAGATAAAATGGATAAAATGATGCACGAGATATTAAAATGTGGAGCAAAGGACCTCACAGCTGCTTCAGGAACCGCACGCCGAGGGTGTAACGTGTGTTCCTGACCGCCTCTCGCCTCGTTTCCACCATTTCGTTAGGCGTTTCACCTTCTCGGCCCTCGCAGGAGACCGTCCCAGCCGCCAGCCTCCTAGCAACGGAGAGGGAGAGGAGGAGAGCGACACGGAGCGAGCGAGGGGGGGAGGGGAGCACGGAGGCTAAAAATAGCGGCCGCGAGTTTTGAGCAGGATCACACCTCACAGAGACCCGATAATCACCACACACACACCTGGACTTGTTTCACACGTGGCCGTTCGTCAGGCACCGTTATCGCGACTTTGTTTGACGCTGAAAAATCCCGCCAACCGGCGCGTCTCTTTTCTCTCTCGCCGGAGCTAAGGCACGGCCGCAGAGAGGCAAACGTGAAGGGCGGGAGCGCGAGAGACGGATGAGGGTCAGGCTCGTTCGTTACGGGTGACATCATACGTTACATCAGGAATCACAAGACGGAGGTGTCTCTGCGCGCACTGCAGGCTCGCTCGCTCGAGCAGCCAGTGAGAGGCTGAATTGGATTTGCTGGCCTGTAGCTTTGTTTTTCTTTATCATGGCGACGGATCTGACTTAATATAAAACTCAAGAGGACGCCGAGATGAGACCGAAAGTTAATTGCATCTGGCTAGCGCGTGACAGGGAGAATGCATACAAACGGCGTAATCCCTGCCTCAGCGTCAATCTGCATCCGCTAACAGATGCTCTTCTGAATGGGGACACGTTCGGTGCATTCAGCGTGACCTCACCCTCAGCATCCGACTGGTGGTAACCCAATGAAGGGTCGCCCCGCGTTTTAAGCACTGGGCAACAGGGAGGTTGAGGAGTTCACACAAGATTTACATGAGATCATTTTGGACACATCTGGTTTTGGGAGGTGGAGACAGAGAAGGAGAGCCCCCCCCCCATAGAGGACCACAGCTCTGGACGTATTTTAGGACGTCCTGCTGAGGATATTAGCGCCGCATTTGAAAAACTGATCTCCCCCCCCAAAAAAAAGGAAAATAAATTGTCGCCAGTTTCCTTCTGAGAGAAACAAGTTAAAAAAAATGCTGTGATGAAAATTACTTGCGTATTTTATTGCACTCTAAAATGGGCATTGTTTAGCTGCGCTATATTTAAAGTTAAAAATTCCTCAACTTCAGTCATTGCAGAAGGTGCAATATTCTATCCAAACGCAACTACTGCAATAAGTGCATGATCAAGAGATACCAGATTACTGAAACTCACAAAAATGTCCCAGATGATTCCATTCATAAGGGATTTCCATCAACAACATCAATAAACCATCATATTGATCCTGTTGAAGGATTTAGCAACACCAGGTTCAGCTCAGGGAAATGAAAGCCAGTGCATCGCTCTCCCCCTCGCAGTAGCTGTATGCAGGTCAGTTCAGAGCAGGGTGAGGCTGCTCTTGAGGCTGCGAGGCCGGGCTGATGCTGATCCTGGTTTAACTGAGTCAGAGGATCAGGACCCGATTAGGTTTAACACCGGCTAATCTCGCTGCAGTCAACTACACCACCGTTTTCATCACATTCACATATGGCTACGGGTCCCCGCTGCCAGCAGTAGGCATGGATGCGTTCACACGTTCACGAAGACGCGAGACTTGAACCGATTCCATACAAAACCGCGTGCCACGACACGAAGCTCAGAGGTGCTCGTAATCTCTGTGCTCTTTTCATCGAGCTAATTTTGGCGGACGCCATGAAACTCGTGCTCATTCAGCTGTGAGTCCAGCTCTCTTTGCTCTTCGTTCCCCCTGCCATGCCTCTCCTCTGCGGCTCAACCCCTGCTCCTGAAGGACGCAGGGTGAGTTCGGTTTGGAGGTCACAGAGATGAGGGCGCTGGAGGGCGTGTGCGTGTGTGTGTGTGTGTGTGTGTGTGTGTGTGTGTGTGTGTGTGTGTGTGTGTGTGTGTGTGTGTGTGTGTGTGTGTGTGTGCGTGCGTGCGTGCGTGCATGTGCGTGTGCGGGTAAACGGCTGTAACTGCAGGGTGGGGCATCCAGTGTTAACAAATTGTGCACAAAGTCAACAGCAGATTAGACAGGCTTCACCCTGCTAATTCTGAGCTCTGAGCTTTCACTCTTGGACTGGAGTCCACCTCCACCCCTCCACCCCCACCCCCGCCTGCTGTGCCTTCTGTGCACCCTCACAGGGTTTTCTCCTACCTTAATAAAACCCTCATTATGCTTTCCTGCACTGATTCCAAAAGTGAATCGCACTTTGCTTTTTTTTCCTCATTTTTGCATCACAACTGCAGAAATTTCATGTTACGGCAACAGAACAAAAAACAAACTCCTGCTCTGAACTGACTTGTCCAGCGAGCAGAGGGGAGGAAGGGGTTTAGAGAAGTGCACATCGCAAAAGTGGAACCCAATTAAAACAGTTTACGACGCAGACTGTGCAGGCGGCTGCAGTGGAATGCGAAAAGTCGTTTTGCCCACATACTCTCAGCAAAGCGGTCGACGGAGAACCCAGACTGCCCAGAGGCCTCGTCACATGATGCCACTCATGTGAGGATCTGCTGTTTTTATGCTCAGCTGGGCAGACGCGGCGCGCCGAGCTTCGGTGGGCTCGGCAGGAAGGACCCTGTGCAGCCCCGCCGCACCCGCGGGTGCAGAGCGGAGCAAAGTAGCGTGGCGGTGTCCGGGGACGGCCGCGAGATCAGAGTCTGTGACTGAGACTGACGCTAATCACATTAGTTTAGTCAGAGCTGACTCCTGGGTACATCATGTCGGGGTGGGGACCGGGCCAACGGGACGTGGGCGCAACAGATGGCGTCTTTTTCCCAATTTTGTGACATTCCAAAATATGGCTTTTTTGTGCGTAGCAGACACCAGGCCTGAACCTGGATTAAGACTCCAGTACACTGAAAACAGGTTATGGCAAACCTGAGCAAAGAGATTCATGTGATCTTTGAGTCTGCAGTGAGAGGCATCGTTCAATCAGAACTCACTGAGTTCAGAACGTCGCGTTGCTCTGCTGCAACCAACCAAAACAGGTACGCAGCCCCGCGGCCGCACGTACGAGCGCAAAACCACTTTGGGCTTCCCGTGATTGCATTTTGACAGTGGCAAACAAAGATGCAGTTGTTATTCAGAAATCTGATTTGTTACCCTGCTGATTTCAGTGACGCAACTACTTTCTGCCGAGGTGAATCCAGAGGAAGGGTGTGTCGCGACCAGGGACTCCATGTTCCCCCCCATTAGAGAGACACTACAGACAACTGGGCACCGAAACTTGAGAGATCACAGCAGAGCAAACATCACCACCAAGGCCGATGTCAAGCAGCACGACACGACGTCCAAAAAGAAAGAAACAGATGAATCAATCACAGTAAATGATATGGATCTGCCCCAAAACTTAACGGGATCTTGCCTGGACCATTTCCAGTCCCTCGCCAAAGTTTGCTGCAAACTGTCCCAGTGCTTTTTGTTTGCTTGATCTTGCTAACAAATAAACAGAGAGGGCTGAAAAAGTACAGCCTCGTTGGCGGAGGTAATAACTAAACTAAAAGGAGAAAGCGGCTCCACCACCAACAGATCAGCCAGGTCTGATTTCATCCCTCCTCAACAATTTCCTCGCCTCGCACGACGAGCGGGACGGTCAAAAGATGCAGGGACTTACTTGGACAAACATATACTCCAGCTCCCGGTTCATCTCGTCTCTTTATCGAGCCTCTGGCTCATGCTGCGAGTCCGCTGGGTCCGTCCGGGCGCCTGCAGCCGCTGCGCCGCGCCGCACGCTAACTGAGCGAGCAGTGAGAGCCAGACCTCGCCGGCAGATGAAGCCGTCCCATTGTGTCGGCAGACACGAGCGGCGTTCACTGACGCGCCCCCCCAGAGCCGCGCGCCCCGCGTCGGGGGACTGGCCGTCCCTGCTGTCGATCACACATCCGGACTTCCTTCCCAGGTCACATGAGTCGGACAGACTTTTCCCACAAACCACCGACGCGGCTCCAAATAACAACCGTCTGACAGGCGCGCGGACGCGCACTCACACACACAATCAATCAATTAAAAGTGTGTCAGGGGCCGCGGCGTCTTTGTGACATTTTGCGTAACGCTCGCAGGGATTTGAACTTCTCACACCAAGGTCTGCGTCTGTTGGCAGTTGTCTGCCTCGGTGTGTGTCCGTCTGTGTGCAGCGAGCATATGCAACATGACTGCGCAATTACTTTAACCAGGTTACGTCAGTAATCTAATGCACATGCTCTAAATTAGAGCAGAGGAGGGGGGGTAAACCAGTGGCATTAGATAATGTGAAATCCGCCACCTCGTGCGGTTGAAGACGATGCTTGGACCACGCAAAGCCGTATCTACGCAAACTCCTGAGGGCTAATATGAAACGTATCGGATACGAAACTGAAAACGCTGCCTTTCGCTCTGTTCACACGGCACCTTCGGCGGATTGTGTTTGTCCGCGGAGCTCTTCTGTTTTCAGACGGCACAGAAATATGGCTACCCTTCATGAAAGCAGCTTTCTGCCATGAGCGATTCAAAGTTCCGGCCTTTCCTTTCCACGAGGCGTTCGTCACTCTCGCTATGCGACGGTGCTGTAGGTGCAACGCACAGCGTCGGGCGGGGCTGAGCTTTATGAGCGTCTGTTCCGGTCTCGCTCGTCACTTCTGTGGAGAGATTCTTGCAATTGAATATCAAATATTTTCACAGTGCTGAGGACGTGGCATTCAAACAGAAGTCCCACGGTCGCTGGAATCGCAAATCAAACGGAGGGTGAGAATCAGACAACACCTGACGACGACCTCTGGTAGATCCAACTGTTGCTCGCATCGAACTGTGGGGAGCCATGGGAACGCTCACCAAATCATGGCGGTAACGTTTTGTGACAAGTTAGTCGTCAGATGGAGCGGAGATGGAGCATATACGTCCAGACGTGTCTGACTACTTCTCCATTCTACGCCTCCCACCTCCGGCCTCTTCTCAAATTAAGCTTCCTATCTTCACCCCATGTTGAACGAGTATAAAAGAAAGGAACCTTTGAAAAGCTCATGGCAACAAAAGACACAAGGCCGCACAGTGTCGTGTTTTTTGGCCTCACTGCCCTCTCCTCCTGAGTCTCCTTGTTGAAACCCGTCTGAACCAGGCCACATGAAAGGGCAACAGCGGCGCTGCTGATCACAGTGATCAGAGTTCATTAGTGTCCAACCAGCAGCTCCTGCTGAGGACAGACAGCTGAAGCGCAGCTCGGTTCAGCCGAAAGCCGTGTGACCAGCGAGCCGTCTCCATTTGACTCGGCATCTCTCCCACATCGGGCAGTTCTCCCAGTTCAATGCCCAGTTGGGTCAATTCTACAAGGACCCTGACTCGGCAAAAGGGGGCGGGAGCAGGCTGACCCCCGAGTCCGATGAAAAAGCCTTCACCTCTGCCTCCCTTCCCTTCACGGCGGCGGTCAGGTCAGACAGGAGTCAAACGCAGGGCAGAGTCCGACACCGTGCGCGTTCACCGCGCAGCTCAGAGCTGCTGGGCGCGCTACCGCGTGCACAGAGGGCCGAGTGTTTTCTTCCCCTGCGCTGGAAAAGCAAACCACAGAGAGGGGTCTGACATCAGAGGCCGACTTCTGAAACAGCCTCCGCCATTCAGAGCGGGAACTTCCCGGCCACCACACCATGCACGTCCAAAGTTTCCCCTGTTCCTTCACTAATCAAAACCATTCAACACCTGTCAAGATTCCTTTGGAGCAAAAACCGATGGCTGGCAACAAACCAAATCCCGCTCGCAGTGGCGACACATCATTTTATTTTTCCTAACAGAGAGGGAAAACAGGCAGAAAGCATCACCATCTCAGATTTGTAATGCAACTACAGCTGCAACTAACAGCCTATGTCTGTACCACCTGGTTCAGGGGACGCCATCACCGACCACCTGGCGGAAGCGGCGATGGTTTGGAGGGAAAACAAAGCCACTTCTCTGAGCACCAGAGACAGGAGCGAAAGCGGAGCGGCTCCAATCCCAAACGTGCTGCAGCGTTGCAGCGTTGCATCCAGGTTTAAAAAGGGAAATCTCGGCGGACATTGTCGCCCTACAACGCACGCCGTCACAGCGGCAGGAGCAGCGACACGTATGACCTTGCATGTCCGGCGCAACAGGCCTGCTCGGCATCAGTGTCGTATTCTCCTCGGCGAGCGCTGGGTGTACGCGGCCGCCCCGAGGCGCCAGGGCCTCCGCCCGCTCCGAACATCCGGGACGCTAAAGAGGAGCAGAGATGCTACTCCGTCCGGATGCTGCGGTACCCAGCCCGGAGGACTCGGCTCGCGTCCCAAGCAACCGGGTCGAACAACCAGACGCAAGGGACAACCCGAACAATGCGAACGATTAACACAGAGAAATGTCGCAGGTTTGCGCTGAAGCTAAATAAATAAATAAATAAATAAAAAAGGTTATGGTTTAAAGCCAGAGCCTCCATGATGGCTGGCACCGCCTTTGCATCATCCCAGCCCCCCTTAGCCTCCATTGGAGGGAGGTGGGGGTGATGTAAAAAAAAAAAAAAGAAAGAAAACTGGCCCGAGAGAAAACGATATCTTGTTTTGTTGAACAAAGAAGGTGACAAATTATTTTTTTACAGAAAGACAGATGAGCAAACCAGATATCGCTCGGTGTGTGTATATGAAGCAGTCGGCTGTTTGGGAGGAAAACGAGGCGACTCTCTCTGTCGCATCTGTTAACGTTGTTTTACGTGTAGCGTTGTTGTTGTTTTTTGCATCCATTTCAGCGCTCAGCTGACATCTCTGTTCACAACACAACACATCAACACACCGACGCGTTTTCTGCTGTTTCAGGCCCGTTTTCATTCATTTAAAAATCACAGCTATCTGTTGTGTACAGAAAGACACGGGGGTTATTTTCTCCGCTGCGAAATACCTAACTCTCTCTAAAATAAAGCTGGACGTTTTACAAGACGCTGAAGCCGCGGCTGGGATATCTAGCCGGAATGCTAACACAGAAACGTACACTTGTTTTACCTTTGTGTACAGCTCCGACGCTGCCATGGCGGCGACACGCTATGCCCTCCCTCCGATCTGGGCTGAACCTCCGGCAGGTCTCCGCACCGCACGCAACCCGGTGCGTGTGCTCATGAAGCGGTGGTGGGGGGGGGCGGCTGGGTCGCTGCGGGGACTCAGGACGCGTCTCTTATCGCCATGATAACGTATCGTGAAACGCTCGCGGCTGCTGCTCCTGAGGTGTCGGCGTCTCACTTTGCATTCTGGGTACGATGGATGAAATGATTCAGCCGAACACAAGCGGGGGCTGCTGCTGCTTCTTCTGCCGCCTGGGGAACTGCGCCCCCTGGTGGTCAAGGGTTGGTAGCACAGCACCACCAACAGCAAAGGTTTTTACGTCAAACAATTGTGTTATTGAAACAAAAACAGACAACGTCTTATCACGTTTGGCTTATTCCTTTAGCACAATGACTTCTATCTAAACTTGTATTGCGATTTGAAAGAGTCACCTTTAGACACACGTTACCTCTCTGCTTTAAACTGCATCCAAACACCTCCGATATTCCTCGAAGCCTCTGTCTATCTCTACATCAGTGAGTGCTGTGTGTGAACATGTGCCTTTACCATGAAAATATCATCATCACTTCTCTTCGGTCATTTGCTTCTTTGGATCAACCCTGTTGTGTGTTAAGTGCTGTATTACTAAAGCTGAGTTCAATATGACAGTGATAAATATCCAGTATTTGACGTGGCTGTGCTTCATAGCTTTGCAAACTCCTGTGAGGGCCCTCTGCTGCGGGCACAATCATCATCAATCAGTTTGATTTTATTCAGGGTGTTTATTTAGGTTTTAATAAGAATAACTATGATAACTGGATTCTGCAAAATTTTTTGTGCATTTGCAGTTCATGTGTCTACATGCATGTTTCGAAGAACGTGCGTATGTGCACTTATGTACGTTGTGTAAGGTGTTAAAAGGACTGGGAAAACTATTTTAAAAAATATAGACGAACACAGAACATATCCTCAAACATGTCAACATAACACGCATGACACAGCAATTAAACATTTGTGCAAAACTATTTTATTTACAAAACAAAATGGCATAAAGTGACAGCAGGGCAGCCACATACATGCACAGCTCAGACGGATGTAGTGCTAGCTTAGATTTACCACATCGCAGGTAAACTTCATCCAGTCAGCAGGGCCCCGGAAAAGCACTGCACAGGGCCGAGGACAATTTGAAGATAAAACTACTTTAATTTATGAGTATAGAAGTTATTGTTTTTTACCCAAATCTGGACACAATTTATTACAGTCTTTGTTCCCAGTGCCAAGAGCTGCTCCCAGTACAATTCTTTACCAACCGATTTCTACTCACACAGCACAGACTGGTCCCTACTGACACTCTGCTCTTCTAGCATGGTGACGCCTCATTCATGACAATTTGGAACTAGAAACTTTGACCTGGGGAGAGGACTGCGTCATCCCCTGAGGCTGAAATGCATGGCTCACCACAAATACAGGGCAAACCCTCAACATCGCACTTCAGACTGAAGCAAACAACAGCCCTCCCCCACCCTCCTCATTCCTACCTGAAAGTAGTTCTTAGTTTCAAGCTGTTTTGAATTGACTGTCTGCCACGTGCAGCTTTTATGTTGGAGCTCAGTGAGTTTTGCCTTTGGGAGCCCTGCGTCACACGTGCAGGTCTTTATGACACTCTGGCCTTCACTGTGTGGTCCTTTTGCCCCCCCACCCCCATGTTTCACAATCAAAAATTTTAATAAAACAGAGCTTGGCCTACTGACAGCATAATTTAGAGTAAGGACATACAATGAATCATACAAATCTGATCTCTTTTTTTTTTTAAGTTGACATCTGCCCCTGTGCCAATCAAAAGCAAATATATATATATATATTTTTGGGGTGTGTGTATACACATACACATGCACACACACACTTCCAAACTGTGGAATCCTGATGCCTATGCCGACGCCCTCCGACCACATGAGATGCATCTTCAGCCTCTCGGCTCTCTCTTCAGCCAGTAAACACCGTGGTATCGATCATCCATCGGTCGTACGGAAGAGTCGCAGTCCACTTGTCGCACTCACACTTGGATGTCCTGTCTTTCAGTGTATCTTACATGGGAGTAATAAAACGAAGAAAAGGTACATGGAAAAGTAAGAGGAAAATGACTGAAGGGCGGTCAGTTTGGGGGGAGTAGCACGGGACAAAAACAAGGACAGACGGGGGGGGCAGGAGAGACGGGGCCAAGTGGGGTGAAAACTAAAATAAACAGGATTTGAAGGTATCGGCTAGCCAGCTCACCGAGTGCTGGGTCCAGGCTGTTGGGGAGGGGGCAGAGGCTGGGGACAGGTGGTACTGTGGGTGTGGGTGTGGGTGGGTGTGGGGTGGGGTGGGGGGTAATGTTACAGCTCTGAGACTTGAGTGGAGAGGGGTAGGGCTGGGGGGGGGGTGCTGCAGGGGATGTCCAGGCTACGTGTGCATCAGCCTGCCAATTTACTGGCCACCAGAGAGGGTTTCCTCTGGGGCAGGTCCTGGGGGGTTGGGATATGATCCCCTGTGATCTCGGTCTTCTCCGGTGCAGCTGTAGGCAACTGTTTGTTCTTTATCTTCGCTTTAGCCATGTTGTAGTCGCCCGAGTCAAAGTACTTTTGCTGTCGAGAGACATAAAACTCCAATTTTAAAACGTCAAAACTGAACCAGCGCCACTGAATTTTGCCACGACAGTACAGTAGTATATAGTAAACATTCATGTCATAAAAACTTCAAATATTTTAATTTCACTGTAAGGAGAAATGCATTGTATTTCCAGTATGCAACATATACAGGTTTGCTGATCTCTTAAAAGCATTTTTAAGACTTTCCGCTCTCCTATTAACTAAGTGGTAAAGAAAACAAGTGCCAAAAATCACCTGTGGAGTCGCTGATCTACTAGCAGTGCAATGGAGCAACGTTTTTATGAGCCGTCTCTGTTTTGGTCTTTATTTTGTTTGTATCATACACACACACACAAGGACATGCAGGCGAGATACAATTAGGGGCCAACAAAGACGACGAAGAGGAAGACTGCTACCAAATCAACATAGATGAGAACACAAAAACAAGTGTCAACTTTGCAAAGGTTGTATTTATAAAAGAGGGAGAAACACACTCTGGGTGTTTATTACACCTCAAGAAAACACACAATGTATTGTGATGGGAAAGTAAACGCAACTTCTGTTTGTTTACAAGGAAACTCCACAGGGCACTTCTAAGCAACAGTATTTATGCGTATTTAGCAACATAATACGTTGTAACTAATTATTATTATTATTATTATTGAATTATTATTATCCTGTTTATTGGTTATCCAAGTTATCAAATAAGTTGAACTCAGTACATCTAAAACAGCATCCTTGGAATAAATACGACAATCATCATAAAGCTCAGGTTTTGTTAAACAGTTGAGAGGTGATGAGTCAAATGTATGGTCATTTTGGAAACGGTAGCTTGTGGTGGTGTTGATTTGTATTGTATTGTAACTGAAGCATTTCTGACATTTAGTCTGTTTTCATCTAAATCATACGCTTTGAAAGAGTCTTGCAAGTGTGAGTGACATGTTACTAACCAAAAACAGCAGTGGGTTCAGAGACTGTCCTCAAGTACAGCCTGAATGTTTAGCAGACAAACACAAGAGACAACTCACCCCCTTTTGGAGGCGTTTACGCAGCAGATCAGAGCCTCCGGGTTTATTCCCTAAATTTGGATATCTGGCCTTCAGCTTGGCCTCCTCCGCCTTCTCTGGGCTGATCACCTTGTCCTGAACCTCCTGGGAAAACGCAAAAGCAAGAGGCATTGTGAGGAGAGTGAGGCTTATTGCTCTAACCCGGCATAGTTACTGCACAACAAGGGAGCACATTCACCAGGTGCCTCCAGGCTCCCGCTGAAGTATTTGTCAGCTGACGGCATTGCAGCATAGAAATATCCTGACTGCTCATATTAGACCTTAACAAACGTGTACACGCGTTTGCCTGAAACCTGATATTTCTGAATAAGATCGGGTCGACAACAGTTAACTGGCTGTTTATAACAAAGATAGATACGTAAATATCGACATGTTCGTTCCAATATTCACCTGCCAGGTTCAAATTACACAGCTCCGCTCGGTTGTGTTGCTCACTAGGCTCGGCGGACCGTCGGGATTAATGCTAACCGTTAAATATGCTGCTAAAATCGTTTTCTATGTACATTACTAAGAAGTGACATTGTTAGCATACTTAACACTCTAGCAGCACGCAAGACGGGGCAGCTAAGCGGAGCTGCAGATAATATTACTGCAACGAGGCTTCAAGCCCGAGTGCAGAAATCTATGAGGTGGAGCTAAGCTAACGGATGAGCTAACGGTCGCCGATGATTTGCCAGTGTGTGAATGTCACGACTGTTAGCCTGGCGGACGCTGAGCTGCTAACATTAGCAAGCGGCACCTCTGACATTCGCACCAACCACGCCAAACATTCCCTCTGCTGGCGGCCGAAACGCCTATCCAGTCATTCAGTAACGCAAAGTCGTCGCACAGTTTAACAAGTTACAATTATTCCTCTAATCGGGGCTTGGTAGCTGCCTTTGGTTGGCATGTCAACAATAACGAGCGCGGGGCGAAGAAGCTAATGCTATCTAACGTAGCGTTAGCAAAGCGTTGCAAAGTCAATAGTGCTATTGCGACCGCTCAACACCCTAAAAACGCGACACTGTTACCTTCTCGTCCACTGACGTCTCCTCGGCCGCACGCGTTTCTTCGTGATCCCCTGACATTTCTAAAAGATCGTGATCTCAGACCAGAGACGAGTCGGACGACTGATCCACAGACTCCCTGCTCTGACTTCCTGTACCCATACAACCGCCGCCGAGCGCTCACTCCCGCACAAGAAATTCTACGTCACACACGGAGACACCATGCGCGCTCACGTTCGGGCACTCCTGTCGTGCACGCACAGCCACACGCAGGGGTGGGATCGGATTTATGTTGCATAACGCTCCGATCAGCTGTAAGGCACATGTGTTTCGGTCAAATAATCCTCGGGTTCTGAAGGATGATGAATGCTGCACCGATTAACACAGACTCTGTTCAGTTTTTTCATGGTTGCCCATACTAACATTCGACTTCATGCAGTGTGTTTGTGGCAGGGATTGGATATTATGCGTTGTTTTCTTTGCTCAAATTGTGCAAAATTAACGCGTGATTAAGCAGCAAAGCATATATGTGTGAAACATGCGCTCTATTGACAACAGAACCACATGCTGTTACCACGCGAAAAACAAATGACGCATATAAATATGTTGAGGCTGTGCAGATGGTCAGAGGCCGCCATGTTTATGACCACAACCGCCACTTATTTTCAGCTTTGTGTGCCAAACTGTCAGCAGTTCTCACCTACTGTTGTCAGCTGTTGTGTGGCTGTTCCAAGTGTTACAGCCTGTACCCTTATGAGTGTGAAGTGGCAGATACTGCTTCTCTGTATCAAGAGCCAGATAATATGTCTGAGCTGTGCTGCACAAGTTCAATACTAATAACATATACTTTCAATTTTCCTCACATTTGACATTAATATATTTCGAGTGATCAGAAATAACATTAGCCATGTCAAATGCATTCAGGACCTACTAGGTCACAGATATGTTGTTAATGAGGTGCATTCAGTATTAGTCCAGTGCTAATTATGGTTTACAATCGTTACTGTTTCCCCCATACAATAACTTTAAACTGCAAAACTGTTATAGAAATAGTCTTTTTGGTAAATTCAAGTCTTTTTTATTTTCTAAGTCTGTAGTTAGGTACTACTGGTCAATGCCTGAAGCAAGGACATCAGCAGAAAATCAGCTGTCACAGTCCACACATTATTCTCATCCCGTGGGAAGAACTTAGAAATGACATTGCCATGATTGATCATTTGCTCTCTTCTCACTTCTCTGGTCTTTAAATCAATGCAGATTAGGATTTTCATAAATTTGGTGTGACAGCAACATCATTTTCACGTGTTTTGTTCCCATCAGCTCACCCCACCTCCCCCTCCCCCGACCCATTGTGTTACTGTACGGAGATGTGGTGGTAGGACAATTAATAACTCAAAGAGAGAGCAGATTTCAAGTTTGCTTTAGAAGATATAGAGATATATTTTTTCAGATTTGAATATTAATGTCAAAAATACATACTATGATATACAGTTTGCACTACATCATCTTAGCATGACAGACGTCACAAGTAGTAACTGAAATATTAATTTAAATATTAAATAAACTGATGATGAAGTAAAATGAAAGTGAATGTGTAAACACTAAACTAAGGTTACTTTTTCTATTGCAACACTTCCGATAAAGTGGTTCTGTAACAGTACAAAAGTATTAGAATATTACTATTTTTTTGTTTCATTTCCAGTTATAATGAGAAAAAAAAAATACACAGTGCACTTCTGATGTTCTGCTGTGATGCTTTCAGTTGAAACGAGCTTGATTGCTTGTTCGACTTCTTTAGTAGTCCATGGTATGTGTTTTTCTTTTGGACGAGGGGGTGGTGTCGCAGCTCAGTCTCCCGCCCCAGTTCACCCTCTTCCGTTTGCACTCCCTCTGCTCTGAGCTCAGGAATCACAGGGTCAAAGCTGAGTTCACCTTCAGTTCGATTGATCTAACCTTCAAGGATTTAAAACAAACTCTTTTACAAGTGCGCTTGCATTGCATTTATAAAGAAAACAATTGAGGTTCAACATGTATTCATTATGCCAAGTCCAATTAACATTTCTGATTTGAGTAAGGAGGAGTGAAGTCGCCTGAAATCTATTGAGACAATTTAAGAGTCCAGCTGTTTGTGTAAACAATCACCGGTGTTCACTGCTGCCAAACACTGGAGGATACACACAACAGCAGGAAAAAGAATTACCAATCAAATCTGACAAGGCCTTCTTAACCAGGAGAAAACATTTTAAAGTATACTCTAAAACTATATTTTTGACCCAACCTCTCTGATCCAAAATCATGCACCTAACATAGAACAAAGTTTCATGTCTGACCAGTCTCCCGGGCTCCTCGCCTCCCTTTTGTCAGTTCTAGGTGACAGAAGGGATGAAACTTAACATTTTGGGCACGGGCCAGATGAGTCTTGTTGGCTGCTCTCCTTAATTTTTTTTCTCTTTTCAAATGCTAGCCACTGCCTATCGGGCTGAGTAAAAGTCTATCGCTGGCATCGAGGTGTGATTGAAGCTTCAGTAGTGGCCTGCTCGGGGGAGGAGGGAGGAAAGGAGTCAGGCCTCAGCAGCGGGGAGAGAACGGTGGGTCAATGGGGGACTCTGTGAAGGACTGGAGCTCGTAGGCAGCACCGCTGTCCACCTCCATGGACTTCCTGGAAAACAGCAGACGGATGTCCCTATGGAGGTAGATCTTCCCAGACTTAGAGCTCTGGAACCTGGTTGGGATGGGAGAGGCAAACCAAAAAAAATAAATGAATAAAAAAAACCAAACCATGAACAAGGGTGGAGAACGCTCACTGCTGCTGGGCAGAGACAAAAATGGCGGCTGTCTCACCTCAGGTGAACGAGGTAGCGCAAGGTGCGTCCCTGGCCCAGGGTGAGGGGCTTCCTGCTGGTCTGATTGTTTGCGTCACGGCGGACAGGAACAGAGAAGGTCCTCTGGCGTAGGAAGGTCTGGTGTCCAGCTGGCATGGCTCGTAGGTCGTACATCACAACAAACATCTTTACCACCGTCTTGTTAGGGTTGAATAAGGTCTACAAGCAGGTACAACCAGAGAGCAAGGCAGGAGTCAGACAGGTTGACCCGATACCCGCAGGGTTAAATATTTATTTTAATATGTACTAGCCTAACAGCCACCTTACATGCTGTGAGACCTACCAATATGAACATCATAGTCTACATATCATCCAGATAGTGTAATAAAAGTATATAAGGGAAAATAACCTTCAAATTCAACAGTATCAGCACAAATGAATAAAAAACTGCCCTTGAATCTGTATGTTCCATAATAAATGTTCCTCAGTAACCACTAGGGGTCTCCCTTTTTCTTTTTGTCACTGTAATCTGCTTTGTTCTAAGCCATTTGTCAACCATGACACATACTTATCGAATTTCTACATTTGTTTTAAAAAACGTTTCCTCACCACTTGAATGGTTCCTGATGGAGGTACACGGTAGCCCCGTTTACCCAGGGACTCCAGGTTTATCACACCCTGTGAGAAAACATCATGTCAACAATAAGGCATGTAAAAGTTATACAGGCGGGAGGTCAAACACAGGGATAGTTCCAGATATGGCTTTCAGCTCAAGGTTCAGTCGTGCAAGCCAGAAAAGGAGGTTTGATTGATCTGAAAATGTCAGCTCACCATATATGGTGAGGGGGCGTTGTCATCAGAGACGCTGTAGAATGACACATCCACAGGTAAGGTCAGGTGACTGGGGCAGAAAGACCCGCTGGCTCCGACCTCTGCTGTGAAACCGTCCACTGTCCCTAAAGGTTCCAGGCGGTAGTTCAGCACACACTCCTGGAGAAAGACAGCTCAGTTTTACACATCGGTTCTTTTACTTTTCTGACCTGACCCCTGACCCTTTGATTTTCAATTTGACCTTTGACTGTTTGGTCCAGGGGAGAAAATCAACCCCCCATGAACAAAGTTGCACAAACAGCCAACAGGCTGCATAAGCTGTGAGACTATGTCCACATTTCCCACTTTCTAGAAACATTAGCCTGTAAAGCTCTGTGCTACGTCACATGTGTCGTTGCTCTGATTGGTTGTAGGTCTGCCCAATTGTCCAGAGGAATTTTGGCCTGCGACCTTTAATAACTCCCCAGGAAATCAAAAATCAACGGAGAAGATCCAGAAGGCATTCGCAAATGCGAACTGGTCTGGCGACGCCATGATGAAGAAACCAAATTGATTCCCTCGGTGACCGTTGTGTTTAATTTGATTGAATGACTTATTTCGGGATGCCAAATGCCTTATGATGAGCCTGAGTGTCCTTCTATATTATACCTCAAAGTTTCCCAGCAGACTGAGACTGGCAGGTGGAGCGCTGGCACTGAACAGCTGCTGTGACTCATCCGTGTACCCCTCGCTCTTTGGACACACCCTGAAGGGATAAAATACACACACACACACACACACCTGATCAACTTGTTTGCAGTGCACGATGTGTGAAAGAGCATCTCAAGGTGCATACGTGACAAACATCCCTGGTATGTCCCAACAGAACCTGTGTCCTGGGTGAAATGGTGTCAGACTGAAGTTTATTTGTGTGTAAAAATGAAAATCATGACATTTTAATTCACTGAGGGAACAGGCAGGAAAAAATGAAATGTCATTTGTGGCTGATCTTGCTAAAATGAAAAAGACAAAAAAACAAATGTTTGGAAACATAACAAAAACTGACTGCACCACTTGTCCCGTGGCTTGAAAT
Organism: Psettodes erumei; assembly: GCA_016785225.1. NCBI lineage: Eukaryota > Metazoa > Chordata > Actinopteri > Pleuronectiformes > Psettodidae > Psettodes > Psettodes erumei. The sequence goes on from JAFBJZ010000457.1 coordinate 1,252,158, forward strand.
GACCTTTCAACCCTGAAAACCAAACACACTAACCATCTGCTTTATCAAGAGCCGCACTGAGCTACCACCCACATCTGCCGTGTGCGTGGGCAGTGCCACGAAGCCCTGCGTGTATGAAGCCCGTCCGGCTCCGTCTGCCATTTTGAGCTGAATGTGCGTGACTGGAGATGCAGTCACAGTACAGCAGAGCTTCAGCAGGTGGCAGCGTTAGTGGACTCGTCAGCAGAACGCGAGTGACCTAACCTCGCCACTGAGAACAGCGCTGGTATTGTCTGATCTCTCGGCGCACAGACAACACAACCATATCCTATTGTTGGTCCACAGCCACGTTAGTTTAACACAGAGGGTTGAGATGTGGTACACCAAAGTGAGTGTCTGATCTAACATAGACCCTTTACAAATCTGCCAGTTTAAAAACTCTTTATAACGAGAAATTGATCTTAATACACAATTAAACGCATTATGATGAACAGTGTGAGTATGAGACTCGATCCAGATGGTACTATGGTCAACACATGATGCTGGAGGTACCTAAAACAAAAAGTTATTTGTCCTTTAACAGTGACTGAAACTGTTTTAAACCTGTGACACTGCCCTGACCTTGTGTGTGCGGTCACTACAGTAACAGAGATGCCAGGGGAGAAAATGCGTACCTTTTCCCAGAGGCCCAAGGCAAACCCTTACAGCCGGCCAGAGAGGTGTCCAGGTCAAAGTAGCCTGTCTGAGTTTTCCTCTGAGGGACCTGCAGCACAGACACACAGCGCTTGATCAGCCAAGAGAAGCCGTCAACATTATTCCAGGTTCAAGCTCAGAGGTTTCAGATGTGTCGGGTTGAACATTTCACAGGGGAGAAGTTTCAAAGCGGCAGCTGCGTGAGTGGTTTCCAAAGAAAGGAAACACACAATTCAAATCTCTCATTCAATCAAACTATTAACGTGTGTGTGTGTGTGTGTGTGTGAGAGAGAGAGAGAGAGCACATGTTACTGTTTAATATGTTTGGGTGAGACCGATTAGAGGACAGGAAATGATCAAGTAGTGTTGTCATCTTAGTTACAAGTTACAGGCCTGTGCAACAACTTACTGGGACCTTTTCCCAGAGGCACAGATGAGTCACGTGCATTACGCACACCTGTATGTGTGTGTGTGTGTGTGTCTGTGTGTTCATTAACCTCGGCTAACTATTCATGATCCCAGCAGCAAAAAGCGCCCCTGCAGGAGGATTCATTCTTTCTATGACAAACATTCCCAGGCTTACCTCTTAAACTTATTAGTCGCTGTGAGTAGAGCTTCAGACGATGTAAAAATAAAGGGCGCTGAGTCTGGTGTTATGACACAACTGCACGGACACAGACTACTAATTAATGCAAAGCCATCCGGTGCCTGCAAGCTGGTCTGTGAAAGTGTGATTTTAACGGATGCACAAACTGTGAGTTTGTGTATGTGTCTCTCTTACAGGGCTGGAGAGCAGCGGCAGGCCAGTGCAGGGGTGGAAGGCCTTGGTTGCTGTGGCATCCAGCGAGTGGCGATTCTGTTTCTTCCAGCTGTTGCAGGGACGCAGAGGGGAGGGGCTGTGAGCGCGCTGGAGCACAGAGATGAAGAGGGATTAGGATCCAGCACGAGAAGTCAATCTGCGTTCATCTGCATGTATCGCATCGTGTTCTGGGTGAAGATACGCCGGTTTGATCGCCACTCCACCTTCAAAAGGTGCGTGCTGAATGAGGGGTTTGAGATGTTCAACAAAAAAACTGCCTACTGTTATGCATCAAATACATATCTATTTAATCTGTAAAAAAACCCCCAAACAAAACAAAGTGCAGAATGACAAATCACAGTTATGTGCCAGACAAGTCATAGCTGGCAGAAGCTCCTGGAGGTGCTGATCGGCAGATTTCTGCCAAAGCCAGATTAGTGCCCCTCCCCTTAAAAGTAGTGCATTAACCCAAGCCTCCTTTCAGACGGGATAGGGCATGACAACAGGGACAATTGTAGATTAGTAAACGGGTGACTGTGTGAAAGTATATGACAATCAACACCTGCTAAGTTGAGCTGGCCTTACCAGTACAGTAGGAGGTGGTGTCATGTCGGGGCTGGAGGTGCAGGAGCATCCGGACCCCGAGGGTGCCTGGTTCTCATCCTGGAGGGCAGAGGCCTGGGCTTGTGCACAGTTCTGCACCTGCATCTGGGGCTGAGGCTGAGGCTGAGGCTTGCTGCGGTTGTGGCTTATGTTACAGTTCACGGCTGGGCTGGCATCACTGCGAGTCCAACTAAAAATCTGGGCGTTCCTCGGGCTGTTCTCGACGAGGGGGAAGGCAGGGGGGGGTTCATGGCTGCTGGGCGTCCTGACTCTGAGCTTCTCCTGCGGGGGAGTTCGTAAACGCTGGCCAGCCTGGGCGTGGGACTGGCCTCTGGATGAGGGTTCTTCAAGTGTCAAGTGAGCACCGTTTTGGGCCCGGGGAGAATGGCATTCGGTCCCCAGGTCGACTCGGGGCTTGTCTGTGCAAATGGGCGCATGCGTGGCAGCGGTGTGCGCGCTGCCCCTGTGAGGTTCCTGGCTGGGTATGTGGCCGTTGGCGTAGCCGTTGGTGGCAGTGTGTGAGGCCTGTGGGATGTGCGTGGCGTGCGAGTACGTGCGGACTGTGTGGGTGACTGTCGTTGTGTGCGTGTGGTGCAGAGGGCTGCTGCTTCTGCTGTGCCTCGGGGACAGAGAGGGGACGGACAGTCTCTCCTGGATGAGTCTGGTGATGTCCTGTACTGCCTGGGCAATGAGGGAGCTGTCTCTCTCCCTCTCCCTGTCTCTCTCCTTCTCTCTGTCTCGCTCCCTCTCTCCATTCCTCTCCTCCTCCCTGTCTCTCGTCTCAGTCATTTTCAGCTTCCTGCAGGCCGCAGGTTTAGGGGAGGAGCTCTCCCGTTTGCTAAAAGAAGTGTCAGTTACGGGTGTGCTGAAGGGGCTGGACCACACGCGTCCCACGGACTCGTAGGGCGGCACCTCGGGCTCTTTGGTCTTACTGGCAGTAATGTCCTCATGGTTACTGCCCCACATGGCTTTGGGAGGGTTGTCGGGGGCAAAAAGACCGGGAGGGAGCGGCGGTGCTGTGGGGTCGCAGAAGTTGAGCCTCTGTGCGATGCGGGCGATAACTTCCTGTCTCTCCTGCAGCAGGGAGCCAATCAGGGGGTTTGTTTCGGTTGCCGCGGGCCTTGGGGAGGGGCAGCGGGGTGGCTCAGCCAAGGAAAAATTCTTCAATACTCTCAGTGGCTCAGAGATGGGCCCCTTTGACCTGTCACTGCTGTTGGTGCCAGGCCCATAGTCCTCTCCTTGTTTGGGGTCAGGTGAACCATTCAGGGCTGAGTACAGCCACTTCCCTGCTTTACCTGTGGGAAGCGGAGATGGGGAGTGGGAGCGGGAGGGCGTAGGGGAGTGGGGGGGCCTGTGGAACAGCGGCGAGCCCTGCCGTTGGGGGACGTTGACCTGCGGAAGCTCTCCGTTCTGATACGCGTGGTCCTCACCAGACTCCTGGCTCTTCTTGCCGTAGGGCGGCGCCGCAGCAGTGTGAGGAAGGCTGTTGATGGGGATGTTGTTGATGGGAAGATTGGGAATGGGTAACCCATTGAGGAGAAGGCCAGACATGGAGTTGGAGCTCTTGCCGTACAAGTTGGTGTTGTGAAGGTTGTCTTTGCTGGGGTCCTGGCTCTTTTTGAGGGTGGGTAGGCCACCATGGCTGTTGAGATTTGGGCTGAGGCTCGGGGTCTTGCTGTATAGCGGAGGCAGACCGGTGTGGATGCTACAGGCTAGGGTCGGGTAGGTCGGCTGCCGAGGGAGCGACTGCACACGAACCTGCAGCGCAACGCTCTGGGACACGTTGGGGATGGGGAAAATGTGCTCTGAAGGCGGCTGGGAGAACTGCCACACCAACTCCTCATCAGCAGCGCTGATCCTGAGGGATTGGACAAACAGGCCATTGTTAACGTTAACATCTTAAAATATCCAAGTATTATCAGAGCCTCCAGAGATTCAGTCTCACTTCCTGTTATTCAGTTTTCAAAAAGCAGCACAGTGCACATAGATTTACACCAATCTATAAAGTGGAAAATGACTAACTAACTTTAGATCAAGTTTCCTGTGGCTTTAACACTGGACACCCTGAGTGAAAAGCCTCCAGCCCACCAGTGTCAGAGTCCTGAGTGAGTGTTATGTCTGACCTGTACAGGATGTTTCTGGGGACAATGCCATGGGAGGCGCTGAGCCAGGCACTGAGCTGGGAGAAGAAGACGTAGGAGCGCACAGCCAACAGCAGGGTTTTCTCCTCAATGAAACGATCACCGCTCCTATTCAAAACACAGTCGGAAGAGGTGGAAATGTGCCAGTGTGTCAGGTTAATGAGAACACAGTTCAGGAATGTGTGTGTGTGTGGGGGCGTTTTTTTTTTTGTTGGTTTTTTTTTTTGGGCCAATCTGTGAGCCTAATTAACTCTGTGAGTCGTTGTTTTAGTTTTATCATCATCATCATTTTGCTTCATGTTATATTTTCATGTTAAACATTCTGTTGAAGCCTTTACTTTAGCATGTCTCTGGATGTGATGGAAGAAAAACAGCAGTGCCATAAATGACTGAAAAACACCAAAAGCTGTTCTGAAGTTTTATTGTACTGAACACACAAAGACGTGGGGATTTCACAGCCACTGTGAAGGTTTATACAATTTTTAGGGAGCCACGTGTGATTTGTTTGGATACGGCCACTTGGCCACAGGTATCAGTACAAAATCATCCCCCACCAACTGCGTGACACCTGCAGTATTGTTGTCTTTGCAATTTCAATTTCTGATTATTATAACATTATTTTTCAGCTTTTTTGAAGAACTGTTTTTTCCGTGGTGTATGACTCAGATATGATGTCTGAGTTCCTTATTCTTTTTAAAATACTTGCTCACCCCCATCCCCCAAAAGCCATGTCTGTTTAGATTTTTTTTTGACTGATGGAACCATGCAAGAAATCCAAAATGCTTTTAGTCTTTATCTGTGAAAAGCACTTTTTGAACATAAACTTAAAATACGTGTACGCAACAGAGTGAATGCGAATGTGCAATGTGTATGTGAAAATATTAGTTTTGGAAACGGAAGAACGGAGGAGGCAGCAGCTTTGGAAATACAACATACTGTCTTTCTTTCAAATTTTAAACAAAATGTGGGTGAGCAGTGTTTGTATGAATTTCACTGTGCAGAGCCACAAGCCCAAAAGTGTTATCACGACAAAAAAAAAATTCACATGATGTTGGGCTGTTTATGAGCCAGGGAGGGAGAAAGCTTGGGGCATGTTTGTGTAGCCTTGAAACTATCAGAAAACTTTCTTATCACTTCTGACAAAGTGTCTATGGCTGAACCTACCGCTATTGATATATGGCCCAGGCCAAGCTGTGATACATCACCATGTTTAAAGAAGTGTGTTTGCTTTGTGTGTGTGTGTGTGTGTGTGTGTGTGTGTGTGTGTGTGTGTGAGAGCCTTACTGTCTCGGAACGGGCTGCAGGGTCCATCTCTCCAGCAGCAGAGCATCTTGTTTGATGACCGGGTCGCTGATGGGGTCACTCGGGGGGCACTCGTCGCCATAGCAACAGTCTGGCAGGAGCATGACCTCGATCATGATGGGGATGCTGTTCCTCCAAAGCAGGATCACCTCTGAACGGGTCCGCCTCGCCTGCCGACACTGGTCGCACACGCACACACAGACACACAGACACGCACACACAGACACACACACACACACACACACACACACACACACACACACACACACACAGACAAAGGTGGAGGGTTAGTGTTCATTAGTGAATGTCAACACGAGGACCCTGAAATTAGAGGCAGAGCAGATGGGACCCAAAGGAGCCTCACTTAAGAGCTGAGCATCTCAGCGATTTCATTGAGGTCACATCACACTGCAGTATTAAAAATCATGTAAATTTATGTACACTGACATTGTCAGTTTATTATTTACACCTGATTAAAACTAATGCAGTCTAAAACAGCAGTACTGCAGGAAGTATATAAAGTCCAGTTTTTGTTAGGACTGTTTCAAAGAGACATTGATTCTACCTAACCCTCGACTATTTATGAGGGTGGAGCTCCAGCTATGTTAATAACATTACAGAAAATGTATAATATTACTAACATTTCCAATAAAGAAAAAATCAAACGTACATTCCATAAGATAAATGAGCCTGACTTCAAATGAAGCAGCGGCAACCTCGGGTAACATGAGATGAGGCCGCCTTCTGTTTACACTTCCACAAAAGAAGAGTCTGCGTACGCAGACGTGCGCTCGCTTGTGTTACCTGGGGCAATTTGTCGCTGCATTCGTGCTTGTGAAGAGGCGGCATGGCCGACTGAGCTGGTGGACAGTGCAGCCCCTCAGTCCGGCCCTTCACGGAATACTCCGGCGTCCGCCCCTCCGTGATGAGCAAGGTCAGGAACACCAGGAACTCCTCCGCGTCATACTCGAAGAACTCCTCCGTTGCATCTGAACGCGGCAGAGGAACAATGGGTCAAGCACAATCGCAATCGCTGGCTTCGCACCTTTGCGGCGGTAAGGAAGCAACCTGATGTGCCACCATGACCACACGACGCCTGAGCGACTTGAGTGGATGTGGCTGTTCAGCTCTGGCAAGAAAAGCTTGTTTAGAGAAGGGGTGTGGGGGCAGGCAGCGGATGGCACCGGTTTTCTAGTCGGGCTGCTTCGAAGGAATATATTTAGATCTTCCATGTCAGCTGAGCTCAGGGGTGAAGCCGCACACACACACACACACACACACAAACAATTATAGCAGCACTGACGGTGACGTCACTCGCCCTCATTGACAAAACATTTACAAACAAAAGCCGAACCAGATACACCGAGACAACACGAGGCAGAGATAATAGTTGTGCTGCACCAGTGTTGCTGGGGTGTGGCCGGATGGAACTGGGCTGAATCAACCTTCCTCTGTTGAGGTACAGACTATTCCCCTATGACGCCGCTCGGATGAACAGCTACGCGAAAGTGGGCGGACTACAGACGAGGAACGGTCAAGCTGGCTGCCGCGTTCAAATCACAGCTCGTACTGAGCCAATCGTTGTTATGCACAAAGGATGAGGTACAGGTTGTTTTTTTTGCCCCTTGGTTCGTCTCCTCTCCTGCCACGACGACATGAGCAAAACCCCCGGCTCTGTTTGTGCTCGTCTTGTTAGCAGACGGCTGAAGAGCCGGGTCTCTTGTTTGCCCCTCCAGAGAAAACTCCCAGAATCCCACAGGAGGTCAACTGAGAGACGGCGGCGCTGAGAATCGCAGCTTTCTCTCCTAACAGCACACGAGGAAACGCACGTAAATGTAGAGGAGCCCCCCCCCCGCCCTCCTCCTGCCTTCACGCAAAACTACAGTCGCGCAAATATTAGCTCACGCTTTAGGTGCGTGCTGTGCATGTCGTGTTTCTTTAATGTTTTGATTATTTTGAGGATATCAGGTCCTCATAGACATAGACGTACACACAAGCACGCACACACACACACACCCTGTCCTCGTCCTATCAGCGCGGGGCGGCTCAAACAGAGTCCCTCTCAGCTGTCTCTGCAGAAGTGTGAGCTACAAGCTGCTGCTGCTGCATGTGTGTGTGTGTGTACGTATCAGCCAGCCAACCAGTCACGCACATTCCTCTCAGGGAACTCCTCCCACATGCCTCTGAGCTGCTGCTGCTGCTGCACGTGGAGAGAGGCGCACTCAACACAAAACATGAGGGGGGGGGTCAGCTCGCCAGCTGTGGGCTGAATACGCGCGGGGTGAGGGAGAGGGAGAGGGAGGCTGCGATCGGGGACAATCTCCTTTTCTTTGCGGGCTGGACTCGGACAGGTTGGAACAAAGGGAGCGAGAGAGCAAGAGAGAGAGCAAGAGACAGGAGAGAGGGTCGGGATTCAAGGTCACGGGGTTTATCACCTGAGCCTTCATATGATGATTGGCTTTAATGTGGTGGATATACAGCAGTGTGTGTGTATGTGTGTGTGTGTGTGTGTGTGTGTGTGGGGGGGTTAAGGTCCAAACCCAGTGTGTACTGTGAAAGGATGGGGCTGGCGGGGGGATTTGGGCTGAAGGTATACGCATCATAAAGGAGGCGAGGAGCAGAAGAGGAAGGAAGCATGGGTGGATGAAGGGGGTAGGTAAGAGAGTGATTAATGGAGCTGAGGAAAAATGGCCCCTGAGAAATGGTGTGCTGCCCATACCCCCCTTTAAACACACACACACACACACACAGAGAGCCCCAATCATGTGTGCACAGTGGGTGTCGGATTGCCGTTTTCTAGGAAAAGCAAACCCAGGAACACACACTTACACGAGCACACGGGCGAAAGCACACATGACAAGCGACACACAAGAACAGCGACAAACACAGGCACGGCGACAAACAAACTCGCCGTCGCCAAAGCACACAAAGCCACTGGAAACATACAAAATCCACAGGCGCACACGGCAACACACACACACACACACATGCAGTGCAGCACAAAGGACTAGTGATGGGGGTTTAGTCAAGGGGCCCACCCTCTGTAGGCATAGATGAGAGCTGTCATTCTTAAGGGCGTCATGCCTGAATAGAGCATTCCTATGTAGCACGCACACACGCAAACACACACACACACACACACACACGCAGGCAGGCAGCACAAAGAAACACAGCCTAACCCTTCAAGCTGGTAGGTGATCAGGATGCAGAACAACACAAAGACGCCCGAGAGGCAGGAAAGCCTCGCACAGATATGAAAGGAGAGAGCTGAACTCAACATGTAGCGCAAAATGATAAAAAAAAAAAAAAGACGACCGTGACATCGAGGGGGAAAAAAAACAGCCTGATGCAGGATGCTAACATCATCCTCCCCGCATCAGCCTGCCTTTGCTACAAACAGTTAATGGCGTTTAGGCATTTATGTAACAATCTATGTTGTTTACCAATCATTAAGCCTTACAAGAGGGGTTCAATGTTCAATCCTCCTCCTCCCCTCCTCACTGGGCCGTGACCGATTCATTCCTGCCTCTCCATCTCTTCAAAACCTGAACCCTGCTTTGTATATTCTTCCCTTTTGAATGCACTCAGCGAGAGGAGCACCAGAGGCAACGAGCGCTGCCTGAGAAACGCAAAACAGGAAACACTGCGACGAGGCAAACGCGATCAGACGGAGGTGCTATCCTAACACGTGACGCACGACAGAGCGCAGCTCCTTCTCTTTTCCACGACCTCTCCCCCGTCTCCCCGTAACGTGCTACGTGAATTATGCAACAGGTCGGATTTAGATCCAGTCGTCTTATTATTAGACGACCTGTGAGCGCCACCGACAGCGCGTGCGGCCGGAGGCCCGCTTGCGAGCACGCGCCTCTCAGCTGTCTCCGTGTCCTCGGGCCAGCAGATCAGCGTAAAGTCATGTGGGGTGGAAACAAAAGGCCGCCGGAGCAGGAGCGGCGGCGAGGTGGGCCCCCGCGGCTGACGCGGTGTTGCGCGCTGAGACACACTTCACCATGACTCATGGTTACCCAAGACCTGTCAGAGGGACGAGTGAACTGTTTTGTGTTGTATGTTGTGCTTGTGCGCGTTGCGGTACAATTTGGTCTGTACGCTCTGGCTTGGTTAAGATAGCGGTTACGATTCTGACTGTTGTTGATGAAGCTGGTCATTTAAGTACATGTTGCCAGGAGAAAGAGAGACGCAAGCTGAGACGCACACCTCGATATAAACTGACCTGTTAATCCTCATAACTGCTTTTCGTCTCATTGGTGCTAACTCCTCACTCGAAACTGGAGCCGTTTTCGGCGGCGATCGGTTTTTCTCGCAGAGTCTGCGGATTGCCGCCTTTCGAGCGACGGCTCCTCAGAGCCGGACCGCTTCCGATGCGAGTGGGGACGACCCGCGTCTGGCGGTCGCGTCCAACGACGCCTGCTGGCCGGCGGTGTCTGTCATACAATACATAGCAACAGCAGGCAAAAACAATGACTCTGTATTTTGCCTCCTGTTGCTATTCGTTGACTCATATTTAACCTCAGCCGTGCATTTTCCTTTCAGCTGAACTTGTGGTTTGGTGACCATGAATGCCTGCACATGCACGCGCGCGCACACACACACACACACACACACACACACACACACAAGCAGCTAATCTGAATGCTGTGTAAGTGTCCAATACAGCAAGAACCACTCCCATCCTCCCCTGCTCAGCCGGTGCTGCACTCGATCTGTGTCATTTGTTTCTGACAATGGTTCATTCAAATGAAGCAGGGAGCACTGCTATGGCACTGCTACCCTCCCCTCATCTGCCTGTGTCGGGGAGCGGACGGCCAAAAAAACAAAAACAAAAACAAATGAAATGAGACACAGCGCTGACGAGCTCACCTGCAGCCTGAGATGACATACCTGAGGCACACCTCAGAGGGAGAGCCAGGTCCAGACAGATACTGGAAGAAACAGCTGAGCAGAGACACGCGCAGCGAGTTCAGCAAAGGCAGATGAGATGGTCACGTTAACGGTCTGTCAAGTGAACCTCATGCAAAAAAAACGGTGACATTTTCAGCAGCTTGATGTTAAAAACTAAGCTCTGTGCGTCGCACGTCGCACCTACGAGGAAAGAAAATAGTCTGTTACGGAGAGTTGTTACTGTTCTTTGACAATGAAAAAAAAAATACTTGGCAACTCCGATGCCATTCATGATCCATCTGGCAGATGGTGGTGGACAGATATTTCAAAGTATTTTAGAATATGTAAAGCCACCCTGGATCACATCAACACAACAAATCCTGACCTGTGGTGCTTTTCTTGGCATTTTTAAAAAAAAAAAAAAAAGCAAAGGAAAGCAAACAAATCTTTCGTTTTTACTGAAACAATCATTCAACATTTTCAACAAAAAAAACGTACTGCAGACGAAGCAGACAGGAAGACCCCGAGACAGATGCAGATAGAAAAGTGTGTACAGGGACACTTCAGAAGTTAAGGACACGCGATATGTACGATTTCTGAGACTTAAAATGCTCTTCAGGTCTCTTGTGTTTCTGCGATTATGATTTCTTTTTTTTTGGGGGGGGGGGGCTGAAGACTTGAGATAACCAGTCCTCTGGGGGGGGCCTGTGCGCTCGGGCTGCTTCCAGGCAGCTTCTGTGAGCTTGCTGAGGTGTGTCAGCTTAACACACAATGATATCTAGCTCCTTCTGAATGGAACAAAAACAGTGCGGGGGGGGGGGCTGCCAATTCCTCATTCTGATCGGCTGCAGCACCACACGCCGCTGATGGGAAACCAACGCTTTCTTCTTCACTGCATCCGCACCTTTTAGTCACCACTAAGTGCATGAAATCATTCTGCAAAGCAAACCGTGGTACCGTCACGACGTGACCTTGACTCGTGCGTGGGTGTGCAAATGCACGTACACTTCCATAGTGCTAACGCACATTCGCCCGATACCCCCGTTTCATTACGGCACCATCATTCTCTCATGACAACGGTTCTGCCGTGTGCACATCAGCAGGCACATCAGCTGAATAAAGCGGAGTGCTCGTTCTTCCTCCTGGAGCTGAAAGGTGCACAGGTAGAGGAAGAAGAAAAGGAAACAAATCTAAATTTAACACCAGATCTCTTGTGCTCACACTTCCAAACATCACCACAGAAAGCGCTGCCACGCACTGATGCCGGTGCATCTTGTAGAAGGTGTTAAATTCCCCTGCGCTCCCCAAAAAATAAGGTCGCAGAGGCAAATATTTCTTTTTTATCATGAACATGTGGAAAACGGGATTCTCGTTTATCAGGGATCGTGCAGTCCTAAAACACAAACACACACACACACACACACATATGGCTACGCTTCGGTAATGTCTATACAGAGGCAGAATGGGAGATTACACAGACGGTTCCTTCCACGCTAAATCTCCTCGCTGCAGCCCCCGGTGAGTTAAATATAGACACAACTTGGTAGCTCTCATTTTCTGTGCACCCCCCCCCCCCGATTTCAAAGTGTAAACTTCCACAATCAAGTATGTGATGACAGCAGCTCCTGCGGTGACTGTGCCACACTGCTGAATGATGACAGAGGAGAAAAGTTCCAGCAGGTTCAGGTTAGCTGGTTAAATGCTGAGGTCAACCCATGTGGATAAAAAAAAAGATGATTTGGAGCATGGAGCAGCTTTTTTGAACAGTTATCAGTAACAGTTATTATCTCTGGTGTGACTTCATGCATCACACTGATGGTAACAGAATATCCTGAGAAGCCATTACGTCGGGGGAAGAGGTCGAGTGCGCTGTTCTGTCCTGCTGGCCGGGACCGCTTCTGGTGCATGTCCTGCGGCGTCGCTGAACGGCGATCTTCCAAACCAGTAACGTTTGTGGCTTTTCCCGGGGTCGGGGGGGATACTGCGGTGTGCAATTTTATTTCTTGAAAGGATAGTTTGGTTGGCAGGGTAAAGGGATGACTGAACAGCTTCCCTTCCTCCCTGTCATGCCTCTGTTTGGTGGTGTGTGGACGCAGCGCACCCATTGGCCAAGCTGCCACCGATTCTGATCATTTACAAGCCTTCTCATCAGCACCGATTAATCAGAGAAATCGAGGAATCGGTGGACCCCCGGTGCCATAATGTGCTCCCTTCATTTCTGTGCACTACAGCTGGTAACGCTCAGCTAACGCTTGCAGAGCACAGTGCAGACTGACGCATTATTTCAGATCTACAGAGGGGGGCTCCCATAAAAGGCTCCTCCGGGCCGGGCTTTTGAAGGCTGCCTGATGTCATCAATGCGACGAGGCTGAGATCATGAAGGACATGGCAGGTTTTAAGCATTCAAAAGCGCGGGTTGCAAAGAAGGTGGCCGAGCGAAGCGTCAGCAGCTCTGGCAACTGCATTTCTGCCACCATGGGAATTGCGCGCGATGCCGTCTTTTCTGTTCCACGGCCAGCTCTGCAGTCTGGCCGGCTATATTTGGAGACCAGCTGGTCCGCAGGACCAGCTAAACTGTATCTTCTTTCCCTTTACCTCTGAGGGATCACAAGTGCTGGTTTACCAAATCCCTGTTTCCACGAGCACTTCACGAGAGCGTGGGCATAAAGGCCTGAAGAGAAGCCGCACCAGTGAATACGTAGCGTCCTGTAGCAGGATCTGGAACGTGCAGAGCGCTCGACTCTGTCGCGTCAGATCGTCTGGTACCTACGGACTCCCACCACCTACACAGCGCTTGCGCTGCTCCAGCCGTTATCAGGCTGTTTGTGCTCGCTTGCCCGATTTTATCCCGCGCCTTTCCTGCCAACGTTCCCAGCGCTCTGAGGTTCAGCTGATGTTTATCAAAACCGCCGCCCCGTTGTCGAGTCTTTTCATGTTCTTTGTAATGACACTGAAACGCAGAAAAGGCCCATCAGTCACCACGGCGTTGTCATGGCTTCGAGCATATTGTGTATTCAGCTTCCCACGCTGAAAAATGTGGAGACAGGCAAGTGATGCCCAAGGGGTTTGGCCCACCAAATTAATGATGATTAATAAGCTGTGCAGTCGTAGCAACTAAGTTATGTTCAGCGGCTGGAGACAGAAAAACATGTTAACTCGGCAGCAAACCACGAGCGCACTGCTGAGTTACCGCTGCGCTAGCTAACACATTGTGACATTGTAACGGCAAACATGTCGACAACATTGTTCAATTCAATGAAAACATCCACTTATACAATGCACATGTGGTGGTGGTGGTGGGGGGGGTTTAATGTTTCCCATTTTTCTAGATTGCCAGTGAAAGCCCAAACTGCAGCGGGATTTACAACACAATTAAGCGAGCAGCCCTGTGGCAACGCACAAAAGTGTAACTTTTCTTCTTTAAAGCCCTGATGTAAAAGCAGGTGTTGCGTAAAGGGGAGGGGGGGATTCATGGCCTCGGTCATTTCTCTCCCAGGCCGACTCCATGGCTGGCTGACCCGGTACCGGCGGAGCGCAGTGATCAACCATCACGAGCGCTGACCACGGGAAAATGGGAGGAAGGACAAGGGGGTTGCCAAGGCAACGGAGGCATTTCGCTAAATATTCCCGTCACGGTGACGGAGGAGTGTCTGCGCGGAGGAGCGAGCTGCGCCAGCCTGCGTCGCCGTCATGTCACAGTGAGCTGCAGTTCCACATCAAAGCGTCGGAGGACAACTAACGCCGCGGTGCTCTGTGAGCGTGCGCTGATGTGTTGCGTGTTAGAGCGGGTTGTGCTCCGGCTGCGTACCATGTCCTTGTATCGCTCGCTGAGACCGTCCGTTCCGGCTGTTAAGCCGTTTATGCGATCATACGCTCTGCCCGCTGTTTGTGTGGCTGCGCACGTTGCCCTGAGTGTGTCCGGGTCTTTGTGACGCTGCTCTGTATCGTTGTTCCAGGGCCAAGCTGCACTTCCACTGCAATAACAGGGTCAGCGGCGTTGTCAAACACGCAGCGCGTGCGGCTGGCGGCTCACCTTTCCTGTTTTTGTCTGCCTTGTGTTACAAGATTACCAGATTGAGAGACGCTGGAAGTGGAGGAGACGTCTGCCAAGAAACTGGCACGTCTCGGCCAGAAGGCCGTGAAGAATGGCAAGGATAGCGGGTGAGGAGGAACTGATCCAGGTTCAGTTTCGTATGTTGAAATCAAACACCTCATTTGTTTTGAACGACTGTTAAGAGAGCGTGTGAACCTGAGCTTTGAATTTGGACCAAAAAGCTGACTACCAGCGTGTCTCACAAATAAACTTTGGACTTTGTCTGTGAACTTCCACTGAATTCCAAAAAGCGTGTTTTCAGTTTTTCAGTCTGAGGAGTTCTTTCTCCGAGACCTTTCCATTTTCCTCCCACCTGATTCACTGAAATGTGTCTTCAAGACTTTGGGCACGGGATCCGTGACGCGTTTGTGTGCGTCCCTCTCTCCCGCTCTGCAACACAAAGGGGGCAGATTCGCAGCACACATAGCAACAAGCCCTGATTGGCTGAGGCACGTCAGTACAGTTCCAGCTGAGGAGAACCCTTCTTCTGTTATGTGAACTCAGCTGCTGTTCTTCAACCCCAGCCAACAAAAACACACACACACACACACACAGACCCCAGACTAACAAACCACCTTGCCCTCTCTCTCACAACCATTATTGTCAGCCATAAACAGGGCTGTTGTTTCAAAGTGGAGTGAGAGTCACATGGCAAACGAGCCAAAAAAAAAAAACCCTCAACAACTTTTCATCATGAGGTGTAGGTGAGTAACGGACAAAACACATTTCAGCTGATGTCAAAAAAAGCGAGGCTCATAATGCATTATGTCTATTAATCAGCACTTCTTTCATGTACATACTGTGCTGTTCTCATTCTGATGCTTCAAACTGCCAAAACACTGATGGATTAAAAAAAACAAAGGTTGCCATGTGGTAGACAGTGAGCAGAAATGCTGAAATTGGAGACTGCTCACTCAATGTTTCAGGCTGGCCGCAGGCAACTGGTCAAACAACAACATTTCTGAACGTGGACTAGTTCGTCAGGTTCGAACCCGCACTCGCTGCGGTGAACTGTCGTCAAGTTCACGCTCAAGATTCCCCCTGAAGTCGCTCGTGCTGCTCGCGCCTTCCCGCAGGGTTCGGTCAGTGCGCGCGGTGAAAGCTCGAGTGACAGTGTCAGCCTGTCGCGGGTTGGGTGACTTGAGTCTGCTCGATTTCACCGCCGCCGCGCACGCTATGCCCGCGCAACAGGTCGGGGCCGGTAACATCAGCCGGTGTGGCCTTTGAGTCTGACCACGAGCCTGCGGTGAGCGTGGAGAAGGAAGAACGAGATACAGTACACTCTCCTCATCTTCAGTTCAGTCCTTCTGCACAAACCCCAGAATAACGAGGTGGGCACACGTGCGTTTACCGTGCGCTCGTGACATTTACGTGGTCACGTCAATTTGTCCCATCTCCCTCGCATCTTCCCTGAAATGCCAGCGAACTCATCTCCAGGCGCGCTGACCTCAGCTTTGGTGTGCTCTCCACGTTGCCCTTTTTGACCTAACTCGCGCACATTGTAGCCGGGCCCCCTAAGCTTTCCATTATTCAGGCCAGAGTGGGTCCTTTGCAAACTCATTGTCCACCCAGCACCTGTTACACAACGTGGAGCAGAGCGAGTGCGGTGGCACTGGACAAGGTGGGCAAAGTGGGAATTACTAAGCCCCGGCGGAGCAACCAACCATGCAGCGCGGTCTAATCCAGCCTTCCACAGAGTGCACTCGACGCACGAGCTTTAATTTAAGAGTCGGCTGTCACATTTTCATTTAAGAACAAGGACACAACGTAGTGGATGCACATCCCAGTATTATATCAGGTGCATATGCAAAAAAAGGCCAATCAGCATCAGGATTTCTTTACGGGGATAACAATGCTAAAAAATTATAACTTCAGTCTTTGAAACAAAGTTATGTTAAAGTTAAGTTGTTGGAGTAGCACTTTCTAGACATCAGCTGAATTCAGGGGGAGTCAGTGCTCAGTAACTCCTCTGCAGTGCTTGTCATTAATTTAACTGTGTGCACAGATGGGATCTCCTTGACCGAGCTCTATCTCCTCCGGTGGCAACATCTGACACTAAATCTTTACTGAAGCAGTTTAAGTTTCAGCAGGCTGGCTGCCTGTGGCTACAGGACACTGGGGCAGTAGGACAAACCAGCGTCTCTGTAACCAGAGCCACCCGGTCTGACACCGACGCACGGGCCTCTGACCTCTCCTGCGCTGCCGATGCCAATTTCTAGAAAGGGGAGTCCGGCTGAGCAACCCGAGCAGCGTCGGCTCAGAGGGGCCACGTGAAAAGTGTGGCACTCGTGGCACGGGCAGATGGATTTAACCGTTTGGGACGAAGAAGCGTGCGGCCAAACTCTTGGCCCAGCTGGAAAAAAAAGCCCCAAACCGTGTTCTCGGTAAAGCTAAGTCCGGTGATACAGAGAGCTTCACCTTCTTCACCTTCTCTTCTTTCGGGAGCTTGTTTTGTCAGGACTCGCGAAACTTGAAGAAACAGCTCTATTTCCACATCACACACCAAACATGAAAAAAAACCCAACCCTCTGCAAATGAGCTGAGGCAAAGGGAGAAAGAAAGGAGAGTAACCCCGCTCAAGTGGACAGACTGACTGCTGACGGTGAGCGTGAAGGCGGGACCGCCTCGCCCGCTCGGTACTGATGCCGGTCGCTGAAGGAGACGAGGCGAGAGGATGGAGAAACAGAAAGGGGGCTGCTGTGATGAGTCAGTTGTTAATAAACCATGTGCTTTTAACGCCTCCGCAACGAGCTCTCTGTGAACAGACGCTGGCAGCGTGTGCTTTTGTGTATGTGTGACCACGATTCCATTACTTCAGAGGAACAGGTCACGGGGGGCTGGATCAATCATCCCTCCAGAATCCACTGTACATTACATCTGTCCTGATAAATTGGTATTAGTGGACTCAGCTGACTTCTTATTCCCTCGTGGTGCCATCATCAGCCATTTAAATAATAAGGACAAGAATAAC
Source organism: Psettodes erumei (assembly GCA_016785225.1). Classification (NCBI taxonomy): domain Eukaryota; kingdom Metazoa; phylum Chordata; class Actinopteri; order Pleuronectiformes; family Psettodidae; genus Psettodes; species Psettodes erumei. Next base: position 1,269,635 of record JAFBJZ010000457.1, read on the forward strand.
GTGGGGTGGCCTTTGGTGGCGACACCACAACAGCTCACTGTTGGCACGGGAACACGGAAACAGATGAGAAGAGTGTGATGCGTGAGCCTGATTAAAGTGCCGCTTACGCAACGCCCTCTGCAACCAAAGACGCGCGGTGTCTGGTAACAGACCTTAAAAACATCGCCGAGGGTCACGCCTCACGTAAATCGGGTCTTGTAAATCAGCGCAAAAAAAACAACACTCCGGCAACGCTGCGAAAACGAGGCTGCTGCGCGTGAGCTGGCCTTTCGCTCTATCCGCACCGTTGAAGTATTCTGTCAGAGATGCATGGCAACGGCAACATGTAGTTACTGTGCGATCAATGCACTGAGAAATCTGTCAGGCCTTACTATATATATATATATATATACAGCCAATTTCACTCTTGCATTGTAGATATTAAGTCAACTGAGCTCTATTTCTGTCAGTGTGCTTTTTGTCTCTGTATTGTCAGCAGATAGCGGTGGTGGTGGTGGTGGGGTGGGGGGGGAGTTGTTGAGTGCTGAGGTGTTACAGTCGCTGAAGTCTGCGTGATGTGACTCAGAGGGGAGGTGAAGAAAACAGGACAGGTAGAGGAAGACCAGCGGAGCGAGGAGTGGGGGAAACTGTGCGGGGTTTCCCTGAGGGGAAGGTGAAGCTGCCTTTTTGGTTTCTGCGCTACATAAATATCTGACATGGTGGAAGCGCCGGGCCTCCAACGCTTGTGATTTTCTTTTGTCGCGTGGCCCCTGAACGAGCCGTGTGAGTCGCACGGGACTTGCAGCTTAACGCGGCTCTAGTTACGTCACGTCGAGGATTAATGCTGGAGTGGGAGGAAGGATGCACGAAACAGGACGTCTGGAATGACATGGTCACCGAGACTTTGTTGACATAAAGACACGAATCTCAAAGCTAACGTGAAAACGTGCTCGTTGATTTATTTGAAGAAAGAACACGGGGACATACGGGGTGCCTCGTCTTTTTAGCTAACTGCTTCAGAACTCCATGAGACCTCCACAGGCCTTAAGGAAGAGACGCACAAACTGAAGAGACCAAAGACAGACAGAAACAAAGACGCACACGTTCTGATGCAGAGGAAAAGGAGACACAGACCCCGTCCCCACCACAAACACCACCCCCACCAAGAAAACAACGCCGGGTCCAGATGGCTCTTCCTGTTCCTGCATAGCTGGCTGCTGGTTGGCTACGAGGAGCCACAGGGGCGGGAGGATGTGACAAAACCCAGGAGCGATGACGTCACTGGCTCAGTGGCACCCTGGCAGCAGAAGTGCGACTCGCGTTGCCTCGGTCTGGATGGTGTATTTTTGTGCGTCCGTGTAGCTTGTGTAACGCTGTGCCTTAACGCAGAGGAGATGTACTAAATATGCGCACTTGCTTTCATGTCTGTGTGTGTGTGTGTGTGCGTGCATGTGCAAGCATGAACGCAGCTCACTGTAACAGCGCTTAAAGGACTGATGAGCTAAATAAAATGTTCCAGCATTATGTAAGAGCATTACTGGACTGGGAGCACTGGGCGCCCAATCCCCTGCAGCGGCCAGGCCAGGCCAGGCTACTTACAGTCCAACCTGTCACAACAGCATCGATTTAGGCTGATTACTCCGGGGGACCGGGATAGTAGCTCGCGGCTGAATGCCTAACCAGTATTGGTATTCAGCTGCGAAAAAGCAGCTCTGTGTTCCCGCTGTACGTCGAGTGGAGCTGGGTCAGCAAATGGCTGCGGTGCTGTATGGAAAGGGCAACACAGAGGAGCGCTGAATTTGAAAAGACGAACACCCAGCGTGTTGATGCCTTAAGTCACGGAAGGATGCGTTGTGAAAATCACAACAACAAAAAAAAAGACAGCACTGGCGCTCGGCATTTGTTGTGCTGTTGTTAAAAATCTTGAGAAGGAAGAAGAAAAAAAAGGAAGAAATGATACAGATGGAGTGCAGCTGTGCGGGGGGGGTGAAAGACAAGGGAGCACCTGTCGCGGCGACCTCCTGCCACGGCATGGGGTAAAGCACTGCCAAGGAGGGGGCAAAGACAACACAGGTGCTGCCCGTTATCTGGGATTCTCGTCAGTGAGAGTTTCCACTCTGATCCGCTGGCACGCGCCTGCCGCTTCTCTGGGGCAGCTGTGATCTGACTGAGCGCATGGCAGAGGGTAGGCAGCGTGGGGGGGGGGTCGGACACGTATTCGACCCCTCCCACCACGAAACAGGAAGGGCTGCCGTCCTAGGAGACGGGGAGCCGAGGCTCGCCAGCTGACCGGGTCTCTCCGAGAGGACAGGCGGTGAGGTCATCTCGGCGCGCACCGTTTAGGCAGAGCCAGAGCTGCGGTGGAGGAACAATCATGAGGAGTACACTCATCGTCAGCTCTTTGCTCAGACGTTTCGCCACATCTACCGCAAGGCCCAGCGAAGACGAAAGGAAAAGAAGACGAGAAAAGCAGCCTACTTTTCTGATGTAAACAATTCCGCTGTGGCGTCACAGCCAACGTTTTTTCTTTCCTTCTACATGCAGAGACGACGCTCTATCACAAAAGCGTGTCTTCGGGGATACAAACAAAACCGGCCTCGACCACAGTTCAGCTGAAACGGCCTGAAACCCGACACAACAAGCCACGTTTTGCCCGACTGGTGTAAACAGGTCCAGAGTTTTCCATAGCTGCTCTTTATGGGACCTGTAAAAGCTGTCAGTTGAGCCACATGGTTCAACGGCACAGCGCTTATTAGGGCCAACAGCAATCTGCCATGCACTCTCAGCCAGACGCACACACACACACACACACACACACACACACACACACACACACACACACCATCCTGACTCACAACTCACAGAACACAGAACTCACAGAAAAAACAACAACAAGGGGGTCAGGTGACTGTGGTTAAGGCCCCCGAGCGTCACACAAGTGTTCCTCCTCCACCTTTCTGACAAACGCCTGGTTCACAGAGATGCTGCGCGAGTTCTGAAGGAGCGGAGGTCTTTGAAGACCCAGACCAACGCTGCTTCTTTTCTTCTTTTCCTCACGAGGTGCTAAAGGTGGAGCTACGGCCGAGGTGCGTCACCTCGCCTCCCACCCGAAGGCCTCGGCTTGACTTTTCACACCCACCTGATCAGAAAGTCCCAGCCTGCGAGACTTGTCACAGGGGTGTTAGTGTGAGAAGCGCATGCCTGGACTTGTTCGGCTCTCCCCCTCCAGCACATCACGGCTCGGCTCTCCTGGGGGGAAGCCTCCACCGAGCATCGGGGCATGAGCCTGGCTGATCGCTGCTGGACTCAGCCCCGGCGCGGTCCAGGCTACTGAATAAACAGCTCCTCTCACCGCTGCAGTCCCTCTCCCCGGGAGCAGGCGGAGGAGAACAGGCAAGAGAAGGAAGCCAGATCTGGCCTATAAGCAATCTGGCATCTCCACCACAGGAATGGTACAGTGTGTTCCACATAACAATAGCACTGCAGTATCTGCCAGTCAAACCGGGGGCTGGTGCTGTGGAGTGGCTTCCACTGGCACGGGCTTTCGTAATTAGAACATGGCGGCGAGCGGGCCGACTTGACGCGGTGACAATCCGCGAAGGGTGAAGAGCCGGCGCGCTGTGGTAACGAGTCTCGGCTCCAAATCGTCCCCAAATCCCGCAATTTGAGAGCCGCTATCCCGACCAGTAGAAGAACACCCAACGGCAGAGTCGCTGTTTGCTGCTCACCGTCGACCCGGTGTGCCGCGCTGCATTATCAGGCTATAATTAAGTCGTACAGAGTCAGTCAGTCAGTGTGCCCTTCACTCTGGTCAGTCACATCCCACTCAGACGTCTTGTGTCAGCGCTTCTATATGAAAAGGATCCTACGAGCAAGGCGAGGGTTAAAAGTGAAGCCCCATGTAGGGCACATGTTTACAGAGTGCTGTGGAGTCCCGTTAACAGCATATTGTGCTCCGAAGGAAGATCCCACTCTGGCCAGTCAGCAGCTTGACTGCAGCTTCACATCCGAGACAAACACACAGACTATCTGACTGACTGCAGCTAATCTCATCAGGGCTGAGAACAGTGGCCCCTCACCACATCCAAGTATGGTATCACAATGTTGTTGACAACAAGTCACCATTTGCCCTGGTTCACCAACAACCATGTATATCATGTAATTTATACAACACTCAACGGAATTTGCATCAGGGCAGAGATTAAGGTTTTCAGATGCCCTTAACAAATGAATACAAGATTAGTTAAATTAGCATAATCACACGGAAACAAACAAGGGTGTCCTCTGTCCCTGTTTTACCTCTTGCTGCAGACACGGCGACATGTAAACAGGTTGCAGAGCATACGGCAGGAGCCTTATTTCCACAACAAGGTGGGTGTCATGAGCATTTTGCAGCAGCCCTGTGCAAGAGACTGTCAAAACAAGGGGAGCTGGAAAAGGGAACAGTATTTGGCATGAGAGGATGATGCAGGTTCCATGTTGGGGCAAATCAACAAACAAAAAAAAAAAAAAGGAGAAAAGAAACAGCTGACATTGTCGTTAACATCCGAAACTGGAGCAGCAAATGTGTGTTGTTCGTACGTGTCCTCATTTACTCAGGTCAGGCCTTGTTGCTTCACATAACCAGTGACCTGGCTGACCAGCTGTTACATAATTCCCTGGCCTGATTCTTCTCTGAGGGGGAATGGGTACAGTTACTCCACGAGAGCTGGAAATGCACAACTTGCCCCCCAAACTCACACACACACACAAACTGACCATCAAGTCTACCCCAAAGTGTGTGTCTGTGTGTGTGTCCCAAACGTACCTCGCTCGGGCTTCATGTTGTCCAGTGTCATCAGGTTGTCTTCAGGGTGTCCTGCGGGGTCCTCTCAGTCTTCTCTTCTTCCCTATCACACGCAGCCTTAACAGCAACACAACGGTGTCTGGACCCCCCACCAACACCACCACCACCCCACCCCCCCTTCGCCAAACCTCTCTGTGACTGAGACCTGCTGTTTTAGTTAAGCAACAATATCAGCTGTGACGCCTGTGCGTTGGTGCCAGCGGCCCCCTATCCAACAACAAAGCATCGCTTTGTTAGCATGCTACTGTACGTTCCCATCGAGGCGCACCGTATTGTCCAACCGACTAACGCGAAAAAGACAGCTGATAGCGAATGCCAGTTACAGTTGGCGTCGGTTACTCGAGTTGCCAACGTGCTTGCCAGCCAGTAACCAATCTGACCACCGGTGATTGAGCTAGCAAGCTGGCTACTCTCGCAGCCCGTCTCGAATTACACCACCTGAACCATAGTTACGTCGCGATGCATTTCTGCGTCTCCTCTCCCGCAACACTGGCTCCCCTCGACGACGCTGTGCCCGAGCGTGCGCCCGCTAAACTCGGCAGCGAGCTCGACCAGCTCACCTCGCGTCGTTACCGAGCGGTCAAGCGTCTGCGGGTGGACGACGACCTCGCAAACATCCCCACCCCCCGGGGCAGCGCAGGTAGCCGCGGCTCGAGCTACGGACGCCGACGACGGACGGTGTCGTTATATTGTGCTACGACGAGGGCATATTCAACGTATCGTTTCCCCTCGCGAAACGTCAACCGACATCAGGCGGACGCGCTCCACTCTCTGTCCGTCCACGGCGCTCGAGCGGTCGCCATCTACTCGAATCCAGCAACGCCACCTGTACTGACTTCCTTTGTGGTCCTCATTAAAACTTTCCAAACAAACAGCCCGACTCCGCGCTCCAACGCTTCGGTAACAACTGTGACGGGTGAGGGGGGGGGGGTTTCCGCGAGTATCACTCGTCGTTTCACCGCTGGCACCGTCAGCCCGACTGCCTAAACGACCGGACTCGGCTGATACTATTATTATTCAGGCGAAATGCAGATGAAAGGAGCAGCGAGTGCTCCTGGTCGTAATGCTTACAGTATGCCTCCCCTCCTCACTTCCCTCCCTGCTGCTTGTCAAAACAGATCAGCGCAGCTCCAGTCACGTGTCCCAACAACAGCCCCGCTCGTCACTTCCCTCTCTGCCAGCCTCGCATGAACTCGCAGCCATAGCAACCGCCAACTTAGAAGTGGTACCAGAACCTCTGCAGGGCGGACACGTCTGATGCACACAAATCTTTTTTTTTTTAAGTAAATAAAACGTGGAATATGTCCGTCCACGGTCGGGTGTCATCGGTGGCAGCGGACGTCTGAGCGAAGAAAAGGGACAATCAAGAGACTCTGATTGGTCAGCGGAGTTCGGTGCGCGCTCACGTGCGCACGTGAGCGTTCGTTTTTCTTTCCCGTGGTGTACATTTTGTTCTGGCGTGGTTGGCTCGTGGGAAGCCAGATATCGTGCGTGTTGACGATGTTATGTCTTGTAGCACAAAGTCCCGACTGGCCCAGTGACTTATACATCCATTGACAAGTTTCTGGCAAATTCACCACACAAAGCGTAAGCATATTTGGCTTAAATTGTTAACAGAAATAAACTGTCCACTTTGGTCCCTTTTTCTTATTAAACAAAAGACATCCGCAGTCATTCAACTTATATTCGTCAATAATAACATAGTAATATAAGAAGAACAAAAGAAACTAAGTTAAGTAAGTTACGAAATAAAAAAAAATGTCAAAACCGATTCTATGGCAAAATTTTGTCATAACCGCTACCTAGCTTTGACCAGTCATTGTACAGAATGATGTTAAATTAAAAGTCAATTTGAACATGTGACGTTAAAGAAGATGCATACATGTAGAACCATTGGCTCTGCTTACTGCTGTCATAGATGCAGACTTTGGTCCATTGTCACTTAAATGAAAGAGGACAGAGGGAAAGCGCTTTGTTTTAATCTCTTCTCTGCTGAAACCTCTTGGAACAAAGGCAAAGGCCAAAATGAGGACACTAGAATCTGCTTCACAAATCTGTGTGACAGCTGCACTTTGTTTGTTATAACTGTTTATAGCACTCATATTAACTCTACAGAGTAGGGTTGAGTTTGGTTTAAAATGATTACTATTACTGTTGTTGTTGTTGTATTGTAGATGATTATTGAAAAGTAAAATAAAAATAATTTGTAAAATAATTTGAAATGTGGTTGTTTTTTTGGAGTATATGTGCCTAACATGCCAACAAAAGGCTAATAGCAAATATTAGCCTTTTGAATTTTACATGGACTGACCTTTGTCCTTTGTCTATAAAGTCCACAATAATACAAACATGTACCAGCTGATTATGAGCCTTTATCTGGCAATGGAGCAAGGTTTACAGAATGCTGCTGTCTGCTGCCACTGGTTTACACCAAATTAATGTTTTTGGGTTTTTTTATTAAACACTTAGGTTTCTATACTTTGTAATTAGTCAATTGAAGACTTATCGGCCAGTCTGCAGTCCTACACATGACAAAACCAACAGGAACGAAAACCATGTGGTTTCCTATAAAGGTTTTATTTTCGAAACAGCTGTGTACTGGGTTCTGTTTGTAATGATTAGGCAGTTGTTGGTGGCAACCAGGCAATCAGTTGTTGTCAAAGGGCTAAAACAATTCTTTCTGTGTCCCTGAATTGTTATCACACTGACAATGGACCAACATGACATACCAACAATATTAGCTACATGGTTAAAGGGAATTGTATGATAAAACGGATGTTATATAGTTCTATGTTATTGTATACAAATAAATTCCTATTTGTAGAAATGAGTAATTCTTTCTTTTGGATACAAAGTAGAGAGGTGTTGCACAATGAATGTAGCATTCTGTGGAAGAAATGCATTGCAGACCCCACTTTAAAGAATTACCAATCTATTACATTTAAGTTTTAAAAATGACAGAAACATTACAATCTGACACTTTGTGCTTCAGTGCTGGTTGAACTAAGTATTTTTCTTTTTAATTCTGTTGAGCTCTGCAACAAGCCAATCACTCCCCACACCACCCCACCCCCAAATGAAAGTCAGTCACTGCTAACCCTTTGATTTGTGGTTTGCAATGAGCCACAAAGGGCTGTGCCACAGTTTGGGCTGTACTTTGTGTCATGATGTCATTTAGAGATAAATCCTGGAGCTAACAGTGGCAACTCAGAGAAAGCTATGGTGATTGGCTTGCTGATTTTAAAGAAATATGTGGACTTTGTCCAATTCAAGCTGGAAGAGCTGCATTCATATAAAGTTTGGAGATAATATCCAAACTCTACAGGAAGTGATTTAGTGTTAATGCACAAAAGTCACAGTGGCTGTGTTTGTAGATGACTTTACTGTCCAAACAAAATAAATAATCGTTAAAGTGTCAAAGTTTCCTTGAAGAATGTTGTTAACTGCAATACAAAGGAAACCTTGTGGGAAAAATCCATGTCATAGCTCCATCTAGTGAGATACTACAAGTAATGCAGCAAATGAAATGGAAAAAATTCAAGCTGACTTGTATTACTTGTAAGAAGAAGAAAGAAATGGGCAGGGGAAGAGCTAAAAATCCAGACTGGAAGAGAAACGTACAAATATGAGTGCACCTGGGGTGAAGCAGCAGTATGTTGGCAGGTGTTGGGACTCCCTGAGGTCACTGTCTTGTGACTCCTCACTCAAGGCAAGTACATTTATAAATAGACATGTCATCCTTCATCTGTCTGGCACACGCCACTGCATTTACTACTTTATTCAGTTAACTCTGACCCACCTAAAAGGCTGGAGAGTACCCCAACACACACAGGTGAAATCTGGCATTCCAGTTCCTGTCTGCTGTCCAGTGTCTCATTTTGGACGATAAGCAGTAGTCTCCATTCAGGTTCCCACACAAGACAGACTCGTAGGAGAGACTTCTGGTCTTGTCCTCACTTTCCTTATCTGATGTGATATTTCACTGATTCAAACATACACATACACAAAACATACACAAACACACCAGAAATGAAAAACCATAATAATAACAAGAGTCTGGATTCAGAAGCTGGAAATAACAACAGTTTATTTTCTACTTTTTGTGACTACAGAAATGTTGAAACATCTGAACACTGAAAAAAGCCGGATGACATCATCACTTGCTTCTCAATTTTCTTTCTTTTTTTTCATTTGCTTAGCAATCACAACAGATGATATTGCACGGCACTGAGAAAGCAGTAGCAAAGCTTGGAAAACAGCAATGACAAATCAAGTCATGAGCCATGGAGTTATACATCTGAGAGTAACACCGACAGTATTGCCTCTCTGGCACACATGTGCGCACAATCACGTACCCTTGCGCACGCACACATTCACATACAAACACACATACACACACACACGCACACACACAAGCTGAAAACTGAAGAAGCATTGTGAGTCACGAAGGAGGTCAAAAGAAAGAGGCCAAGGTTGACAAGAGCACAAGGCTGAAGAGAGCAATGAGATTTCATTTTGAAATGCAAGTGCAAAATGAACTACTACTGTAATCTATCCCTAAATGTCTATGACAACAAATATGCTTGTTTATCAAAACCCTTCAAGCATCTTTGTATATGAATAGCTGGAGGGCACCCCTCTGTGGGTGAGAAACTAGTTCCCCAGTGTGAGAGATTCAGATGATTGTCTTAGGCGCTGCAGTATTGTTATGAGACTTGTAGCTAAGCTACCTATCATATGGGAACTCCGTATGGACAAAGTAAATAACAGAAAATATAAAAATGGAGAAAACATAGGTCCACACCGCATCATCCATTCCTTCTTTAATACAGGTCTGTATAACTATAAAGTAAGCACCTGTACTTTGCTGAAAAAACATTCACATTCTCCATCCCATGACACAATGACTGCATAACATGCTGATGTAATCAGTCACAGACATTTTGGTGATAACCTTAAGTCCCCAGAGACTCTGTGCTGTCTGAGCATGACAGAGAGGAAACAGCACCAGCATTAAGGCCTCTGGCAACCAGAGGGAGTCGATTTCACTGTTGTGATATGCACCAATCAGTCCCAAACACACTCTACATAATATGCAGCAGAAACAGATTTAACAATAGACTGTAAAGAAATACATGCAAATGAGCACACACAGACTTGCATACCTGCAAGCCTCAGCAGTACTTGACAGTTGAGTTGGACACAAACAGACACACACAAACACTGCACACAAGAGATGAGCCATCCAGGTGAACGTCCCCATACACACACACACTGATTCCTTGGTAAGGTTCTTTGCAGTTTTATTAGACTTTGCTCATAGTCATTACACGAGTACGTACCAAAAGAACAGATACTAGATGGAGCAAGGCGGCAGTGCCACAGCAAAAAAACAGACCCAGCTCCGTGGCACAGCCCCTGGCAGACCGGCTGCCCAGCCTACACTCCACCTCACTCTGGGTATGAGACAGCAAAGTGAGCGGGACTTGCAGCCCTCATTTCAGATGCTTCAGATTGTACATTGAACAGGAGATTCCCCACATGGTAGAGTCAGCTTGTCTACATAGCCCTACGCCTTCTACATTCTATACCCGTGCGAATGGCAAATCAAAACTCAAGAAGTCTACCTCACAAATGCCAGTGCTTTTCAACATTATACTTTTTTTTCCAATTTTTGGTTTGTTTTAAAAATCTTTGGATGTGCAGTAATACCCATAAAATAACTGTTTTTAAAAAGTCAAAAGAATAGAAAACACACACACACACACACACACACACACACACACACACACACACGCACACACACACACACACACACACACACACACACACTCACACACACTGCTTTTTGCCAGCTGTTCAACAAAGTAGCTCCTGTATAACTTTGTCTGCATTGGCAAATCAACTGTCTGGGTTTCTGGCAGTGTTTAAAACACACATTGAAATGCCGGCTAGGATTTAGCTGAAGAAGAATACAAACTACTCCTTTGTTATATCTAAGCATGGGCAATAAGGCTGTAACATAAAACTGTGTTTTTGGTTGTTTTTTTTTTCTTTTTTCAAAAACCTACTATATACAAATCTAGAGTTTCTACAAATGCATAAATTAAAGCAGTGGATAACCAATACAAAAAATGCAATTAAATTAAAATCACAACACAGAAGTAGACAAAAGGGAAAATATGAACACAATATCACAGCAGTTGGTTTTACCCTGTAAAAGCAATAGTCTACATCATAATATTGGCATAACCCAATGTTTGATAAAAAATACACTTCTCCCTCCATCCCTTAAGTTTCATACATCCACCCTGAAACTTGTCCTCCGTGACATGAAACAGAGCACTTCTGCCAAAAAACAAAATAAACTACAAAATAGATAATCATACAGCTTTTTGAAGTAACAATAACAATTACCACACAAGTGGAGTTCTGCCTTACTCACAGATAGACGTCTCAATGCAGAACTCAAAGGAATTATTACTATGAGGTATTCAGAGACATTGGTAAAGACATGCACGGCCAGAGTGCTGGTCCTCCTACACACAGCAGAGAGACAAGAAAGGTTGGGGGGGGAGGGATGGAGGGGTAAAAGGGGGGTAGGGCAGAGGAAACAAAGACCTTTGGTTTAATCTGTAGAAGTGGACAACAAAAATTCCTTTGGTATGTTTTCATTGCATGGTTGTGCTGGCGAAAGCACCACGGTGTGATTTTTTTTTTAAGAAAAAGAAAGACAAAAAGAAAACGTTTCCTTGTTTCTTCAGTAGTGGCCCTTCTACAGGCTGAGGTATTCACAGAGTCAAAGGTGAGAGGTCAACAGTGGTTTAACACTTTGGTTCAAGCAAGGCACTCGTCCTGGGAGTTTTAGAAAGTTTGCAACATGTCTGCTTCTATTTTCAGGAACATGTCTGCCTATAGTTGAGTCAACAATTCTGCCCATGGCTATGTCAGCTTGTCTGCCTACTGTCATGCGAAGATGTCTGACCTATTTGTTGGATCAATATTAGCAGCCGATGGATACACACTCAGAGGCAGAGGCCATGTGGAAATAAAGCTCCCAAATAAGTGGCACTCCAGCGGGGTACTCCATCAGATTTTATTTTCATTTTTATTTTGACATTATATTTTATCATTATATTATTATCATTATTCATGAATCAAACTAAAAGTTTAATCTTATGTATGTATCGGTTTAGCACAATGCCAGATTTTAAATTTGCTTGTGTTCTGTTGCTAACAAGCAAAACAAAGACTGATCGCATTGCTAGCAAGCTTGCTGCACCCCGCAGGCACCTGCACGGCTGGTTGTGTGTATCTATGGCTGGATCAGCATATCAGCCCATAGCTACATCAGCATGACTATCTATGAAGCTGTAATCAGAGCACATATGAAGCAAGAGTACGCATAGCAGGGGAACATGGGTTGAGTGCATGTGGGCGGGGGAGGAAGGGGCAGAAGAAAGGAAGAGAGGGTGAGAGAGAGGAGGTGAGGGGGACATACAACATCTTTTAACACCACTCACAGAGGCCGTGCAATGAGAAAAAATCTTTGGTTATCTTTGGTATCATCAAAGTGATAGAAATCACGTATGGAACTTGAGTGAGGTAGCATCTTTGGTTCACACTATAAAACATCAGCAGGTCTTGACACCTTTTTTTTGTTTCTTGTCATCTTTTTGGTTTTTCTGTCAGAGATGAAGAAGCAGCTCTCTTTCGCCTCTCCTTCAGCGCTTGTTCTGATCAATGTAGAGCTGCTAACCCTGGCAATGAGGAGGATGATGGCAAGGGGCCAGCTTAATATATCTAATGCTGTGCTGCCCTGGGCCAGCCCTGTGTAGTGCTTTCCTCCTAGTGCTGAAATGCATAGCTTACCAGGAGAGCAGAGGCAGGATAGGGAGGCGGGGTATGGGGATTGAGAACAGGCGGAGATGGGCTGTTTTCGTATTCAGGTGATGAGCTGACATTGCTGTGTAAGCGCCTGAAATTGATTTGATCATTGATATCATCCCCTCAGCCCAACATCTCTGATGAGGTGATAAAGTCAAATATGTATCAAGTGCACAGGAATGACGGCACAATGCTGAATGCTTATGATTAGAGTTGTGACAAAGTTTGGCCTAAAAAAACACTTCAATGGCCATCTGTCTTCCTCACAGAGTCAAGACCACACATAGAGAGACAGAATGGATTTGTCTTTGTTGTTTGCTGGCATTCAAACATAGAAACTAGAGCTAAACCTGTAGAAACAGACTTACAGGAAAGCTTGTGTCTGTAATGATTAATCCTCACAAACAGCATTTACAGTAACATTCACTAGACTGATTGTGAAGATAAAGCTGGAATATTTTGTTTGATTCAAAAAGGCATTTATAAGGCAAATTTCAGTAGTTGATTTTCAGATCGATGTTATATATTATGAATTTACAGGAAACATACATCTAAGAATGTCTCAAAATGTTGAACGGGCCATGAGCAGTGACATTCTCTTCTTCGTGGCGCCTAACTAACAGTCTGTCTCACGAGGTAAGGGAGGAAATGAGGTAAAAACACTCTCAAGATTATCAACTACAAAATACACTCTTTGGTCAAATTACTTCATAACATCTTTAGTGTTTTTATTTCTAAGCTGCATGAGAGGCTTCAGGGTGTAGAAGGCTTTGGTTTCTCATTTTTAAATTACTCAACGCTTCAGCATGTTGGAAGAAAGCACTACCATGGGGGTTGAGTTAGGGGATCTTGGTTTGGTTTAGGGTTGGGATTTTGGTTTGGGGTTAGCAGTCTATGCATGGGCATTCCCCTGTCTGTCTGGAATGCATGATAGAAAGACAGACAGCTAGAGAAACAGACAGACGGATAGACAGACAGTCCACCACTGATCCAAACAAGGTTGCACAACATTCCAGTCGCTCCTGCAGGATTTTTTCTTTAAAGTTGATTGGCCAATCCCACTGGAGCTCCACATTCTGGTTGTTTTTTCAAGGCTGTGGACAGCTGCAGGTCAGACTGCCAATAGGCTGATTAAACCATCCATTTAGGGACCCATCATTAAAACCAACCAATCAGATTAAAGATAAGGATGGTGAATGATAGATTGATACTGGTTGGGGAGGTGAGTAGGGGTGTAGTAAAGCTAGAGACCAGTGACAGTGAGTGAGTGTGTGAAAGGGGAGGGGGCTAAAATTATAGTCTTTTTGCAGTATGTTACACATAAATGTGTTGCTGAAACAAACATTTCAAAGCAGGTCAAACAAGAAGTCTTTGGTTTGTTTTTTCATCTTTGGATACTATAAATATCAATATAGTACAGGTTTAAGGGCAAAATGTTGCTTCAAGGTCTTTTTAAGTTTCTCTTTGTTTCTCTTAAGTTTTAAAGCTTTTCCACCGAGGTTGAGTCAGTCCATGAGTTGGTCAAATCAGTCTGTCTTCAGGCTTTGGTACAGGCATTAGGGCCAGAGTTAGCTGGGTGACCGGAGCCGTCGTCTACCCACTTATCCAGGCTCCGGCGGCGTGCGTTCATAAAGAAGTTGCTGACTGTGGCCAGCTCCAGGCCCAGCTGCTGGGCGATGGTGAGCTGCAGCTCTTTCGATGGACGCTTGTTCTCCTTGAAGATGGCATGGAGCGTCCGCCGCTGCACGTCTGTGAACACCAGCCGGGGCTTCTTGGTCACGTTCCCTCTATCGCTTCTGCCGTGGTCCTGTTCCTTACGCTTGCATGCTGTGGAGAATCCAGGACAGAGACAGACAAAGGGACAGAAAGAGAGAGGGTTTGTGAGAGAGAGAGCAATATATACATGTGTAAAAACAAGAACTGTGATGAAAAATGGTATGAGAATCTCCTCTCTATCACACTTCAACCCTGGATTTAAAAAGGACCTGCATAAATGATCTCAGTAGTTTTACTTCATATCATCTAAGCCTGAAGGTCTGCAGTCTTTCCGTTTTTGTTATTATTCTTGTATTCTTGTTATTATTGTTGTTGTTGTTGTTGTTGTTGTTAAGTAACAGCAATAATAGTAATTCAAGTAAAAAACAATATCTGGACATTTACATTCCATTTTGACCAAACTCACAACTGCAGGTTTAATCAAACTAATTTTTCAGGTTGTTTTCACAGATTCTTACATAAGGATGATGCAGGGTTAATCTTATTTTAAACCACAATACTTCTCCAAACTACTAGGTTCTACTGCTTTAGATACTGATTTAATGTCCCGCCTTACTTATGTTCTTTTTAGTATAAAGAAAGTTAATACTGGCTGACACCTGGAATCATCTCTGTATCCCAAACAAAAATTGCAACAGCTGATTTGAATGACAGGTCCTCCTTACTGATTGAACTGTAGTGTTTGAGTTAGATGGAAACACGTAAACTTTTCATGACTAAGATGTGAACATTTTAAGGTTTATGGTGCATACTCTCATATTGTTGTGGTCGACAGGGTACTGAAAAAGTCTTAAAAGCCATATCAATGGCCAAATATGTATGATGATGAGGAATTAACCTAAATCAGGCAACCTGTACAACAGCCTTCAGGCTGGAAGCAGGAAGCACCAAGACACTCTTTCACTGGGAAAAACGCTAGGCTGCATGGGAAATAGAAGCAGAATTAAACGCTACCACATTTTGTCAGAGACCTCAATGTGCCCCCACCCCCACCCCAGCGTCCTTGTGGACACAGTGCCTGTCAGCCAGGGAACAATGAGCGCTGTCCACGGTGCTGAAAGCCGCGGCTCGCCTCAGCAAACTACATTTTTGGAAATTTGAACTAAGACTACAAATCTGTTGTTGGAAGCACGAACCTGTGAATCCACGTGAAAGCGAATCAACTGATCAGGTCGTAATTTTTATTTTATTCGTTCTCTGTACACGGTAATCAAAATTGAGGTTCATCAGCAGGCAGAGGCCAGGAGGGGGCAGGCGTGGGCTGCTGGAGCAAGGCCCAACGTGGACTCTCAGGGGGAAGATAATGAACGGCATATCCCAACCACAAAGCAGTTCTTAAACCAGTACTGATTAATTTTACAAAAAGGTTTCGGATGAATTAAAAACATTTATTTATAGATAACCTCCAGTGGGTACGAGAGAAACCAATCAATGAAACCAATGAAATCCATACAGAATTTCGAACACAATTTGGAGAGGGGTTACCAGCAGAATTTTTCAAATGAAAATGACTTGTTTTGTATTACATAATATATTTGCATGAACTCAGTGTCTTAAAGTGGCTCAATACTTCACGTTACTAATGTATATTTTTGCTCTTTCCTTTGGCGTAATATCTGTGCCACTGCCTTCCAATTTTATATCAGTTAGGAAGAGATTAGAATAAACATTATTATTATTACATGTATAAAATCTAATTAGTTAAAGCCCCTTTTACCCGTGCCACTCTGTAATCTGTTTTTACTCCACCAGATGTGTGCCACAGTACAGTGCAGCGGCCTGTCCGCGCGGCCATAAACTTGACTATAATTGTGAGTATGAGCAGCCCGGCGTCTCCACTGCTGGTAAATATTAACAGAGAGCCGGAGCTCCGCGTGTAAACGCTGCTATAAATCAGTGGAAGTGAAGGCCACTCAGACAGGAGGAGTCACCACAGAGCGGCCCGGCCCCGGCACAAGAGGCCCGGGCAGAGGCAGCCTTTCCCAGGATCAGGGGGGCATAACAACGGGCTCGTTATCAGGTTAATCACACACACACACACACACACACACACACACACACACACACACACACAGGGCTTGCTGCTGCTCCCGGCTAATCATTACAAACACACAGATAACTCCACACACTCGAACAGAGCATGCACACACTGGTGCCTACTGACACGGTGTGACGACAGTCCCGCGTTTCATAATCTCACGGAGGGCACAGGAGAACAACAAACAGACCTCTGTGCTGGAAATGCTGCCAATATTCGACTAGAAAACCCACCAGTCTGTCTGTTCTAGCATATCCTTGGAAGCAGAGAAGTGCGAAAAGTATTCATTTTCCTCAATTTCTGAAATCCGCAGAAGTGCGAACAACGTTATCACTGATCATAAACTGACCTCTCTTTTCTGAATTTCTCAAATCTGTCCCGTGTGAAATTATGTCTGTAGACACCCTATTCTATTCTATTCTATTCTATTCAGGCAAATTCGGATGGGTAATTGAATACGTGGGAAAAGGAGAGGCGGCCCAAGATTAATTTCAGAAGCCTAAAATCAATAAGTGTATCACATCTACTTCAGCACACGATCACATCTAGTTCACTGGAACGAATGGATCAATAAAATGGCGCTAAACCTATATTCTCTTCAAACTTATTATTATTATTCTGTAAATTCTGTCTCCTCACCCAAGTTATTTTATAGACGAAAAGGTTTGACAAAACCTATATATTTTTTTTTATTTTTTGCTAACGAGAGATCATTTTTATTTCTGAACTTTTTTTGTAAGAAAATGACGTCAACAGAGACAGGGCAATGTGCTCAATAAAATGTGAGAAAAAGATAATGTACACAACTGACGCAGGCCTAAGACATTTATTTTCCCTACGGCTAGCATAAAAAAACAAGCATCAATCAGTACTAATTAATAGGCTACTGGTCTGATTCGTCTTTTAATTACAGGCTGATCAAACGATGAACGAGCTTTCAAAAGTGAAATGAGTTTTAAAAATTGCAAAAGTCAGTGATAAAATCTCACCTTCAATCAACACACAAACAGCAGCAGCAGATGGGGAATCTGAAACGTAATCGATTGCGATTATTGGCTATAGTCACGCACGAGCATGCACCCAAACACGCACACAAATACACACTTTCCAGCCGCAGAATCACTTTTCAAAAAGCCAAAAAAACCCTTTGTAGGTCATTGATCAGACCTACAAACCTTTAAGAAAAAACACCCGCTGGGTGTCTGTGAATCCACACGTGTGATTTGGGCCTAATTGCGTTCCCTAATTGACACGTGCATATATCTGGGACAAATAAATCGATTATCAGTTAATCTGAGTCAAGTGAGGGTTAGTTTACGACCAAAAACATAATCTCGTGCTCTCTACTCTTTTCTCTTCTCCTCTCTTCTATGCAGATTTGCAAGCCTGTCATTCTTACCAATATGAGAGAAAACCAATTTCACCGACTAAATGACTCATGCTTCACTTGACATTTAAATTTCGTTTAGCACACACTCTCAAGAGCGCACACACACGTTTGGCTTTCGGTCTGTTTACACCGAGGGCCAGACAAGAAAAGGCTGATCAGTTGCATCTTCACCAAAATAAACACATTCCTAACGATTTCTGGGCGAAGGATCAGCTTACGCACACGGTCCAGCGGTCGATATTTTGAGGTGAAATGACACGGGCACTTGTTACAAACAAGCCGAAAACGAGTGTAGAAACGGGAAAGGGAGAGATGCGTATTGATATGAGGCACCTCGTTTGCTTCTCTTGGTGAAGTACTTTTCAGCTTTGGAGACTTCACATGTTAAACACACTGCATAACGTTTAATGTGCCCATGCAGCCCCCCCCCCCCCTTCAATTTTGAGCCCATATACAAAGAAATCACTCTTCAACAAACACTGCCTTCCTTGCATGCTTGCTTGCATTCCTTGCTTCATCTAATAACCTTTGATTTGCAGCATCTTTTGTAAAGACTTAATTTCTGCTATAGCCTGTTATTCTGACATAGAACTACCAGCCCAGAGGGAACATTTGTCCTGAATGCTACCCCGGTGTGACTTTACATATCCGGATTGCTGTAAAAGGTTTGTGGTTTAAAAAAGAAGAAAGAAAGGACAAGATCAATTCTGTTTCCCAGCCCACTTGACCCATTGCTCGGTAAAAGGTAGCATTCAGGGCTAGTGATCCTCCACGCTGATCTAACGCCCCTACTTGAGCGTCTGTTTTTCACAGCAACACATACAGATGATGAAAGCAAAAAAAGGGGCTTTACCGAGGCTTCGCTCACCTGCGAGCCTGAGTGCACTCATGCGTTGGAACTCAGGCTCCTGCAGCCATTTCCACATGCGGCGGAAGGTCTCTCTACCGGACTTGAGCTTGGACCAGGGTTTGGGGTTTCTCAGCAGGTCGGACAGGGTCCCCTGGGACCTGCACAGGACCCGCTGGGCAAAGATGGCCTGAGGGATGCTGTAGCGCTTCAGCTCCGTGGTGATCCTCTGCGCCACCTCTTTGGTATTCACCTCCTCCATCTGTCCCCCAGAAACACCACCCCCTCCACCTCCACCGCCGCCCCCTTGTTGCCCGGGCCCGGAGGCCTGCTCCCGGCTGTTCCCCAGCCCCTGGCCGTGCCCCTGCGCGCCAAGGTGCGCGTGCGGGTGGTGGTGGAGGCCGTTGATTTGTACCATGCCCGCCGAGGAGCTCATGTGCTGCTCCGTGTGTCTGCCGAGCATGGCCGGGTGGTGAGCCTCAAACCCGCTGGGGGTGAGCATCTTCTCACCGGGCATGGCGGCACCGGGATGAGCGTAGGGAGGGATGCCGGCCTGGGACGTGTGTATGCTGGCCAGACCGGAACCAGACAACGGGGACAGGCTCTGGCCCATGCAGGGATCCTTGTGATGATATGCGGGATACAAACTGTTCATAGGCGCCAGACTCCGGTCCTCTCGCATCAACGTGAAGCTACCGCTGACGTTTCCGGGGATCCTCTGGTGGGGATGAGGGTGAGGGTGATGGGGATGGTGGTGGTGATGATGAGGAGGAAACTTGTCGGACACGGTGGAGATGGGGGGTAAGGGCTGCAGGGGGGTCAGGGTGGTGTAAGTGCTGCTCGCACTCATGCCAGGGGGTGCTTCACACATGCTGATGGCTGGATGCAGGTGTCCGGGGTGGCTGGGGTGATAGTCTCCGCTGTCCAGCAGGGTCGCCATGCCCATAGCGCGGTGGCTCAGACCCCGGGGGCTCGGACGGGAATGCGGGCTGTGACCACTCAGTAGCTCTCCGTGACCGGCCACGGACTCATGGCTCACTCCGTGCAGGTCGCCAATATTCTCCATCGACAGCTGTGCGTTCATGATCCGGGCAGCGCTGTAGACAAACCATCTATCTGACCTACTACAGTTAGCTGATGTCCAGAAGTCCTCACGTCCAGTAAAGTTCAGTTGTTGCTTTTTTTCTTCTTGCAGCAGCCTCCTTTGCTATTGCCTCCTCTCTGTCCTTATATTCACCTATGGGTATTTGATTACTCTTCTACCTCTGATGCTGATTTGCAGAGTGGAAACTCCTTTTCCCGAACCCCCTTTTTCTTAAATAAATATATATATATTTTTTTTCTGATTCTCTTTATAATTCAACCCCCCCACCGCCAACCAGCTGTCCTTGCGCTCCGGTCGGGTGCCGCGCCATTTCTCTAGTTGTGTGTCTCCAGCCCTCTTCCACCGCAGCACAGATCGCGGTCTGCACATGCGCACTGCGATCAGCCATCGCTTTCTTCTCTCTCTCTCTCTCTCTCTCACACACACACACACACACACACACACACACACACACACACACACACACACACACGCCGCCCCATTGCTCTGACGTCAGCTACCTTATTAAGGAAGGGAGGTATCAAACCACCTGCTAAAAGCTGTAACCCATATTCAGCAGCCTGTAGCCTTCACTGAAACGTTAGAAACGTATGTAAATAGACGGGCCTTTAATAACATCCTCACATAATCGACCCATGTAAATGGACTGGATGTACCGGTCCAAGTTTAATTGTCAATTGTTATTTAGTAAATGTTAAATCCATTAGGGCTATAATGAGGCTTTAGCTTCAGTCCTCCTTAAATGATTAAGTGCAAATGAAGTAAACTTCCGGGTTCATTTGGAGTTGATTTTTAACTAGTGAGGTCTGGGATTCAAAAGCCCCCCAAAACCTCAACTAATGAAAACACCCTTAATTCCTCGCAAGAAAGCAGGCTCCGGAGACTGGAACAAAACGCGACGATTCAATCAAGTTGATCAAGTTATATCATATGTATTCATCACATAGGACTATATCCCTTCTTTCATTATTAGGCTCCCTCAGCTGCGGCACCCCCACCCCAACGCCCCTGCCAAATATGTGGCGGTTTAACCAAACCAAGGAGACCGTGGTACCTTCTCTTTTGATAGAAAAAGATGAGCAGATGTGTCTATTGTTCAACCATTAGGCTTAACGAACCAAGCCCAGCAGTATGTGTGTGTGAGTGCATGCGCACACACGCTTGTCCTATTTGGAGGTGGACACATGCACATATAATCCTGAAGTTTTGGAATCATTTAAGTGTAAAAATTTGAATCCATACATAGTGGGAAAAGAAAAAAAACAAAAGCAAACAAACAAACAAACGCGTGATTTTATCAAATGCAATTTTATTTTTTTTTGACAATTTGAATTTTTAAAATAATGCAAATTCACATCAAACACATTCACAGCATCTCAATAAAAGGCCACGGGGAAATGACATGCTGACACATAACGTGAGTGTCACCGTGTTGTTGTGTTGCATTACGCTGCGTGAGTGTCAAACTCCCCAAAACTGCAGCCTCATAAAAGTCGACTCCTACTTACATGTCAAGGGGCCGTTTAGCCTAATGGAGCGGTGGCGCAGGGCGTCCTCAGCCGGCCGGAGGTGACAGCTTGCAGCGGTCAGTGTCCTGCTGGACCCCCTGCTGAATGAGGGACATGTCAAAGGTGACGCTTCAAGACTCCCAAAGCCAACATCTGCGGGGGGACAGATTAACCTTTCAGACTTTTCCCTGTCCTGGACCTGCTAGGGCCCCCGCATCTGTCAGGGCCCCCCACAATAGACCCAACGCTCGGCTGAACGAGTTAAATAAAAGAAAAGAAAAAAAGAGAAGAAGTTAAACTGTCTCTGATGTGAAGTCAATGTCAACGGCGTGTGTGTGACGTGTGTCGAGACAAAAGGACACTAATTCCTAGAAGTGTGGCTGTCCAACCGTGTAGTCCCGTGCACATAATAGACTTTAGAGTCAAGCAATAGGGCTGACAACAGGGAAACAAAAACTCCGTGAGCATAATTACGGATTAATTGAAAAATGGCGAAAAAAGGTGAAAAAGGTTTGTCCGTACATCACATTGGGGATACCTTCACTATAATTCAGTTACTATTAACTAATATAAAAATATGTTTTTACTATTTCCACAGAATCAAATAACTCTCTTTCTAAAAACATAACTTTTGTTTCCACAGGGTAGGATGGGTTATATTTTTATTTTAGGTGCCCACTCGCACAGAGTCGCAAAGCCAAACGAGAGGTAAACAGAGGAATATGAAAAGCCAAGGTTTGGCCTTACATGGCAGCAAACCTCATCTACACATTCTCATACGGATCGATAGGCTCCTTCCATGTCTGCACGTCCTGAGCTGTGTGTTTGTGTGTGTGTGTGTGTGTGTGTGTGTGTGTGTGTGCTTGTGTGTTGGCTCTCTATGGCCATTGTGCCGAAACAGGCCCTGCGAGCCGGTGACATTTGCTTTGCAGAGAATATAAGGGACACGGCTTTCTGAGCACTTCTGACAGAGGATACATTTCAAGCGGAATTCAATTCAACCAGTAACTGCAAAGGAAACAGAGGCGGAAACCAGCGACTGTAGTGCCTTTGTAGATCCATACATATGTGGATGTGGATATCCAGAGTATGGACAAAATATATTCTTTTATTTTCACAGTCCATGTTTTGTTTTGCTTTTTAAAAATACGTGCCAGAGCAAAGTGTGACCATGGCAATGGGCACCTGAAGGCACCGTGTCAATAACGTAGAGGTTTCACGCTGATTATTAATCAGGGGCATCATTCCCATGAAGTCGACCTCAGCATATCCGAGCAGGAACAATATAATGCCTCGCAGAGAGGACCGTGGATCAATATTTCTGCAGCTCTGCAAAGTGACACAGCGTTGCGAGCGTTATAGATGTTCAAAATGACAATTAAAGCTTGTTTAAGAGTAAGCCTTTGCTAAATGGCATCTGGTGAAACTAAACTTTTATAAATGAGGCTACTTGACTTTGGCCTATATGGTCATTTATGGCGGGTGAACCCATCTAATGTGAGGGCGCATACGCGGGGGAAACTGAATTAGCCTTTTGAAAATAAATCACATTGCTCTTGTTTTATCCTTTTGAACCAGTAAACTAATTTATTGGTTCACCTTTTAACTCCAGAGTTACATAAATATCGTTGCTCTGCAAATCTATTGTTATGATTTATCCTCAAATCGCCCAAACGAAAACGATATTAGAGGGGAAACACAGATATGTGAAACGTTAAAATATTGCAGAGGCTATGAAATTATTCCTGTCTGCGCTTCTTTCTAAAAATGTGCATTGCAGTGTTGGTGGCTGGCCTTTACAGCATATTTGAAGTATAGGCCTTGAAAACACACCACACCTCGCCGATCAATACTGAATAAAATTATAATTCCTGGAGGAACTCAGGGTAAGGCCTTTGATTCGCTGGAATAAACAAACCTAAAAATATACGTTTTTCATATAGATTTTGTCCCGGGCATTTTGGTCGTATATACATATATGACTTACAAGTTATTTTTTATTTGAATAAGGTGGTTATTTAAATTAGCAACGGAGATATATCTTAAAGGAAAACACATAAATCTACTTACAAAAAATTAAATTTGCATCAAAGCTTTACAGACGTCGTTGTTTGAACAACTTTATTCTAAGGGCGAAAAGCAAGTAAAAAGTAAGAAACCTGAATTAAGAAACGATTATTTCGACCTCACTGACAACCAGTTATTAGACGACAACGCAAGATTAAGATAAGAGCTAAAGAGAGATCATCCTCTCTATAAGCTTCTGCGTATTATCCCGTGTTGGAGCATTTAAAACCGGGTCTAAGTTTCTTGAACTCAAAATCAGGAGATAAAAGCTTCATCACATAGAAACAAATAAACTTCAGAGCTGTACTAATAAAAACGACTTAAATTCCCTACCCCCTCGATTAAGGAATTTTACTTTTTATTTTTCGCTAATTAATAAAAATGCCATCATGGCCGAGCAGCAGATGCCGGACCTGCTGCCTTGCTCAGGGGTAAATCAACAACTGCCTCTTTCCTTGTCTTATTCCGCGTCACTTGCTTGCGCACTCATGTGAAATTAATAAGGCATCACTTTACATTAAGGTGTCCATATGCCGCCCAATTACTCCCTGTAACTTTGGCGAGACTCCAATTATGGCAACAAAACCGTGATAACGATAGCCAAACCAGCCCCACCGTGATGCTCCAAATGTGCACTTCACATCCAAATGACTTCTCACTCAAACACACCGTGGCTCAGTGAACATTAATCCACACTTTTGCGAAATTAGCCAAAAAAAAATCATAATAAAAAAAACGTTCCTCCACATTTCAAGGGAAATTTCTACAAAATTGATTTGAAACATTATTTTTGATGATGACGATTTCCTCATCTTGTTATGAAAATATATTTTAGTAAACTAGTAAAAATCTGCTTCTATTGTATTAACTTGCAAGTTAAAATATTTGACATGTTATGAATTGAACTGTGCTTGCTACAGTCACGACTGTGTTCATTGAGGAAAGAACAATTAGTACACTATAACCTCTGAAATGGACATTTCTTTCGATATAAACTAAAATGCAAATATCACCTTCCTGTATCAGGATTTTCTAAATTCGACAGGACTAAGCTCGAAAATTTCTAATATTAATAAAATGGATTTTTCTTTGTAGCGCTGTATCAAATTAGATCAACAATTTTGCCTATGATAACAACATCAGGGTGGGGCTGGTTTCCAATTTGATTTATTTTCCAATATAACAATCTTTTCCGGTATTTCGTTGCCTTTACGAATACATTAATTATACAGGCTCACCTCTCTGGTTCAGATAAATGCATTGACATTGAGTTTATATTTATTTAACAAAACGGCTTAATCTTGTGTGTGTGTGTGTGTGTGTGTGTGTGTGTGTATGTGTGTGTGTGTGTGAGTGTGTTTGCGCGCGCGCACACATGCAAGGACATAGTTGATCCTGTACTTTATTCGTCAATTATTATCAGTAGTACTTGTGTCTACTTCACAAGTTACTGTTCGTTTTTAAAACCTGGATTATAGAGAAGCACTTTAGTTCTATCTGCATGCACAGAGCTACATTGTGCAGAAAATCAATCAGTAATTCGTTATAACGTTGCTCACTGCGGGCTGACACTGCATTATTATAGCAACACTTCACGAAGCCGAAACTTTCACTAACAAAACTCTCATCCAGACAACATTGTTCGGCCGTAAAGAGACAGCAGTATGTCGACGTGACAGGCTGTGTAATGTGTGTCGCAGCTGCTGTAAGTTTGTGTGCAGATGTATCAGGGTATAGAGAAACAGTCTGATGCTGTGCGTCAGACTTGGACGACACTCTCTTTTGTCCACGTCTCTTCTCAACAGGGGGCCAAGGGTGCAAAATGTCTGCATTTAAACTCCTCTTCTTGTGCGCCAAGCATACACACATAGATATGCACACAGACACACACGCGCGCACGCGCACGAACGTCACATACACACACACACACACACACACACACACACACACTCATTCACGCTGTAGTCCTCGACTTTACCGCAGGATGCCATTCTGTCATGCATCTTTAACAGCCTCCCCAGCGCACTCCCATACAGCATCGCACATAACGACAGCGCTTGAACATCAATTTACATAAACTCTTTAACTCCAGTGGACGACTTGCACAAAAACAGAGAGGATGCGCTCGCATCCGCGCGTCTCCTCCGTGTGTTTCCCCACATCCCACCCTCTCCCTCGACCTCGCGCTCCTCCGGCTTCCAGCTTTTCTCCACAGCTGCAAGAGTCCCAAATCCGAACCGAGGTAAACATCCTTAGCCACCGCAGGCGTCTCCGATTCAATCGCAAATTATATCCGTCCCGTAAAAAAGCCTCTCTTTTCCTGCTCCGGTGCCGTGCTTCTCTCTGCGCTTTTCTCGATGCAGGCGCATTTGAATAGCTGGCTGGTGTTGTTATGGATCCGTGCGCACTGAAAGAGAATCAGTATGCAAATTGTTTCAGTATCAATCGAAAGGTTCGATCCGCCTGAGCGTCAGCCCCTTTGGCACGAGAGGCTCCTTTGCTGCATAAATGTTTATAATGATCCCAAGTATTAACATACACAGAGAGAGAGGGAGATGAGAGAGAATGCTGGACTTTTCTTAAAATGTAACTAAGATACTCTTTTGTAGAATAAATAAAATGTAAATTTAGGGATACAGAGAGATGTAGATGGAGTCTCCATGACTACGACTCAGTCGTTACTTAGCTCAGAACCTTTTTATTAGTGAAATAAACCCACAGCACAGTTATAGACTGTAATATCTAAGTAGCACTAAACAATTTTAAAGCTAATATTAATATTTAATCTTAATTTAATCTTTAATTAATTTGATTTCAATGTCATCATTGAAAGCCTGGATGGATTGTACATACACTTACACATTTGAACTTTGCTCAGAAATGAAGACTGAAATAATTTTGTATATTTGAACTATCAATGATAAATTTTGCATTTAATAATGATGTGAAATAATCACTCATATGCCTTACAGTCATATGCGTACTTTACTCAGACTCTTATAGTGGCAGGCTGTCATATTTTCCAGCATGGTTCTGCCTGATATATTCCAGTCTCACAGTCAAACAGGACTGATAAACACAACCCAGAAAGGAAGCACCTGGGTGAGGATGGATGGAAAGAAAAAATGAAAAATATTGCAATGGTAAAACATGCGAGGGGATGAGAGCATCTGAGAGCATTAGGCCTGGCGAGGAGTGGGGGAGGAAAAAAGAAGTAATGGTGAAGCACACAGAAAGTAGAGCACATAGGTGGTGACAGGAGTATATCTGAGAGTTTAAGCAAACGAGGGCAGGACAAGGA
The DNA here is from genome assembly GCA_016785225.1 of Psettodes erumei. Taxonomy (NCBI): domain Eukaryota; kingdom Metazoa; phylum Chordata; class Actinopteri; order Pleuronectiformes; family Psettodidae; genus Psettodes; species Psettodes erumei. The sequence goes on from JAFBJZ010000457.1 coordinate 1,296,379, forward strand.
AGATGAAGGAAAAGAGACGAAGGGCAAAAAGAGGTGAAAGGAAGGCTAGGGCAAGGGCAGGGAGATGGAGAGTGTGGTCAGGAGGAGATAAAGCACAGAGTCCGTTATCCATCTGTCCCAGGGTTAGAGTTTGACCAGCTGAGGGGGTCAGGGGTGAGGGGTCAGTGACCCCTTGGCCCGCGGGCTCCGTGGTCAGTGCACTGGCAGATACACACTGGGGACAGGATTATGAGGTAAATAAAAAAGATGATGCTTTCAGTCCTTGTTTTGCACAGATAACTAAGCATTTTACAGAAAAAACTGATTTCATTTATTGACCACATTCAGGAGAATTAATTCTGTTTAGTGTCAAAAGCTGAAATGGGTGGAGGTGCATTCTAGTTCTTTCTTTACCACCCATACAACATGTACTGCTGCACAACAAAGTTTTATTATTTTTTTATGTAAAATGTAACCTCTGTATATGCATACACAAAGTTTGTCAATGCCTACTACAATTGATTTTAAGCTATTTATTATTATTATGAGCTTTTACTGATTTCACATTTAATTCATTACTTAGATATGTATCTATATGGTAATACCTATATGAAATATCTTCCTCTTCTAGTTTATATGTCTCTTATATGTGTGTTTCTGAAATGTAGATAATATGGGTTTCTGTATTTTATTATATTATATGTATCTATATTTCATACAGTAGCTGTTTAGCTGTAAACTTTACATAACTAAGATACAAAACATTGTGGAATTGTATGAAAGCAGAAAATAAAGGAAGTTCCCCTGATATGCACAAGTATAAATGTAGGAGTGTGTCCTATGAAACTGAAAAGCTCAAAGGTGGATATCTGTTTAAACCTTAATAATGCTTTGAACAGTAGTGTCCCTCTTGATCAGTTAAGATCCTCTCTGCCACTTAAACGATAGGAAGTGTCACGTTGAATAACTACATTCCACCTGTTAAAAGTGATGTGTGCGTGGTGCACAATGTGTGCAGATTTAACAAGGCGCTCAGTGGTTAGGTCAAGGATTGCTGTCCTTTACTTGTGCCTGAAAATCTATATCTCGGAAAGGCGAAGGATTATATATTTTATGTCAACAAGAGACCGTCCTCTCCTTTTGTGTGTGTACGTATATGTGGCACTGAGCAGCTTACCATCGCGCACAATAGGTCTCTGCTAGAGTGTGTGTAAAACTTGGACTGACTGTCTGTGATTGCGAGAAGGAAAGAGTCCTCAGTGTGTGCGTTAAAGTGTGTACTGTCCGTGTTTCTAAACCTTGTTATACACAATTAAACTTCTTCATGCCAACTCGTCTATACAACCACATGTATTCACACCCAAGACTTCCCTTCAACTTCCTTTCATGAAGGCGCCGTTGCATTGTCTGAAAGTGAGTGTAGCCTGGTACAAACATGTATGTGGCTGGCAAGTGGAAATATATTCCATGATCAGTTGGAGAATTCTGCTAATCCTAAACAGAGAACCATGAATGCCATGATTTCAACCTTAGCCAATTAGAGACAAGACAGTTGATGGGATTTGTTTGAAATTGGTCAGTACAGTTGAGTGTCTGTGGGTGACAAAATGTGGAAACAGTGTATTTAGATTTGTGCATTAATCATGATCACAGTATACACAGGTGTGCTTCTGTGTGTGTGTGTGTGTGTGTGTGTGTGTATGTGTGTATGTGTGTGTATATGTGTGTTGGGGGCTGCAGGTGGACGGATTAGTAGGGAAAGTGGCTGGGGTAAGGACAATGATAGCTGCATCCAAAAGAGGATTACATGGGTTCCCCCTGACATCATGTACCTGCCATTATGGGATTATGGACGCCACTTCCACCTTCTCCATTCAATGCTGCAGCACAGGGCCAAAGCCTTCAAAATACCATCACATTCACACAGGCTCAAAGCCTCAACCACGGAGGGAATAAGGCCGGTCCTGTTAGGTCGACAGCTAGAGTGCAGTACTGAAGCTGCCAGCTGCATTTACGCCTGGATCCCATTGTGTTAATCCAAGATGAGAGTGTATGTGCTCGCTGTGTGTGGATGAAAATGTTCTCCCTGCAGCCCGTTTGTTGATCTTGTAGTCGCAGAGATGGATAGGACATGCAGAACGCTCAACTGAAACCCACAGCATGCACGCAAACACTCACGCATGAGGTCTACACTTCACACAAGTGCCTTACAAACACCACTGCATTCACAGATACTCTGACAAACACAAAAACATGTTGACAAGTTCAATTACAGACCTATTAAACACCTAAGACCACATCAGTGTGTACGGGGGGCATACAGCCTCCTGACGATACACACAAACACAGACAGACACATATTTTATGAGGGAAAAAAATAAATGGAGCTATGATTGCCTCTCACACACGTGCACACGCTCTCAGTAACAGTGAACACTGATTCGGCACAGTCTCTCATGATATCTATTGTTCATTAGTCACTGTTATCCTGCTTTGATATAGCTGTAATGGGCTTAAGATGTGTGGATCAGCTCCATAAAGACCCCTGTTTAGTAATGGCCACAGTTTAAATGCTCTTAATGTGCTGTCGAGGTGTGGGGAGGGGCCAAGAGCTGTAAATCATGGAGAGGTGGCGGTGGGGGGGTTCCAGGGACGAGAGAATGGAATCTGTGTGTGTGCATTCTGATGAGAGAGAGAGAGAGAGCCTCCTTCCGAAACTGCAGATGTGTTTACATAGCGCAGGTTCACACAGTCAGCTGTACAAGTGCGCACACACACACACACACACACACACACACACACACACACACACACACACACACACACACTGTTACATATACTTTAATCCCCTGTTGCTGAGCCCAATGCTGAACTCATCGTAAACATGTACACAACACAGAAGCACCTTTACTAGAGTGTGCGTGCGTGCGTTTGTGTGTGTGTGTGTGTGTGTGTGTGTGTGTGTGTGTGTGTGTGTGTCTGATCTGTCCTGTTCCCAGCAGGGACAGAGCAAACAGACAGAGGCAGCTATCAGCCTCTCCATTGTATTCATCTGATTACTAATCTTCAATGGTTAAATCATTATCCATCCACCTGCCTCGCAAAGGGCCAGGCAAACACTACTGGTCTGTCACCAAGCAGCACTAGTCCTTAATATGTTACTGAAACACACACACAAACACACAAGGGCTCATACAGTATACACACACACACACACACACATGTTCGTGAGTGTTATAATGCGTTTACACTCACAGGAATGCACAAAGGCAAAAAACACACAGATAAAAGTGCCCACTTAAACACATGTATTGTACACATGTACATATGTATGTGTGTATGTGCGCACACACACACACAAAGAGCCAGAGTTGTTGCCTTCTCCGGGTCTCTGGGGGGGCTCTATCACTCCCAGCAGGATACTCAGGCAAATCTAATTGCAGGTAAATGTACAGTGCTTCTCTCTGTGGCTCCTGTGTGGAGAAGATGGGAGGAGAAGCCCAGCGACATGGTTAGTATTGGTCGGGATGACTGATCGGCCCTGCCCTAACTACATTAGACTGTGAAGAAGTGGCTGGCTCCCTTTCCCTCCCCCCTTCACATTGTCAATACACTCCCTCCCAGCCTCTCCGCTCCTTCAGAGATGACAGAGGTAGTTGGCGGGGCTTTGGAAGGACCGCTGCATGGGGGGTGCTGGGCGTGACCCACCCCTGCCACGGATCCCCGTGTATCAACCTCCAATAGTGAAGCCCACGGTTGGTTGGAGCATATTAGCAGGCTGTTGGGCTGGAGGTAGTCCAGGCCCAGCGGAGGGCTCTGCCATCTAAGATCTGATCAGAGGTTATTAGCAGTAAAGAGCCACTGTGGATGAGGGGAGGAGAGACATCATTTACAGGGTCAGAGCCTGGCCGGCTGGGCAGTGTGCGCCCGCATGCACGCACGCACGCACGCACACACACACACACACACACACACACACACACACACACACACACACACACACACACTGCATGCACACACGCACACACACACACACACACACACTCACTCAGAAAAAAACACGCACAAAGCTACACGTGCACACACTCGACAGTAAAGGGCGGCTCATTACTCAGTGCGAGCTCAGGTTTCCAGCGTAGACCTCTCCATTAGACCCCCAGTTAGGGAGAAATGAATGGCTGGAGCTTCTCCGCACTCATAAACCATCCAACCATCCACAGCAGGAGAAAATGAGATACAAGTAAAAGGAGGGAGGGGAACTTAGAGGTAGCGTGTGTATGTGTGTGTGTGTGTGTGTGTGTGTGTGTGTGTGCTGGAGAGTCCTCGGGGTCTTTGAGATGGAAATGTCCAGCTGGCTGGCCGTCTGCTGCCTGACCCCTGAGCTCAAGGTCAAAAGCCAGGGCCCCCAACCAACCGGCCACTGACCAACACACACATACAGTATACACACATACACAACCACACACAGACACACAACATCCACACTCGTTCACATCCTGCCTGTGTTTATATGTGTGTTTTTATGTGTGCGTTTTCGGGGAGAGGGAGTGTGCACTCTGCCGTGTGTGTGTAATTGATCATTTAATCTGGCTGACATCATAATCCCCGACGCGTGTTTAACAAACTGGCTGACCAGCAGAGGAGCAGAAGGGCTGAGTAATTATCTCATCTGGATACATTAATAACGAAGCATCACTCACCGCTACCTCGGCTCCATTGGTCCTGAATCAATCACAGCGTGCAGTCAAGTGTGTTTGCATGTGTGAGAGAACAAATGACCGAAAGCGAGCATGCGCCATTTGTGTGTATTTAGTGTTCGCACGTTCGAGGAAGCTGCATCGATGCATCGCACCTCGTAAGGAGAGTGTCGGCCATCACGCAGCCCAACCTGCAGCAGGAGCGAGGTAAAATGGAGACCGGTGCATGCGTGTGTTGGCTTCGGTGCGTCTGCAGTATTACATCTGTGTATGGATTTGTAGGAAAGCCAAAATGCTCAAAAAATGAACCACAAATCAACAATATTGGAGGGGAAACAATCAATAGATTTAATCAAGGGATGAGAATATGAGACGGATATGTGGTGTGCATCAAAGTACGGGTGTATTGTTTTGTTTCAGACTGAAGTGCACATTCAAAGCCAATTGCTCAAAGGACAAAGATCCACACAAACGGCTATCAAATTAAATGGATGCTGAAACAAAGAAGACCGGACCGACGCATGTGTCCTTGTGTTTGTGAGTGTGTGTGCGTGCATGCACGAGGGTCTTAGAAAAATTATTGCTATTGATTTAAGGCGGAGAAACGTGGAAATGTTACCAGATGGGACATTTAGCAGTGAGTGGCTTCGGATGAGGCAAGTCATCCTTGCAAGCCCAGGGCAGAGAGATGCAGCAAATGCACATCAAAATACCCAGACCTTCACTCAGGATGAATCCACAATTCGCCATCAAAACCTGAGCTACATTAATTCATATTGATGGAGATTTTAGCATGTATAACAGATCCAGGATATTGGGAATTTGCTGAAACATTTAACTCGTGATATTATGTTTTACGTTATTGCCAACAAATCACTGATCATTGTTCCTGCTAACAAGCATTGCCTGTGTAGCTGTGTAGCTATAATTATCTGTGCCTTAGAGCTTCATCTTTGGCCTGAGACTATTAAAAACACACCCATGAGCCATGCCATTGCACCAATCCCACACACGTCCTGGACAGTAATAATTATGTATTAATTCCCAGTGAAAATCGTGCGAACAGCTGCACTGTTTACTCCTGTTTTGAGTATCACTTGCTAAGAAACCCTTGCTAGTTGTCCAGCTGTTTTGGGAAATAATGTAAGATTCTGTATGAGATACTGTATGTTTGAGGGCGAGGGCCACAGAATGGGTATGGAAATAAGAAAGTTACAGATGGACTAACACACACACACACACACAAACACGTAAGACACAACAAAGCACTCACATATAAAGTTAATTAAGATTAATTGCAGTGTATACATTTACTCTGTTCAAGTGTCTAGTATCATCACTGAGCAGACACTGGAGTAATGGTGAGTTCAACACGCTGCGGAGACAACCTGATGGTAGAGGCCTTCCTGCCTCTGAGACCTCTACAGGGGGAGTTATGTTTTTTAGAGCAGATTGTCCCTTTAACTGTGCGTTCTCCCTGACCACTGACCGCTGTCCGTCTGTTCTGGTTCAGGTTAGGAGCCTCTCAGAGCTGTTCAGATTACACCAACAGCTCAATAGGGACAAACACAGCATGCTGCAGCAGACACGCACACACGCGCGTGCGTGCACACACACACACACACTAAACAGTCATGTAGCACTGTGTATTGTGCTTTATATGACGACACACATGCCTGCACATAGACATTAATTTCATTTAAGTGCACCTAAACATCTCTGGACACACACTCACGCATGTGCACACGCACACACATATATACACACACACACAAAGAAAGCCTGGCAGTCTGTTGTTCTTCAAGTTAATTTGACACAGAATCGATTTGATCCCTCGTCATCTCAATAATGATAGAAAAGATGCTAAATGCAATAGAATCTCTGAAATCTAATATTTTGGGGTCAAATCGTTTAATGAAGAGCAATCTGACTCTGGACTTTCACTGTTTGTCCTGCATGCTATCTATTAGGATGTTGTTTTTCCAGATCCTTTGTTGGATTGCGGTAAGTTTAAAACAATACTGTAAAATTGTCTTGAGGAACTGTAACCATACTGTTCTTAGAATAAGCATTACAGCCTGTAGAATACTGGGCTTTTAAATGGAATAAATTAAAGGCAAAATTTGTAATCTGAAATGGGAAAAAAGGGTCAGAGCAAAAAACAACAGAAGCAACTAACTGAAGCGTGTTTGACAGCAATACAGGGACAAACACCAGATAACTAACTCCATTTGCACCAGTTGTCTTCCTAAATACATCAGCAAAACAGGCCTATATTTTCAGTTAGGATCAGACGAACTCACAAAATAAAGGTTTTCGATCAAAAGTCTTTTCTTTTATTTATGTGATGCGCTGCTATATTAGATGGGAGGAACGTGTGGTGGGTTTAAAGTGTGTATGGTAGGACAAACTTATAAATTAAAGTAACATTTAAAAACATTATGAGCAACAGAGAGCTTTTGATGCTTTCTGTAAAGCAACACTCTTTATCAAATAAATTATACAGTAACACAGGCTGAATGTAATAGCCTATTATAAGGTGTAATAAAAGCTGCTAAATTAGCCCACAAAAAACGTCTTTTTATAACATCTTTTTATAATTTTGATAAAGATTTGTATATCAAAACACACAAGGTATATGCATCTATATATGACATGAAGTAAGAAATAACCTCTCAGCTAACATCTATTCCTGAAGAGGCCGCTAATAGCTGTGATTGTGTGTCTGAGCTGCAGCTTAGTGAAAAGGGACCGTTGAGTTGTTTATTTTCACAATAACATGCAACAATCATACCTTAACCTTATACATGAGTGCTTTGTTGTATCTTACGTGTGTGTGTGTGTGTGTGTGTGTGTGTGTGTGTGTGTGTGTGTGTGGGATTACCCATGCTGTTATCAGCGGCAAGCCGCCATTCACTCCAGCTGAAATGAAAGGTTTTCCTCTGTCACAAAGCAGTTTCTTTGTTTCCATGGTGCTATTATTATGTCAAAATCCTCGAGAAAACAGAGGGGGGAGAAAAAAATCAATGTCCCCCATCACCAATAGCCGCAGCCTACTAGGCTGCCATAGTGCAAGTGCACACGCCAGCACATGTATGCACAAACAGTGGGAGACACAAAAACTGAGGAAAAAAAAGTTTCAACGGCTATGAGGGAAAATACTGCATGCTATATAAACATGAATGCAAATGTGGGTTTATAAAAGTAAAAAAAAATAGGCTTTGCAAATAATATAAGCCTATTCAGGAAGAAAATGCACTCAGCACATTTGAGAGACAGCATGAATATACACAATGTGTTTCATAAGTAACACTGAATGTAAACAGAACATTTACAAATAAACTCCACATCTAAGTTTGGCAAAATAACAGACTAGATATTTCTTTAAACAGACCTGTGTGTCACCACTAACGCACTGACATTTTGATTATGCCTGTTCTTTGGTTTAGTGTATATGTGTGTCGTATGTTAACCACAAACAGATGCAGGGTTGGCATAAGGGCTTGCAGGGCAAGGGACATCATTTCCTAATTTTGACCTCAATTCCAAAACATAACTAAAATAAGATGATTCAGTTTTGGGAATCTTTAGGTGCCCAAGTAACTGTTCCCCCTGCTTGAAAAAGTACACAGATGAAAGGAGCATGTGAAGTGTGTATGTGTGTGTGCTTGTCTCCCCTGCCACTGATGGCTAATGTGAGGCCATTAGTGTGTATTGTGTTTGTTTGTGTGTCCCTCTTAGAACCCCCTTCAGGCTTTTAAGACACTCCTCAAGGTTCTTCAAGGCTGCAGATACACACAATGGACAGTCTGGAACATGGACATCGTGTGTTCGTGCGTGCGTGTGTGTGTGTGTGTGTGTGTGAGAGAGAGAGAGAGAGAGAGAGAGAGAGAGAGGGAGGCTGTTTATAGTATTTGTATGTGTACTCATGAAAGACCACTTGCTGGTCTTCAAGGAAGCCTTCCGAAGTTGGAGAAAGGCAGCCAGGACATCAAACCCAGTCATTAAAGAAGCTTTCACAGAAATAGAGAAAGAGGCAGGTGATGAAGATGGTGATGATGAGGAGTAATTAGGAGGAGATGAGAGGCAATGGATTCACTGCTCTTTTATCTCTTTAACCCTTAATGGCTAAAGTAAAGTCGTAAGAGTTTGGAGGAAGAAACTATGAGATAAAAGATAAAGAAAGAAAAATCAGAGGATAAAGAACATGTAAGAGCTAGCTAGCTAGCTAGCTAGATAGATACTGTAAAGACTCCTCACTGCCCAAATACAGGATGTAGTACTCATCTCAGGCAGTCAGATGTTGCTGTACCTCCTATATTACATCACAGCTATAAATCTTGATTTCTCTCATTGATCACAAACACGTTCTGCGAATACAATTTCAAATTTAAAAGCTAATGCACAAAAAGCTTAAAAAAATCAATTTTTATTCCACTAAAGCAGGCCCATATTGCGAGAAAGTAGACAAAAATCAAAGGCGATATATACATTTTCCCGTGAAATCATTCCTTTCTGGCTCAGTGTAACGAAGTTCAAGAGAACATAAAGCACAAGAGTTTTTGTTTTTTTTGGGGGGGGGGTAGCAATGAGATGTAGGAGAACTTTAGACCATTAGGTTTATTACCCAGGGGTCAGAAGGAAAAAAATCATGATGGGAAAGTGAGGCATTCCATCTAAAAGAGATTAGAGAAGTGCAAACACCTCTCGGTGGGTGAGGTCATGCCCAAAAAACCATCACCAAACTAAATATAATAGCCATGTCACCCACCCACCCCACCAAACACACACACACACACACACACACACACACACACACACACACTGGACATTTCACTTGACAATGACTTGCTGGTGACTTTCTGTCAGTGTGCGTTGAAATCACTGACACGGCTGATCCAAAATGATATTGGCAAAAAAAGAAAAAACAAATCATGTATCAATGTACAGGAGAGAAACAACATTAAACTATAATGACAATACATCATTATTCATTACAACACCAGTAATATTAATAAGCACACATTTAATATTAATATTAGAATTTTTGAGTTGACAATGGTAATTCAAAAACTAGTAAAAATGTGCTTTCAGACAGCTGAACCAAAAACACAGCACATTTGTCTTACTATAACTTTAAATTCATTCATAAGCCTTTTTTCTCCACACACGAAAAAGTGTTAAAAGCTGTCTGCTCTGATCCTCCACACTTTGCAAACTCTCATATTCCCTTTATATTTTTCAGTATGCTCACTCTCCTTTCATCCTTCAGAGCTCTATTGAGGAAGATGTTCTTGATCTCAATGGGACTGCTCACTTAAATAAAGATAGAAAGACACATCACAGGTACTTACATTAAAGACATGTAGATAGAAATTGTGCCTGAGGGTGTGTGTGCGCGTTGCAAAATACAAAAGACACTTTCATCATTATGTGGAGTTTTATTCCTGCTGAGAACCCAGGAATAATATCCCTTTATAACACAGAGTTGGTTTTTTTGTGTGCGCTTTCTATCTTTTGGTGGGCGCAAAGCCATTTAAGTTTATTTTAGTTTGTTTATTTTCCAGGCTCTGCTGATGGATTTCACAGTCATTAATATCATCTTTAATCAATTTTCATTGTGCGAGGTGCTTTGGCTCAGGTGGCCGAGGCCCTTGAGTGTGTTGAGTACGCTCTCTGTTGCCCTCCCCTGCGTGTGCATTTGGGTGTGCACGAAGGAGAAAGAGTGATGAAGCCGTGGGGACAGTGAGTGACACTTAATAAGAGTGTGGGGGGGGGGTTTGGTTGGGTCAGTAGGACCGGGTTGAGGGAGTGAGAGGGTCAGTGGTCAGCAGGCAGTGATAAGAAAGACAGAACCGGGAGAGCTGGAGAGAAAGAAAAGGGGGAAAGAAAGAAGACAGGAGGGAAGAGAGGGAAAGAGAGTCAGCATATTGATCGATCAGACCTGTCGGCAGCCAGACAGCCAGGGAGACGTCTGTCCTTGTGCTGCCACTCTCTGGCCTGCAGATACCTAACCCCCTCTGCTCCTGCTGGGGTGGTGGCGTCAGACCGGGGGACCGTGTATGCGTGTGTGCGCGCGCGTGTGCCCTCGCATGTGCGTGTTTATGTGTGCAGTACACCCTTGAGTTTCTGTTTGGCAATTTTAGTGCGTGTCCACAGTGTCTGTGTGCATCGGTTGCCCTGCCCCTGCAGTCTGCCTGTCGGTGCCCTGTGTCTTCCAGGGGCCTCAGGTGTGGAGTGTCTTCTCCTCTGTGGAATTAACTAGGTTCCAGTCAGGAAACTAATCTCACGCTCCCTGTCGCACACAGACGCATCTCAGGAGTATGGATTCTATCAATAAAAAGAGCGCCGTGTGCTGTGGCAATACAAGCGCTGTAGTCTTTTCCTGAAGAGTTGCTGTCAGCCGCTAACATCCCCCCTCCAACTCCACCCTTTCATCCCCATTTGGGATTTTCTTGACAAGAAACATCATTTCCAGTGAATCCTCCCTGGAAGCAGGTGCATGTAGAGGCAACTGTGGAAGTAGTGGAAGAGGTTCTCAGATCCATGAGAAAATGAAACTGTTTCCGACAAAATAATACTTGAAGCCCCATTCAAAGACTGAGTCACGTCATTGATTCATCAATATATAACTAGTGATTTCATCTTGTAGCTGGTCCAGGTCAAGCTAATTTTACACATTTTTTTTGTTAAATATTGTTCTGTTAATTGATTAGATTTTATGAGTCCCTGTGTGCATGAAAACATGATCTGTGGAATATGAATAACTGTCAGGATGTGTATCAAAATACAAAGTCCAGTATTATCCTTTGAAAAGCTGTGGAGTAGAAGTATAAAGTTACTTTTAATAACTTGAAGTAGCACCTCAAAGTATCTCAAAATTCCAGTAACTCAAAACTAAAAAAACGATTTACCTTTAGTGGTAATTAGCTGAGCAGATGGTTTTGTTTTTATAATATGCAAGAGTTTTCATCGGCACTATTTCGTTCCAGTGAAAACTGGATTTAGAGTAATTTGGACTTTTTCTCGGGCATATTACTGTTGATTCTATTTAAATGCACCACAAATACAATTCCAGTCACCTCTACTGTATTCAGGTAGAGGCAGAAATCTCTGCAAACCTGAGTGAACTAAAGCAAAATAGAGGAAAGTGAAACTTTTGTTCTTTTAAGTTGGATAAACCGATCCTTTAAGTACAGTGCCTGAGCATAGATATTTTGGTACTCCCCGCCTTTTATCTGCTGATGGGTACATGACATACATATGTTGTTCCTATGTGTCCATTCTCCAAAACAAGTCAAGATGCTCCACACTTCAGCAGGCATTACAGGGCAAATTTGTCATCCTTTTTCTCTCTCTCTCTGTCATTCTGTCTGTCCATTCATTACAGCCGATCCTATTGTTCCAAACCCAGAGAGCTGCGAGTTGACCCGAGAGGTCAGACAATCAGATGCTCTCCTCTGTGACCTGCACTAACCTGCAGGTCAGGGGACGGTGTGGTATGAGCCCAGGCCCCTCTTCAGCCTGGAGCACAAGCTCATACAAAACTGGGATGGAGTGGTGTACTGGCCAGTGGGCATATTGGGACAAATCTTGGTAGGTCGCCGCATCGATGGGCCGGTGGACCGTCAAAAAATCCATAAAGTTTTTACTGGTCCTGTCTGTCTCTTTGCTGGCTCTCTCTGTGTGCCTTTCATTCTGGGTGCGCATGAGAGCATTCTGTGTGTGTGTGTGTGTGTGTGTTCGGGGACTGGGCTCACCGAGCCGACCCGAGCACCCCCACCCAGCACGGGCCGGTGCCAGCTGATAAGTCCAGGGCCGGATTTTTTGTCCCAGTGCACCTCTGCTGGGATGCTGTGCTGTTGTGAGATTGATAATTGAAGCTGCAGCGTTTCTGGGATGCAACGCAACTGGATATTAAACAAAGGTGCAGCAAGACAACACTGTCACTGTGAAAAATAAACATGTATGGAGCAAAGAAAACTCAATTTGGCCGAGTCACTATCATGGAGGCTGTATCCGTCTATGGTTTAAGGGATAATGGATGTTTTGAATTTTATGTGTTCCCTACCTGACTTCCTCCTGAAGCCAAATACCTGAAGTAATCCATAAATTGGATATTAAGCAAAGGCCCTTAATATAGATTAAAACAGTACAAGTTGAAATAACCATTTTACATTTATGAGCATTTACTACATTTAAAAGATACTTCACTCTATTTGTAGGCACCTCTAGTAGCGTCTTGTCATTAACACTTGTATGTAGCACTATCAGAATGAAAATACAACAGACGAGATGGACAGGCAAAAGCAAAATAGGAAAAAGACCCAAGAAAATGGAAGCGAAAGACAGGCATAAGTAAAAGAGAGCGAGGGAGAGAAAGAAGAAACGAGAAGGTGAATCCGATTTCTCCCGGTAAATTGGACTCCCCTGCTTTCTCTAATTCATGTTTCAGTGCTACTGCATCGATGGGGAGATGGAGAGGGTGAAGAGAGAGAGAGGGGAAGAAAGGAGGGGAAAGGGAAGACAAATCCATGCAGGGGAGAGCAGAGGGAGACTGCGGCCGCTCTCCCACAGGCAGACAGCAATCAATAAATCAATAGGAAACTGTGGTTGGCTGGAGAACGGCTGGGGCTGGGAGGATGGAGGATGGAAAAGAGAGAGACCTGAATCAAAGTAGCTCCAAGATGGATGGAGCGAGGAGAGGAAGGGAGAAGGAGAGGAAGAAGGGAGGGTGGGAGGGAGGGAGGCTTCAATACAGGTGGAGGCATTGCGAAGGGTGCAGGAAAAGGGGAGGAGTGCGTGGAGGAAAGGTGGTTTTAAGAGGAGCTGTGAGGGGAAAATGGGTGGAGGTGCAGTAGGCTTTTGGGGTCCCCTCCCTGTCCTGCCTGCAGCACATCCTGCATCAGTGGTGCAGTGATTGGGCTTGGCACTGTGCGATGCCCCGCTGTGGTCTGTCCAATGAGCCCAGTGAAGCGCGGCTGTATCTGGGGCTGGGGGAAAGCCGTAGGCCCCCTCTGCCCGCTGTTTGCAGCCTGGTTGACTGGCTGCTTGCCTGCCGGCTGCCTGGCTGGCTGGACATCGATCTCAGTGGGTTGGAGAGTGCAGCTGGACGCACACTGAGAGCCGGGGCTAAATCTGGCTCAGGCTCAATCAACGTTTGCACCTGTCTTTTCCAAAGGGAATTAAATGTAGTAGATAGAGAGAAAGAAAGAGTAATGGTGTGTGTGAGCATGTGTGTGTGTGTGTTTATGTTGCAGTGTGTGTGTTAAGGTTAAGTTTTGAAGGTACAGTAGGAGCGGGTAGTTTGTAAAGCACATGCTGGTTTTTGCTGTTAGTCAACATGGTTTTACTGCAGCAGGTGAGGTTAGGTGTTTGTGTGTATTTGTGTTTGCATGCCTTATCTACGGTACACAAGGCTTTGATGTGCAAATGAGATGATGTGAATGAGAAGCAGACTCACACAGATGGGCCAGTTTGTTCAAGTTAAATAGTTGAGATAGTGAGACAGAAATATTGTTTCTCATGAATTTCTTCCCCAGGCTTATTTACGAAAAAGAGAAAAAAAATCAATGCATTACTTCAGGTAACTTAATGAAATTCAGTATTTTTTTTTCAGCAGCTAAGTGCAACTTTTTTCAACATTTTGGCAAATCAGCTCTCTCAATTACTTGTTTGGACACTCTGATTCATGTAAGGCTACAGCCAGCAGGCGATTAGCTTGGCTTAGCATCTCATGTTGGTTTTTACACTTCATTCTTTGTACAGATCAAACAAAAAAAGGCATAACTTCAGCTTGTGAGATTTAGAGACGCTGGTGGATTTAGGCTAGATATTTCCCCCCGTTCCAAGTCTTTATGCTAAGCTTAACCATCTCCTGGCTCTGGCTTCATACTAAGCGTACATGCATTATATCATAGATTTCAATGGTATCATAACAACCAAACTAAAAGAAAGCATACTTCCCATAATGTTGAACCTTTCCTTTAAACTGTTGGTATGGGTAAAACTGTGGCGAGGATTCTGAGAAACACTGAGCTCCAGTTTCCTTCTGAAACCCCACCTAAGAAATTATTCACAAAGCACCAATCACATTCTGACAGCCATTTCATTCAGCACTACATTTTCTCAACCGCTGCTAACCCAACTATGCTGTGTGCACAATCAAGCATTTGGGTCTAAACAGCTGATCTGCAGTGTAACTAACTGTTGGCCCTAGTGCTGCTAATAAACTGATTATATATCAGTGCCTCATACAAACTCACTTGAAATAGCCTGAATTGTCCTTTTAATGGGTAAATGTTTCAGAAACACTATGCCAGTTTTGAAATAACTTGTTTTCGTAATATTGACAAAAACAACGTCCATGTGTGAGAATCAGTGGCTGTGCAAACTAATAGTGTATTTATTTGCGTTCACTGCATTTTACTTCCTGTATTTAGAAAGAGAGGAGCTGCAATTTAAGCATTAGAAAGCAGCAACTTAGACTATCTGATCTCTATTAGCTTGCCCTGAACTCTTGAGACGTTTAAAGCTATTGTCAATAGTCATTGAGCAATTAAGCTGTTTGCATCGATAGCCTATTAGATGTCTTTTTACGGAGTCTTTATAAACTGCAAGTTGGCTGTGTGGACTGTCAGAGACTTATTGCACACGTATAACTAACAACCACTGTCGAGCAACTCGTTAAGCGCCTGTAACAAATAACTAGTCCTCTCCTCTGTTTCCTTTGCTCTTTTTTTATTTTTCTTTCCCCTCTGTCCTCCCATCTAAACAATATTTCCTTAGCCCCTCTACTCCCCTTGTCTCCTCAATTTTCTTCTCCCTTTGACCTTTCCTCTCTTACTCTGTCTCTTCCTGTCCTCTCCTGTCTTTTCTTTCCCCCTCTTCTTTCTGCTCTTCTCTTCTCCTCTCCTCTCTGGGGTCCCATCCTAGAGAGGCTGCTCCTACCCAGACACAGATGGCCCCCAGATCAGATTTATCAAGGCCAGTACAGCCCTCTGCAAAAGGTCACTCTCTTAAAAGCTGACCGATCAATGGTCCAACTCCTAATACTAACAGCCGTGCTTTTTTGTCTGTTCTCTTCTTTTCGTGTGTGTGTGTGTGTGTGTGTTTGGCCGTGAGTGTATGTGTTTCTGTATAGGTGTGTATGCTTTTATCCATGCATGTACCTGCCCTTGTGTGTGTGTGCAGCTCAATGAGGACCGACAGAGACGAGGGCCCTGGGTGTTACTAATCGAAGGGCCGTCCCTCAGACAGTCCTCTAATGACCTCTCCCACCTCTAATAGTGCAACCTTATTGAGGCTCTACTAAATATTTCAGCAAGTCATTAGCTCATTACACGTCATTATCTATAGCGTGTTCAGCCCGCCAGGATTAGCTGCGAGACTTTTAGCAACTTCTCTGTGGGAAATCAATAATCAGCAGACACTTTCAATCACCAGGATCATCTGTGTGTGTGTGTGTGTGTGTGTGTGTGTCAGAAATTCACATGCAGTAATTATACCTTTAGGTGCGTGCAGATGCACACACATGCATGCATATAGGCAGAAATTGTGATGATTTTCCATGTGTCCATGTCTATCATGCAAATACAGTTTGTCTGTACTTCCCACATATTTGTTGGATGGAAGTTTAGTTTATTTTCTTTTTTCTTAAAAGGTTGGAAAGCAGGGACAATACTTGCTTCACATTATATTTTGACAAAGCTGTAGTTTAACTGTAAAGATGCTGGGGGCCTCATATACTGTCAAACTGTCATGTTAGCTGTGTTGGATATTTTTGGTCACTAAAATACAGGCTGCTTACACTGAAAAAAAAAAAGTTTACTACTGTTTGATATGTCAAATCAAGAAATTTAAAACTGCTCTTCATAAAGTTATGGGACAAATGAGAAACATTAAGGCCAAGTTATCCTGCCTTTTTGTTGCTACCATAGGCCAAACTCTGAAAAACACTGGATCCTGCATTTCCCATAACGCTCCATGCCTAGTAGACACCACCCAGTTACAACTGTACAACTGTTTTAATACATGAATAAACTGAACTTTTGTATGAAATCTGAAATGTTTTGCAGTTTGTTTTACCCTGGAAAGCAGAATTGATATGGAGGTGATTATCCTTTTCAGATAAAGTAAATGAAATTAAACTGACTTACGAAATACAAGTGAAATATGAAGGAGCTTATTTACCTAAACAGCCCAAAGGCTCTCACATTTGGTTGTGGCACCAGCAAGGTGGTTGTGATGGGATTTAAATACACTGGAAGTAGATTAATGTATAATTTCAGTTTAAATATACAGTAACATTGCAGTTTTTCCATCTTTAGAAATAGTCTGACAAATGGAATTAAAGCCAACACATTAGTGCCACCATTTACTGTTAACAGTGCACGTGTGTGTGTTGTGGGGGGGTTACGAGGAGCCATTTGTTTTTTGTTAAGGGTCAAGGGCCAAGGTGTAGTACCTCAGCTCTAGTGTCCAGAAGGGTTTGTGTGTTGAACCTGAGCGTGCCTGCTGCCTGGGAGGGAGACGATAGCTGTTTAAGGCAACCATGAAATCTCATTTAACAATGGGCAGGGTGTGTGTGGTTAAGTGTGTGACTAATTTCCTTTAACACAGTGTGAGATTGAGAGACTCAGGGCCAGAGGGGGGCGGAGCAGCTACTTGTTAAGAAGGTCAAAGGTCAGCTCTTCTTGAATAGACCCAGAAATCCCCAATTAATTACGCAAACACACGCAAACATACACACGACTGCACACAAAGGCATGTACAAATGCACGCATGCCAGACGCACAAACACAAACACAAGAGAGGAGTCTATTAGAAGATAATACATTTTTGTTTGGAGCCACAGTGCTGCATACCAAAGAGAAATGGATATAATAGTGTGGGGGCAGTGAATCAACAATCAGTCAACGACAAATGGGAAGCACAGCATCTGCAAACAGTCTTAACAGTTACGACCTAAATGGCAGCTTTCTCTGCTCTGGCTTTTGCCTCAAACCACGTATCTGCGGGTCCATCTATCACTCTCTCCTCACCCCCTCCTCCTGCTGCACTGAGGCAGAAGAGGGGGATGTTTGAATCAGCTAAAAGTTTAAAAGCTTTATTATAAAGAGGAAATACAATTGCTCTCTTTTGTTGCTCATCTGTCTTCCCTTCTGCTGTTGCACGCTGTCCAAATGGACAGCGGCGCCATTACTCAGCAAAACACCAAATCTCCTCATCGGAGAAATTAATAAGTGAGATATGATCTAATCTAAGTTAGGGTGGAGGAGCAGTCGAAGGCCGCTCTGTATAGTTTACAAAGTGTAATCAGATTTCAGTTACTTCACCATTAAAGTGTTTTCTTTGAGCAAATGTCTTGTATCTAATAAGAAGGAATAAATGTAGCCTACTTAAAAAATAAAAAAGTAGGTAAGTAATTATATTATGCCCAGAGACTTTTCAAAAAAGGATACTGTTTAGATTATCGAGTTTGCTAAATCTTAAATATTGATTCCATGTACATTTCATATATGTGACATGGGTAAGAACCGCGTCACAACACTCAATTTAAAGATAGGTGTTAGAAAACAGGTTAGGTTTCACGTTTAGGATTTACATTATCACTGTGCCAAATGGTGAGCATGTTTTGTAATTAATAATAAATATGATGTGGTGGTGTGGCTAAATGATTACATACATTTTGCATGCACTTGCCAAAATTGTATCTTGTACCTTTAATAACAAATATGACTTTTCATACATGTTCATAATGTGTTTGAGATGCCTTTTTACATCACTCAAGGCAAACCTCAACCTAAACCCTGCACAGGTATCCTCCATTGTACCATATCTATTTGGCCGGTTTTCCATCTTTCACTTTTTCCGCACACCCTGGCTCTCTCTTCTCTTCCTCTCGACCCCCCCCCCTCCTCCCTTGTATTTGTCTCAGTTCTATAGGCCCATCCCCAGCTTCTACCCCAACAATATTTCATATCCTGATTTATTTTGGTCCTGGAGTCATGTGACCATAAATATTGTAACTGACCCTGGGTGTATTGATCTCCTTGTGTCGGCTAGCACTGCGACTTCCTGCCTTATAACGACCCTGCGAAACCCTCCGCAATCTATCATTATCAACATCATCATCATCATTTAGGAAAAAGAGCACCGCGCTCCATATTCATCTGTTTGCATGTGCGTGTTTAATTGTGCATGTGTGTAGCTTTACGTGTGCATTGTGTTCTTTTCTTTTTTTCCCCACACCATGTTTCTACATTTGTATACCTGTGTCTAAATCAGCTGTTAGTTCTTCCTGTGCCTGTATCTTTGTTTACCTTCAGGTGGTTCCATGTTTTTTGTGACTGTTGTGCGTATGGGTGTGTGGGTGTGTGTGTGTGTGTGTGTGTGTATGTGTGTGAGTGTCCCTAATGATGCTATTTTGCCAGAGGAGAGGAGAAGCCCCTGTCACCATTGTAATGAGGGGTATTTATATCAGTTACCTGGCAGTAAACCACTCTGATCTCCTCTCTTCATGTCTCATTCCCACCAGACAGGTGTGTGTGTGTGTGTGTGTGTGTGTGTGTGTGTGTGTGTGTGTGTGACTGCATGTGACTGCGTATGTCGGGTGCGACAGTGCTAGTTTGCATTTGTTATCACAAAATATGGTGTGTGTAAGTTCACATAAGAGGGGGAAGGTAAAGGAACAGTATAGGGCATAATGGACATGGAGAGAAACGGTGTGAGTGTGTGCATGTGAGAAGGAGGAGTGTGTTGAGGATGGAAGAGACAAAGAGGGTAAATTGAAAGGAAATGATGAGCGATGAGTCTGTGTCCCACATTAGTGTTCAGCAGTGTTTTGGTTTGGGGTTTTTTTGCTATGATTGTTGGTTTCCTTGGACCTTACTCCGTGTGTGTGTGTGTGTGTGTGTGTGTGTGTGTCTGTCTGTCTTTTGTGTAGCCATAGGGCACAGTTTATATCCTTATCTGTACGTCCAGCAGTGTGACACATCTAGAAACGCCTTGAGAGATTTCTAAATTTTTTGACCAGGGGCCTTAAAGCATGTGAGTGTGCGTTTGTGTATGTGTATCACCTGTGTGTACTTTACACTTACCGCCTTGTTTGGGGCAGCGCATGTATGTATCTGTGTGTGTATATGTGCATTGGGATGGTGGAAATGGGTGGTGGGAGGTGAGGCCGTATCCATGGTAACACTCCACCACCACCCCCACTGGGTCCTAAAAGACAAAGCCTTACACACACACACACACACACACACACACACGCACGCACGCAGCACTACAGGGCCAGCTGAGCCAGATCAATATTTCTCGCCATTTAAAGAACAGAATTCAGAGAATGGCTTTTCAGCGCCCAGACTGCAGCCGCGCTTTAGACCTTGGGTTTTTATACTAAACACCCAATCTGCAAAGTGCTGAGGGTTTTTTTTTACTGACCCCAAATAATTCTTGGCCTGAGTCTTTTTCTTTCCTTTCATTTTACCGTATTGATGGATCCGCTCAGCCCTGCTAGGACCTATGTCTTGCTCTCAATCTTTGTCGGACTTTCATCGTCTTTGTCGTCTTTCTCTGTGGTTATTTTCCCTCTTTTACTTCTACCCTCTCTCCTGCCACTGTTTCCACCGCACTTGCTCCCTTTTCCTCTCAGAGTGAGTGACAGGGTCAGATCGGATTGAGCGTCCTCACTCTTTGTCCCACCCCGTGGCTGATCACAGCTCAGGCTCCGGCAGGTCCCTCTCCGGTCCCCTGGGGCTTCTGAGCCCATCTCTGTGGCTGAAGGGCTGGACTGGCCTTGGCCCAGTGGCCCTACTGGCTGCCTGGATGCTGATGGGGGGGGGGTTGTGGGGTCTGTGGGTGAAATGGAGGAGGGCTCCCTCTAGCACTCTGAAATCGTAACAACAACAAAATAATCAAAAAAAGAACGGATCTTTCTCGAGCAAACAAAGAGCAGCAAACGGACTCATTACTTCTTATAAGGTGATTAAGTATAAGATGACTTTTTTCCACGAATATATGTGGTGCAACATGCAAGCTGATAAATACAGGTGCATGAACACGCATGTGAGACATGCACAAGCAACACGCATAGAGAATTGCCCGGGGCTGCTTGGTACATCCTGTTTCTGAAGTAGCCGTGGGAGGTATCCGAGGCCTCTCTGGTTCGATATCTTGACAGCCCCAGTGTATGTGTGTGTGTGTCTGAGCATTGTGAGTGCCTGCGTTTCATTAAACATATCCCACACAGCGGCCTGTCACTCTCCTCCTCCAAATGGAATAATTCATTGTTCCATGATTTTGTTTGATTGGAGTCTTCGCAGGCGTCTTTCACTCTTACCCCGTTGCCCGCGAGACTGTGATCCCACTGAGGAAACTGATAATTGATTTCATCAGGCAATGAGGCTGCGGTCCACTCCAAGCACAGAGCGGGAGAATTGGAGAGGACTTTACCTGAGTGGGTCCATTTTCTACATAATCCTCCGCAATCATCCTCCAGTCATCACAGTGCTACTGGAGAGCCTGTGTGACACGTTGAAGATTACTGTGCAATGCTCTCATTAGATGTTAACACTCAGTGACCTGTCAAGTGCTCTTGAACGGAGCTCCAGCAGGCTGTGGTGGCACTAATGAGAGAACAGTGCATATGTGGAGTGAAGAGAAAGTCAATCCCGCGCTGAAGTGAAACACAACTCCACTTTAAAAAACAAAAAGGATGAGCCACGTTAAACACGTCACTGCTGTTTGACATGAGACATTTGAAAGAATGAAGTCATGGTAGCAGCCTGACAACACATGTCAAAGCAGCACACATTCCACAAATCACATGCCCCCTTTTAAGGCTTTTACTGGGTCTGTGTGAAAGAACATGCGCGTATTCTTCCAAATTAGATTTTAAGAAATTCATCCAAGCTTTCAGTCATTTTCTAAACTTACTTTTTATGCATAAGAACACAGGAGCCTATCCAAGAATGCACGGGGCAAGAGACAGTACACCATGGACAGGCCAGTCTATCAAACAAACAATACACATTTACACCTGCAGGCATTTTTCGAATTTTGCAGTTCAATTTGACAAGTGTGTAGGAGGGAAATGGCGCATTCGGAAGACACCCACACAGGTAAATCCTCGATAACTCACCCCTGCTGGCTGGAGAGGCAGCTGAAAAAATTTGTAGTTATGTCCTTCATGAGGATCAATGGCCATCATCAGCCTGAATTATGCTGAATGGATTTCAGTTCATTTTAGTGCTGAAAAAAGTACTAAATTGCCCATAGTTCACTTCACCCAATCATCCATATACAATAGGCCCCATGTTTGGATAATCTGCTTGTCTGTGAAAACTTTCTGCCGTTGGATCTCAATAAATAAAAGACAAAAATTTAAACTGTAGCTGCTATGAGTTACAGTCATTCAGTTCATTCTCATCTTTCCTCTCCTGAATTCAGACAGATTTTAATGAATTCCAGACAGTGAGTATACATATTTCAATTTCAGAAAGAGAGAGCAGCTTAAGTAGAGTTGTCAGAATCGGTATGAGGAGGATCTAAAAGAGACAACTGTGTCCAAAGATCAAAAATCACCCAAAGATAAAATGTCATACACTTTCACTGGTTATGATTGGATTGGATATCATTTTGCTTTTATTTCATTCTTCTAATAATCATAGCCTTTTATGATTTGATGAAACATCCTCCTCCTGTGAGTGATTGATCCACAGTGCATGAATGCGGTCCACAAATGTCACTGACTGCTTCTTTCATTTTGCCGCTGACCTGCTCGAGTGCCGTGTCTCTGAGCTATTTGTGGCGGTGCTTCTTCCATCAGCAGCAACCAAGGTTTTCTTCTGAAGAGACAAGCCAAGATATACAGACCAGGCAGCCATGGCCATATTTCAGCGGGGAGAGGGAGAGGCGTGTGCACTCACACTCCAGTACATACACAGACATGTATATCAGCACGCACACACACACACGCGCAGACAGAGGAGGGAGGGAGGCGCTGGTGAAGTGGCGGACTGAGGGGGCAGAGTGAGGTGGGGCCAGGGGTTGTGTGACAAGGGGACAGGGACACGCTGTCGGTTGTGTTTGTCAGGGGTAGAGACGTTTCTGTGTGCGCGTGTGCTTGGTTGTGACACAGACACCTTGAGGTGTGGCAGACAGCCACCAGCTGCCCATAAATAATGTGTGTTGGAAGAGAAAAGTCAAAACCCGGAGAAAACTGCTACCTTATGTGCACAACAGCTTTACTTTTGCCAAATATGAATATGTCGCAGGCTTAATACAGGGTTTGTCTACAATGTATTTACTCAAAACAACCCATAATGACAGGACATATAAAAATGCCCTATATTTTAACCGCAGCCATACTTAATGCCTCCTGTTTCCTGCAAATTCAATTCATTGGCCATGATGCAATGGTGCATATAGAAAGCCACTGTTCACAGACAGCAGTAGAGAAAGAAACCAAGCTACGAGCTTGCTGCAGACTTTGGAGATGAACTGGGTTGAAAAATAGATGCAGGAAATCATATTTTTAAAAAAGTGTTGAGCAGTTCCCAGCAGCCTGGTCACCTCAATCTTTGGAGGAAGTCTGTAATCTCTGAGATTGCGAGACCTAGACTCTGTACACGAGTTTGGCTAAAGAAAAAAGAACCTTTCTAGGGATGGTGACAAAATCAATGTCCTCTCAGACAGAGCTTCAGAGTTGCTCAGTTTAGATGGAGGAAGTTTGTAGTACTTGCATTAGTCAGACCTTTGGGGTGAAGTGGTGAAAGGGAAGCCAGAGCAGAAGTACACTCAAGAAGACTTGCAGCTGGCAGCAAGGCCCATGATGTGCCTGAATAAAAGATCTTAATAAGTGGATATATGAGCTTTAAAAATGGGGCAATGAAAGGAAAGGGGTATTATCTTGTTTCTCATTTCCTGCCACATTATAAGATAAGATAAGATAAGATATACTTGTTAATGTTACACTGTAACATTAAACATAAGTCAATTAGAAAATATTTTATGTTTGTCTTGGAAATCATGTCTCTGAGAGGCAGGGAGCAGCCTTCATCCATTCTAATTCTCATTACATGATTAGAGGGCACAATGTATGTTCTCATAATAGTCTTAATTAGTCTTAATAGTCAATAGCCATGCTGATGAACAAAACAAAAAGAATAACTCGGAGATTACAAGTCTTGGTGTTACAAAAACACATTTTTTCCACTTTAGAAACTTGGGAAACTTCACACACACTAAAATCTCTTCTAAAAGGCATTCATTGTGTTGCACTCAGTTGCATACAGAAAAAGTTAGTAGATGTGTGAAGAAGCAGATTGTAGGTTTTGAAAAGCAAACTGCAGATGTCAGATGCAGGCATCATTGCTAAAATGGTATTTGGTGGAAGTTTCAGATGCTGCTCTAAGATCTGATAAAACACCTCTTTTAAAGAATGCTGCCGGCTTTAGGACACGTTTAATCATGTTTAATTTCTTTTCCCATGTTTTAAACAGCATTGTTCTGTGGTATCGCAATTACAAGAAGAGGAACTTGTACTGTAACTACAATTTCCATCAGCCTGTGTTAGTTTGATTATTTTCTTTTAACTGTTCTACATTAAACATTGTATGAGTGTGCTAATCTAATACTATGTCAGTTGTTAATTCCTACAATCTTACAGCATTCCAGCTCCACGACAGGCCATTAAAAATACAAAACAGATGTTCAGAATTTCACAAGTGTGTTGTGTGGTGGATTTTTTTTAATTTCCCATGTTTTACTTGTATGTATACCATGGCTCATTAGTGTAATAGATCTGTCAATGTTTTTTTAAAAGCCTTTTTCACGGTGCAAATGAATATGGACAATTTTACATGGCAAAGAATAATGTGTGAGCAGAAATCAAGGCTGTCATTTATTGGTCTACATCTTGTACTGCAGCAGGAAGCTGCAGCAGGAGCAGGCACGGCAATCATACTTTATTGTTTTATGGTGCTCAAATAAAAACATGAATCATCTGGCTTTCTAAAGTGCTAATAATATCAGAGTGACTGTTTCTGCCCGCGTCTGCACTCTGGGGGAGTCACTGCATGTTTGTGTGTGCAGTTTACATGCGTTTGTGTGGAGAAAAGAGAAAGCGACAGATTGAGTATGTGAGTGAGCGAAGGCAAAGCAAGAATAAAAGAAGTGTGAAAGAGAAACTTAGATTGTGTGTGCAAGTGTGTGCATTTCTGCCAGAGTGTGTGTTGTTGCCATCAATTGATGCTGGCTGATTAAAGTGCTTCTTTGTAAGCGGTGAGCAGGCGGGAGGACTTCGAGAGATCGAGGAGGCATCACACAAACTAGATTTACACACAGAGGGACTCTGCAGAGGTGTCATTCCTTCCAATATATCATACCTATATCTCTCCTGCGCACACTGTAAGTCACTTTAGGAAAGAGCATCAGCTGAATGCCTGAAATGTAAATGTACGCTGCCTGTGTAATATACACAAATGTGTACAATAAATGGGCCTGAATGGCTCACTGTGTGTTTTTCTTCCAGAGACCAAGACACTTCAGTGCATGAAAATCCAATTTGGGCGTCTGTTTTCTGAGATGGAGAAACTAGTATGTCTGGCACCAACAATCATACCACAGTAAAAGTTGTCTAGGCGAGGCGTCTCTTTCACTTTAACATCTATGGGCTAACGTTTTAGTTTGGTTGTTTTGTCTGCAAGTGAATGTCTGAAAGGGAATAGTTTGATTATGTTTCTTTGGATGCACTGTAATATGCTTTCACATTTGACAGTTTTTAAGAAGTCAATAGTAAATTCAATGTATTTTTGTATGGTGCTCTCTTAGTGAGCCTCTCTAACAGTATGTTTTAAGAAGTGCTTTAAATTTTAAAAATTAGTGGAACGTCATATTGCTTAATGGTTATACAGTACAGCACCTGTATGTTACTAACTTATGCCGCCGCTAAATGCTTCCAGCAGGATAACTGCATGATCCACCATGCACATCTACATAAATGGATCATTAATATGAATTACTCTTGTGCTGTCCATGTCAAAACATCTGCCAAGAAAAAGGTCTGTTGGCATCAAAAATGTACATTATGAAAAATAGATGGTTATGCAGCGTGACACTGTGGACATTTTGATATGTCAGAGCAGGAAAAAAGTGGTGTAATTAATAATATTATTCATAACTGCCTTCCTTTTGGGTAGTCCGAGCATTATGTATGATGGTTCACTAATTCACTCACCTTAATGGAACTGGGCCATCATTAATGTGACTGATGTGTTCTTGCATAGCAAAGTCAAAAGCCAAAATGTACACCCTGAACACATGCTCAGTTATGTTTTACTATTTATGCTTTAATGTGGCTATATATATACTTTGCTTTAACTGATCATTATGAAGTCATGGAAAAATGAAGGCCACAGATGAGTGTAGTTACTCTGTGTTACCACGTGTTCTTCCTTTGTTGTATTATATTATCAAATGTGTATTGTGGCCTACACTATCTAGTCTGTTTATGACATCCTTCATGACAATCCTCAGTAATTGAAAATGCTGCGTTGTCCGGGCTGCTGATTAGGTCCTGATCTGAGTGCTGTGCATAGTTCTGTATACAGTAGCAGCCATGTAATATGCCATTTGAAAGAGCACACTGTTTGAAATAATGAGCAAGTGTGCGTTAAAAGTACCACTGGATATTTAAAGAAAAAAAAAAATCCAAGGACATATTCCCAAAAGTCTCACAAATTAGACATAATGGGCATCATGCCAGAACAAAAGTGTTAACAATGTGAACAGTGCCTCTTACAACATCACGTCATCAGAGCTGTGCTGTACTGTGACAGAAATAAAGAGGAAATGGTGTAGACTACATTAGGTGAGATGCTAAAACATGTCTTTCTTATTCCAGGTGGAACCATGACTGATATACCGGGTGATCTAGGGGATGAGAGTTACTGAGAGAATATTAGACCCTGCAGGAGGTGATGTTACACTTTTGGGTGCAAGAGAGGAAGATCCCACAAACATAGCTGTACCTATGTTGACCCTGGGCCAGCTGTTCAACTGAGTTTTCCAACAGTTGCTGAAATGTATTAGTGGATGTGATGAAATATGACTATAAAATACTAAAAATGCAAAACTTTTAATGAAACCATTTCCGGTATCTCTTTTCAACTGTTTTCTGCCTGTGAGAAAAGACAGTCTATCTGTTCCTGATTTAACAGTGTCAGGACCATTTGTGAATTCTGTTTGTACTTAAGAAAATTGGGGAATGCCACAAATTCTCTTGAATTGCTTGTAGGTGCCACTTAAGAACGAATCTTTTCATTAGACTGGTTGACAGGCACGAGGCCCAGTGAGTCCACGTTTAGCCTGATAGAGGCTGTAACCAAAAGCTCACAGGTGCGACTATCACTGAACCAAATCAGGTGTCAGTGCTCAAAGGGGAATGTCTACAAATTCAGTTACACCTTAATGGAATTGAGTGTGAACTGAACCACATAAAGAACAAACAATGTTCCTGTTATTGTAATGCTTTAATTTAAAGATGTAAAACTCTACATATCTGTGCTGCTGGGTGTTCCTCTTCACAGATAGGGAAGATTCACTTGCAGTCCAACTCTTTCACCACCTACCTTTCTTTGCTCTCAGCTCTCACTCATGTCTCCTCCATCTCCTATTCATCAGCCTCTCTCTCTCTCTCTCTCTCTCTCTCTCTCTCTCTTTCCTCTCCCTCCTCCCACTCCACTGCTGAAACAATCATCAATTACCTGCATCCCTCTGTGTTATCCCCCTCCATCTTCCCAGCCCATCCAACAGAGTGGTTCCTCCTGGTTGGCTGCGGGCCACTCAACCCCGTCCCTGTCAGTCACCCCGCTCCCGGTAGCTGAGTGGAGACTGACAGCTCCATGAGCAAATCAATAATAATCTTCTGCCGGTGTAATCCTATACCTGAGGATATTCCTTAGCACACCCACAGCTTCCTGGTTTCACCAACCCTTTCCTAAACCCTGATTTGCATAGTGATTGTAGTTGTGCAGAAATGAGGCGGGCTTAGAAATTACAGAAGTTGAGCTGCGAAGCTGCGAACAAGACAAATATGTGAATGCTCTAGGTCACACAAGCATATCTGTTATGGCACACACACACACACACACACACACACACACCATCCTGTCCTGACTGTCACCAAGGCTAAGGTCATCTTACTTGATGTATGAGCAGACTCGTATGACAACCTTATAACTCCAGCCTCTTTCCTCCCCAAGAAAATTAACAGGAGGGGCAGAAGGAGTGAAGCAGAAGATGTGATCTGGCTTGTGACAGTAAAGCTTTGCAAGTTTGTGTGAGTCTGAGTCTCACTCCTCACACTTTGGCACGTTTACGTCAGTAAGCATTCTTCTTCATCCCTGCCTCTCGCTGGTGCATTGCTGCATTTGTTTTGTTTCGTCTCCGGTTAGTCAAGTTTCGCGTGAGACTCTCAAAAATAACGTGTACTGCATCACCTGCACGCTGGCGCGCGTACAAGTGGGTTGTCGCGCTCGTGCTGGGGGTGATCAAGAAACAAACACAATCGGGACAAGCTTGATAAAACATTGCTTCATAGCACCAGTAGTGGTCAAACCTCCTAGCTTTAAACACAATTGGTCTCCACCTTTGGTCGCCCACTCTGCCTACATCTCTGTTTCATGTGTCAAGTGGATCTGAGAGATATAAAGTCAAAAGGGGGATTATAGCTTCCATCTGGATCAGTCTTTTTTTTAAAGGGGCAAGTGGTCCTGCTACTTTGTAAAGCAGAGCAGAGAGTTGAGTATACAGGAGGAACTCCTTCACTGTTCTGCCTCCTTCACACCTCTTCTTTCTCTTGAGTTAATCCTCTTGCCCTCACTCAGCTTCCCCTGTGTGCAGGTCCCTCAGATACTATCTCCATCTGCTGTAATTATAGAGACCCCCACCCCCTACTCTCTCAGCCTCGCAAACACATACACACACGGAACACACTGCCCACTGGTGTAATTCATGCTGCCTAGGGGGTGATGGGAGATTATGAGTGGGATCGATCAATGTGATGGTTCACACACAGACGCTCACGCACACACATGCACAGCCTCATCATCGATGAGGGCCTCCTTACCTCCCCTCTCCTACTGAGGGACATCCTGCAGCTAATGAGGACACACAAACACCGTCGACTCTATCGACCACCTTAGCTTAACAAGGTACTTCATATATGGACCCGTTGGAAGACCATCAGCATGAAGACTCCCTGCTCCACACCTGCTCCACCAGCGGAAAGTGTAGTTAAAGACACAATTAGCACACAATGAGGCAATGTCCAGGTGGATTTTCACTATCCCCCACTGACCTTGCTTCCTGGACCCATTGGTGTTTTCCTTTCTCAGCATGTGCTTTGTGTCATAGATTAAAAAATAACTTGTCTTAGCATTACAGTTTGAAAACCATTTGAATAGAAACTTCTTTTTTACCCAGATGCTGAATACTTATATTTGTGCAGCAACACAATATTCACTACTGCACAGCTGCAGCAGTTCTTCCATGGGGAAGAACGTAGGACAAATCACTGCTGAGAAAATTCCAAGTCCCACAGCACATGAGATCTTTAGAAACACTATATCATGGGTAAAAGGAGCTTTGCTTGTGAAGGGACAACATTGCCTCGGGATGCGGCTTCTTCAGGTTTTTCCCGCTGGATTTACCTCAGATTCGCTTGTTGAGTGACTGTCAAGGAACTGGATGCAAAATATGTTCATCATTCTAGAAGGCACATTCTGGCATAACACTGCTTTTATTAGATACAGTAGGGACAGACTATTCAACATTAGAGGTTGGTAGAAATTAAGAACATGGCTGTTTGCTGTAGCTGATGGGTGGATGTTTATCTTCTACTCTGCCTACTTACTTCAACTGATCATCAGTAAAATTTTAACTTCTTTTTAATCTGACTTTTACTGTAATGTTAACATGCTCTCTGACTTTCTATTGACTGATTTCACATAAACCTGTGTGGAGGTTTCAGAATCTGAAATTTTGATCACCTCTAATTTCTTCCAACTGTTCTGTAAAAAAAATAACTGGTGATGACCTCAGAGAAATGAAAATCTAGTTTCCCACCAACCATCTTTCCATCCATCCATTCTTTTGGGGTTCCTGACAGCTGGAGTCTAAAAGACAGGTTGTAGTCTGATCTGGTGAAAACACTGACATGTGACATGTGTATTGCTTAAGCCACGTGGCTTTTTTGTCGTTTGTGTGAAGTAAATTGCTTTGTGTGTGTTAAAAACACTCCATATACCACAACAACAGCCTGGGAAATACATTTTTCCAGGATAATGGCATCCAGCAATGTCAATTCTTGAGGAATGTCTACATGTCCAGATGTGTTTGTATGTTGGTGTGTTAGCCTGTGGACAATGTCCACCATCATAAAAAAATGAGCCTGTACGTCGACTGTGGAAGCAGCTTATTATGACCCATAGTTATGTTTTATTGTTAACTCTAGTGGCTGTAGAAATTACAACAGGAGCAAAGGAGGATGTTAGGTGACGTAGTATATCGAGCAGCATATAAGTCCATAAGAGTGGGAGGAGGGAGAGGGTGGATGATGGGTCAAAAAAAGACATTTTGTTTCATTTGAAACCAATAGTCACCATTGTTTATTTTACCAATGACTGTTTGACAACATTAACCTTGTCTTCTCTTATTTTAACCATGATGATAAAGGTCCTCTAACCTTGAGGAAGTACTTGCTGTGAAGGAGGTAGAGTTGGTCGTACACTAATCGGGAGGTCAAGACCTGATGGTTCTACCATCGGTGCACGACTGTGTGTGAGTGGGTGAGGGGCATGTAGCGTAAAGCGCTTTGAGTGGTCAATTAGATGAGAAAAATTGCTATGTAAGAGCAGTCCAGTCCATTATTGGAAACCATGACCTTTCCTTAACTTAAGCAGTTTTTTGTACTTGAACATAACCAAACCACAATCGTTCCATAAACTTAACCACATGGTTCTTATTGCAACCAGGTCATCATACTATGCTCCTGCAGGTTGATCCGAGAGTAGAGACAAACAACCTATATGCTCGTTGTGGGTGGAGGACTTGTTGGCCTGTGAGGATGCATGTGACTTCAGTGTTTGCACTTATGTATCTGCGTGTGTCTGTGTGTGTGTGTGTATGTTGTATGGATTATGGAAGCTGACAGCAGGGGTCCAGAGCAGGTGTCAGGTTGCTGCTGGGGACATGAAAGGGTCTCTGAGGGGGTGCAGGGAACTGGTCAGCAGAACTGACCTACAGAATCAATGTCCTTATAAAAGAGCAAATGACAAGATCAAAAGAGTGGCCAACATCAGGCAGTTTCACAGAACAAATACAGTCTGACGTACAGATAGAAAAAGTACAAAAAAGAACAGTTTGATACACTATAAAGCCATTTATGTGTTATCTTCAAATGAAATAATGCATACACTCTCCCCTGAAATGCCTGCAATAATGAAATTTAACCTGGTTGTAATGACACTGCAGAGGTCATGTGGATATACTGTATATCAGGCATAACCCCAGCAGAAAAAAGCAGTTGCAATGACCCACATACACTCTGCTGCTATAAATCTCTTTTGGTTAATTAATAGGGGACAGACTGTTGCGCAAACTCGTCACTATGGAGCAACATGACCTGCTGAAGACATAAAATTTGGTTTTATTTCTTAGTCTTTGCATCCACGTACACATTACATATAGCACCCTCATTTTTGAGTCTGCTTGAGCCACTCACGAAAACAAATAAGACAAGAATCCGATTTACTGCTACGTAAACTACATTTTCTTGACAACTGGGCAACTTGCTGAGTAAGGTTGTCTGATATGGTTCCAGAACAGCCCACTGAGGGGATTCTGTGGTCATACAGTTTTCATCAATTGATAACTGAACTGCTCACTTTCCATCCTAAGCCCATTTGGCACCTGAAAAGGTAAGAAAGCCTCAATAAGTCAACAAGTTTCTCATGGTTGAACTGACATTGTGGGCTGGACAGGAGACCTGGTGGTGGCAGATGTTCCCTGCACACGCTCATAAACTGCCACACTCTCAGTCATCAGTTACACTTATGTAGCAATCTTGAAAAGCGCTTGAAATACTCAAGCCATTTCAATGAAAGAAAAGTGCCATCTGCATCAGCTGTCATCAGGCATGAAGTTCATTCAGACCTGATGATCATGACGTCGGATCATATTCAGCCTCCGCACAATGCACACAAAGGCCAACGATTCAAGATGCCCAGACAAAGACCTACATACCCCGAGTGTGTTCATTTTCAGCATGCTGGTGGGGGTCCAGAAGACCACTCCTCCTCCTGTATCGACATTGTATGCCCTTTCACAGCCCCCCGCCACCTTGGTTTCCTTCATCACTGGGTCGGATGGCTGTGCAGCAACCAGTGGGGTTCCCCACAATAAGAGCAGGGGCTTTCTCCACTAAAAGGTCAGTGATGCCCAAAGGCTTCTGGTTCCCAGTCCATCCAGCCACCAATCCAGTTCAGACATGAGGAACTGTCCGATGCATTTCTTCATGTCAGATATGTGGCGTGTTTAGGTTGAGGAGGAGATGTCTGATTGGGTCTCAGACACTAAATACCAGATATGCCGACATTGTCACAATCCCAGAGGTTGCACAAAGGCAACAACAAGTACAAATGTAACCACTTGTCTTAAATTGCATTATAGTTACATAGTTTAGTCACATTGGTGGAAAATTGGAAAACCTTGGAGTGGCAATATCATTGCAAAGACATTGCTCTGTAAAAGAGCAAATGTATAAATTCTGAGCTGAGCTGAGCACCACAAGTTCCCTTTATATGCAAATGGCTTGGGAAGTAGGGGTGCCTCCCGATGACAGGTGCATTCACAAGATCACACCTGACTCTATGTGCTGTTGTTGGCTGGCAGCTACATACCCACTGCCCAAAGGCTGCAGCCCAGAAATGTCCAGAACACTGTTTTTTTGTTTCTTTTCAGGAAAACCATGCACAGTATTACCCTTAAACAATATACAATAGGAGGTCTCTGAGATAATTAGCCATCCTGTGACTGTGGTCCAACAGTAATAGAGAGAGGAAACTGGCAAATGCAGGCAGCTTGGCGTTTTGCAGGCGCAGCAGTTGTAATGAAAGTGCCTAGTTAAGCGAACACGGCGGTAATGAAGAGCAGTGATTAGCAAGCGAGGCCCTAACGAGGGCGTGTTTATTGAGAGGCAGCTGGATGAAAGTGTTTGCTGAGAGAGGGGGAGTGGGGGCAGAAAGGGAGGGAGAGAGAAAGAGAGAGAGAACTTGTAGGCTGAGTGATGCTGCCAGAGCCAATTCATTACGACTGCAGCTCTGTCAATCCCTGCTCATCTCCCGTAGCACTAGACCACTAATGGAATTAGTCCCTGTCACACACACACACACACACACACACACACACACACACACACACACACACACAAAGCGAGAGACGCTGAGTGAGACAAATACACATACACAAACACACACTGCATTAACACAATGGGTCCTGCAGATATATCTCTGTGACAAAGCTCTCACACTTGCAGCCCATAAATCCTTGGAGGTCAACAGAGTAGCAACACACACGATGCTTACACAGAGGCACGCACGCACACATGCCAACAAAAAAATAATAAAAAACTAACCATGCCAGAATGAAAATAGTCTACTGTACAATCCACAGTATGTCTTAACTATTATTTCACAAGTAGTTTTTGTGTACAAATGGCTTTTTTGTGACCATAAAGTACTCCCTGCTTAATGTACTATCAGTCCACTCTGCAAAATCAGAAGCAGAACAAGCTTCCACAAAGTGGCATGAGAGGGAATAAGGTTAATCTCAATTAGGAACTCTCTGTGGTAAATAATTGATGAAAGGTTCTGTATATTCAGTCCAGGACAAATCTGAACTTGTATTAGGTTTTCTGTGGCACACAACAATAATGCCTTTGCCTGAGAGCTGGTTATCTGATTTGATCGAATAGAGGTCAACACCAGCCGACCAGTCCAGAGGACAGAGGATCACCCACCCCCTCTCTCCCTCCTTCCAGGCCCCATCACCCATCTATCCTGACCATCCCCCCTCATCTCCTCTGCTCCTGTCCACTCCTCCTGTGGCCTCCACCTCCTCCTCCTCCTCTTCCCTCCTGCTCTGAGTGAACGGTCATTAGATTACACCAACGGTCATGACTGTAAGGATTCTCCATCACTTTCCAGTAAACTCCATTCCCCGAGCCCTAACTAGACCGGCAGGAGGCTCCAGGGCAGGAACCCACATCCCAACCCGAATGTATGCTCCTGGCTGTTTCATGCGGGGGCCTGGGTGGATTTGTAAGTTCAGGTGGAGCTCTCTGGTTTGTCTTATGCCAGTTCACACTTATCACACTTTTCAGCTCACACTCCTCAACACAATGTGATCCTGTTTAGCACACACACATAAACACACAAGCTGAGGCTTGTCGGCACAGGCTGCTGTGGCAACAACCCCACGGATCTACCACGATAGGCAGACGCTACAACATATGCTCCATCACAGCAGGGTGGAATGTTTTTATGGTCGGCTTCCCCCCACGCCTATGAGTCCAACCTCTTTCCCTCCGAGCAGAGCAGGGGTCGGAGAGTGAATCAAAGAGAACTGTGATTGGCTGACTTTGACTGAATGACCTCAGAGGTCAAGGGTGAGTGACCCCACAGGCCTGGTGAAGAGTCAATTCTCCCTAGGTCAAAGGTTGGAAATAATGCCCCCTCCCAATACACACACACATACACACACAGCAGCTTCAGGAGCAGGAGCGCCAGGGGGATGAGCTGTGTTTCAGCATGCTTGGGTGCCGCACACACACATCATAGTGATTGGAAGAGGAGAGGTGAGTGTGAAGGGCTTGATTGGGAGTGAGCGAGGGTGATGGAAGGCGATGCTGCAGGGGGAGGAGGTGGTGAGGAGGATGGGAGGATAGTGGTTGGTCCTCTGAATGCCTTTGACCTCCGCACTGACCCCCCACTGAACGCTCTCCCCCTGCACTGACTGATAGACAGTAATGATTGTGTTTGTGTGAGCATGTGTATGTACAACAAATAGTGTTTTCATGTAGCTGTAGGCATAGAAAGATGGGCTTAGCACTATCTATCTATCTATCTATCTATCTATCTTGCTATCCATCCATCCATCCATCGCTAGAAAGCACTAGTCCACTGATGGGGACTCTGGGGACTCTTTGTGGCAAATAGGAGGCTAGGAGGTTGTTTTTAAATCAACCACAGGACACTGTTGATTGAATAATTAATGGGTGCCTTCATGTAACAGGGAAACCCCACACTCACCACAAAAAAGGACACATCCCATCTCCTCCCCTAGCCTCCGTTTCCTCTGTTTCATGTCGCATGATACCGCAGTCTGAACAATACATCTATCGATCTATCTATCTATCTATTGATCTATCTATCTATCTATCTATCTATCTATCTATCTATCTGATTTGAGGTCAGCTCCACTCCCTCTCATCCTCTCCAATTGCACCTGTTCTCTTTTCACTGACCTATCATATCAGCATGCAGTTGCTCACCCTATCTCAACCCACACTTCCATCCACCCATCCGCCCATCCACAGGTCCACCGAGACAACATGGCTGACCCTCCTTCCCTCTCTCTCTGCTTGATTATTTCCTTCTCTGTCTGTTTCTGTCTCTCCTTCTGATCAGTTCCACTCCCCCCTTCCTCTCCTCCTCTGGTTAGCTGTCTTTGACCTTTGCCCCCTCATGTGATCATGCTAACGCGGTGCACACTCCCATGCACCCTAACAAACAGCCTGACACACTCCCTGCTCCCTGACACACACATACACAACACACACACACACACACACACACACACACACACACACACACACACACACGATCATATAGAGTCTGAGCAACTGAATGCTCTTGACAGCGTGGAGAAACACAGCTGGTTTAAAACACAGTGAGATGAGACTTTAATGTGTGTGACCAAGAACTCCTGCTGGCGTCCGAACATTAACCACCAACAGTGCAAACACACACACACACACACACACACACACACACACACACACACACACACACACACACACACACACACACACAAAGGCCGCAGTCACTCGTGCACAAAGCAGTCATGTACAGTGCATTGCAGATGTCACTGACACACATAAAGACTCCAGTGTGTTTTACCCACATGCACACACACTCCATATGTTCTCAGACTGCAGTCATAACGACAATCCATGTTCTCAAATTCACACACTAGTCCCACATTCTGTAATTTTAAACACATAATGCATGTATTCATTGCTTTTGCACTGTCCTTGTGCTTGTGGGTGCAACCGTGTATATATGTACTATGTATGACTGCAGTGTGTGTATGTGTGTGTGTGTCTGTGTGAGCGCAGCCTTCACAGTGAAACACTGCACCAGAGAGAGATTGGAATCAATACTTTCTGCTCCGTCATTTGTCACATCTTTACAAGGCTGAAGCCATCTGAACACCAGTCTATTCTACTTTGGCATCATTTATCAAATTGCCCCACCTTGCAAAGACGTGCACACGCGCATTTACACACTAGCACACAAAGCCATTCACCCCAACCCAGACGAACACGTGCAGCATGCACACGGGCACTTATTTAAACAGCCCCCAAAACCACAATTAACGGCACATAGCCAATGTATACTTGGCTATTAGCAATGTCACGTCAGATGTGTGTGAAATGGGGTGAGGTTATGGTTTCTACTCTTCCCAGCTGAAGCCCCACTTTGTGACTGAAAGGTCCTCCTCAGTGTGTCTTACTGACTATTTGAGAGAGAAAAAGGTAAGCGAGAACCTCTTATGGCTTTTTGGATCGATTCCTCGCTAAGCCCCACCAACTGCTGGTAAAGCTTTCTGTTCTTGAACAGCATATGTGCAGTTTACAGTGACAACTATGGCAAGTTTACTGCTTGAAATTCTTAGTTATTTTTGAAATGATCACTGATTTCAGACGGTGGCAGAAAACAGCGGGCTTCTCATTTCCAGTCTGATCTGGAGTTTGCTGACTGACATCACAACTGTTGGTGACTTTTTAATGTTTCCAGCTGACTCCAGTTCAAAATGAAAATCTTGTAAAAGGGGTCTTAAGTAGTGCTTACAGTAATTACACTGATATTGTCCTACGAGACTGACACAATGTGGACACAGGCGTAGTGAAACAAACAATTTCAGTCTTTCAGACTCGGCTCGTGTCTACACAGGATGCACACAAGTCACCTGAGTTCTGGCAGCAATACACAATCACAGTAGGCACCCGTTTAAAATGGAATGGGCTTGAAGCATAATATACCGTGGGTCGTGGTTACGTGAGACATGAGCCATTATGTGTGGTTTGTGTCACTGTTTGGCTAAAGTAGAAACATATCTTTTCCATCAGACACACGTGAGACAGATGCCTGAAAAATGTGGCCGACACACCCCCCGCATATCAAAGCTGTCAGGACGAAGGGGCACATCCCAGGCATCAAGTGTCCCAGCTGATAATCCATAAAAGAGATGGGAAGTTAAACCGTCTCACCCTTTTCTACTTCATCTCTGCTTTCAAGACAGCATTCAAAACTTTGCCATGACTTTGTATGAAGCTGCACTTCTCCATTCCAAAGCCCATGAGGTGTTTTTCCACAGCAGCTGTGACTGAGTGCAGGGGGAGTGTGTAACAGGATCTTAGAAATTTCAGCGAGATTGCTCCTCTAACCAATTTTCCTGAACCCTGTGGTAAAATTCCAAAAAGCCAGATATGACTTTATTCAATTCATCCACAAACGATAAAGCAATTTGGCCCAGACCACTTTCCACTGCCTTACACATGGGCCGTCGCACACACACAAGCGTACACGCAGACACGCACACTTGCAACATATTGTAAGTGCAGTTAATCCAGACAGTTCTACGGTAAGCGTCCTCTTGAGAAGAATCTTATTTAGGTCAGTTTTCCAGGAAGGTTTAAGCATCACTTAGGTCTGGATGATACACCAAATACATTTTCTCACTTTTTTTTCTTACTTTGTAGTAGCTCAGCATTTCAAGTTTTCCAATAAAAAGACATTTCATTCAAAAGCACATGGTCTTACATGAGGTTGTGTAAGGTATAAGACTGTCACAGACTGAGATTAGTGTGTAGTGTGTGTATGTGTCCCGTCAACAGGCGGTAGCTTCCTTATGCCAGAGGTCAATGTTTTACTGACTTGCCTGCTCACTTTTATTATTGCCGTCTATTGGTCATGAGACATTAAGCAGCACTTTCAGGACATTGTGGAGGGATGAAATAGGAGGCATGTTAGGATGATCGTAGTGGGGAGTGCTTGTGATTGTGGAGGCCATATAAAAATCAGATAATTTTCATAGCAAGCCCTTGTACTGTGTATAGAAACCAATAGCAGCCATTATGTTCATCTACTTATTTAGTCAGTATATTTCAGTACATACCCTTTGGTTGGGTGCCAGCAATCAAATAAAACAATGAATTTTTGATGGATATTTTTAAATTTTTTATCCTTAAAGCCCTTAAGGTCCAATACAATCCATAAAAAGAAATGTAATGTCACAGTAGAGACCATGTAGCTTTTGAGAAAATGTGTCTTTTACTTAGGTTAATTAAATCTTTCATAATCTTATTCAATTATCTTGAAAATGCTGTGTCACAAAGTTTGGAAGAGGTCTGATTTTCTTAGCTTAGAAAAAGCTGACATTTGTTACATGTCCATCACATATGATAATGATAATTTACTTGATTTTGTATTAAGGAATAATTTTTTGGCCATATATAAGACCACAGACCGTCATCATAATTCTTACTGCATCTCACTATTTGCCACATGTCCTGTCTCGTCCACTGCTAGGAGACTAAACAGACTGAAAGCAGGATGTGATACGCCCTGACTTGGTTCTGTGAAACCAGAACTGAGCGGTGGGAAGAAGAATAACACCGACCCACATGACACTGTGCCTGTGGAGTCCCGCACAGTGCTACACCTACATGCTTCACACAGTGAGATGTCACGACTGCAGTGGTTTGAGGGGAAAAAAACAAAACAAACTGCTTTCCTGAAGGCGATATTCAGACCAGTCCGTTTGATCTGCCCTCAGGCCTGCTGGTGGGCATCTTCTAATGAGGGGGCGGTTGCTTTCCATATTCTCTGCCTATTGATTCTTATTGGTGACAAGAGCTAATAGGATTCTGCAGTTCTGGAATTAAAGACCAATGGACAAAGGCTATCATAGTTTTAAGATGAG
Source organism: Psettodes erumei (assembly GCA_016785225.1). Classification (NCBI taxonomy): domain Eukaryota; kingdom Metazoa; phylum Chordata; class Actinopteri; order Pleuronectiformes; family Psettodidae; genus Psettodes; species Psettodes erumei. The sequence goes on from JAFBJZ010000457.1 coordinate 1,335,387, forward strand.
AGTTTTAAAGTGAGATGACAGTCTATACTACCGATAAATACTAAATATATAGAGCTTCAGAATATATAAATAGCTTATTAGAATTCATTAGTGGTGATCAATCTTATCAATATCAATTTGCTATTAAAAATGAAGCATAAAGAAAACCAAGTAAAGATCCACAAAGTCAGCAAGCTGAAGAAATGCATCGACATTCAAGACCGTGATGGACACTGCTCTGTTTGTATGAGTAGTTTGCTTGGATCGTTGCCGCACTTGACAGTGGAGCAATACGGTAGCTACCAGACAAGTTAAAGTGAAGGTAACACCTCAGACCACTGGGACTGGGACTGAACATCTCACACCTCTTCTTTACCAGACCTGGAACAAGACAACACGCTTTCTCCATTTACACCCATTGATTCTGTCACTGACATGTGTTTGAGTCTTGTTTGGCTAAAAGTCGAACTTTAGGACACATCAAACCATTCACTTCATGTTCTCAACCTCTATGATCAAAAACTGTCCTTTTATGTCCTGGTGAGGGAGACTATGGGAGGACTCGAGACACAGCAGCATCACATTTAAAAAAGGTGATCTTTAGACACACACAAGAGCAGGTACAGACTGAAAAGATTTAAGTTAAATGTAAAGCATATACCTGTACCTAAACACCACACATTATAAACTTACTGACAATTATTTGATAAATATTGGAATGACTTTATCTTACTTATCCTATGCTATCCTATGTGCTAATGTGTTTCAATGTGTCAAATAAATGTATTTGTATAAAATAGTACAATATTTCCCTGTGAACTGTAGTAGAGTGGAAGTAGGAAGTGGCATCAAATGGACAAGTAAAGTGCATGCATAGCAGAAAGTACAGTATCTGAGTAAATGTACTTTCTTACATTTAAGTATTTTCTACAACCACTTCATGTATAGAGAGCCTCTCTAATGCTTCACAAACCTTGATTTACATTTCTATCACTTTTTGTTTTCTGTTGAAATTGCATTTCACTCATTTTTTGCCTCTTTAAGACCTTCGTGCCAAAAAGCAGTCTAGCCCTTGAATCCCAGTAAATGGCACATTACATAATGTGGAGGGTATCACCCTAAATGTTCTCGATCTTCCTGTCTTTCAGCAGACCAACTGTAATTTATGCATATTTGTGCTAACTGTTGATATGTCAATGGTGCTGTGAGGAGAAGTCCAAACACTTTTAATGCACTATTGCCCCAGCTCTTATGTTTGAAGGAGGAGGAGGAGGTGGTGGTGGTGGTGGTGGTGGTGTGGTGCAGGCGTGACTCTGTAAAGTGGAATCAGCTTTCCTTTGAAAGGACAGATAGTTAGAACTCCTCTTTGAGAGTGATCGTTAAGGATAACCACTAACACCACAGCCCGAGAAGAGACAATTACCCGCAATCACACTGGCCGCTAGTGGAGTGGCATTTTATGCAAGTGTTTGTGTGTGTACGTGTGTGCACACGAGGAGGTTTGTTCGCCCCTCCGATAGGCGTCTGGATGGCCCCCGTCTGCCCAGCCAGTCATCTGTCACCATTACAGGACAAAGGCAGCAGCGTCTCAGGGCCATTACTGAGATTGCTGGAGATGATTTGGAGTGTCCTCCTCAGCAGCGAGAAAATCATTTCCTCACAAAGAGGCTGCCCCTCAGCTCCGCGGGCCCCTGCCAGCCTACGGGACAAACTACAGAGCCCTTCTTCTGCCTCAGGCGCCACCAAGAGTGATGGACATAAGCAGAGAGACAGAGAGAGAGAATGAATCAACGGACAGAAAAGAAAGCTAAAGAGATCAACAGATGAACAAATGAGAAAAGGAAAAGAAAGTGGATGAAAAATTAGTGCATCTCTTAATGGGATATAAGGGAAGAAGACAGTGAAGAAAAATGGACATAAAGTAAATGCTGCCAGTTTGGAATGAGAATAAAGTCAGTCTCAAATGAAGTTGAATTAGCCAATCTCAAAGACACTTCCATGATTTGGTTCATGCCCTAAACTCTGCCTCTGTCCCTCATCTTGTTCTTCCTTTCTCATCCAATCTCTCTCTCTCTCTCTCTCTCTCTCTCTCTCACACACACACACACTGTTGAACAGGTATGTAGCTTCATTTACAATCGAGCTGACCTTGGCTGGACTGTGGATGAGTATTTAAAGATCAGTGTTGTGTGGTGAGCTCAGTTTGTGTGCGCTTCTGCATGCATGTCTGTGTGTGTGTGTGGACAACTGGGCAGTGGCTGGAGTGTTGCAGTCACCCCTTCCACCTCCGCAACCCTGAAAACCCCAAAACACTCACACACACCTCTGACACACAGAGATCATGATGAATTGTCCTCTCCGCAGGCCCAGATTGTTTTTAAGGTTTAATTCAGTTTCTTCCTGTGCTTGGATGAGCAGCTGTGTATATGTGGGGTTGTGTGTGTGTGTGTGTGTGCATCTGTGTGTGCTGTTGAGTGTGTTTGCACCTCTGTGTAGGTGTGTCAGTATGTGCGTGGGATCGAGAAAGAGAGGGAAGAGGGAGAAAGAGAGTGAGAGAAAGAGTGAGCAAACAGGCGTTATGGATCTCAGGTCTAATGTACTCCAGCAGGTCAGAGAGAGGGGGCCTCCAGTCGCCATGGAAATGACAAAACCGGATCAATACTCAAGGTTATGACCTCTAAACTGCGACCCCCCTCCTCCAAATTCATGTCTCTCACCCATTTCTCTCCTCATCCTAACACATCTATCTATCTGTCTATCTATCTATCTATCAATCTATCTATCAATCTATCGACCTACCTACCTACCTACCTATCTATCTATCTATCTATCTATCTATCTATCTATCTATCTATCTGTCTGTCTATCAGCTCAGCTTCCCTGAGAATTACCCAACTACACTTGTTCCACTTTCTACAAACTGTATCATCAACATGCAGTGACTGACCCAATCTAACCCCCCCCCCCCCCACACACACACACACACACATACACACCCAACATGTAGGTTAGACAAATTTAGGACAGGCCATTAAATTATGGCAAAAGCAGTAAAGCCCAATAAATGGCCACATGAGGTTGTCAAGGTAACATCTGCTCAAATGGACACTTTAACAATAAGGTGCAGTGTCATGTGAGGCAACAGAGAGGTATTGAGGTTTCAGGTTCTTGGAACGGTGGCTCCATAAACATGCGTATCCTCAGACACTAAAATGTCTCATCTGCAAGGCAAGCTTAAAGGAATTTATTTGCAACTGTGTCAGCAAAACCCACTAAGAGCAGTAAACAAAAAACAGAAGAGCGGAATGTTGTACCATATTCACGTTTTCTGAGTGTTTTTAGTTCCTGGAAAAATAAAATTGTAACCTAACAACAAAAGAAAAACCCAACAAAAAGAAATATGTTTAAACTCTTAGCATACTTGCTTTTTTATTCATCCTTCATTTGAAGTTCCGTGTTTACCTGTACGTTTGCCCAGCCTCAGTGTGACTCTCTGTGTATCATTTCACCTAACATATTGAGGAGAGCTCATATATGCCACATGTCATACAATAGTGCTTGATTTTTAAATTTATAAAAAGAAATATTAATATATATACTGTATATGGTGTTCTTTTTAGTCTTTTTGATTATTGCATCTGGAGTGATGTGGGAAGCTCTGGTATGTTTTGCTGGAGTGTCCACACAAATGTCTATGTAATACTTTACCATTTGTGTCAAAGGAGTATGATGAAAGTTCATCTTCCCGTCATCAGTGATGACTTTAGACGTGCAGATTCCTAAGCTTTTGTGGAAAAAATGCCCACTAAGCAGAGCAAAAAAGCCAAACAGTGAAGAGGTAATGAATGATACAAGTGGAAAGACAAAACAGAAGAAAAACTGATTAACTGTCAGAGTCTTCTTGGCTTTGCAGAGTGTATTCATCAATACAGAGACAGCACTCCTTTCTGTCAGTGAGGGCAGGAAAAGTAAAACATGTTGGACATCTTCCACTCTGCAAACCACAGACCAAAGCCTCCATTTGAAGCTATCATTGGCAATCTATCTTGGCCTTCCTTCAAGCTGAACAAAAGATAGAGGTTCTCTTCATCAGTGTGACACAAAAAACCTGATAACATCTGCCACGAAACGAAGGACAAAGTGAGGAAGAAGAGGCAACAGTGACTAATCACGATCAAATCCTCTGGACCGGCTCTCATACTATAGTACCAATTGTGACATAATCTTGTCCTGTGGTTTTCAAAGACCATGTGTCTTACCCAAAGTTGGATCCCAAGAAAAAGTGTCTTTAGCCTTTACTGTGTTCTCTGTGTGTGTTCATCTGCTGGCGATGATAACAAAGACAAACAACAATATCAATAACAAATATAAACAACATGTCTATAATAATATTCATATCATGATAAAATATGGAAAAGGCCATTCAGAAATAATGATTTACAGTTTTCATAATAGTAATAGCATAATTGTCAGTTAAACCATTTTCATAGCCTTTAAGCTAATGACTTTTATATTAAATTTAATGGACATCCCAAAATGTCCAATCTTTTTCAATGAGAAAGTCAGTATGTCTAATGTTTTGTACCCTCAGCATAGGTCTGCATAACAAAACGAAGAGAATCCAGCAGTGAAAAGTAATAAGCAGAGGGCGTTGGAGGTGGAGGGAATCCTACTTAGTGACTTTAAACCCGTTAAACCCTCCACAGATTGTGCTAGTGTTTTGACAATGGCCAGTAAACTATCTAAATTGCAGTGTTTTAGCGGCTGTCTTTCTCTGCTGAGCTGGGTAGCGAGGCGTGAGGCTGTCAGCCTTGTCAAACGGCCTTTCTCTCTCCCCTTTCTCTCTCGCTGCACGGCTGCTATCATCATCACCGGCCTTTCAGACACCAAACTTTGTCCCTTTATCTCCGATTGTGCCTCTCCCTCACTATTCTGCTAAAATTACCCTTTCATTTTGTTGTGCCATAAAATTACAGCCTGGTGAAGATTGGCAGCGTTTTTCTGCAGAGGGAGGGGGGTAAATCAATGTTTTTGTTGAAGCTGTTCCTGCGTGTGTGTGCGCGCGCGTGCGTATGGGCGTCTTCAGAATGTCAGAATGTAGTGATGTGTGATCGATGTGCCATTGTGTGTGTGTGTGTGCGTGTTCATGTCTCAGAGCTATCACTGAGAATAATGGGACTCTTGGTAATGCCAGGCTACAGGGGCAGAGACCCCCTTTTTACTGGACACTTTTAGATTTTTTCAATCAGTAAAAGGAAAATAGCAAAGTAGGTGAGGACCTGTGTTGGGGCAAAAGACAAAAAGGGGAGTGCTGTGGTTGATCTCTGTATGAAAGTAATTATATTCATACCAAATCTCAACTGAGCAGACATGGATTCACTCCGTTCTATACCAGAGTTGAGGCTCTCCTTGCCCCTCATGGTAGAGGTTGAAATAAAGCATTTTTTCCAGGGATGCACACACACACATATCTTCAAATTTTTTGTCACATATCACAAATTGTATATATGTGAGCAGTGGTGTGTGGTGACAAGCAGAGCCAAACTACCAAGAAACCTTCACCTCCCCCCCAACCATCATCTCAATGTGCAATTCAGCTTTTTACCACACTGACAAAAAAAAGGACCAGACTAAAACATACATTTCATGACAGCAGCAGTCGTAGCCTACCTGTCTGGCATTTTCCTGCCCTCTGCCTGGACTTCTTCACCCTTCTGGCCTCCTTTCTGGATGAATAAGTTTTAGGGTTATTCCTTTGAACTGACGATAAACACATCAAATGTGCAGTATAGAGGAAACACATTTTAAAGGAAATCACTTCTATAGTGAGTAGGTATTTACCATGTACTGACAATGACACAGTTGAGTGACAGGGCAGAACCCTGCATTTTCCTGCTTCAAAATTGTTAATCTATCCTGGTAGGGGCGGCAGGTTGCAACATGACTTCAAACTGCCAATATCAGATCCTTTACGGGAGAGAACACTGTTCTGATGCGTCAGGCGAAAACATTGCAAGATCTTCTGAAACATCGGCATTTCATGTTAAAAAGAAACACTGTTATTGAAGATAACCCAGGGTTATTTTTCTCAGGGCTGTAACACTAATCTTTAGTTTTCAGACTACTTTGTCAAGACATAGTTCACAGAAATGTTATATTTTCAGATATCAATGTATTATGTTCGTACCTGACACTCACATTATTCACCTGAACCTACATACGTAAACAGGTAACATTTTTTTGTTGCCATTCTGCTATTTGAAAGAAGTGTCCTCCGATTTGTTAAATCCATATCTGACAGACAACAGGTAATGAATGGAGAACTTCTTTGAGGGTTTTCTCACTGAAGAAAGTAAAATAAAGCAAAGTTTTGAATGAACATCAACTCATTCCTTGACAGTCTCTCTTTTTTGTGCCTTTGTTTTTTTTAGCTATCATAAGTCTTTGAGAAGTGGAGACAGCGTCTGTCGTTATCAGCGTGAAACAGCCTGGTTCCTTGGATAGCTGTTTATCTGGTCAATTAATAACCGGCATCGATATTAGCATGTTTGCACAAGGAGCAGGAGAATCAGGGCATACATTTCCGACGACGCCATTTCGTTATCTCTCTTCTAAGTTGACATTTTGCTCCATTGATACTCTGCCGCTTCCTCGCTGGCTGGAGAGTCAAAACAAACAGAGTGCAGTTTGCACACAATCTGAAAGCTATCCATCTAATTAGGCAAACAATGTTAGCTTTGTAGATTTTGCTCTTGTTATGTATTTTTTGCATGGACGAGGTGCATGTGATGCTCTGGCACTTGCAGTCAATATTACTAGTCTCCTGTTAGCGCTACAACACAATAAATACAAAGTTGTTGCGTGGTGGAGCTACATACAGCAAGTCATGCAAGACTCCATTGTGTTAACAGATTTGTTCCTAAGTGGCATATATGAGTGATTTAAGAAAAACCTGTTGCTTGTTCTATCCTGTTATATATTTCAGTTGTTATTTGCACCTCCTTATGTACCTCCACATACATTAAGCATTGAGACAGTGTCTGTATACTTGAAAACATTACATTTTCTGTATAGTGAGTTCAACAGTGTGAAATATCTGATATTTTCTCTCTTTGTTGATTTTCTCCCCTTTTGCCACATTTTTGTGATTACAGGAGGTCAGTATATTTATATAGCCAGTCCACCTCCTGCCTCATAACCAGCACTTGATATATGTAACATCAACATCCATGAGGCAGATGGAGTCATACGCCAGTGAATATAATATATAATAAATCTTTTGCCATCCACTGGTATCCTCTTTTCGCTGAAAGCTTTCTGGATCCATACCTCCTTTTTCCAGCATACTACATGGGTGACCTTTATGGCTTTTGAATAGCATAAGGCTACCAAGACCTCTTCACCTGCAGAGCGTGCTCTTTGTAGCAGCCTGGTTTCTCGGCATTGTAAAGTACAGAAGTATTTGATATTATAAGAAAAGAACGGCAAGAGAATGTGGAAGGCATTTTACTTGTGAGGAGGTGAAGGAAGAGGTAGAGTGAGAGGCAAGCTGCAGGGTGCCATCCGTGCAGAGAAATGGGAGTGAAAAGGATGAAAACCTATAAATGAAAATCAATACAAGAAGGCAGGAAGGCATAAGAACCGGGGGGGAAGGTAATAGAATAGACTAAAGATAAATAATGAGGACAGGAGGAAGGGGAAAGAAATGAGAGAGAAGAACAGAAAGAAAGAGACAAAGAAAAATGATGGCAGAATACAATCAGAGGAATTTATTTGTTATTGTGTGGCTGTCCTTCCTATCAATAGGCTCAAGTCAGAAGACGGACGAATTTGCCCCGTTCTTCTTTTCTGTTTCTGAAGGACTCTCTGATTGAATACATTCCTGTGTAACACTGAACTTGTGAACCACGAAGAGCTCACTTAAACACTGGTGTGCACTGACTCTATACTGATTAAAGCAGCCAACATTACATTTTCTCACCATCACATCTCACATTATTGATTCACTTGTTGTTCATAGGGTATAGTACAAGATAAGCAGCACTGAATGGCACATCAGTATAATACTAATACTAATACTAATAATATAATGCCTCCAGGAATGACACTGTGTCCTTGCATGTTTCGGATGTGAATGTAAGAAAAAACAGGAGAGGGTGAGACATTTCTTCTCATTCAAGTTACTCTCCAAACTTTATACATTTAAGTTTTACTTGGAAAATGACTGAGGTTGGAATTGTATGAGAAGATCGCAGCACACAAGGTGATATAAACCCTGTCGTCCTGGAGAGCTATGAGATGTCATACATTGCACAAATGAAGATAATGGTACACACTTTTGGAGAGTATTTATGGGGTGTGAAACATCTCTTCTTATCCAACATTATGAATCCTAATTTATAGATCAGATGAAAGTTTTTTTTTACAGAAAATTCAACACCTCCTAATAAATGATGTCCACTCACTAACTGAACTACATATACATGTGGTTTGAAATCAGAATAAAAAAGGTAGTGGGAAAACTCAACTTTCATCAGTCTGCAGCGTTTAATCCAGGTTTCATCTCTGGGTTGTGATGTCACGGACTAACAAAAAATATATGTCCTGAAACATTACACCCTGCTGCAGATCTCCCAGCTGAACAACTTGTGTTCAAAATGTTTGATGACTATGTTCAAGAAATGACTACTCTCCACCTCTTCATCATCTGACCTCTCTGGAACCAGTTAATCTCCTAATGTAATTGTAGTATTTTATGTTGCTATTTGAATGGAAGCATTGTTTTCACTGCCCCCCCCCCCACACACACACACACACTCTGTTTGGGAATGTCTTTGTTTTCAACATTTAATAATATCAAAGTGTCTGTTCAGTCTCTTAACCAGTGCTGCCATCTGTGCTTTATATCAGTTGTAAGATCTATCCAAACGTGTACAAATGTTTGCTTGTGCACAGAGTGCATTTGTGTAAAAGAAGCTATTTAATTGTATTTGGAAACAGATATGATGGGTCTGAGCTTCCAGGCTATTGATATGTTTCTGTGCCTGTGTGAATGCAGCATCCCATCATACCCTGAGATATTTCAACACAACCATCGATCAGCTTCAGCAACACCCAGATCAGATGATACCGGGCTGAGTTACAGGAAGCATGCATGTGTGAAGTGTATGTTTAGACCAAGGACAAAGACGGCTGCGAGGAATGAAGACAGCATCACCTCCTTTCAGAATTGCACAATGGAGAAAGAAGGAACTGACCAAAAATATCTAATTAATCATTAAAAATCAGATGAAGAATGATGAGCCGTGTATTTGTGTGTTAGTGTGTATGTTTGTGTGTTTGTTGAGGAACGTTGACCCTAAACCTCCCCCTAATCATGAATGAGTGCAGATACTCCACCATCACACTGTGCAACTCTCTGGACGCAGGCCAAGCAGGAAAGAGAGGCTGGCAGCAATTACAGACACACACACACACACACACACACACACTGATCGCACAGCACCAATAGCACAGAGCAGTGAGGCCAGTTCCATCTGTGATTCTTCAAAGAGTTTGGCTGATATTGATTTGGTGCCAAGGTTAGCAGCTCATTCAGGCAGAGTGGAGCTTTCAGGAGCAGCTGGAAGGAGCTGAGACCACAGCCGGAGACGGAGGCTGAGACCTTGAGCTGAAACACACGGCAGCAATCCTCTGTTGGGGCTAACAATGTCTCCAAGCACACCACCACAATCACAATGCAGACAAAGACAAATAAACACACCGACACGTAGGAGCGCACACACATGCATGCACACATGCACCCTCCCTCGCACAGTCATGAGCGCGCTGCATTGAATGTAGAGTGGGAAAGAGGGCAAAAGAGTGTGAGAGAGGGAAGAGATGTTCTGTGTGTGTGTTTGTTGTAGAGAGACAGAGGATTAGTTGTGTTTTTGAGAAAGTGATTGAGGCTCTTAAATTCAGCTCTCGTCCCTGGCCAGAGGACCTCTGGGCTAACGCTGTGTATACTGTGTTGTGCAACATTTGTCTATGCTCTGTGGACGTGTGTGTGTGTGTGTGTGTGTATGTGTGTGTCCACAGCTCTGCTCTGAACAGGCTTTACCTGCTTCATTTGTTAATCCAGCAATGCAAGATATTGCTAAGATATTGTGTGTTTGTGAGTTGTAGGCATATTGCTGTGTGCTGAGTGTCCGACCCCTAATAAGGCTCTCATTATAAGAGCAGAGAGGGCTTTTCCCCTCTGACCAACCATTCAGAAAACAAGCGAAAGCACAAGAGCCTGCAGTACTAAAATATAGAAAATACCTGCTGTGAACGCAGCCATCATAACCAGACGTGACATTTTAAATCTGTCTCTGTAAGACCACAAAATTACCTGCAGTTCTTATGGGGGGATGTTAAAAAGTCTGTAAGAAGAGTTTTGTTCTAAAACAAATTGCAAATTACTCAGTCTGGGTTTTAGGATTCCAGTAGGTAGAGAATCATATGTTACGTTACTCCTCATCAGTTATCACTTCATCTGGAAAAAAAAGCCTTAACACAACACACCTTGCCATAGATACAAGCGCTAGATATAATCACCTGCCAATCATAGACATGCTCCTGTTAATTAGTGTCTGTTTTTCTTTCAGCACATCCACCAGCAAAATAATGTTGTCAAAACTATTATACTGCAACAGCATTTGGTGAAAAGGTAGAACGCTGTGGATCAGGGCAAGAAAAAAAAGAAAAGATTTCTTTTGAAACTAAATTTTGGTTGTTATCTTATAATGAATTTTCTTGAATGATTCTTCTGTATGTCATTTGAGTAATGGACGTTATTAACGATTTGTATGAGTGTTGCACATTTGATCTAATGTCTGTCGGAGTCTAATGTCACACAAAGAAGAAGAATCCTACAAACTAAGTGTCAACCTATTTCTTATAACTTCCTGCAGTTGCTGCAGAAGGACAAACTGGAGCAGTTGAATGTGCCTCTGTATGTACAGACTCAGTAATCATCACTGCTCTTGTGAGAATAATTGGTTCGGGTTGCAGCCAGTTTTCAGAAAGAAAGTTCCCAAACACATCAGCTCATGTTTGTGTTTTTCTCTTACATCCTGAGACCTTCGCTTTTGCAAATACAAGGTTTTACTGGGACAGCAGCAACGTGCTCGCGTGCGTGCATGTCCGCGCGGGCTCGCACGCCCACGCACGCCACTGCCTCCACCGTCATCATTCAGACTAATCCCTCACAGACCCCTTGTGCCGCTCTTTGAACGGAGTACAAAGCGTGTTCTGGGCTTAAAACAGCAACACAAAGACACAAATAAAAAACCTGCTGGGACTTTTGACCTTTCGGCTGGGATTACAGTTTTCAAACAGCGTTCAAGGAATTCAGCTTTCACATCCACGCAGCCTTTCAAAAACAGCCTCCTCGCTCCCTTCATCTCTGCCCCCTTGCCAACTTAATGGCCTTCATTTTTGTTAAATACCACAAACATGCCGGGGATGAATGTGCTGCTTCTTATTTTCACTGAGGACTACATGAGGTGAAATCCTACATTTGTCATGTATCTGCCTCAGGACTGTGAAGACATAAGGCTGTTTGCTTTATGTGTTCAGCTTTGTTGTTGTTGTTGTTGTTGTTGTCCTTTTGTCAATTTTCTTTCTGGCCTTCTTACATTACAACTATAAAATGCATCTGATCTGACATGAGTAAAAAGCACAAGGCCACAAAACTGAATGCAGAAACCCCCTGTTTTTACTGTTCTCTGATCTGTGACATTTCTCACTTTGTATGGTCGAACATATCCATCACAGTCCACTCTAGCAAGGCCAAATCATGTTCAAAATTTGATGTGTGTAACATTTTTTCTGGAGCTTATGCCCTGAAGAACCTGTGACAATACCCAAGGATGTTTTCGGGCCATGTATCTTTTCAAGATTGTGCAGTTTTTTTACATGGTATCACCATTGTGGAAAAAGAGTATTTTTTTAACATTTAAAACGAAACATTTCCTCTGTTGGTATTTACCAAATCCTTCTCGGATAATTATCAGTGAAACAGCTCCGGGCTTCGTCCTTTGATTACATCACAGACCGGAGCTCCGGTTTTCTGGTTTCCTGCTTTAGGAGACAGTTTTTCATGTGCACAAATATTGATTAAACTGTCGAGCATACAAGGAATAACATATGTGAATTCTGTTTCAGGGAGGATCTTTTGCTTTAACTGGTGTTTGCCTACAAGCGGTTTTCCGTGTATGGCTGGTTTCCGTGGTACAGAGAAAGTGAGTGCGCATTTATGGGAAAAATTAACAGACATAGCTACACACTCACACGTTCAATGAAATTCAAATGTCATCACGCATGAGAGCAACTTCAAAACAAAACATGAACAAACTGTATTTCAAAACAGACTAGAAACACAGCTGTGAAGGGACCATCCCATGCAGGTTTACTGGGTAGTGCGTGTGTGTGTGTGTGTGTGTGTGCGTATGTGTGTTTGTGTGTAGCACTTGAAGTCATTGTCTGGTGATTCTACACACACACACACATTTTCTTCTCACTCCTGCTTGGCCGTTTACGCCTCTGTGAATCAATATGTGCAATTCTGGAGAAATACTGCATCACCATGGCAACTGGGCCTTCTGTCCTATGGAGAGGAGAGCTGCAGCCCATATAGTCTGGTTTCTGTCCCACACTTCTCTCACCTCCCTTGTCATTTTGTGAGTTTTGTGTATTTTTTTTCTTTTGCATTTGAGTTAATAATTCACCTTTACTGTTATTTTCCTGCTCTTTACATGCTCTTCCTACTGTTTGTTTATTTCTGTTTGCAGTTCAAATACTTTTGTGATCTGATGAAGTTTATAATCTCGCTAATTTCAAGTAATCAAGAAATTTTTAACATCAGCATATAAATTAAGGGAAAGCCTCACTGTAATGAGACCATAATAATCACAGTAAGATCTGGTAGTGTAAGCCCGGAGAACAGCAAACAGCTGCAGCAACCCCTCAGTCTTTCCGATTCCTCACTTACTCCAGAGGTTTTTAGGCACCAAATGTAAAATGTGGTGTACAGGCCAGTAGAGGCTGCCACTCTGCCATCCAGGACACTCTGGCCTCCAGTTCTCCAAATTAAATCAGAAGTGTTATACTGGAATGTGATGCTTAAAAGTGTCTCATTGTAAAAAAAATAAATAAATAAAAACTGTTTAATGTCCAGCAGGCTAAACCATTCCATTGCACTTTTCTCTTTTCTGTCCAAAAAGTCTCTTGAGAAGCTTAAATTCATTCACATTTTGCCACTAAAGCACTTGACACAACAATTTAAAATGGAAGAGTCAACATTGCAGATGCACTTTGAATGTGCCATAAGGTTCTGTTGGATGCTCAGAGCCACGGTCAGAAGCATTCTGAGTTGCATTCATATTACTAAGTACTGCTTAACACACCTTTAAATGAATTAACAGATGGCGTGGGGTTAAGTCTCTAAACACAGTACTTAGGTTTTTATAGCTTTTAATGCTGTATGTGTATGTGGAGAATGTGTGTGCTGTGCTGGCCTGAGTGTGCGTATGTGTGTGTCTAAGGCTAATGAAGAAGGCTGACAGGAAGAGGGGGATCTATACCTCTCCAGTGTCCAGACTCTTGGGCTCTTCCCAGGAGGCGAGCTGCCTGACAAAACCCCCGCACCCTACTGACCAAAGATGGGAAGACCTGTCACGCCATGAAACTGGATGCTGTCTGTCAGGATAAAACAGTGATGTTTGTTTAGTGTTTATTGCCGTGTTAATGTGGTCGGTTTGTGATCGCCCTAACATCCGTGATACCCTAATGGGTCGTTTGAGAGCAAACACCTTATCTGTCTTCCTCCTCTCTGCTTCTGTTCTGTCACTTGTTTTTTTTTCCTGCCATATCCCTCACCTACAAGAAGTGCCTTAAGTGTGTGTGTGTGTGTGTGTGTGTGTGCATCTCCCCAATGCAGCTTCAAGGCTGAGGGCGCCACGCTCCAGAGATCTGATGGACACCAGCCATCAAAGGCAGAGAGACGTGTGACAGATATGCAGCTAAAAATACACTAATCTCTCTCTCACACCATCCTTCTTTTCTTCATCGTTCCTTTCCTTATCTGCTTTCTGCCTCAATTTTATTTTTTAACCACAAGATGACCAAAAGTAACTTCTATTCAAAAAAATCTTTACAAAAACACCCTTTTATTTTTCCGTTATGTCTACAGAGTGCATATTTCCATTAGTCTACTTGTTCCATTTTTTTATAAGGATCATATTATAAAAAAAAAAAAATCAAATTTAGTTTCCATTTTGCTGCCCTCTGTTTGAACCAGTTACCTGCAACTGTTGTTGGCAAACAGCCCAAGGAAAACTGCTTTATTGAAAAGAAAACTTAATGGCAAATTCATGAGGGGCATTCAATGACAATCACATTCAACAACCTAAAAGAAGGATTAAATCACTCAACAGCAGCTCTTTAGGCCTTGGAGGTGCCAACACACTGGGGAGTAAATAAAAAAGGCACAAAAGTGTTGGATCAACTGTAGAATGGGGAAATGGGGATGTGCTGGGAATATGTTACCTAGACCTTTTATCACAGTTAAAAACAATAAAACTTTTATATACTGTATATACCCTAAGAAATGCTCATAAATTGTGAGTCATGATTAAGATTGCATTATCGTAATTCCATTTTTTTCTGGAAACATATTTGTTTTGCTATGAGACCAACTGTTGATGAACCAAACCTGCTCTGTTAGTCATGCCTCATTATCCTCAGTCGACGCATACAGACTAGAATTACTCAATGGCTCATCAAAAGGAAATCAGTCCAGCACTGTGGTGAAAAATCAATGACAAAATCATCAAGGACATTCATGGACTATCACGCCCTGAAAGGAGCCTAAAGAGGAAAACAACCAAATACAGGTGATTATCCTGCACTCTCAAAGTATGAGACCTGCTACATAATGATCAATACTTTCTCATCTTTTTGTCACTGCAATGCAGGATGCATAATATCTTGTAGCACTTGATTCAGGAGGGGCCCATCTCAGCATAGGTTTCTTTATTAGAGAGTCAGAGACAGAAAATGTAGTTGTGTCATATAAACACAACACAGGTCATACAGTACATTACCATTAAAACTCACCAACTTCACCAACTTCTACATCAAAACCGGAACATTATAAATTTGTTAAATGTGTTCACAGTTGAGCATTGTCAGTTTTTATTTGAAAGATAAGGGACCTGTAAATCAGTTTAGAAAAATATAATGTTTGTAGCATTTAAAAAAGAATAGTATTTGAGGTGTAACTACTCAACTGTTTTGACTTTTACTGTATTTAGAAAGATTTTGGTGCATCATTTTCTTCTACATTTTGTCCCTATCTACTTACAAATAACTTTTTTCTTTAGTTCTTTTGTTTGTTTTTTACAGTAAACTGTGGTGAACGGTGACAACTTTTGGCTGTGTGAGGAAAAACAAAAGGTGTTCAGACTGATCTGTATGGGTGAAATGGCAAATGGCGTGGGGTGAAAATTTGTTAAAATTCTTTTTTTTAAAAACTGTATACTGTACTTTGTTGTAAGCAGGGCTTAAAAGGGCCCTGGGCTGGTCCCATCCTAATGTGGAGGCATAAACTGTGGAACAGTAGGAGTGTTAATGTAGGAGTGTTAATGTGAAGAGTTCCCCCCCCTCCCACTGAGTTTCAGTCTGCAGCTTGGAAAACCATCTGGTCATAGGACCCTGGAGGGGGTGTGGAGATGTAAAAGTAGGACAAAGCTAACCCATTTAGTGACCTAAAACCAAAAAAACACCTTAATGTCAGTCCTGTAGCGAACTGGAAGCCAATGAAGAGATGTGGGGAAATGTGGTCACGCTTACGTGTCGCTGTCAAGAGCCTAGCAGCAGCACTGGATTGGATGCAGCATGGACCAGACGCAGAGCAGAGAGTAAAGACTGGCTGATTCCTTTTTAAAATTCAGCCCTTTCTTCAATTGAAACTGAATACATTCCATGACATTCCAGCTTTAAAGTCCTTCAGGTAGTCCATTCAGGATTCAATGAAATTATTCTTTTAGGTTTGCCTATGTGAAGTATGTACAAATGAAAAAGAAGTCAGCAGAGACTAAAAAGCTCCTCTTAGTCAAATATGATTTAAACCATTTAACAGCACAGCCTTGATATCCACAGCACTTTTCAAGATGGGAAAACACAACATCAAATGCTGCACTAAGATCTTTAAGCACCAGAACAGCAGAATCCCAAGACTCACCAGCTAATAAAGAATCAAGTGCTGATTCGGTGCTGTGATGTGCTTTAAAACCAGGA
Source organism: Psettodes erumei (assembly GCA_016785225.1). Classification (NCBI taxonomy): domain Eukaryota; kingdom Metazoa; phylum Chordata; class Actinopteri; order Pleuronectiformes; family Psettodidae; genus Psettodes; species Psettodes erumei. The sequence continues at coordinate 1,351,692 of JAFBJZ010000457.1, forward strand.
TGAAATATTTTAAAAAATGGCAATGTCATCCAGGAAAGTCTGAAGGGGAAGAAGAACTTTCTCCAAAGCTTTGGCTTTAACTACAGGTCTAAAGTTTCAAACAAATGTGGAGTTGAGGTTCTGGGACTGTCAGCAGTTTTTAGAATTAGCTGGGACAGACCCTACATGAAGACAACAATTAATTATTACCAGAATAAAAGGCTCAGTGATATGAAAGACCTTTTTAAGAAAGCGGGCAGAGGGCAGTATTTATAGTCCTGAAAAAGACAGTTGTTTGCAATCTATTCAGAGAAATATTGGGTTCTTGCAGCACCGACACTTCAAACAAGCCTAAAAATGTCAAAGGACACCTGACACTCATCCTTTTTCCCATTTACACTTGGCTTTCCTACATTCCCGCCCAAGGGCAGGAGTAACTCATTTGACGATGGCGAGAGTCGGAGTAAGAGTGCTTCTTCTGCAAAGAGTCTGCAATATTTGAACAGTCGGAGCAGATCAGGGCAAGTACATCCTCAGAGCTCAGGTGAGGAGGGGTCCTCTCCAGGGTATGGCATTGGGAAGCGTCTTTGTAAGCAATAAGAAACTGTCCAGCAGTAGCAGGGTTAACAGAACAGGAGCATCATGTCAGAGTACAAGGTTTGACAGATCAGCCCCTTTGCTGACATGTTTGCTCATGCAGATATATGATTAGTTCTTTCTTTTTGATTTTACTTAAAAGAATCTAGTTAAATGTTATTTATAATCAACATCATGAGCTGTCCATGAATGACTCCAACTAATTTGTGCATTTTTTCATTGCCATGACACTATAGGCTATATGATTCCCAGCCAGTAGACCTGCAGAGTGAAGCACAACAATGAGCGGTGCAACAATACACCAGGATATGCAGTGAAACAGTGCAGCAGGTCTGATACCTCCTGCAAATTCTTGTACATTTTACACATGCCCATCGCTCTGATTGCCTGGTTATGGAATGGAGGGCAAAGCTACTGTAAGTGAATTGGGTGTCTTCAATCTTCCCAATCACTTAGAGCCTGTGCATCAGTGCATGTCATCCATCATGTGGACCAGAACATGCCCCATACAAATGGTGCATCAGCATTCTGCGGAGCTTCAACGCTGAGATCGCTGGTCACCGAGGATACGGTGGTCGAGGCAAGAGTCCCTTTGACCGTCCAGAAGAGGGATGACCTCTGCAATTACACCCCAGCTGATATCAGACACCTAAACTGACCTCTGGCGGTGCTGTTAAGTCAAAAGCTTTTATTTTGCTGAGTGTCAAAAAGGCCACATGAAACTGTAATGTCTTCCCAGGAGAGGATAGATGGGGTCTTGTTGGGACAAGCCCAGGACTTCAGGGGAGCAGGGAAAGAGGAAATGTACAAAGATAGAGTTACAGGGGTGGGAAATGTGTAACGATTCCCTCCTTGTGTTGGCGCGTGCGTCTGTATGGACATGCACAAAATGTCACCTGTGTAGCATCAGTGGTGTGGTGCAGAAAGTGAGAGAGGTGTTGGTGGGAAAGGGCTGGCTTGGTAACCTTTGTAACATGTCACTATAGGACAGTTGAGCTTATTACTTAATGCTTGGCCTGCACCTTGTCCCTCTGTGAGAGTAAAGGAGCCATCTCCTGATGGTCCAACCTAATCCATAGATGGAGGGACTGTTTAATGGATTACTACACCTCTTCCCCCGCTCTCTCTCTCTGTCTTCTCACAAAGACATGCACAAACTCACGCATGAACATCTGGAATTCCTCTCAGGAAAGACACGCTAACAAAATGATCAGGAACAGTACTGAGTGGTTAATAAGCGGTTGGCATGTTACTCCTAGTGAATGATACTTTGACTCTGTGCTGAGACAGTTGGTTTTTCACATAACGCGAAGAATCCTATATTTGAGATTTCTAAAGTTATCTTACAGTGGTCAGCCCAGCTCTGTGTGGATGAGGCAGCTGCCAACCAGCCCAGATCAATTCTTTCATTTAATAATTTATATACAGTATATGTTGCTTTCAAAAACTGAATTCAATAAGCTTTGCAAAACTTTCACCCACCCGGAAACCATGTGCAAATCCATGCTCTGCTTTCCGAGAGTCCACATCAACACAGTTTGGCCGAAATCAAAACGGAGCCTGGGCCAGCTGATCTAAAGTGAAGAAGTGCACATGCAGTTTGTAATCCATGTCTTCTCTCTCACATGCTCGCTGTTTCCCCCCGCTTCAGTCTCTGTTTTTCAATATGAAGGTAATCAGCTAAAAAAGAGAATACACGACAAAACATCTTATTTTGTGCACAAGTAATTTGCATCTCCTGGTGTTCCCTGCAAGTAGTGAAAGAGCTGCCTCACAGCATGAATGTGCGTCCGCCTGTGTGTGAGTGTGTGTGTGTGTGTGTGTGTGTGTGTGTGTGTGTGTGTGTGTGTGTGTGTGTGTGTGTGTGTGAGTCATGACATAGCAAGGTGATATTTGTGAGACTGGGTGACAACAGTGTCACCTGAAGGAATCTATAGAGCCATAGCTCCCCCTGTGTATTAACACAGTGGTGCAAAAAGTAAACCTGGCACATCCAGTCGTCACTGGGCTGCTTGCCCAGAACTCTGTCATGTTTTTCTATCAACACACTGTAACATCTGGCAACCAAGCAGATATTACACAAGGATTCACCCAAGTCTCCAAAGGTTTTTTTTCTTCTTTTTTTTTTATACGGGTGGCTCTGGTGAGGAATGATCTTGTGGCTGCATTGGTGCCACAGTCCAACTAAGCCAAACCAGCTTGCGTATACAAACAGTTTAGGGGCTAAGCCATTGTATGCCGGCAGCATGCACAGGCAAACTGGAACCCAGTGAGATGGAAGTCGCGCACAGTCAGACAGAATATTCCCCTGAGCAAAGCTATCGACAGGACAAACATGAAGGAGTCCCCCTCTTCTGTCTCTCACCCTCTCTTTCTCCACAGTATGTCAAAGCACACCCTCTTGACCTCAAGACTCCAGATCCTCTCCTCACACCTGTGGTCACATCAAACATTCAGAGGCCACTGCTGCCGTGACATGAGAGGAGACGCGTGCGCACACACACACACACACGCACACACACACACACACACACACACACACACACACACACAGGACATACAGTACATGTGCACAGACACGCATGCACTGTGGGTGCACAGCTTTGTCCCACAAACACAAAGAACCCTGAAGACACTTGTCACAATTGAATTACCTGAGGGACAAAATATCTAATCACTGATACAATGAATCAGATTGGGTTGAAGTTACTTTTGTGTTTGACAGTGATTTACTTCATACTGGAGCAAATTCTTAAGACACGCCCATGCTTTGTGTCTTTGTGCCAATCTGCATGAGACTCCAGCCCATATAGGTCTCTGTTGCATTAAAGTGCTGTATGACAATGTAATCCTATAGTGGAGAGGCAGCACACCTCCCCCACCCACCGCCATCTTCATTAGCAGGAGTTTAAATTCCTGCAGCCTCTTTGAGCGCGCTCCGCTGGGGGAACTGTATCCCACGCCACACCGGGGCAGACGGAGGTGGCGCCTCTGCAATTTCATTTCGTTTAAAAATACTCCCCAAATGTTGTTAGAGCTGCATTAAAGGATCCTGTGTTAAAACAGGCAGGAGGGGAGGATTGAATCAGCTCACCGTGGGCTGGCACTCCTCACAGCTCCACTCTGCATTAAAGGCCTGTTGGGTTACACTCTCAGCGGGAGACAGTGCTGCAGCGGCCCACGCTAACTGCATTAATTCCTCTGTGTTGTTAGATATACAGCACCTGTGGATACAACTCGCTCCGTTGTCTGTAATTACTGCCTGAACAACAAAGCGATACATGCTGGCAGCGGCGGCCTGCTAGGTCAAGACGGAGGAATCTGACTCGGCGACGTCCAGATCGTGGGGTGTGATGAAATCTGGTTAAATGAAGGTTTATGACTGCTGTGCTGTCAAGCCTTTAGTCAATGTAAGCCCATTGTTCAAACGTACATCTCCCAAGTGTCAAAAAACAAGGATCAGGCCGTAAAACAGTCAAATTACTTGTTTGAGTTCTGTAGTCTAATTATACTTGTATTGATATGAATGACAAATGGCAGCTTTTACTGATATGATGACATTTCTGGGGCGAAATAGTCAATCTGAGAAATCAGGTAAAGACCACACATTCACATTTATGTTTACCCTGATTTTAAAGAGCACTGAATTTATAGATATTAGCACTACAACTATGATTCAACTTCTGTTGTGACACGTTCATATAGATTTTTTGTCCATCGTTCCAAAAACAAAAATACATCATATTTACTATCATATATGGCAGGTAAAAGCAGCAAATCCACACAGTTGAAAAGCTTTAACCAGCAAATATTTGTATTTCTATTTCTCAGCTTGAAAAATGTGTGAAATGATCAAATAATTCAATAACCAATTAATTGTTGCGGGTCTGACAGATATTAGTCTTATCTAATAATCTTGATACAGTGAAAGTGTTGGTTCAGACTCCTCCTGACGTCCTGTGTGCCCAGGTCTGAGTCTGTCGTGGAGATACAAGAAACTTTGCCAAATTTTTCACAGAGAAAAGGACACATAAAGCAACATCTGCACCCAGGGCTGAAACAAATACACTGCTGTTGTTCATCGTTCATCGCTCAAGGTTTAACAGGCCATTCTTCCTCCAAATGTAGAAATGTTGAATCTTTCAGTGGAACACCCGTAGAAAAATTCATCTGTATGTAGTGAAGAAAACTATTGATTTCCCTGCAGTCTGAATGGTGGGAATGTGCTCAGCCAGCGTAGCCGAGCGCAAGTGGGATTTTTGTCTGTCCTGGCTGCCGTCTATTTGTCTCCCCATCTTTTGTTTGTTCGGGGCTGTATCCTCTCTGTCCTGATTTGCATCTGTCTGGCTGGATGCTTTCCACCCCTGCAGAGTGAACCGTATTTGAAGCACACTTTTATATAAATAAAGACAAAACCTAACTTTTGTGGAGCCAGTATGTTTATGCACGTTGTTATTTTTTTTGTTGTTAGCTATGAAAAGTACTTAGGTGAAGTTTGATTCGCTGCACTGCTGAAATATAAAATCCCCTGCAGTCACACCGCAACATAAAGTGGTTTCAAGCACTGACCTTTCAACACGAGTGTTGTTCAGCTCTTGAACTGAGGTTATTGTTTTGGGTTTAGAAGTCGACTAACGTGCCACTGATTCAACTTTATTAGATTCATTGTATCAAAACCCTGTCTGTCAGCTCTGTCTGCTGTTCTCATTGCACCTAAATAACACTCCACTGCAGATTTGTCTTCAGCATCAGACAAAAGCCTCCTCCTTCAGCCCAGAACGCACAGTACACCCAACAAAGGCCAAAGAGAAAGAAATAATTTGGCCCATAACACCTCAGAAAAAGCACTAATTGCTTGGATTGCTTGTATAAAGGGCAAATGAGTGAGAATTCTTCTTTCAAGAGGATTTTATCCTCATGCTATCATATCAGCTGGGGAACACACATTTTTCTGTCTCCCACCGAACTACAAAGACGCCAGAGTTGTTGAGAGACCTGTTTACATCTGCTGTGATTGGCAAAGAAGAAAGAAAATACATTAGGGCCATTATCGACAAAAGTTTTTTTTTTCAACAATTAGACAGAGCTCCAACATCTAATAGAGATGAGACGCCAGCAATTGCCAGCGTCTTTTTCATGTTCCTGCACTCAAGAGGCCTTTCAGGACTCATTACGAAGGCAGCATCTCTTTGAATGTCCTTGGATGCTGAGGGAGGGATTGTTACGCCTCCAAAAGAATATGTAAGTGTGCATGGATGGAAAACAGGGAGGAGGGGAGAGGCACGTCTCTGTACTGCTGGAACTGTGTGGAAATTCAAAAACACACACAAGCACAGTCCAAGTACGAAGTCAGTGGTCTGTCTTTCCTTTTGTGCGGGCTCAGTGTCACGTCAAGCTAACAGATGGACACTGACCCTCCCCTTATGGACTCCGATGGACTCCTGAAATCAAGATGGATCTGGGCTTCCTCACATTTGCACTCTGAAAATGCCCCGGGCATTCATCAAAATGACACACAAAAGAAGCCGCTGTTTGTGTATTTCCAGTGTGTTTGAACAAAATGACGGCGCAGGGCTCACTTCAGCTTCGGGGCAGTAAAGACTTAGCGTTGTGTAATCCTTCCTTATTTCGAGCCGGATTAGGTAACTCATTGATTTGCGCTTAAGTTGAGATAATACGCAAATAATGTGCATTTTGAGAATTAGCCAAGCCGAACAGTATTTCGATATTCTGACTGTTGGCGGGTTCTCCTGGTATTCACTCACCTTCAGGGTAAATCGCTCATCTTAAACAGATGAGATTTATTGCACCAGAGCTTTTGTTAAACCTGTAACGCTTCATCTTTTTTTTTTTTTTTTAATTACCATTAAGAGGTTTTTAACTGATTTCTTCCCTCCTCTGAGACCCAGGTGGTGAGAGGAGCTGCTGCAGACACAGCTATTGCTTCTCTGCATGTACTAAAGCATGTGCATGAGTGCGACTGGCATTGTGCAAAATGTTGAGTGCATTATAGCTGGGGTGAGCAAAAGAGAACAAAATCCGGCTGGTTCTGAATGAGTCCTTTTATCAGGCGATCGGTGCCCGGTGGGAAACCTTGAGAGCCCAAACTGAGTTTTAAGTGAGACTGCAACTGCTGGGGCCATTATCCTTTCACTCTTAGACCTTTCTCTCTCTGTCTGTACGTGTGTCTGTATATGTGTGCATACATGTGTGTCCATGCCTGTGTGTGTGTGTGTGTGTGTGTGTGTGTGTGTGTGTGTCCTTCTCCTGCCTTGAAAGCCCTCGGAGCCTCAGGGAGCTGTGAAAAATCAATACTCTTCGGCAGCTCTGCCTCTTTATTCATTTAATAACTCACTACCATTGCATTACTGTTCCACTGATCTCCCATCACAGGGCCCAGATTGACACCTTTGTGCTCTTTTACCACACTGGAGTTTGATGTAATCAGTTAAACCTCCACCTCATGCCTGACACATGCATCAGATGGACCTTGAGTATGAACATGGGTGCATCAACAACATCGCAATATGAAAAAGAGGAGTCAAAGTGTACAACCCGAGTGTAAGCGAGGAATGTGCGTGGGTCTGGCGGCGGCTTGACTGTCTGACAGCGAGCGGCGCTGTAATCCCAGAACAGGGGCAACACATGCACGAATAACAGGAGCGATGTGAGAAAACGGGGCTGGGAAACAAGGGGGAACACCTACTGTGCATACTGAATGACTCAAACATCAGCCTTGTGCAGTTGGAAGGAAAGAGAAATCAGTGTTATTAACGTACAACAGACGAGGTGACAGATGACGACAGCTTTCACCGGGTGAGCCGCTTCATCCGCGGGCCGTGTTGTGAATGTTAAAACATGTGACACAGGAAGGCTCTGCATATGTGCGCGCTTGTCTTTGTGTGTGCACATGTACAGTGATTGCGATGGCGGAGGTGGGGGTTGCCTCCCTGTGTGGGACTCGGAGCAGAGAGCAGGTGGGCTCGGGATGGAGCAGAGAATCTGTATTGATTGTTTTTGTGCCTCAGAGCTGTTTAGCCGTTGTCAAAGCTGCCTCTACCAGCTGAGAGGCAAATTGCAGCATTTACACCAGGAGGCATTTTCTTTTTTTTCTTTCTGTAAAAAAAAAAAAAGATTTATTTATGCAACAATGGAAGATGTATCTACAATCTCCAGCGTCAGAGGAGTCTCTCTCCACACATTCATTCACACTGTTGACCAAACTGGCACAAAATTAAAAAAGAGGCAACTCTGAAGAGAAAGTCAAACTGGAGCAAGATTCACACACAGAAGGTTAAAAAAACAAACATCCAAGACCACAAGCAACATCAACCACATTCTTGTGGATCCAAATCAGGAATATGTGCGTGGGAACAAGTCAAAGTGCCATCACAGTAAAACATTAATATTTCTGCTTATATCACAGTGTTTTCATCTGGTAACAACCATCTTCATTACTATGGTCTAGGTGTGTGTTAATGCTCATTGATATCACATCATGCTCACTGCACTGCATGGATCTGATGCATATGTGTCAGCAGTTGATGTCAAAATCAAGGAAGGACGATTTCCCCCGTCTCACATTTCCAAAAAATCGGGAGAAACTGTGCATCCTGCATCTTAAAGGGAATCATTTAGAATCATTTAGATCTACAAACGACAGGTTCCAGCACTTCAGATATTTGTTTCTCAAAAAATGAAGGTAAGGTAAGTAAGGTCAACTTACAAACACTAGTTCTTCAGGTTTGCTCACACTCTTAAAATAACTGTTACATGTTCTACATTTGACCAGAAATGACTGATTATCAGATATCGCTTCATTATACTGCATCACTAACAGGGTCATCAGTGAGTAATTGCCGCTTCTGCTAATACTCAACAATGTAGCTCACAGTGCCAAAGCGCTGCCGCACAGAAAGTTGCATTTCAAAAGCTTCCAGCTCACACACATGCATGAAACACGTTTTCAGTTTCCCAAACTACAACAAAATGTGAAATAAGCACATCCTCACAAGCCAGAAGAGCAACTGAATCAACCAATCAAAAAAACAAAACAGACAAAGACAGAAAGAAAACCACTGAGAAGTACCAATCCTTTATGCAGCTGGGGCACCACTCTTGGCAGACCAAAGATAAAGATTCAGACAAAACAGACAGAAAAGCAATACATCCAATGTTTTAACACCATAAAGCACTGATTTAAGTCCCCGGATCTTTACTATGCTATGTTTTACCTGATAGGTTGAGTCATCGGTGCAGAGGGCTAAGTGTATGATTTTATGATGGTGCTCGAGCAGAATGTGCACACTACAGCGCGCTTGCTGATCCAATAACCAGCAGGGAAAGTTAATGACATGAAAAGGAGCTGCTGTTTGCCAAACAGACTGAAACACATGATTGATTGATAATCCAGGGTGCCTCAATGCCATGTTAGTCAATAATATAATAGCAGGTATCTGGAGTATACTGCAGCGGAGCATGAATACAGCCACAGACAGAAGAGGCAGCATGCTTTTTAGCACTAATTGGTGTTGGGAGACATGTTGGCGATTAGATGGGGGCTGGTGATGAGAAAACCAGGAGTTATGAGCTCAGAAATAGCAGGTTGAAACCCAGTAAGAAAGCCCGGCCAGAAACATCCTTCCCCCTTTACATACAACTACCACGGAGTTGATGTGGAGCAAGTGCTTCAACCTTAAATGGCTGGAAATGGTTGTGTTGGTCAGCCAACATAACAAAAAAGCAAACACAGACGGAGCCATTTTCCAAATGCAAGACACAAAGAACACTGAGCAGAGTGATGTGGAGAGTCGAAGATGATACACGCTAAAGGAAAGTTTTCAAAAGACAGTCTCATAATTGACTGGCAAAATAAGTTATCCTGCAGGACACCAGTATGTTTTTAAAATTTGTAAAACAAAAATGTCATTGTGTGAGCAATAAGAAGTTCACACTTCTACTAACAGTCAGGCCTATTTCGTTGCACACATAACCATTATTGGGTGATTTACAACCCTGTGCTGCACTGCTTTCCAAACATTTGAGCAACCTACTTCAAACTTCACCACACCCTTGCAGTGTTTCACAAGACAATGTAAAGTAAAAATGTTTAAAAATTAAGTTAAACAGATTAAACTTCTGACATGGTAATGCACAATGATTTAGTTGTTTTTTTTACACTGGAACTTACTTTTAGATATCTAATGTTAATAAAGAACAGCAAACGTGTTACAATTAAAAATAGGTCAAATATTAAATTATTGGGGTTTTTTTTTCAATAAAAAGACGTTATTTGCCAAACCAGACCTCATTCTCACATTTGGCATTTAAATATAAATGTTTTTTTCACATTTAGTGCAATTAAAAGGGGAAGCAGAGACAAACACACACAGAGAACGGAGAGATGGGTAGTGAGAGTGAGGAGTTAGTGGGTGTGTTGTGCCGCTGCTTGGTCCGGCTCCATGCGGAGAAGCTGACATTAAATCATGCATTGTGCTTGTTTGCGTGTGTGTATGGGTGAGTGTGTGCGGTTGCTTATTGATTGGCTTACGCAGCTTTATGGTGCTCTGTTGTAAATGTCATGTTTTTACAGGCTACTGTTTGATATAAACCTGATTAAAGTATTTGCTTGCTAACGCAGATTGCAAACAGCAAATGGTTACAATCGGACGATTACTCAGCAATTAGGAACCAACTAAATGACTATATAGCCGTCTGATCAAGCAGAGTAAACAAAGTGTTATCCGTCCTCCCTCCCCCTCCACCTCTTTCTCAAGCTTTTTTTTTTTACCCTGTGTGTCCAAGTAATTCACTGCTCTTAAAAAGGCTGCCCTCTCAAGCCCACGTGTCTCATTGTGGACCTTATCATTCTTCCTTGTTGCACAGCATCAGTGTACCATCCCAAAGCAGGTACACAGACATAAAACACATTACATCTGTTTGTTGGCTATATTTACTTTGCAAATGAAGATTTTACCTCCAAAAACAATCAAGCAAATCAGCACAAGCAATTTATCCAATATGATGTAATATTATAGATTAACCAATACAGTAACAGCATTTAAAATGTGGCTTTATTGAACCTGAGGGGGGGAATTCATATTAAAGCAGAATATGTGATTATATGTTAGACTATATAAATGAAGTCTGTAAATGAAGTAGTGCAGCTCCAAGAGACACACTGTGTATATTAAAACGCTGCTTGTGTGTTGATGCATCAATGAAGAATTTAAGTATGCAGTAAAACTCTTCCTACACAATTGGTGGTGAAAGATTGGAATATTTCCTCCACTGCCTCTGTCTCAGATAACTTTATGCTGCAAATAAGATCCTTCTTGAAGAGGGCTGCTGACATATATCTACAGTCATGACACCAAACAGGATGACCAGCAGCAAATGCTGTTTGCCTTTTGCAGTCTGTCTCACTTAAAAAGCTGATCATAGTTTCCTTTAGGTTGTTGGTGTCATTCTAGTCCCCTAAAGGTGCTGGGACTGAGATACTACGGTGATTTCCCTTCGGCCCTTCAAGTGCACTTTAGCAAAGCATGCATTTGTATGGTTTAAAGTCAAACTCCTGTACGCATTTTATATTTAACAAATAAAATATAAACGTTTTCTTCTGTCTTTCTGTAGAGATGTTCAGGCAGAGTAACAGAAAACACCTTCAACCCCTTAGTTCCTCCAAACGCCAGTCTCACTATGAAATCCCAAGTTGCCTGTATGTTCTCCATATATATGTCTTTTTGACAAGTCAGAGTAAAACTGCCTCCTCAGAAATGTTTGGTGCACTGCATCCCAGGCAGTGTTTACCCCCCCCCCCATGCTCTTGATGATTTGGTTTCACAGATGTGCAAATATGTGACTTTCAAATAGGACTGAGAAATTACTGTTGCATTTTTTTTGAACATCTCCTTAATTATTGAGTGAAGCATATTTCTGTGCCACAGCACTGACCACAAGAGTCATTGTTGAAAACCCTTGTTCACATTCAGCATAAACAGACTTACAGCTACACTTAGTGGCTGAACTGCGCAATTGCAGCAACAAAGGGGCGGGGGGAGGGGGTGAAACACACAACAGATGTCATAAATAAGTTAAATACCTGCTAAAAGCACTACTTTTCATGCATATGTGAAATGTCTGATATTCATAAAGGAGGCTCTTTGGGTGTCATGTCTATTCATACCAAGATTTTAAAAAGGTAAAGATTCAAACCTGTAATATACTGCAGGAGATATTTTGTTTTCTCCAAAACAGATGATTGTGCACTGTATATTAAGAAAGTACTACAGCAGAAGTGTAAACTGACATGAATATATGATAATATGAGTGTCCTATTTTTAAAAATGACTTTTTGCCAGCCTCAGCATGGGTGTGCTGCTGGAGGTGGCCTCCCTTTACTACTTATTCCTTCCTTTTTCATGTTAGTTGCACATGCTCTTTATCCGGATAACTGCATCCTGTTAAAATACATTGAAGCACAAGTGAAAAAAGACCACACAGCTGCTTTCACCCTGGGAGCTTTGATATTTAGAAACATCAACTAGTCCTTGTAACAGTGCTCGGTCAATTAATAGCAGCGAGAACATTAAGGAAACCTTTTTTTTGTCTGAAAGTTTGCTGTAAATATCAGATTACTGTAAAATAAAATCATGGTGACATAAACGTACCCAGGTGCTTGATTCCTCCGCCGTGCCTGGCATGCAGTCAGGCGATCACTCAGCACTTTAGAGTCTCCACTAGAAACCAGTCAACTATCTGATTAATGCCAGGTCAGTGAAACTGAAGTTCCTGAAGGACAGCATGTGCTGACAACAACACGGTCTGTTGGTCTGTAACTGGGTCTGTGTTTTGAAAGCTGAAATTACAGCTGGCTCAGCAAACTAACCCCACTGATGTCTTAATGTCAGACGTGAGGCTTGAGAAAAGGTTAGAAAAATACATAAACAATTTGAAATGAACGGCAATGTTCATGTTGAGGAACAAGCTTTCAATGTGGATTGAAAAGGTGTTAATGTAAAGCAGTTCCAGCTTCTAGACTCACATACATTGGCATATGTGCAAAAAACCAGAGTACCTCATTTTTAAGCACTTTACAAACCCTAATTTTACTGAAATCATTTTACATGTTTGCTTTTTATTCTCTGTCAAGACATGACACAACCTGTTTGGTATATACACCCCCTGCCCCCCGGACAGGAAGTGAAACAACAACAAACACATAAGGTACGTTCAAAATAAAGCAGGATATAAGGACACACAGTCCAAGTGGGATGTCGCACAGAGAGACAGTCCTCTGCTCTACATTAAAGTATAGTAAAGCTTTACACTGAAGCTTTCCAATACAAATGGGTTGGTTGTTGGATTGTTATCATTAGGAACTGTACTGGATGATACGTGTCAACCCAAGTGGACCATTGAGCTAATTAAATATGTCTTTACAATGACAAATGCTTATGGAAAGTGATCCACAGAGCTACAATGATAAAAACATAAAGAAAACCCAACAGAGGACTTTCCCTTTGAGGGAAATATTCACTTTATCATGTAATCAACTGACGTTAAATAATGGTGTTTGACCATAAATGTTAAATATTGCCTCTTACCAACATTCACGATGTGAAATGCCTGAAAAATATGATCACAATCTAAATTCAATGACATTTAGTTACACAGCGAATGGCAATGTTAAAGATTTTATTGTTGCCTCACAGGCAATGACATGAGTAATTGGCTGTGTGTATGTGCTTTGAGTGCGTGTGCGTGTGTAATTATTGTGTACGTGTATGCATGAGACTGCCTTGTCTTTGAGTGTGCATTTGCCTGTATGTAGAGGACTCCCTGGGAATGGACTCCTGGTAGCTTTGTGAATATGCATGGCTGTGTGCATACATGATTAATTTCTTGAGCAAATGTCAGTGTATGGGATTAGAATGTAAATCCAACTGTACGCCTGCAGCACATACAGCCACGGTTCATCTTTTTACATTAGTCTGTTCTCTCGCAGGACTGATGCATCTACATCGATGCATCTTTTTTTAATAAGTAAGTATAAGTATGCAAACTATTGAATCAAAAAAACATTACAATTATATAACATCTGTTCTATCAAAGTATCAGTGATCTATGTGAGCTTCTCAAAGATTATTTTAGACACTTTGCTTTTTTTTTAGGGTTAGTCTTTGCTGCAAATGATCATCCAGGGCAAAACTGAAAAATTAATGAACGAGAGTGGCCCCCAGGAACCCCAGCCCTCTGACTCATAATGACTATTATGAGTAATAGTGCATGTCATTCAGTGCAACACCGGTTATTATCTTGTGCAGTTATTATCCTGCAGAACCAATCACTTTCTTCACTGGATATGATGAGCAAATTAATGTGAAGAGATTTTCAGTTGACTGCATTTGAAATGTTAAGGTACTTGCAAGCGTTTCATTCCCAATTCAATTATCACTTCATGATTTGAAATTAAACTACATAGCAAACATCGATGGCATCCAAAGAGCTTAACATTTCCCCAGTCACAGGACACGGGGACCAGTTGAATGCAGTAACAGCAGGTCCATCAAAAGTTGTTTTGTATTCATGTACAGTAAATGTGTGTTTATGCAAAATCTTGCTTCACTAATATCCAGTCTGTCCTACATGACTTTATGTTGTTGCCATGTTATCCTTCTCTTTTGGCTTTGTGGCTCATTATAGATTGCATCAATTTATGAATATATGTATATGACAAAACATTAAGGTCTAATGAATCAGTTATGAAATTCAAATCAGCACAAGGAAACAACTGTACCAAAAACCCATTCGAATATTCAATCATAATCTTGCTAATGACATCCAATTACAGCACTGCTGTCATCCACATCAATGGCCTCTTAACTCATTTTTACATTTGCCAAATACTGTGAATTACTTTGAGATGCATATCTAACATGATCTGTCATGACATTCAGTCAGTTTTTTACTCTTAAAAGATACAAAGTTAATGCTGTCAGTCATTATATGACAGCAACCAAAGACTCTAAACAACGCAGCTGTCAGGCAAGTCACAGAAAGCAGAGGGAAAAAAAGACAGAAATGTGTCATCTGACAAGAGCACACATCTTGGGAAAAGCTGCAAGCCAGTTTATAAAAAATCCAAGTGCACTTTTCAGATGAAGAAGGATGAAGGATTTCATAAAACAGCATCTAGTGAGGCCAAGGGAGCAGCTCCAAATATTTCTTATGCTGACTGTGACCAGATTCCACAAGAGATAAGTAAAGTAGAGTAGAGTAAAGTAGACCACTCGTGTGTCTCCTTGAGCTAAAACACCTTCTTCCCTGACCACCAGAGGACACTGTTGTCCTGTCTGCTCTATTCTGCTACACTGCTTGGTGAGTTTTCCTGGACCAAGGTGTGCACACGGGTCAGCTGCTGGTTGAATTTTACAGCACAAGGTGCCTGCGTAAACTGTATGACCTCCTCTTTGCTGCCTCTCTGCAGCCTCAGGGGGCAGCTCTGTCCATCTTAAACCACCCATCACATGGCTGGGTCTGATGGCACTGCACGTACCCTTACATTTGTGTGCAGTGATGGAAGTCAATGATGGTGACGTACAGAACATGATGAAGGCAATGCTCAGGCTTTGCTTTTGTTCTCCCCAGTAATTCATATCAGATTCAAGCGATTGTTCAATGGTTGATGGCTACCTCACAACGGCCTGTCAAGTCCCCAAATATTTGTAAAACTGAAACAAAATACTTTTTTTTATTCATCTCTAATCCTCTCATGCAAACAGAAATGTTCTTTAGTATTTAATTCAATGAGGACAATACATTCACTCTCCAGTTGTTATATTTATACCTGCATGAGTATATTTTGGGTTTAGCAAAATATATTTTCTCTATATGGAAAATATAGAGAAAAACAGCTTGATGCTCTTTACACCAGCTGACTGCATCCCCACTAATCGCCAGTGGCTCTGCCTGCTTGTGTTTCCTCACCTTGTGCTCAGCCTGATCAGGCAGTGGCATAGGAGAGATGTCTCTCCAAATAAATCCTGATCCAGGTTCCTGCTGAGTCCGTATTTCTTCTCTTGCAACACAGGGATTTGCCAAGGACTACTTTAAGCTTTTTGTTGATTTCATTCTTTTGCATTATGTCTCTGATTGCCATGAAAAAATAGATTAAAAAAAGATTATGACCATGTTTACATAACTCACACTGTCACAGAATGTGTAAATACATTACTATATTTTCAGTGTAGAGGATGAGACAAAGGGTTCCTGACAATGCACTATATGTGCCAGAACAATTTCCTCAGTTTGACAGTTCCTCCTTGTCTGAGAGACTCACACCCCCTCTGCTGCCGTCCTGTGGGACTGCATTTTTGTCTGAGAAGTGCAACAAAAGAGAGAGAGAGAGAGAGAGAGAAACAACTGATCCCACAGAGAATCATCACTGGACTGCAGTTCCTTTCACCTTTACAAAGATTTATTTGGTTTTTCAGCCTTTACTGGCTGGACTCAGTCAGTTACATCCTTTTGTTTTCTGCTGCAGCAAGTGGCTACTTTCATTAAAAAAACTCAAAAAATTGAGTGTGCACCTGATAAGGACTAAAGTATAGACTGCAGTATACAACAAAAAAGATGCAGAAAAAGGAAAACACTGTCTGTTGTTATACCTACAGTATTTCCTGCGACAATGTACTGGAATTAGTCAAGATGTTCCAAAATATAAGAGGCAAACCACATTTCATCTTTTCTTTCTGCAAAACATATCTTATTCGCAGGAGGAATGAAACGGCATTTCTTACCACTGTTAATAAGAAAACATGCTGAATTCCAGCAGGGCCACGATGACATAGGATGCATTTACATGGGCTGATCTCTTCCATCTGTGACCTGTCTTTTTTCACCTGGTTAGGTGAAAAAGTGACGGGAGAGGGATGAAGAAAGACATCCAGACAGCCTGTGCCTTCACTCGTCTGTATTGAGTGGGAGAGATCCTTTAGGCTCGTGGGCGTGTACTGGAGATGTACCCCACAAACCGACAAATTCATATCGAGGCCTCCTGACTGAGGCTCACTTCAGCCTTGTCAGGGGTTGTTGGACAAGATATAGATGGGTGGCCTCTAGTTATTTGTGTTTATTTTTCTGTGTGTTTGTGTCTGTCCTCACTGTAAAAGCCGCGAGCCCACCATCCTGGAAAAGTCACGGCGTATCGAGCCCTGGCGGTTCTGTCTGTCACACTAACACACACTAATTTCCACACACTCACACTCGCCCTCTCTCTCCGGAGTGATCCATCTGTTTCTGTCTTCGTATTCGGTTGCAGCGAGAGGCTAACCTTTGCTGACACACACACACCGCAGCTTGCTTTTCACACATGTGATTAACCACTGAATGGGAGTGAGGTGCTCAATCTGGCATCACTGTCAAGCATGCGCGGGTTATGTGCACGGCACGAGTCTGCACCCCTTCCAAGCAGGCAGGCAGGCACACACACACACACACAATATTCTCTCCTTACACTCCTTATTCTTACTGTACATAAATAGTAGTTGGATCAACGGCATCATGATCTTTGCTGCAACATCTCAGTGAAGATCATTAAGGTCATGGAGATAATTAAGGTCTCATCTAATATTACCTGATCTAATACAGCATAATATGACATGACATAATACAATCACACAGAGAGGGAGAGAGAGGGGGAGCAGTGACACAAACCTGGCATTCTAATCTTTCTGCAAATGCAATAGACATTGCATTTGGACAGGACATTAGTGGATTTCAGCACAGGTGTATAAACCTGTTACGGTATATGGTTTGGAAACTTTTTCCCTTGTGGAGAAATCTGACTCTAATCTCTTTTGAATATTTTTGCGTTCCTGCTTATCCCTATCCTGACAGAATCTTAATGCAAAGACAGAGATTTTGTTGTCAAGTTAAATGATTGGGCCATAGATAGGAAAGGGAAAAGAAGATTTCAGTTTCTGTCATAGGGAGAAAAGAAAAAAGCTAGAACCTGCAAGTTTATCCAATGAACTGTTTTAACTGTATAGCTTCTGTATTAGCTATGGATAAAAGGGCAAAACAACACCTGAAAATAATCAATACAAATCTGAAAATAAAATGATATGGAAAATATACATAACTCACTAATTGCTTTTTAAAATGAAAGGCAGTCACTGACATTGGAAGAGGGTTCCACAAGCAGATACAGATTGCTCGGTGTCGTGGCCGGTGGTTTGACATGATCCTCTCTGCAGTATTCTGAATTTATTGCAGTTTTCATAAAGAGGCTTTGGTGAAGCCTTGCTTTGACCTTCCAAGAAAAAAAATCATCCAGGAGACGATGTTAAAATGTGGCAGTGTCCAAGAGGCTGCAACACGAACACAAGTCTTTTCTCACTTGTTGCAATAACCGAGTGAGAACATAGTCTCTAGTCTCTATATGAACAGTTATGACTGTGAAACTAGCGTGCACATAAAAGCAGACTTTAATTAATTAATAACGGATTAATTTGATGTGTGTGCATTCCCGCTGGATATTATTAGAGATTCTCTCCTTAGGGTAGATGAAAAATTGTGAGCAGCCACAGTGTCTCCATCATGTTGTCGACTGGCGACTAACTCAGAGGGTGTAGTGTGTTGATTATTGCAAATGAAAGGCATATTTGCTGACAATGTTGTCACTTTAACCACAGTTAATAAAACTATGTTACTGACATGCTCACAGCACCTCCCCACCATCAGTGGGCCCTGTTTGAGATCACATAATCAAGGTAAGCAGGTTTCCTCCATTCCAGACAAATTTCTTCAAAAAAATGCCATTAAAGTGGAAATACTTCAAAAGGTAAGGTAATAAAGTAAAAGCTAATGTTTGCGTCTTAGCGTTTTACATATCTTCTGTGTTCAAAGCCAGATGAATGAAACACTGATAATATAGCTTGACAGGCCTGTCATGTTGCTCATATCTCCAGAGATCAAATAGCTTACTTTGGAAACATTTTTCAATCATTATCTCAGATGAAAATATCAAAAACAGCAAGCTTTTATGTGACTCAAAAATACTATATAAAGTTTCCACAACGGACGTGGTGTTCCCCCGATGTCAGTGGCCCTGAAGCCAGACATTATCTGCCGATTGATTGAAGTGATACTCTCTCCCAGACCGTGATGTATTATTAACAGAGTGTCTCCCCAGTCAAAGACGTGAGAGGAAATGAGGTGCGACATTTCTTTCAGAATCCTGCCTCGAAAATGAATTGCCGTAATTTGCAGGGTTAATTCAAAATGATTTAAAATGCTTAACGAGAAAGAACGTTTGTCAAGACTATCTTGTCAGCCTAAGTGAATCGGGATCAAATCTGTCTCACCTCCTCAGTGTCTCATGATCTTGCGTGCGGACGGTGGCAGCCAAAAAAAAAAAAAAAAAAAATTACTAAGATTATCGACAGAATGTGAAGAGGTGTTGCTGAGGTTAGATAACAACATCATGTCCTCATGTGCATCCTGAATGACAGGTACAGAGAGACGGCTGTTAAAACTTTTTGACAGCCCACCAACCTGTCGATGTGGCGGCCTGCCAACGGGATTTGTTCCAGTATACCTGATGGCCAGTCAGGGGGAAGTGTGTGTGTGTGTGTGTGTGTGTGTGTGTGTGTGTGTGTGTGTGTGTGTGTGTGTGTGTGTGTGTGGGTGGGTGTGTGTGTGTGTGGGGGGTTGTTGTTGTTCTTACAATACAGGAGGACTCTCCAACTTTTTTAGGTAATATACTACTCTTGTAATATATATCTAAACTACAAACTCATAATGTTGTAGACAAGTCCCTTTAGTCAAGGAAATATTTAGGAGGAATCATTTACTATCACCAGGTTATAATTTAACACCTTTTAATGCCTTTTATTCTTCTGGATCTGAGCAGCTCTGTGAAAGATGTAGACAAAAGACGCCCCAAAACACCAAACTGTAACAAACTGCAAGAACAAAAGTGTTTGCTGGTGGTATTTTAATAAAAATGTGATTTTGTACTTTGGTTCTCTATAGCAGCGTTTCCAATTTGCTTCATATAAATGCAGAACAGAAACTGGAACCACCGAATCTAGAAGAGCAAAGGCATAAGCTGTAAAAATAAAGACAACTGAAAGGCATTACTAAGACACCTCTTGATAATTCTGATGAATATCAAATTACGGTCTAGTACATGTTAAAGCAAGGCTAAAAAGAGGAAGTGATTTCAAAGAGGTTGGGGAAAGAAAGCTTTGTCTTCAGTCTTTGTCTTCATTGCAGGGACAGAAAGGCCTTCCGTTACATGACCCAATGAGCTGTAAAGTGAGAAAGAAAGTTCTGCTTTACCATGTAATGACCATCCATGATGAGGAAATAGAAGGGTAGCCAATGTCCAGAAGGGGTAGAGTATTGATAGAGCACTCGGTCCTGCTCAGTAATTTTGCAGCTGAGACTACTTCACACAGATAAAAAGCGCTTTGCAGCAGTCTCAGCAGGGCACCGCAACGCAGTGGATAATTCTGTCATTCTCATGGAAAGACCCAAGGGGTGCAATTTTCTTAGTGTTCAAAATGATGCATTACAGCAAGCAGCTCTACCACCCTTAAATCACGATGCTCAGGTCAGTTTTGCAGTCACATTGCTGTGAAGATACGTACAGCATATGCATGGTGAGTAAAGGTCTTAGATTCTTCCAGCTTTGACTGAAAACAATTCACAATGCTGTGAGCACTTTCACTGCACACGTGCGGAATGAAATGACAGTAAAGTCTGAAGGTTGCTGCTGCACAAAACTCTCACTTAGTGAAAGTAACTGGAATTCTCCTTTTTGATTCTCACTTAAGGCAAAGTTGTTGGTTTTTTTTTTAATGAAAGCTGAAACCTACGTCCTTGACTTTTCATGTGCCTGCTTCTCACACTGCCTTTTGTTCCTTCTACAATCATCAGTCAGTGATGTTTTTTTCAATGTCACTAACATTTCACCATGACCTTGCCTTTGAAACTGTAGCGTGGGGGAATGCTCAGAAAAGTCCTTAAATGCTTTTAAGGTCTCCATCTTTGAGGTAGGCTTGCTTCTAGGGACCTCTCTCCTTTAAATTCAATCTTCCGTTTCTGCGCGTTTGTGTCGATGTTTCTGAGTGAAGGAGAGAGGACAGCTGAGAAGGTGAAAGAGAAAGCGGGTGAGATAAAGTGAGAAGGAGGTAGCATTACCCGCCACCGCGTGTGCTTCACTAAGCTGATTCTGAACTGTGATGGGAGGCGACACCTTTCTGAATCAGTAAAAGTCCCCATGAATCACACAGAGCTCACCCTCTCTCTCTCTCTCTCTCTGTATATCTTAGACTCACTCTTTATCTTCCTCTTTCTCCCTGTGGGACTCGGCCTGTCTGTGCGACTCTCTCTTTCCCTCACAGTTTGTTTCTCCACTGTCACATGTACCTGTCTCAGAGCACTATCAGCAACACGGGATGTGCTGGAGGGGAATTAAGTGCATTTTGTCACCATTTTCACATTTATTCACTCTTCCTGCCGCATGCTGTTTTATCTCTGGCTGTGTCTTCACACCTGTCTCTCCCTTTCTCCGTCTGGCCCTGCCTCACTGATGGGTCTCACCGCGGCAGTTGATGCGTGGTCAAACGACAAGGCACATAATCAGATCACAACAGCAAGGAAGATTTTTTGTCGGGGGGCTTCCACTGTTAAGAGTGGCACATTTTCTGTCTCTCTTGGAAAAAATCGCCATTATCTGTTGAGGCTCCACATGAAGTGTCCCTTCCACTTGTGTAACAGGCGGCGAGTCCGGCAAGGACACAACAGCGCATTCCTGATCGCAGACAGTAGCGAAACGACAAGTGCAAGTGAAGCCTGTGTTTGCGCGCCCACTTGCAAAGAGGAAAAGCAGATCTAAAATAGAAGCTCCTGAAGCGAGCAGGGAACAGTGCTGATAATCAGAGCTGACATGCTACTTCGTGTGTGCAGGGGCAATGGGAAAGCCGCTCTTCAGGGTCCTGTTGTGGGAGAGTGTGCGTGCACGTGTGTATGTTTGTTTGCGTGGCTTTATGTCTGACTGTTTGAGGGCAGAGGAAAGCCTGCTCCAGGGGAGAGACGGGGGAAAGGAATGTTGACTGATGTGAGGAGATGTGCTCGGTGAGCAGGGATACCGACAATCCCAAATTCAAGACTCAGACTTCACCCATGGAGGATCTGCAGCAGTAACTCTGTACCTACGATTACACTGGCATCCTCCCTAATACAGGTACTGCACCAGCTACACCTCTATTAGGTCTACTGACATGCATTAAATGAGTACTCCAACTATTTGGTGAGAGGGCTGAATGCAGGAAGGGGAGATGGTATGGCTTTGAAGCATTAAGGCCTGAGCAGCTGTCATCCTGCGGCTATGCTTCCTAAATATAAGATACCCTCAAGACACCACGCATACTGAGTAGGATTAAAAATATCACTCTCGGCATACTTTATATATTTATTTATTTATTTATTGTCGGTTTTGGCCGATCAAAAATCACGCCCGTCCCAGTACATGGAAGGAAGGAGGCTCCAGAGTGTAAGATCACAGATGGAGTCTGATTACAGCGGAATGAATAACTGTGTGTCATCAGCATAGAAATGGCAAGTGAGCGTTCGTATATCATCTGCAATGTCAGGTAAATCGGTGTTCCTCTGCAGCTACAGTGTTATGTTGGTGTTGCGGACTCACATCTGCAGGCAGTGGAGATTGAGGGGCCTGAAACCAATAAAAAAATACACCTAACATAACAGGAAAGGTGATGATAGGTTTGTTGTTTTGGGTACAGACAAGCAGCCACTCCTGGACAATTTGCCTTTAGAAATATGAGAGGTTGCAAAACTGTCCACATCCAAAGCCTTTTTGGAGTATACCAGATGTTGTTAAGTGCAGTGAGAGGACAGCGGGATAAAGAGGTGGTGGGATAAATACAATGTTTATGTCGATGTCTTGGGTGTGTGTGTGTGTGTGTGTGTGTGTGTGTGTGTGTGTGAGAGAGAGAGAAAAATTATACAGTAGCTCTCTGTATTACTTTGCAGATTGGAAGTCCCTGTGAGGTTTCTGTGTTTTAATTTAATTAAAATGCTTTTAGAGCATTTCTTCAAGCTAATTAGGGATGTTCCTTTGGGACTGTTGGTGTGTCAGTGGATCACGTGACTCTGGCACCGTCTCCAGGGCTGACTCCATTTTGCATGACAGCAAAATTTTAATTCTCTAGACCCTGGCCAAACAGACTTCATGGTGTTACAGTAATGGCTCAACAAAGAAACTAAAGTATTAGCGGTGGCATCGAACTGCCACTTCACTCCGCCCTTACCCAGCTGTGCTGATGTGGTAAAGAGAGATGGCTGCCAGGATCATCCACGGGTTGGTTCTTGGTCAAACATCTGTGGAGAGCTGGTAACATCTCCTCGTGCCACAACTGTGGCAGGGCAGTGAGTGCAGAGGTGACTGTTAACAGCTAAGTAGTGTACCAGTGTTAGTGGGGACTGCCAGTGCACCTGCCAGAATCCACAGACCTAAACACATTACCAAACCAAATATCATATCTGCAATCCAACTGACTTCCTGTGTTTTCTATTGTAACCTTCATATAAACTACTGAATTGATTGAATATATAGCCAGAATGTATATACCAGTATTTGACAGGTGGCTGGTTTTCTTTAACTGTTGGCCTACTGAAAGTATTTTATGAATAGTCAGCCAAAAGCTTGAGTGGATTGGAGACTGCAGCGTTTGGCAGAGTTTCAGTCATCACAGGGGTCAGTCAGGGCCTGCGATCATAGGCTTTGGGCTCAGGTCACTCTTCTAGTGGCTGATGGGGACCATGGTGATCGATCCACTCAGAGCAGTATTGATGAGCTGAACCAGAGTTATGGTCTCCTCCCACTCTGATCCACTCCGTCTTCCTCTCACTCCCTCTCCCGCACTCCCGTGGGACTGAACTGATGGGAAGTCTACTCTGCTTCGTCCAGCTACTGGCAGGATCTGGTTCTTGAGACAGCTCTCTGTCCTTGTGTGAAAATAACAGTTTCTGTCCACCTACGTGTCTGTTTCCCTGTCTGTATCCGTTTCCTAATGCCACCAAGAGATGATAGTAACATTAGCTAAACCACCATGAGAATGTGGCAGTCTGACAACTGAGGCTCATATCAGTTTCATCATAGTTTACTGTCTGTTAGCTATAGCCTTTGCAATCACTGATTTTAGCGGGTACATAAATTAGTTAGGACAACACTATTTTGCCCACAAGACTGTAAGTACTACATTACAGACATCAAAATTACAACATAACTTTCAACAGCACAAAATGCCATTTTGAGAGTGATTTATTGTTCTTGAGAGATTGGGAGTAAAGATGTATAATTAAAGATTGATTTAAACATTAAAAGGTCATATAATAAACTGCACAGACACAGTATGTTATGTCCTGTGACTTTAATACTGAATGTGCTGAAAATGTCAGACCACTGAACATACTCTTTCACGGGCGATCCAGTGTCCCACGTCGATCACTAATTTAGTGTAAAGTTCAGGACTGGATAAGTGGTACACAAGAGAGGGGAACATTATTGCGTTCCATGCTGTGACCCAGATGATGTTTTGCTTGTTGGTCAAAGATGAGAAAGGGATCAGAGAAAATATACATCTATATTATACAGTTCCGTTAAAATATTTTATTTATCCCAGCACACGACACCCTCTCTCTAACTGGATCATGCTGCTGATCACCAGGGCCACAGTGTAAGTCATCATTTGTAGTGTGTGAATATACATGAGCTTATTTATTTTTATAGCTTAGATTGATTTTGCCATCTGAGCAGATTGTACATGAATAACCATATTCACAGTGTTCTTTTGAATCTCTCTTTGCATTCAATACAAAATGAATACTTAAGCTGTAGTCTAACACATGTACAGGCACATGTGCAATTACATATCCATGTACTGTCCATGCAGCAATAAGGAGTAAAACCTGGGGCAGTGCAGTACCATTTCTTTTTTAATCATCAGGTGCACGGGAACCAGTTCAGCTGATTACTGCAGAAACCTGTCTTTTTATTACAGTAAAAAATGAGCTGGGCACGTCGCAAGCTTCTAGAGTTGAAAATAAAGCCAGCAGATGTATTACAGTAAGTTTTACTGCTGCACGTATTTGACAAGAAAAAGTTAAGGCTTGCTCTTCTTTATCTACAAAACAAACATTTAAAGCGAGTGATTGTGGGAGCATAGTTACACACTGATGTCTGACAGTGTGCAGAATAAATTCATGAACAGGGACTTCTTTGACCTCAGCTGTAATTATACTGTGAATAAAGTATTTTTTTCATTGCTGACTACACACTTGTACCACTAAATTCTATTCATGTAAACTATTTGATGCATGCGATTTGGATCTTCCAATACTGTTACATCCCTGAAACTGAGCTGTGCAGGACATTAAACAGGTATAATTCACTGACCTTTCTTCATTACCATCAATTATTCTTGATGGATGCATTTCATTTAAATTAGCACCTCCAAGATTAGGACCTGTATTGTGCATTCATGAGCAGGGGGAACACTGATGAAACACACATGGCGTGTGTATATAATACGTGAATAATGCAGTGCACTGAGTGGTTTTCAAGATGGAAGAATAAGGGTTAGTGAAAGAGGACCCTCAATGTGATCATCCGTGCTATGTGGTATTTGATGGTATTGGACTGAGTGCAGCGTCTGTGTCGGACGAAGGTGATGTTTATATGCGTGAGAGGCAGAGAGAGTGGAACACAGTTGCTGCAGAGGACATACAGTTAGGACTGGGGTGATAAATACCTCCATTTTATTACATTGGAGCTGAGCCCTGGAACTTACAGTGGTGGCTCATTTTGATTCCACTTTGATGCTCTGCATCTTGGCAAACTTCCTCTCAGTGATGAGAATATTAATTATGTCCTTCCTTTGCTTCTTAGAGTGAGGCTCCTCCAACTGAGGATGACTTCTGAAGTGCACGTGTCTGTCAAGACGGAGTGGCTTTCATTTGTAACGCCAGCATTCTTCTGCAAGAGTCTATTCACACTTACAGAGAAAATCAGCCTCCGAAAATGAATTACATTTTTAAAATAATTTGGCACAAATAATAATGTGTAAATTTGACGTTGATCCCCATATCGAAGAGGCTTGGACAGGGTTGGGGGGTTGATGTCATCTGCTTTTCATCCAATGATCTTGATCGACCAAACTTGACAAGGACTTAAAGATTTTAGTTTATTTCAACATTGAGCTGGCAAGAGCCTTTATCCCACTGACTGGATTATTCCAAGTGATCTGATGGACTTGGCTGAGGAACGTCATTGTATCAGTGATTAGCATTTGTGCTCTAAAGGCATTGCTGCAGAAGTACAAGACTGTCCCCCCTTACAAACACCTGTTTTTAATATGAGATGCTACAGTCCTTCAAAAACGGCCTGAAATCCATTAAACTGCATATAAAGGCTCATGTCGAATAATTTAATTATGACATCTTGTGGCAAACAGAAGACCTGCACTTCTTAAAGTGATACTCCACATAAACTCGAGCTCTGTAGTGTCAAATAGACAACAGTTAGATACGTAACCATATGTTTCCACTGAACTGATGAAGTTATCAGGGCCACTGTTCTCTGTTAAGGGATTAAACAGCCATCAGCCCAGTCTACAGTTTACAGTAGTAAATACCTGACACTAACATCATTTTTTTTTCCTTTATTGGCGCATCACATTAAAGGATTGGTTCACAACTTTTCATATCTGTCTTAAAACAAGAATGCCCATATGAACAGTCTGTTTCTGCAGCATTCCTCCTTTTCACACTGGGCCACTAAGATACGCCTTCTGGACAAACTCCAGAGCACTCCCCCCGAGAAAACAATCGTTCAAGCATTTATTAATGTGTTAGAAACTAACCGATCAGTTCAGCCATTTATTTCAAGCAAAAAAGCCAAAAAATTGAGTCAGACAAAACAACACTAGGTCTGCTGAGGTCTGAGATATGGGGAATGCCATTTTATTCACATTACTGTGTTTGATATTAGGACATTCATTACTTGCCTCATTGAATTAACTTCGAACTCATGTGCCTACATATTTGTGCGGCTTTTTTTTTTTTTTGAGGAGTAGTTTTGCCATTGTGCATTTCATTCAGTGTGAGAAAAAAAGATATCGAACCGCTATTTGAAAGAAAAGTTAAAAAAAAAAAAAACGAAGGAGCAAAACCAAAGAGAGAGTGTGCGTCAGCGAACGAGTGTGTCGCTGTCGGACAGTCCGGCTGTCAGGCTGTCGAGAAGGCCTCTCTGAGGTGTCCCACAGAGGCCTGACGCTCTGCGGCATGACCAGGTGTCACTGTGTCGGGAGTCTGCCTGCACACTGCGCAGAATATCAACAAGGCTGACCACACATGCATATCTACAGACGCACACAGCACTGGTATCAAAGATGCATGCATACGCACACGCACACACACACACCAGCTTTATTGCACACATGCGGATATTTACACCCCCACAAAGTCGTCGCATGTGCCTACACACGCTGCAAAAAACAATGTGTGAATGTGCACATACAAACACACATTTATAGATCCATACGTACAAAAGATGTGGATTTACATATACATACAAATACGCATTTGTGGCACAGACATCAAAAACACGCATACGAACAGACACATCCAGAAGTCAAGGATTAAGACAGGAATCCTCCCTCTCCCCTCCCCCCCACCTCCGCCACATTGTGATAACGCAGCCAGAGGAAGAGGTTTTTCTCAGCTCTCGTTTTCTGCCTCTGATTGATGGAGGAGTGAATGAGAATAGGATTTAGCCGTCGGTATCTGCTGCCAAAAGATTCCTCAGAGACATTCACACACAGACGCACGCACACAAACACGGGAAGCTGGAGCATACAGGCGGCCACGATTACATGTATACATGGAAGGACACACGTGGCTGCGATGACACATACAGAGACATGCATGTGGAGCACACGCCCACACAAAGACTCGCAGGCCGTGTGTGGGAGGCGGACGACAGAGATGGAGAGATCAAATGAGGACTGAAGAGAAAGGAGAGTCGACGTATACATTTCCGTCTTGGTGCGCGTGCAGAATATATGGGTCTTCTGCAAGAGGTGCATTCGTGTTATGTCTGACAGAGTTCTCATCACAGCAAAGCAGCATGACTTCATTAGTGCCAAAGGCAGCCAGCCACAGATTACAGTAAAGCCCCGTGTGTGTATATAAGCTCTCAAGCATGCACATGTGCATGTGTACAGTGCAGTCGGCTGTGCTGTATGTGTGTGTTACATGTGTTTGTACATTTCAACGTAAATCCACAGTCCGTAGGTTGGAATTACTCAACATCTCCCACTTGTAGAGGGATGGCGGGATTAATGTCCTGGGATTATTCCTCCCTTTAGATCCTTGTGTGTGTGTGTGTGTGTGTGTGTAGACGCTGGTGTGCTCTGCATGTATCATGCTCTCTGTTAGGTAATTGTATTGATTACCACGCTCTGCGTATGTGCCCCATTTTACAAGCGTTTCTTACTTTGTCGTCCTCAGTTGGGAAAATGACGCACTGCTGGAAGGACGAGGTGTTAGTCACGGCACAATATCAGTCATTCAGGTTAATGTTTGAGGTATACCCTGCACACAGCGGCACACTAACCATGTAACATACAGTATGTGTATAGAGTTAGCAGCGTGCGCAAAATTTGCCAAGGCTCACACAAATCCTCTCCTTGAGGATATGGATCAAAGGCAGACTCCAGTGATTTCGTATTGGACTTCCATAAATCTGGATGGACTTGCGAGAGAGAAATCAATGTGGCAAATCCTCATATCGGTCAAACTCCAAAAATGCTGGTGCCTACAGTTCACCTAACGCATGACATTGTCTTTTGTCAGTGTTTCCCTGCCTGGTACACACTGATTTTAAACTCCGTCGTCTACAAATATTAAATGCAAAGCTGAGACCACAAGCCCAAGACAAGATGAGTGGGTGATGCCACATGAAGTTGCACTAAGTGATGTTTCTGGCCACTTGGGAGCAACAGAAACACATTCTGAACATCTAGATGTCATCATCTTCTTTGGCGAACTTGTTAACAAACGTGCTTGTTTACACAGTTACAGAGAATCAATATAATTCATTTGGAGCATGTTAATACATTATTAATGCGCCTTTAAGTTATGTTTGTGCTATCTACCAACTCCTGAAGGAAATACCTGCCTCTTTAGCTGCTAAATGCTCCACAGTGTTCACTAACTGTGTTTGAGAGCCATTTGGTGCCATGCAGGTAACGTGCAGCGAGTATCTGGAGATCTTCATTTCATCAATGAAAACAGCTGCCTGCTGGGGCCGTGCATGGAACGAGTTATAATTTGATAGCTAAGCTATGTGGCTACTCAGAATGCATTTTTTGTAATTGCAAAATTTCTAGTTAGCAAGATACATTGAGGAAAAAGTCCATAAACACATGGAAAAATGTGACAAGCTAAAACAATGTCAGCCATTTTTAACAGTAAATGTCAAGATGCCACATTAGATTTATTTTCAGAGCTCACTGGCTTCATGTATGAGTGGAAGTATAGTTATTGGGCAAATGTACTACAATTTTCTCTGTTTCCACAATATGGATATGTATAATTGAATGATTGATTATTATAATTCCTGTTACCAACCAAATCCAACCTGCCACTTACAGGCCTCATGTCATTCCTAGTATAAGTTTGAGCTTTAAAGCAAAGTAATGACTCCTGACATCGCTACCTGATTCAGGAGACAATCCTGTTTTAAATGAACCCAAAGCTGTAAATCCTTCACAAAGTCGACATCTTCTCTGAGTCTCTTGGTGATTGAAGGGCAGATTGATAGCTTTTGTGTCTCTGTTATTATTGATACTTCACAAGGAATAGTCACTTCCTCTTTACATCGATTTAGTGAGGCAGATGATACGTGAATGTATGTATATGTGTATGTGTGCGTGTGTGTGTGTGTGTGTGTTTACATTTCTCCAGTATTTGATTATGAAACTACAACTATAAAACACTTTTTTTTATTCCTAGTAATACATTTATTTACATTCTGATACTCAGCCAGTTGAGTGTGTTTTACTGCACAGTCCAGCTTTTCATAACTTTACAGCAGTGGTGCTGCACTCCTCGAAATAAAATTTAAGGTCATTAATTAATGTCAGATGGGAGATGTCATATCCCGCAAATACCCCAACATATCCTACTTACTTGAACCTCTAACAGGTTTTCATGAATGTTTTTAAGTTACAGTTCACTGGGATTTAGTGTAAGAAAATGACACGAATGCAGCTTTAAAGAACTTGAACAGTCTAAAGCTGTTACCATAGCTCATGGTAGAAAAATAGAGCTAAAGCTGCATTAACCACTAGAACCAAGAGGATCGATATTTAAATTTGGCATATATTGTATTTGTCTCTTTGCGGGTTCATGGTTATTGTATTGAAAGGATGGCTTTTAATTGACTTTTGACATAAGAAGTAGGATCTTTTTGGGCTTGTTAGATGCACTTAGGGTTAACTAAAATTTGGTTGAGAATAATCATACATCTTACTGAGGATAATAGCATTTATACTTGAGGTGCATGCAGCAGAGGGGGAGCTTTAACATTAACAGCTGTATACTGTAGATAGAATCCCACCCACCCCCCACCCCACCCACCCCAAAGTCATGCTGAAAGTCAAATACTGGGCCAAGGGTCAAACATTGATTTCCAAGGAAAGGCAACACTGGCAGGGCCCACAGGGAGATGGTGAATGTCAATATTGGTGTTTTGTGTCTTTTTAAATAAATGCGCCAGCTATACTTACCACAGCAATTCTTTTCATCAGGTAAAAGAGTACCTGTAGTTTCATAATAGCCCAAAAGTTAACTGAGAAGAAGGGTAAATACTGTGTGAGTAGTAATTGGTCTGGATGGCCCAGTGTTGATATCTGGCTGATTATCATGTTCAGAAAGGGACAGATCCCTTTTCGCAGCATCAGCACAGAATATGTTCCCCTAACCCTGACCGTGACCTGTGGAGGTCAGCTTGACAGCATTAATATCCTTGGTTTGAGCCTGACTGCAGTCTGTGGACCTGTGTTCAGGATTTATATTTGTATTATTTCCTTATTTGACCTAAAACACCACTTACAGTACATTCTGTCATAAGGTATAAAATATAACTTTGTCACTGGAAATTACTTACTTGTCCTCATTTCAAAATGAGTGAATCAAAATATCCCTTCCAGATGTGGGTACATGATGCTGGATACAAAGCTAACAAAGCGCTTTGAACATGTTTGACCATTCATTAAAAAAATAAAGACACAATGTTTCTTCAGGGAAATGTGATTTGTCACTGCCATGTTTTTGATTAGTGCCAATAACACTAATGAGCCAAAGCTTCAGGTCAACGTTCATTATTAATATACAGTATTAGTGAAGGTTGTGCAGAAATGCTGGTATGTCTGTGCTCCGCAAATTACACTTATTCATTGCTGTTCACATGCTTGTTGTTGCTGTACCATGACACTGTGGCTCCCAGATGTGTGTGTGTGTGTGTGTGTGTGTGTGTGTGTGACTGCACTGGAGCTTGTGTCTCTGGCCTACACCCCGGGTGATGCTGTCGAGGATAGGATGTCTCAAGACATTACATCACTTCTCATCTCCTTAAATCTCCTTCCATCCAGTTGAGGATGTGTAGGCAGCAATAATGAAGGAAGAAAATGCCACCTCTAACCAGGAACAGGCCTGAGGCGCAGTGCAGTGACGATGTCTCACAATGGAGAGCTGAACCCAAAAGAGTCAGCTTCTCACCTCCCACACGCTTACAGTAATTCAGAAGGAACTTGCGTTGCACTGAAATTGTAAAATCCATGACAGATCTGGTGACAGTAATTGGTTTTTGGTAATCGTTCATGACAGCAGGTACATTTTTAAGTCTGGAGCCACGTGAACGTAAACTCGGTGGTGGGTGTGTGATTTGAGCCCACACGCTCAGACCAGCTTATTTTCTGCTGCCTGTCCAGCACAAACTAGAGGTGATACAAACTTAATGAGTGACTGGTGAAGAAAGTCCAACATCGAACAGACCAGAGAGCAGTGACTTACTGGGTTCTTCACTGGTTGCCTGGCAACAGCTCCTCATCAAAAGATAGGCTATTATCGGGGCATAGACACCCTTGAAGTGGCTTTATTTGTATGCATTAAACATACAAAGATATGTGTTAATCAGTGACCTTCATATCTACTGGTCGGTGGACTTTGTTACTCCTGGACAGAGCCTGGCTGGCTGTTTCCCTCTGCCACTGTAATGTCACGGATGCCACCACATTTTATGCTAAGCTAAGAGGCTGTAGCCTGGTGTTTAACACACAGGTGTATACAGTTGGTATCGGTCTTGCCATCTGGCTCTTGGCCAGATGTGTAAACACAACACAGGCATATATCTTTATCTTTATATAAGGAGGCACATTATCAATCATTTGGAGCCGTGTTAGCTGCAAACTGACAAAAAAAATAAGCCCAATACTCCCTCTCCTTTCAGGTGTGTTTGGGTGTCTACCCCCTCCAGAGATCACTCTTAACCTGCCAGATGAACCACTATTTCCACCAGCTTTTTTTTTTAACTTTACCCATTTGCTGTTCAGGCTATGCCGGCAGCCTGCAGTGGGAATTTTAAAGCTTTAGAGTGGAAAACATTATGCTACATGCACCTTTGTTGCTGTGAGAGGAGTAGAATTTCTAACACAGCTGAGGTCACATGTCAGGAAAATGGACCTGAGGTTGTTTCCAGCATCTGAACAAAAATGGAATGCTGCCCTTTTTCTGGAGCACGGGAAGGCAAGCTACCCTCTCACTCCCCTAATTCCACACATTTTCCACTTCAAAGGCTGTAATACCTTGGACAATGGCATCTATGTCAGTCTATGCACCTGTGACTCAGCAGGTCACATGCAGGAGCATCATAACTTCTTTTGTGACATTTCATTGACCTGAAGCTGATGAGTTGATTATATCTTTATTCCATGCAAATTCTAATAATCCTATTCTATTACTGGTACTTTTGCTCATGCCTCTTATTTTCAATTGTAAGACATTCATGTAAGATGTTCATTGAAAGATGTGCTCTATCTTATTCATTATAAAAGAGAAAGAAAAATGGGTTTAGCAGTGCAGCTGAACTGTAGAAAAAATGACTATGGGGACAATGTTAAGACAGTTAATGTGTGTAATGCCTCAGCAAGGAATGAGATTATTACCCATGAGAGTTTTCACTCCAGAATAAATGTGACGGGGCAATCAATAGTTGTTTTAATTCAATCCCGTAACATTTACGAGATGTTGAACATAGTCTGTCTTATCTGTCATCCTGCCTACCTGTTGTACCTGTAACCAATAACACATTATCCACTGCTGTGGCAGGGTGATCAGTTATGCCGTAGCTCTTCAGGTCAGTAAATGCCACACACAAATACAATGCCTTTTTATTAATCGAATCTGGGTGGGATCCCTTTCAATAATATCCTGATGTTCTGTATGGCACTGTGGCAATATTTGCAAATATGTGTGGAGAGCTGCGAAACGGATATGCAAATGAGTACACACATTTATAAATGTGTGCACATATGTTTGAATACGTACAACAATCTGTATGTGTGCACACCCTGGATAGTGTGTGTGTGTGTGTGTGCTGAACACCATTCATTCACCATCATTTCATATCAGAATAAACACTTTCTATGGTCTCATATTGGCAACTAGAGCCATCTGAACATGTGAGTCTGAAGAAAAAGATGGTCTCATGCCAGTGTTTTAAATACATCTTTACTGTTTGTGTATAAACGGATAAGCAGTCACATTAGGCAGGTTTCCATCCACCTGCTTTTCATACACACTTTCACTCCGCAAAAAAGAAAACTGTGGAAAATCCATAAATTTAGAAATACCACAAAAGAAGTTTTTGTGCCAGGTTGATGTAACAGCGAGAAACTGCGAGGGAAACCAAGTTAGCCAATAAATCATGATGTACATGGAGCGTGTGAATTATGCATCTGCTGTTGAGATGAAAACATCAGATCTGTGCGGGTAGAGACTGTTTTGTTCCTCAAAAGAACAGATGAAACGTAAATGCCATATTTCATATCAAATTGTCTATAGCGTTTTTCACCATTTGAGTTTAAGTCTCAGCCGAATAGTCCACATTTGCTGTCTGCATGGGGGTTTACAAGCCGCTGTCAGTCCTGTGATGTCAGCACTTACTCTAGCACAACTCCACAAGTGCAGTGCAAAACCCTACAGCAATCAACGCCTAAAAGCACAAACGCACAGCTCTAATTTGGTGTGCTGTAACTCTTGCTGGATGCCAAAATGATAAAAACTGAGGAGCATTAGATGATGATGATGATGATGATGATGATGAGTGAATAATTGAAGGGAGGAAAAGGGGTGGTATCATTTTGTTTATGTAAATCATAACGTGAATTCCATAATTTGGACTTGTTGAAATCTCTCCAACAAATCTTTTGAATTGGAACCAAAAAACAAGTGATGCTGCTGCTTGTATCAGTTGACAAACTGACAGTGATGATAACGGGGATGGCAGCCATGATGATGACTTGCCATAAGCTGCTCAGAGTCCATTTTTGTGCTGATCCCCACTGAGTGGATATCTAGCCTGACCCAATCTAACCCCTTAACAGGAAATGGATTTTCCATAATGAAATTCCACTGAACGAAACCCAGGGAATGAGCCTCATTGACAGGGGTGCCGGTGCGCACTCACCAGTCTGATCCACCCAGTCAGGCTTTGGAAACCATTTCTAAAGAGATGCCTCATTTGTCTCACTGTTACCTTGGAAACAGCATTTCCTGCCTGCACTATCTGGACTGGTCATGGACAGACTCCCAAACACATGAGATGTCTCAAGAAACCCAACCTCCCTGGGATTGGCCATGTCAAAAAAATGTCAGGGTTTTACAAGTTGAAAGAAATTAGAATTTTTCATTAATCAGTGCCATCAGGAGAATATGGATTCTTGTCAGAGATCTCACCTAAAAGCCTATCAGATAACATAATTTATCTTAATTATTTACTGACTTTCACTGGGGCCTTTTCAGATTTATGTGATATCCGTTTAGACACAATGTGATTGGGCTTAATGAATTGATTTAAACACTGAATAGTTGTTATTTTCTTGCAGTAATAATATAGAATCTTAATTTACTTTCACATATTTCATTAGTTTCCACAAATCATGTTTTTTGCTGTGCATTATAGTTAATACTATGTGAAATGGTGTCGGGTTATTATGGAATTGTTTTGGTACCAATACCACTGTTCCATTATTAAAACAAAGGAGAATAGGCTTGAAATATATAACTGCGCTTCATAAAATCCCCCCCATTCGTTAATGACAGTGGTGTCAGCAGGAGGTGGTTGGGTTGAACGGCAGGGTTTTCATTCATAATCCATCTGTAGTTAAACTGGGGCAACACAAGCACTTTGGCTAAGGTCTGGGAGAGACTGGTTTTGCTTAAATGAGAATAAAAACACAGTGTCTGAAGTCAGAGCAGACTTTTTCTGTATTAAACCAAATCTTAGTCTTTCCCTAACCTTAACCAAATGTTGTGACAGTCTAAATATAACCATAAAAAGTAATAATGCCGCAGTCACTGCTAGTTTATATTCTAA
Source organism: Psettodes erumei (assembly GCA_016785225.1). Taxonomy (NCBI): domain Eukaryota; kingdom Metazoa; phylum Chordata; class Actinopteri; order Pleuronectiformes; family Psettodidae; genus Psettodes; species Psettodes erumei. The sequence goes on from JAFBJZ010000457.1 coordinate 1,387,021, forward strand.
AGCAAGATTGGATACTTTGATATTCATTTCATCAGCATTTTGCTTTTTTCCCACTAGTGTATTTTTTGACTTACACCAATATGTAAATTAACAATTTATGCTCATTATTGATAGAAAATATAATTTGGTTGCAATTATGTTTCCTATAAAACATATTTTGTCTGTAATGTAATGACAGGATAAACTTAAGTATCAGTTTGAAGTGAGGACAAATATGTTCATACAGAGAATACACTGTAGGAAAAGTCACATGGGTTGTTGACCCAACAGCTTCGTACTACGGATGTGCGCTCGGTTGCCGTAGGCCCTCAAACAAATGGCAGATGCAGACAAGGGTACTGTGGAAGAAACGACTATCATACTTAAAATGAACAAAAGATGTAACAATATTCTTTCCTGTGATCAGCTGGATCTCATCTCATGCATTCCTGCCTTCTTCCATCTCGAGCTGCTCATCAGTGGTCCACTTTCTGGAATGGCTCGGTTTCACCACCGACAATGGGCCTTTTTGATAGAGATTTACAGTGATTTCTTGACAAAGAGGAAAAGAAATGCACAGTGAACAGGTGCCATTGCCCTTTTTGTGCAATTTATGTGTGGATGTGCTTTTTTTCCCCTCACATCCATTGATCAAACAGCAGCCCCGCAGTTGCAGAAGCGGTAATATCTGCTTATCACAGCATCCCAGCCCATCATTCAGGGGCTGTTAGTGAGCTGGAGATGCAAGGCTTATCTAACCTCCAAAAGACATGACAGACAGCAGCCTGAGCCAAGGCCGGCTGCTGCAAAACTGTCAGGCCAGTAAAAGGTTTTGCACCAAATTAATTTCCACCGTCCTACCTCATCTTTACCTCTCAACTCCTTTTCCACTTCTCTTTAATGGCAGCAAAGCTATCCGAGTCTAAATGCATTGCAGATCCTGGATATCTTGGAATGCAGATATGCAGGCTTGCATACAGCTCACTATCTTAATGTCATCTCTCTTTCATACATATTTTGCCAATAAACAAAAAAAAAAGAATAAAGCGAGAAAGGTTTAACTCATGTCTTCAAACTAGCATCTCAGTGTCTGCCTCAATCCCTCTCAAGCCCTTCACTTTACTTTTATATTCCAAGTCAATGCTGGCCGGTCGATCGGAGAGCGAGGTGTTGTCAGTGTTGCTGCACCATTCACTCGACAGAGGCAACACTTCTACCAATGCTCAGGTGGGGTTTCACAGTTTGCTGAAATGACACGCACACAATCAAAGTGTTTTTTTTTCATTTCTATTCAGTGCGTGACGAGAGCCGGCAACAATTCACAGTGAGGCAAATACATTCATCTGTTATCAGTGTGGCTCAAAAGAAGAGAAACGAGAAAGCTTTCTGGAATGGAAGGTCAAACAGCCGTTAAATGAGCTGGGCAATATAACATGGATTGCAGGGAGAACACCAGAGCCACACTCATACAACATACATATTTTTTCTCCTTTACCTCAGAAGTTAGCCAGGCTTCTGCTGAATTCCCTGTCACAGCAAACCTTGAGACCCGAGGATGTGGCATTTTTGCACTGTGACCTAATGGCATTCCAGATACCAGACACACTGGTGGCAAAAGATCAGCAGATATGGATTCATTAATCAACAAGACTTCAAATAACAAAATAAGTCACTTGTCAGTTCCTTCAGAAATAACACGTATAACCGTTCTAGTGAAGCTTTAGCAAGTGCAACTATTATTGTATTGGTGAAAGTATTACAGCTATCGTGCCATTATCTATTATTTTTATATTAGCAAAAGGTTGTGTGATTAGTGACATCATCCCAAGGTCTCCTCCCCTGTATGCTGTTTGTTCTGTATGCCACTTAAATTCATTTTGTGTAATGAACAATAAAGCCTCTAGGTGACACTAACGGGGTCATTTTAGTCTTGTTATGTTTTTGCTCAATGTAAATCGCATCACAAGCTGAAACCATATCCATGTCTTCCTTTTGTGTTGAATCATAGTGGTTTAGTGGGGGAGGGTGTGGAAAGTGCAGAGACAACAGGAAACCGGAGCAAAGATCCTCAAACCATCAATTCACCTTTTCCCGATTACAATATCCTTCCTGACACAGAGAAACACTATGCTTGGCCATCTGGGATTTGGAAGAATCATTGAGGAGGGTGAGGAGGTGGGAAGTGGTGGAGGGAGAGGGAAGAGAATAGTTCATTTCCCAGGGAGCCATGGTGGAGACTATCAGGTTCTGAGGGGTGTGCTATGACAGAAATTTTATCGCCCTTGTGTTTTTGTCTCGAGTAAACAGTTGCTTCTTATCTCTCCTCGATTTCTTATCTACATCTGGAGGAAAGAGATGCGTTTTTGCATTTCCATGAGTTGCGCTATAAGGTATCGTAAATCCATTTACATTGCAGCTGTGTTACCCTCAACGGGATCATGCTGCTTTGTCAATGCACTGTTTTAAATTGAATTTTTCAAAACAACTTGCAGCAAAACTGCATCTCCCTCGTGTTTGTGTCGAGTCTGTACTCTGTGTGTGTGTGTGTGTCTGTCTCTTTCTCTCTCCATTGTAATTTGTTTTGCTCCCTATGTGTTCCTGCTGTTGGTGTGTCTTTGTGTATGTGTATGTGTGTGTGAGGCACCATGTGAACGTTAATGCTATAGGGTTAGGGAAACAAGATGTGGGCGGGTGTCAGCCCGGATTACACCCAAACAGTCTCATCACCCTGGCACCGACACACCGGGAACTTCTGACGTAATCTACATAGTCACATGGCCTAAGTATGAAGACTCTAGTCATCATTATTGTGATTTTTGTGATCGTAATCTCCCCACCTCAACGCTATGGGCCCTTTAGGTCTTTTCAGCAGAATGTAATAAATCTTGACAGAGAGAAGTAGCTTTTGTTGACTGGAACCAGGGCCACGCCGGAATTTTCATATCACATTTATGATATTAACTTTCTGTGTGCTGTGTCCTCGGCAAGCATTCCATGTCTCGCGTGAAACTGCAAACAATATTCCGATGCAATAACGGCCAAGCTGTCACTGCTCCTGCATCTTCAATATGAAAAATGAAAAAGAAAACTACAAAGGTAAAACAGCAGATTTCGCTTGATTGAGCAACGTGGAGGGTACACACAGAAATTTATCACATTCTAGGTTTGTGTTGCACCATGATATATTGGAAATTGAATTTCTGATAATCAGAGTACGATTCCCATGTTTCATAAATGGTCCATCAAATGTTATTTCTTTGAGTCCCCGTGCATACAGTGTGTAAGTATCTGAGTATCATTTTTCACACTGATGCATTTTGTGCTCATGGGGCCTATATAAAATTACATTCAAACAAAAAAAAAAACAAAAATCTGACGGTCTACCAAACAGCACTATCAGCAATAACACAGGCCACTGAGGGTGTTAGTTATCAACAGCATTCCCAGCATCACGGGAGCTTTTTCATCTTGCCTATACGCAGTGCACAGTATATGTCGTGCCACTGGCAATCACAGCATGTACTTGGCAAGCAAGCCTGCCTTCTTCCTCTTGCACTTCCTCCCTGAGTGGGGGTGAGGGAGGAGGTGAGTGACGCCCATCATCAGAAGGAGAGCTTACACTGGTGTCTCTCCTGGCCAAACATCCTGATTCATATTGGAACATCAAACCACAGCGAGGAAACACTGGTCTGAAAATGCTTTCACCGAAGCTGCCATGAAATGATGTGTGTGTGTTGCCTTGGACAAAACACACCAGTGCATCAAACATACTACGCTCGTATTATTTCCTATGCATTGGAAGCCAAACAGATGTCAACATGCTGCTCTGCGACATCTTATGCCACCATCCAATTTCCACACAAGCATCAACACTCATACAAAAGAAACACTTTTCACTTTTCCTACTTGTACATCCCAGCACATCTTCTTCTCTTTACCTTTTGTTTTTGCAGGCCTGTAGGACAATGGATGAGGAGAGATTCATAATTGAGGTGAAAAAATATCCTGAGATATACAGCCCCCAATCTGATTAATATGAAGACTATGGCAGAAAAGATATTGTGTGGTGGTGGACAGCTCCTGAGACACGCTCTTCAGGAGAGAAAAATAGTTTAGCAGTAGCTATTCATGTCTATCATGAAAAAGTAAACATGCAAGATAACTGAAAAGGTTCAGGTTACATTCCACAAGATGGAACAACTATTCCACCTGTTGATGTAAAAGTGTACCTGCACTGGGTTGTGAAGGAATATTTGCCATTAAATGGTATGTAATGAGCTGCGGTGCATGTTTCCTGTTGGTGCTACGGGCCGCACGTGAATCTCATCATGTGACACGCCACGGTGCGTTTTCAGCTTCAGTTAGTTTGAGATGAGTGGCTCTAGCACACCAATGTCCGGATGCAGGCGTGCACACGCCTATGCGCCGTCCACAGGTCGACAGTATATTTTGGACTTAACAATCCACTGTGGAGAAAAAAAACACACAAAAAAACCCAATTTGTTAACAGAGCTAGCGGTGGCATTTATTGCTATGGAGGATTTAAGTGAAGGCGAGAAGAAGTCATTAGTATTGATTGCTCTTCTAAAAAGTCAGAGCCACTTTAACCGCAGTCGTCTTTGTTTAATTCCAGACTGTCCCTTTCAGCAGTGTGTGCTCTTTATTGTGACCTCTAACAAGTGATGTCATCAGCCATCACAGCTTCTGGTGGGAGGGCACTCCTCTGGGACAGCCCTTTCCCCCTCATTTGCAGTTAGAGAGGAACTACGTAGGAATGTCCTCTCCCTGGGCCTTGATTACACAGCTTCCTGCATTTGCAGATCTGGCCAAGCCCATGAGCAATGTATCTTCTCTTTGTTGTGTGTGTGTGTGTGTGTGTGTGCATCTCTTTCTCTCTCACACACACACACACACACACACACATCTACACAAACATTGTTATGTAAACCAATCACATGAATTTCTTTGCTATTTTGTCCCATAAACACCCACTGCTTGGCAGCACGCATGCACACACACACATGCGCGCACACGCAAACGATGCAGGTATGCATATTTATCCCCACGCATACCTCCTTTTCACCACACACACACACACACACACACACACACACACACACACACAATCTCCCACTCACATCTGAACCAAATTGACAAATTGTGGGCCTGGGCAGAGAACTTTTGTGCTTAGAAACGGAGCAACCCCCCCGCTGTCACCAGCTCAAACAAAGTTCAAGAGGAGGGGGCAGCAAGCAGACAAATTGCTGTTTTGGCTCAAAGTCTGTTGGATGCTGAACATTATAATTTGAGGTAAGACATCAGAAAAGACAGTATCGTGGTTTGGGAGCTTGCGATTTCCAGTCTGCAGCAAGATCCGCTTGCAGATATGTTATAATGTGTGACCCCAGTGTAAGGGTTACAATCCGTTCACGCAATCCATCATTTCTCCAGATGACATCTGACTGCACACGCTCCTTGAGGGGACAAACACAATAAATAACACAGTATATTGTTTTGTGCATTTACAGAGACATCACAAGGAGTCTGGGTTGGAAAACACTCATTGGTTTATTTACTCTCATATCTTAATTCATTATTTTGTTGTGAGCAGCCAAGCATGTCAGACATTCTTTTTTTGCCTGTGTTGTGAAAAGGAGAATAAATGCATCATGACCAGTGTGACGTGCAGTTCAGTCACGGAACAAGCGCATTAAACTTCCCAAGGTTCGATGGTCAGTACTGGTCTCACAGAGGACATGCTCGTCGATGCTGAAGAAGCATCAACAAGGCTGAGCCAGTGGACAAGAGCACCGGGTATTTTATCACTTAGTGCCACAAAGGAGGGCTCTCTTTTGGTCTGAATTATTGGATTGTCTGGAAGAGGTCCAAAAGTAAATGACTAAACACCGCCCCCATCTCTCAGCAACTGCAAGCCAATGATATCCTCAGTATCTCCATTTAAAGCTCACAAACAGATGCAGAACAGATTCTCAACCGTATAGTGTCTGGGATTCAGCTTGCTTGACCATCTGTAGTGCAGGAGGGCTTACTTTGATTACTTATTCTGTTCATCAAGACTAGACCCAGCTGCTCTTCCCCCGCTCTTCAAATCCACTACAGGCCTTATCTGCTCTAAGTGAGAACCGAAAAGCTTTCTGCCGGAGAGGATCTCATGCTCCTGTACGTGTCTGCATGCGCATTCATCAGAATGCAGGGCTTCTTTGTAAATCGAGAGATCTTACGGTTGTTTCAAGCCGGGATGGAGCAGGGAAGTGAGAGGTGCCAGAACCTGAAACCAGCAGTAAAAATGCCCCAGGTGAAGGAATGTTTATAAGTGGATGCATGGATCATCACCTCATATCTCAGGTCCAGCAACCTCGTAAGAATAAAGCTCCAGGGCTTACAAGATAGGATGTTAATGTAATGTTAAAGACAACATGTTGTTCAAGAACAATGAGTGCAATATGTGAAAAATATAATAATATAGTGATTCTACGTATGAAATAGTCTAGCATATTACTGAAAAACTGTGACAAGAAAGTCATAATGAACATAATGTCTTTTACTTTATGTTAATCCATTAGGGCAAAACAAATGTTTGAACATTGCATCATTATTTTGGTGACTCATGTTTACAATGTTTGTAATTATACCATGCAAACACTGGGGAAAAAAAAAACAAACTGCAATGAGATTTCTGAATAATGAGGCCAGCATATGTTTCTGAATGTCACTGACTTGCACGATTCGTCTTATGTCAGGCCAATTAAATTGAAATGATGAAGATATACCTTCAGCTAAAAAGGCCTGGAGGGAAAATCAATTAAAATATAAGTATCAGACAGTTTTGGCTGGATTATCTATTCATGGTGTCAGTTGATATATTGGAGCTTCAAGGGCACCCTCTACCCTGGACTGGAATGACAGCAGAGCTAGTTAAACTACCACCCACAGAGCTGATCTGGGACGCGTTTAGCATGGTGTGGAGCATTTTCAATCCACATTGAGCTAATTTGTATACACAAGGTCCATGTGAAGCAGCTCTGAGAATGTCTTCTTAAAAGCTGATTTTAATCTACGTTAAGTTGAATTAGTCACTGACGTGTTGAGGATTGTTTTTTTTGTGAGCCTGAGGTACTGGTACAGCACAGAGGTGGAAACTTCACCAATGTCATCGATGTTGTCAAGGTTCTCAATCGAGCACCTTACTGTCTGGCTCTTAAGGAACAGGGCATTGAGGAATACAGGATGAAGGTCAGCATCCATTCAACAGTGCACAGTCGTTCACTCCACTCCTAGGAATCCCTTTGAATATTAGTGCAGAAAACATTTGTCAGCTAGGTCTAATAGCCACCAGCCGCTGGAGTGGATTCAACCAATTTCCGATTGATAATAGCAATTTAACTTGATAAATGGAGGCATGATTGTGGTGTTATATACACTATATTACCAAAAGTATTCGCTCACCCATTCAAATGATCAGAATCAGGTGTCCTAATCACTTGGCCTGGCCACAGGTGTATAAAATCAAGCACTCAGGCATGCAGACTGTGAAACAAGACATTTGTGAAAGAATGGGCTGCTCTCAGGAGCTCAGTGAATTCCCGCGTGGAACTGTCATAGGATGCCACCTGTGCAACAAATCCAGTAGTGAAATTTCCTTGCTCCTAAATATTCCACCGTCAACTGTCAGCTCTATTATAAGAAAATGGAAGCGTTTGGGAACAACAGCAACTCAGCCATGAAGTGGTAGGCCACGTAAAGTGACTGAGAGGGGTCAGCAGATGCTGAAGCGCATAGTGCAAAGAGGTCGCCGACTTTCTTCACAGTCAATTGCTACAGAGCTACAAACTTCATGTGACCTTCAGATTAGCCCAAGTACAGTACGCAGAGAGCTTCATGGAATGGGTTTCCATGGCCGAGCAGCTGCAGCCAAGCCACACATCACCAAGTGCAATGCAAAGCGTCGGATGCAATGGTGTAAAGCACGCCGCCACTGGCCTCTAGAGCAGTGGAGACGCGTTCTCTGGAGTGATGAATCATGCTTTTCCATCTGGCAATCTGATGGACGAGTTTGGGTTTGGAGGTTGCCAGGAGAACGGTACATTTCAGACTGCATTGTGCTGACTGTGAAATTTGGTGGAGGAGGAATTATGGTGTGGGGTTGTTTTTCAGGAGCTGGGCTTGGCCCTTAGTTCCAGTGAAAGGAACTTTGAATGCTTCAGGATACCAAAACATTTTGGACAATTCCATGCTCCCAACCTTGTGGGAACAGTTTGGAGCGGGCCCCTTCCTCTTCCAACATGACTGTGCACCAGTGCACAAAGCAAGGTCCATAAAGACATGGATGACAGAGTCTGGTGTGGATGAACTTGACTGGCCTGCACAGAGTCCTGACCTGAACCCGATAGAACACCTTTGGGATGAATTAGAGCGGAGACTGAGAGCCAGGCCTTCTCGACCAACATCAGTGTGTGACCTCACCAATGCGCTTTTGGAAGAATGGTCAAAAATTCCTATAAACACTCTCCTCAACCTTGTGGACAGTCTTCCCAGAACAGTTGAAGCTGTAATAGCTGCAAAAGGTGGACCGACATCATATTGAACTCTATGGGTTAGAAATGGAATGGCACTTCAGTTCATAGTATGAGTCAAGGCAGGTGAGCGAATACTTTTGGTAATATAGTGTATATAAAAAGTACATGTAACTTATTACAACCCAATGCTGGAGATAAAAGTTATGTACGTGTTAGCAATTACTTTCAAAGTTATTTGTTAGGAGAAACAAATGCAGGGGAAATTAGTTTCTTTTTTTGATAATGATTGCAAATGCCTTCGGGTGAAAACAAGTTTGGTTGAGGCCTTAATGCATCACTGGTTTTAATTAAATGCAGAGAAGTTCACAAATGATTAATCATAATTCACAGTGTTTGACTTTAGCTTTGCGCCATCTCTAACAGGAGTTGGTTTGGAGTTGCAGGCCCCTCTACTGTGCTACTACAACCTCACTGGCATAGAGTGTTCTGTTTTGTTCTTTCCAATTCCACAACAATACACAAGAGCTTTAAGACAAGGCCAACATTTAGTATATATTAAAGAGGTGGGTTACACGTTCAATGAACAAGCTAATTGCTTTTTTCTCTTGTGAGGAATGCTTTAGACTCTTGCCTGATTGTCTGGTAAATGAGAAAGCTGCAATACAGAATGATGATAACTGAACACATTGTGACTTTTTAAAACTAGTCACCTTTGTCTAGGTGTCAGTAAGAAAAGTAATGTGCAGGAGAGAAAATTGGCTGTCAGTTGACTGAATGTTGGAATAAATGGAAAAGAAAGATTTGATGAGTCAAATGTATTTCTTTTAATATTTACTTTTCATTTCTTTTTATGTTGTTATTTCTTAGGTCGTTCTTTTCTCACTTGTAATTGGGATAATAAGCAAAACCATTTTAGTGAATGTAATGAAGGATCAGCAAAGCAGTGTCCCTGGAGCTAGTAGACACTCGCTGCCTCTTAGTTGCAAACAAACAGGAAGGTTATCCTGGTCATCTGTTATTCACCAAAAGGCATTTTTAGCACTAGAATACTCGCTGGGAACGTGTGTGCGTGTGAGTGTGTGTGTGTGTGTTAATGAAGCCTATGGAAGAAATCCAGGGAAAGGCCATCTGTTACGATCTCACCTCATCTCCCTCTCCTTTTCTAAGCTCCTGTTGTTTACCCTTCCATGGCCTCCTCCTACGTCTACCTCTCAGTAACCTGGCTAAGTAATGCCTGTGACAACTAAAGGAAATCACACAATTTCCAGATTGACATGGGGGCGGATAAGAGCCAGATTTTGGATAAGAACTTTCTAAAGTCTTGTTTTATACTGTTTGGTTAGTATTTATGATCCATCAGAGGCAACTGAATTTGTTGATAAATGTGTATTTTCCACTTAGACGTTTTATCAGTCCTACAACTAATCCACTGATCCTGTCTTCGGGAGTAAATCAGCACCGCTGCCTTTGACTTAGAGTGGTTGCAGGACTCCTGTTTGGCCTGGATGTACATGCAGTGTATATGTTAAAGCTGGGGGGTGCAAAAGTGATGCTTGCATTCAGTGCTTCTTAACTAAAAAGTCTTGTAAAGCAGTTTTTGGAAGATTTATACAGTAAACTTGTGTATCCCGCCACCCAACACAAACATACGTGTAAACGCATAGTGCTACTGCTGATCAAAACCTCCGCAGGATTCCTTAAAGCATGAGTTTATCTTTGACACAGCACAGCGATTTCCTGTACTTGCATATAATTTTGCTAAGTATAATGGAGCCGTGTGTACACTAATCTAATCACTAATCACAAATGTCAATTTCAGTGCGGTTTTAAGAGACACAGTGGAAAAACTTCCAGTGCCTCATGAATTGGATCACATTTCCCATCCCCACTTATTCAGTGGTTGTTGAGCGCTGATGGTATATATGTATAAATATATTGTACCTACAACACTTTCCTTGTTATATGTACAGTATATATTTGATTGACTGTGACGGTTAGCTGAGGCGCTCCACTGGTTATCCTCATTGGCAAGTTGAATCACCCCCCCCGCCCTCCACCCCACCTGCTCCACTAAGAAGCCATCTCCCACTTTCAGCTGCTGGGATTGTATGCGTCAGCTTATTTGTGCCTGTAATTACAGGCTGCAGTAAAACCTATTTGCCGGGAATTGTTCTGTAAATAACCGCAGAAAGTGCTGTATTGTCACGGCAAAGTCAGTGAAGAGATTAATAACGCAAGTACATACTGTAGAACTCCATGATAATTGCTCTCAGGGGGAATTCAGCTTGGTATATATGTGTGTGTGTGTGTATATGAAAGAGTGGGAGAGAGAGAGCGGTGTGAGGGCAGCTGCAAGTAAATCAAAGCATAGCCACATTTATCACTGAGGCTGAAATATAATTAGCCTGTTGTAGCAAGGGCAGGCATATTCTCCAGTGACAGACATATGCACAGACATTTAACAGCTTCATTCTAGCTCGGAAGCATCAGGGAGGTTATACCATTAAACGCATCCTACAGTGAGCTACATGTACCTGTACTGTGCAGGGTGTATCTTCCTGTGCACGCAAAGGCCTCTGCTGCTGTCGTGCTCTGAGAAAATTACCGACAAACTCTCACGGCGGGTTCAGCTGAGAACCCATCCAGCACAAACCGTGACTCGTGAGGACGAGTTGTGCCCCTTTAAAAGTGAACGGATGTCTCAGCCCTAAACTTGGCAGTGCAGAAAGGTGTGACATCAACAAAACAATGACAATGTCAAATTGCAAAGAAGAGCAACAGACTGATACTTGATAATACTTACTATACGTCCCTGTCAGTTTCACCTTTACTCCTTGGTACTTACCAAAAGTCAGCATGTTAACGTGCTACAAGCTAATGGCATGTCTACACAGAAGGCATCATCCATCCTATGGTTATAAAGACATGCTTCAATGGTGATGTCTTAATAATGCAATTTGCTTTACAGCCGAATGTGACACAAGTGTAAAACGACTGTGGCTTTTGTGTTTTCTAAATGTTTAACTAGACCATACATTGACTGTATCACAAACCCGCTCATCTCTCTTCGTTTCTCACTTTCTCCATCATCCCCTCTCTCTCTCTCTCTCTCTCCCCCATGCGGGGTTGTTAGAGGGAGTACCGTTCCCAGCAGTAATACTGACTGATCCCACGTCAGGCAATGACAGGCGCTGCAGGGGCCCCCGGCACATTTTGCAGCGCTTTTATCTCCCAGCATGCTTTGTGCTGTTATCTGGTGTCTGCAGCCTGCTGTGGGACTAAACAGTAAACAGGAAGTGCCGTGCTGACACAGCCATGCCGCTAACGCTGTGGAGCCTTCGCAGTGCTCAGAGCTAATTTTAATGATAATCAGCGACGCTCCCTCTCTTTGTTGAAGCATCAGGCAGCCACACCTAAACAGCTCTTTGTGGCGTTGGTGTGTGAGAGAGATAAAATAAAAGAGGAAATAAGACATGGCGGCTTCATCGCTGTCTGAATACTGATGTGTGATTATTTGGCGTTACTGTAACAGCGTTTCATGAATCAAACATTCTGTTTGACTTAGGGTTGATGGTTTCCCTCAACCTTGTGTCATGAGTGTTGGCATGTGTGTCAGACATATTATATGTATGTGGCCTTTCTTCGTCCATTTCATGCCATTCTTACAGGAGCTCAGGGTGAAATATTTCAACCTTGTGGGTTTCGGTCGTGCATTGTGTACAGCGGCATTATTTGTGCTACGGCTAAGTAGTGAGACAAGCTGAGGACAGGAATAGAAATCAACAGGTTGTCACCTCTGGTGTACTCTTGAATGTGTGTGTGTGTGTGTGTGTGTGGGGGGGGGGGTGGCTGGCTCATGGATTGGGGTGAATCATTCAGAAGCAGCTCTACCCAGAGGTGAGGCTTACTCACCCTTACTGGTCATAAGTTCTCAAATTTTACATTCCTCGTCCTGAGCCAAAGGGCCTATTCACAAAATGAGTCTCAGGTCCTCATCTGTTGAGTCACATCAAGCCAAGTCAAGTCACACATGGAGCCCTGCCATCAAGTTAAATTTAATTAACGCTGTATTTGCTGATGGTGAGCATAAACCCCCACAACGGGCAGGCAACACGTTTACTGGACTCGTAAATGCTACAATGGCAATAAAAACCTCTCGTTTCAATGCATACACTACTGTATTGTATTTCTGAAAGAAGATAGATATAGATAGATATTAAGCTCCAAATAAGCTCTAAATGCAGTCAACTCTGAAAAAAACATTGCAACAGGCTGCTTAAATTTAGACTGCTTAGCATGGTGAAAATATTAAGAGGGGAACCTGACAAAAGTCAAAACACTTTCTAAAATATTTTGAAAAGGCCAACTGTGCCCATATTATTGATGGAAATCAGACTGCAGAAGTGACAGGTGTCAAACTACACCCCAGCCTGCTTACCTATATAACACACCTATTATAACATTTAAGGAAACAACTGCAAAACTGCACTAAGTTACCATCATTCACCATCGCGCATTACAGTATGACAAATCACCCCCCATGCCACACTGACGGCTAATCACAGTTAGGGTGTAAACAGCAGCAGTAATTGAGACGGTTTCGCTGTGCGGCCATGTGCGACGCAAGAATAATTATTGTGAGCGGAGCTGTGAAACATTCCGCACAGAAAAAATCCGGGGGTTTCAGAGACGCAGGGCGGTTTGTTCTCTGCGGCCCAACACGCTGTTGTTCAAGGATAAGCTCTCAGCCCATTAGTGTTTTAAGCACTGAGCCGAACGCGCCCTCGCCTACCACACTCAACAGCAGAAGAAGATGATTAGCTTAGCGAAGCATCACAAAGGAAGCTTACTGTAGCTGAGTGGAGACCAATTGCTTTGCCGCGTTTAATTTCGATACATTCCTAATTTACACAGGAGGCCAAAATCCTACACACTTTGAGAATTCATTTGGGGATTTCATTGTGACGTCACATTGTTCTGACAACCATGGGCCATAAACCCAGAGGCCTACACTGTGTTGCATCACTGACTTGCCTTTAATGAATGAGCTCATTTTACTGGTGGCATGTTTCACAGCCATCACCGCCGTCATTGTTATTTCTACCATTTGCAGTAGTAGTTCAATGTTTTCTTACAGAATCCGGTGTAAATTCATACATGCAAACTCTTTTGGATGCGAGCATAGAAATAAAGAACTGTATCAAGCTTCGTGGGGTATGACCAGAATGAACTGTCGAGGTTGGGTGAGCAGGATTTAACGAGCACAGCAATGTCGTAATTCTGAGGAGCTACTGTTTATAGGGAGATGTCAGTGCAGATGTGAAAATACTGAGATGGGTTTTAACTTTTTGTAAGTTGTTAGCGCTAATGGACATTTTCTGCAATGACAATCTAAAAAGGATAAACACCCAGCTTGAAAATAAGCACGACTGTTAGTATATCAACTCCCGTTCTCAATAACACATATACTCAGTTGTTTGCAATAAAAGCAGAGATCATAACTTTTAGGATGAAAGGTTAGAGCCCCTGATTTGTATTTTAGTTGCTCAATGGGCAGTTAAGCTCAGGGTTTACTCTGAACTGTAGCTTTGCAGTATATTTTACAGCTTAATAGTTAATTTAAAAAAACCCAAAAAGAACAAACCTGATACACCCTCTGTCTGATTTGAGTTAAGGGGGTCAGCTGGTCTCTGTTGTTTGTAGAAGGTGTCTTGCAGAGGAGAGTTTTATCTGCAATGCAGCAGTTGGGCACGTTGAGGAGAGGACTCTGACTCTGCCAGGGACTTAAACACCCTCTGATTGATCCGTAGCATTTTCTCTCAACGTCTGGTGAAGACCACTCTGCTTCTCAAACAGTGGGACTGAAACCCACACACGCCGATGGCATTTTGTGATCATGCATGAGCTGCAAAGAGCGAACACAGAGTGTATATGTTTTAGAAATTGAAAAATATCCAAACACAACACTCTTCATGTCACCGTCAACTCACTTGCACTGAAGGCACTGTCCATGATTTCCCAGCAATGGCCCATTTGAAAGCATTGTGTACCCAGTTATACCTTAAACCTGTGGTTCTCACTCACATTGATCTGCTTTTCACCTCTCTGGGAGCTTTGAGGACTGACAGTATATGCTTTTCTCTTATGTTTTGCAATATTGAATACATTCTCTCCCAAACTGTAAAATCTATTAATCCCTATGTGAGTCTATAACGTAGTTAGTCCCTTCACTTTCCATCACGCATGACCATCAAATTAAAAATGTAAATATTTCTGGTACTTCTGACTTAATACCTGAATGACATTCCCATCACTCAGCTGTGCTCTGTCTTCAATGCTAATTAGCCAATGTGAGCAAGGAAAACGTTAGCCGTGAGCCCTCACCGAGCTGCGAGCACGGCTGTAGATGATTGATCTTGTTTCCTTGGTGACGAATGGAAACAAACTGGGAAACAGTATTGGCCACAGTCAACAGAACTAGAATTATTTAAGAGATTAAAAATTGAGTGGACCTCTGGAAACATGTTCCTTTAATTGATTTAGGTGTGAATTCACTCGACCCCATCAGTGTTGGACACACACAGACAGGTGCAGAGGAATGATCCTGGTCCTGATTGAAAGTCATTTTTCTTTATTACTCTGTAGACTCTGTAAACCAACAGCAATATTAAGCAGTCTCTGGTTCTCCAGGTGCTAATATGAAGATGAAGTTAATCCTGTCCTGTAGTGCTGAAGGCAGCGTGAGCTGATGCCAGCTGTGTGTTGATGGCTGTATGATTTGAATATACTCCTTTAATGTGCTCACTCTCGGTCTCTCTCCCTCTCCTGCTCTTCTCAACATAAATGCTTCAAGCTGATGCTCATGTGCTAGATGTAATGCTAAATCAGCCCACGGCTATCCCTTTATGCTTCGATGGAAGGATTTCGACCACTAAAGGGCTACGTATATAAAGGCCATCTGCCTGTCTCATTAGTGCCAACTGTCCTACGTTTCTGCCTCCAGAGGATGAAGGTCGGCCGTGGGAGATGGTTGTGCGATATCAAGGATTCTTCTCGTTTAAGATGAAAGCTTCAGCTCTTGCACCGTGACCTTTTTCTTATATACAAATCCAAATTAGAAGATAGAAATCTTGTGCCTGCAAAAGTCACAGGCGCGGAGCTGCTCAGCATTTAACGTCACTTCTGCAGGTCGGAAAACAAACACACACACACACACACACACACACACACACACAAGTGTGTAAAATTGACAAGGCTAGCCAGAGGTCCATGTTTTCCGAGGAGCAGTGAGCTCAGCCAACAGATTAGGAGGAGGGAGGTAACCCTGTAGAGGAAAAGATAATATAGGGGACATAATAATAACCACAGGAGCTTGGCCAACAGAGAGGGGAGTGGAAAACAAATGCAATCGGACTGGAAAGCACGTGAGTATGCAAACTGTATGCAACACATTCAAAACAGAGATGCTTTGCAGAGATTTCAGGAGCTGACCGATGACGATGATTGACGATGATGATTTCAAGATGCTTGACTTAACTTTGCACTGATTCTTTAAATACCTTGATCCACAACTGTGTCTAATATGATGGAACCTGTGAGTAGATAGATTGAACTAATAGCAAATCCAGTTTTCCATGGGTAGTGTACAATAAATATAGAGCATGGCTCCGAAACAGCTCTGTGCCCCTGCACACTAATGGAAACAAGTTTTTAACAGCGACACATCAAAATGATCGTGCATTTGGGGATTTTAAGAATCACTGATCATACAAAGCATTAAATTATCATAAAAAACAATCATTACTGTAAACCTGGCAACACTGTGGAGGAGCCCTGACCATGTAATGTCAAAAATATATTTTTTGAAAAAGATATGAGAGGAAATGAGGAACCAATGATGAGAAGCCGAACCTGTTGTGATGTGTAACCTGCAGTCTGTCTCATTTGTGAGAGAGACTGGCTGAAGCAGGCAAACAACGTGTTACTGGTGTGATGAATGACTTTTTTCCCCCGATTCTGCAAGTTCAGGGAGGCAGGACTGAATCGGTCCAACACATGAATCAAACTTTAGATGGGGTCAGTTATAATGAAAACGTCGCGGGTGCAACATTTTGGTCAGTTAAGATTGTGTGTTTCCCAGAACCAGGCTAATGAAAACTGTGTTTTGTCACAGTTTGGTCCCAAAAAACTCTGAGGCATTCATTCTGTTATCACGCTAAGGCAGTTTTACATAATAAAGCTTCATGGCATCGGATTTGGCTTAATGACCGATACAGTAGGGCTGTATGTCATCAGCATAATAATGATAAGGGCGCTCAAAAGAGCAAGTTACAGTATTGTCCCAAGGGGAGCCTAATTAGAACAAGATAGGAGCAAGGATTTCGTCCCTGAGGTGAACTGAAGGAGCTGGCAAAGAATCACAGTAATTTGTGGAGACATATTTAAACCATGCATGTTCCTTTTTGTGTCTGTATACTTTTCCGTCTATCCAAAAGGATCCATACTGTAAAATGCAGCGCTGATTCAAATTTGAAGCAGCATGGAGTCCGCCCACAAAATATCATGTATCACACAGGATGGCCCGTTTTTGTTGAGTTATATTTTGCAGAAACCGGAGGGTAATTCATCAAAAATATTGATTTCCAGAATGTACAGTAACTGCACGGATGCTATTTTATCGACAATATTTGGACAGAAATTGTATCATGGAAATTGGTCCATGATTCTAGGGGAGCTAAATTTCTAATTTTTGAGTTTTTTTTCAATAAGGGTGCAGAAATCCACTGTTTATTCCAAACAGTTGGAGCTCTTCACATGCAGGCTGGGACCACTAGTGTTGATGTCTCACAACAGATGGCACTACACTGTCAAATTGGCGAGAAGATGGATTTGCATGTTAAATTACACCTAAAAGGTGAGTTGAATCAGCCCAACACAACCGGAAAATCTCTTTCCTGAACGTTGGTCACACACCGGCAGGGTTTATTAATGATGGTCATACATGTTTAAAAGCCAATTAGATTTGTGGAGAAGAGCCCCGGATTTATTTTGGTCATTTAGATCAGTTCAGAGAAATAAGCAGGACACGCATCCTTAACTTTATGGTTGTACAAAGCCAGGAGCTATTTGAAAACAGACAGCAGACAGCTTGTTTCTCTCCTATCAGTGCTTCTGTCAGCGGCTGTTGGAATTTGTGTTTGAAACGACGCAGTGGTAACTTCATGGACAGTGACTGACAACTAGAATAGACCTTGTTTTTAATGGCACACTTGAGAAGCAATGCTCATTAAATCTGTTTACCTGGTCTTAGGGGCGTACAGAGGTTGTTGTGGGTGAAAGTTTCTGAGTGGATTCACAATAAAATAGTGCAAATGCTACATTTATTTCCCTGTTACCAGCTGAATCAACAGTAAACACAATAATAATCAAAGACACGATTGTCTTTAACCTGGAGTGAGTTCAATTTGAATTAAGAAATAACAAAAACAACATTCTGAGTGAGAGACAAAGAAACAGATAAAGGGTGACGTGTTGCAGAAGCTTGGGAAGGGCTGGAGAGAGGAGAGGAGAGGAAGAGAGGCAAGTGGGGGATGAAGGTGGAGAAGACCTGAGGAGTCTTGGCTTGCTGTCCCAAGGCACCTGAAGGCACAAACAGGAGCGAGGGTCTCTGCTTCCGGAGAAGGCAGAAAGCACAATACACAACAGAGAAAAGGGAGGGTGTATGCAAGTGAAATAGAGAGACGGTGGAGTGGGAGAGGGGCGAACCAAACAATGTGGTATTAGGCACTATTGTTCTTTTTCTGTGTTTTTTTTCTTTGCATAAATGGCTCCCTTTATTGATATGCATTAGCTGTATTGCACAAATGAAATACTCCATTACATTTTCTGGACGCAACTAATTTTCTCATTTAGCCCAGTCTCAGATCGCATTAGACTTGAAAGGAGCCACGTCGTAATGCTGAAATAAATGTGCGTGTGCGCCGCTATCTTTTGCGGAACACGAGCGCGCTGCGTTAATTGGAGGGGATCGTTTGGGTCACGCTGGCTCGGGAGCGGCTGATACCAGGATGCAGTTACTAGCGTCGCCGGCGAGGGGGCGAGCAGGAGCCATAGACCTCATCCCCCTGATCCCCGCTGCGCGCGCGCACCCGCCTCCCTACACCCCACCTCTCTCCCATGTGGCAGAGAGAGAGAGAGAGAGAGAGAGAGAGATGTGATTTCGCTAGAAGGCCGGACAATTAGTGGCTGTTCGAGGAACGCATGACACACAGCTGAGGGAGGAGAGCAAGACTATCAGAGAGAGAGAGAGAGAGAGATGGGTTTTATTCGGTTAATCACTGCCGAGGCTGGGGGACTCGGCCAAATGATGCGGGCTATCAAGACACTACCTGTAATGTTTTGGTCGCACTGTGTCCGTCTTCATCAGTCCCTGTCAACATCCAGTTAAAGCCTCAATCAGCGAAACGTCACAGGATAGGACAAACTAAACTGGCTGGAACGCCCTCTCCCCCGTTACTCTGCCATTACATCCCTGGATTATGTGCAAAATTTGAAATAATTGATTTACTGTATCTTACATTCAGCCACGTGCATTCCACGACACTGGCCCCGTTTTTAATGCGCTACTGTACATCGACGAGTCGTTTTCAAACGCGAATGAGCGATCATGTGCGAAATTTCCAGTGAGAGACGTAATCAGATGATTTGGGCGTGCGCGCGCGCGTGCGACCGATGGGCACGGTCTCGCGTGGAGACTGGAGGACGGCTCCCATCAAGAAGCGCGCGTAATGCATGCGCGATGGAAAGAGACGACAGAACGCTCCTCGCGCCTCTCGCGAACCTGTGCACGCGAAAAGCACCAGCGCGCATGCACGACACACACGACCCCCCCACCCCCACCCCCGACGAAAAGTTAAAGCAATACCCCTGTAGCCTAACATTGTTCTTCAGCGTGTGCCTCTGCTTCCCAGGGTTTATTACATCCCCCGGTTTCCGTCGGAATGTGTAGTTTTTGTAGATCATGCGGTTTTATGGCCTGTAGAATTTACAGACGCAGACCTTTTTTATCTATTTTATCCCCAGTTCCCGTCTTTATTTCTTGTCCTCACTCAAAGCACCTCGTGCAAGCCTGTGTGTGTCTGTGGGCCCAGAGAGAGAGAGAGAGAGAGAGAGAGAGAGAGAGAGAGAGAGAGAGAGAGAGAGAGAGAGAGAGAGAGAGAGAGAGAGAGTACAGGGGAGGGACAACAGGGGAGGGACATTCATTCTCCAGCTGGGTAGCAGTGTCTCAGTCTGGGCAGCCAGGAACAGCCGCAGCGCTGCCTGCCTCCCCATCAGCACCATCACCCGTCTGCATCCCGTTTTGGACTAGACACCCCGTGCTGTGACACTAGCTGTCCACGAGCAGAGAGAGAGGGTGTGTTCGTGCGTGTGTGTGTGTGTGTGTGTGTGTGTGTGTGTGGCGATCGCGGGATCAAATCAAACCCAGAAGCTTGCGGCATTAAAAGGCGGCATCTTCGATTCCCTCATAAGTCCAACAGGGGAGCGCAGCAGAGGATCAGAGCGCGGCATGGAGGGGAGGTGTGCGCGCGTTTCTTCGCGGAGGCAGGGCTGTGGGATGTGGTGTCTGGCGGACGCGGAGGGATGCTCCGAGCTCCGGTATTAGCAGGCAGCTGCGCACGGAGCCGCTCTCTCCCCCTCCTCCCCCCTCCCTCCCTCCCTCCCCTCCCCAGCGTCGCTGGTCTCCTCGCCCCGACCATTCGCTGAAATCGGGGAATCGACTCCACACGGCTCGCTGTGCTCAGTACCGCCGGCGTCCTGCACGGGAATTTTACACGACCAGGTATGTGCAGCGGCGTAGCCTCATTTGGCCACCGGGTGCGTGTTTGCAAGATACGGGTGACGGTGACTGTTTGACTTCATCCTAAATCTTCTTGTTGCTTCCCTCCCCTCCCTCTGTGGCCCTGTCAGTGGATTAATGAAACGTTATTTGAGAATGATGCGGATAGATGGCATCATCTCTCGACGTCGCCGAGGTGAAAAAAAAAATCCAAAACGTGGAGTGGTGTTATTTCATCGTTTTACTGTTAACTGTAAAGCCCAGATGTGATATAAAAATGTCGACCCCACAGATGTGCCATTGCTCTCGTTCTCACCTTTCCTCATGCTGTTATGCGTAACGCACAAACATGAACGCATGTGAGCAATGCTGCTGTTTCACGCTGAGCGAACGCGATGGGACCCGATTCTTGTCATGCCGGCCAAAGGTATAATATTTTTGATTCATGAGAGGAGACAATCTGCTGTGGTGCTGGCTGGTTCCCTAAGTCTGCAGGCAGATATTTCACTGTTGGGGAAATACACAGGTTAGGAGAAGGGAGGCAGAATGTAGCCGAGGATGGGCGTGAGGGCAATATGATCTGAGGACGCACACGCTCATCCCCCCCCCACCCCCCCACCCCGCTCTGATGCCTCTCTCTTCTCCCAGAGCAGCACATGCATGCTTAAGAGCAGCCATGCAGGGAGGCATGCATGGCGCACGTGTGTGCACGGCTGCACGGCACACACACACACACACACACAGGGATGCTCACACCCACATGTGCACTAATCCACACTCGGCCATAATCCACAATCATGTGTTCCGGAGACATGACGTAACTCATCTATATAGGCACCCGTTTCTAAAAGGTCTGCTCAAAACAGTCGGCACTGAGAACGAGAGCACAAGCGGCACATCACAGCATGTAGGATAATTACTGGCAGTATAATAACCTCCAATCGGCGCGCTTGCGTGTTTTCATCAGGAGGAAAGAGCAGATTGTACTATTGTGAGAAATAGGTTAGCGTGCCTCCAGCTGCCACTCATTTTCATTAAAGGAGGGTGGCAGAGATGGCGCGACTGTGAGACATGGGAGGCTTTAGAGTGCTTTGCTCAACAGACTGATCAGTAAAACGGGGGAAACGGGTCCCTGGACGTTCATGCAGGGTCTGGGGGCACAAGTGCCTGAGAGCATAGGGAGTGGGTGTGGCTGAGGTGCTCCCCTTTTCTCTGGAGGTTTCTCTCATCTGACTCACAAATGGGAGGGGCTCTACCTCAGGACCACAGGAATTCCCAAGATTTTGTTTGGTCACAGTAGCTGGCAACTATGGGGAGGAGGGGGGTGTATCTGACCAAGCAAAGACAAGTTATTTTATAACGTTCTTGGCATGTAGTTGGTGAGTAAGCTGCATGCCAGACATATCCATTGTGAAGGGGAGAACAAGCAGCTTTGATGTTTGAAAAACCAAAAGCACAAACATCTTTCATATTTCACATTTCACAGCCCAGAGGAACATGGAACATTGCTTGGACATGTCATGCTTATATCTGCAACCAAATCAAATTATGTACCATGTCTTGCACATGCTGCTTACTGTTTAGGACACCTCCCATTATTAGAACCAGCAGCTGCTGTCCACCGAGCTCCACTTAGGTGCTACAGAATGCCTCTGCTGATGGACAGCAGCACAGACACTGGATCAGCTAGCACATGTAGATCACCGACATGCAATCCAACTGCCACATGTGCTCATCATGATGGCTCTGAATAAAATGGTGCCATGCCACTGGTGGCCGCTTATGCTGCTGAATCTGCACGCAGATCCGAGCCACTGCAGATCCCGTGGTCAAACTGATAATGCACGCGAGCGGGATAAAGCGATCTAGTTATCTGTCATCCTTTTCTCCTAATTCTTGCATCATTACACTCTAATGGGACAATACGGGCGATACCTCGTGGGCATTATCAAGTCATTTGCGTATCAACTGTAGCTGTGGAAGAGAGTGAATGCTTCATTTGTCAAACCTTAACATGCAGATGTCAGGAAGTTGGCTCTGTAAAGAGAAAGGCAGCCCCCTAATTGGTAATCAGCACTCATTAAACATTAGTGCTCTCTTAGTGTGATTTGTCTGGCCAGAGGGCAGCCACAGTGCTTTATACAAGCGATGTCCCAGTGTCTGCCACAGTAAACAGCGACATAGTCCAGATGCTGTAAGACATGATCCAGGCCGTAGCTCAATTCCCTACGCTAAAGTATAATGCTAAATTGCATCATGAATGCATTAGAAATGAGTGGTCTGTATTAACCAGCAGGCATTATTAGATGTATTTTGTGTGGATCATTGTACGATAATAGTCCACAGAGGTGGAGGCATTTAACGAGCAGGCAGGTCTGAAAGGAAACATTGTTAAATGTACTTTCTGAAATGGGCTATCAATTTTTACAAATTCTACATTATGATCTCAAAAGTGTAGTATGAGAAATGTGTCACTTTGCTGAAGCCTGATATCACAGAGAGACAGTTCTGCTCACCCAGACGACACCCCGGTTTATGTACAAGCACCTTTGCAGCCTCTGCAAAGTTTGTTTGATCAGATGAAGAGAGCCGCCAATTCTGGGGAAGACTCAGCAGTTCTGACCCACAGGCCTGTCTCAGAGACGAGCGACAACTGTTTCATCTCGGCAGCCACAACAAACACAGCAGCTTCCCGCTTCAGTGAAGGCCGGCCCTTCAGCTCCATATTATATCGAAGGATATAGTAGGGTTTGTTGCCAAAGTTGATCTTAAAGGGACAGTTCAAGCTGTCTGAAGTGGGGTCAATTCATTAGCTGCACTGCAGTTTGGTCTGAGTGCTTCCACCCTGGAGAAGCAGAGCCCAGACCGACGCAGATGCTGAGCCATGAACTGCTGGGCTTGATACAGTGTGCGTCCTGGTTGAGAAAATGTTGTACCGAGGGAAACAGCTGTTTGGCGGTACGATAAAGCAGTGAAAATATTCTTAATATACCGTACATTTAAACTGATATTGGCTTTTTTCATAAGAAGCCATTGTTTTACGTACACAGCAGTTCATGGCTCAGCATCTGCGTCTGTGTCCTCTCTGCTTCTTGCACAGACTGAAGTCTAATAGCTAACAGCTAATAGATGGACTGTACTTCAGCTACTTCCCAACTATCTCTTAAAGTACTAATTTCTCTCCATTTGGCAGTTGCTATTATAATCCGCCATAGTCTATCAACATTTTTGCAACCGACTGATTTAGTTCCTACAATCAGCTCTTGGCGTTCGCGCAACTCATTTAGAAGATAGTGACATTACTTTCTGTTTCGCTTAATTTTGCTATTTTCAAATCACTACATTCCATCCGCAGTTTCCATCTCATACTTATTTCATGGCATGGCATGGCATTTCATTGTGCTCATTATATTGTGTTATTCAAGTGTGTAGAAGAAAAAAACCCACATTCTTATTTATGATGCAGTTGTTTTTGGTATTTCTTCTTGCATGCTATAGTGCAAGAATTCCTCCTGCTGAAACAATATTTAGTCCAAGCACTTATCAGTTGGCAAAGCAGTGACACTGACAAACTGTTTCATATAAAACAGTGACAACCATTAACATTCACATAAGAGCATGACATACCTTCCCTTAAACAAAGTGTTTTTCCTTTTGCTTTCCTCTGGTAGACGACACCCAGCAGCACTTTAACGTCATCTGATTTCACTGCCTGCTGCGACCTGCATGCCTCAACTCACGTTTCTCGATTCATTCTTCAGGCACAAGACAACCACAGTCAACCCACAGTGGTGTTCTCACTTCCACACTGCCTGATTAGACCTCTGAACTTCATTTATTTAGGTCACAGCATCATTCTCATCAACCAAAGGAACTGGCACCACCTGTGTGAGTGTGTAGGAAAGCGTATTTTCTGGGGTAATGGTTTATTAAAGTAGGAGTCAGGCCACCCCTGTTTCATTACTGCTTTTATGATATCCATTCAATTGGACACTTTCTGAACTTGGCTGACCTATGATCACCTGCCCAGTCGGCGGAGTTCAAAACCCATACTAACCAATAAGGTCTGGAAATCTGAGCTGTAGCAGTTCATTAGCATAACAGCTGCTATGATTATTTAACTGTTACTGCAGTTGAGTTTTCCTCAAACTCAGAACCTAATTTGAAAATTAATAAATTACCTCCATCCACCAGTGTTCCATCAACACTGGAGAAGTGTAGAAAAAAGAAGGTTCAGATATCTCTTAGCTTGGCCAAGTGAAGTTTTTACACTTGGACAAACAAAACGAAGTTTAATGGAAACAGACCAGTCTAATAAACCTAAATTTACATGAAGTGTTTGACATATACACCACTCAGGCATCTGATCTACTGAAGCGATACGAGATAATCCTCAAATAAGGATATGGAACAAACAAATGTCATATTCCTATTCTGTTTTCCACGTGGTTCTTCAGTGATTGACTGTTACATCATCTCATGTCTTGCACCCTCCCCTTCTGCAATGGTTTAATGGCACCTGACTGTAGAATTAACATCACTAGCCATTTATCTAACATCTCTCAGTTTTTGCATGCAGACCGAAGTTAGAATTTTAGATGAGGGCTGAAAATGTTGATGAGGTAGGAAGGTAGTTGGGAAATGTAAGGACATATTTAAACTATGTCTGATGTGGTTTATTTATGGGGGGACAGTTGATATTGGGCCATGACCCATCAGTTGCAAAAGGCTGCTCTTGGCGTCATCCCAGTCTTGGAGAGAGCTGAGTCACGAGCCTCCTCATGCCATAAAACTTACTGTATTCCTTCTTCTCCTCATCATGTCGTCAGTCTATTTCTGCAACAACAGATTTTGATGCTAGCTTTGCTTACGTGTTTTCATCTGTGCTCTATACCAGGACAGTCGATACAGAAAAAAATTCAAAAAAGATATAAATTAGAATGACAGCTTGCGTTAAAGTACTTCATTAGCTGCAGTTATTTACGTGCAACTCGACCTTTCAGATTTGTACTATTGCCCAAAAGCTTTCAGTATAACATATGAGTAGTATTAGCAGTAGTAGTAGTGTTTTCTTTGAACAAACATTCCAGCCTCAGGCCTGCCCTCAAACCTTACCCCATGAAGGGTCAAGCTCCTGGATTCATTTTGCCATACAGTGCTGGCAGAATCGCATCTATGCTGGCAGCCTCGTGTTAAAAGGCATTTGCCAATGCCTTCTTCAGAGCCCAGCAATAAAAGCTGACTGTGATGCTGTGTTTCACAGCTCATTTGAAGTGAGCATGTCTCCGTGGTCATGAGACTGTAGACACATGAAGGTCTAAACACCAGAACTAATGTGGAGCAGCTGTCAGATCCCCTGCACAACAAACATCCTTCTTTCAACTCAGTTGGCCAGTTCCACTCTATAGGAAACACACCTCTCAGAGCCACTCCATGCTGTTGAAGGTTTAACACTATTCAGCATGACTGGAGAGGTCCTGGTCTCTGTTTTCCACAGGTTTAAGATGGCCAACTGCCCTCTTTGTAACAGCATCTTCTACTGCACATATACATTATGATACTTGAATGTTTCTGGCACTGAACAATTACAATTAATCAACTGAGAGATTAAATGTATGACAACATATGTCACTGAACTATAAGTCATAATCAGTGATAACATCATTGTCCTCATTATAATCAACTATTGGAAATATAGCCAAAAGACAGATTTAGTCTTGACATTGTATAAGAAAACAGAAAACTTGTGTGTTGAAAATTAGAGAAATAATAAAATGTTCCCTGTATTAAGAGCAAATATCTTCACCTTCATTAGGACAGATTTCTTACAAGAGTATTGTAGCACTGAGGCAATTAGAGTAATTGGCTATCTCCTGCTGTAGATGCTGCATTCATCAATGGAGCCAGTGGGTCTATTGACCTTGACTGACACACACATAGTTATACATACATGCACCAACCCGTATATCTTCTCTCTCTCTCTCTCTCTCTCTCTCTCTCACACACACACACACACAAATTCTTTCTGTCTCTCCTCTCTATCTGTCAGCAATTATGGCACACAGTTAAAGTAGGATGGGTGACTGCAACATAGAAAACTTAATAATGAATCAAATTAAATGTTCAAATGAAGATGTGCTTTTTTCTTCATGTAAATTGGTTTGGAGAGACTTCTGACATTCATTATACGTGTTAGAGTATAAAAGATTGCTTTGACTGAGACAATGGACCAAGTATGTATAGGTTTTTTGTGCATTTGTTTTAGTGCAATTTGAGAATCTGTGACCAAATTGTAAAGCTGATATTCTTTTTTCTTTCACAGAGATGTTCCTTTTCTGGAGGAAGGCCCTTGGATTTAAAAGTATCAGTGAGTCTCTACGGGGGCTGTGGTTTTAGGGATTTTGACCAACTGACTGTCAAGCACAGGTTGATTGTGCTTGGCTCAGCACTTCTCCATTTTCAGACAACTTCTTCTTTCATTGGATGATAAAAACAGTCCACAGGATTGCCATCCATGGTTTCTGCCCTAGTTAAGACTATATCATCCTACATTGAAAAGATTTGCAAAGGAATGTTTACAAAGAAATTGGCAAACCCAATAAAGAAGAAAGAGAGAAGTGAAAATAAAGAGCCTAAATTGACCACTGATTTGCAAGCACACAATCTAACTCTCTCTACTACACTGAAGACGACAGTGAAAAAGATTTCCAAATGCTCTTCGGCACGTAACATATCGCTTGAAGACGACGACGGAAAGAACGACTGCTCATCCCTGTCCCCCACATTTAGTTATCGTGTAGCTATAGCAAATGGACTTCCAAAAAACTCTCTGTTTTTGAACAATAATGAAAGCATCTTTCCTGAGGTTCTTTCAATTGATAGTAGTTACTCTGACTCCTTGAGTGAGACAAAACCTGTCCGGAGACTGGATGAGCATAAATCACACACGATGCCAGTAAGACGAAACAGAAAGAGCCTCATCAGTTTGGCTCCCTCTGATGGCAGTTCTGAGGGTGAACGAGTGGAGCGCTCCAGTCTACACACACTTAGGCTAGGTGCGCTACGCAAGTTAAGAAAATGGAAAAAGAGTCAGGAGTGCGTCTCCTCAGACTCTGAAGTGAGCAATTGGAGGAAAACCCTTGGCATCCGGAGCAAGTCCTTGGACCGTGCTGGACGGCAACAAAAGAGTTCAACCCTGGAGCCTGGCTCCTCCTCCACAGGTTGCATTAGTCAGACCCAGGATGTCATGGAAATGATCTTTAAGGAGCTTCAAGGGATCAGCCAGATAGAGACAGAACTTTCTGAGCTGCGTGGCCATGTTAATGCCCTAAAAAGCTCCATTGATGAGATCTCCAGTAGTGTGGAAGTAGTTCAGAGTGAAATTGAGCAGCTTCGCTCAGGATTTGTCCAGTCTAGAAGGGAAACACGTGATATCCATGACTACATAAAACAAATTAGCCACCAGGCCAATAATTCCACCTTGCGGTTCCTCAATGTTCCTGAAGAAAGGTCAGAGAAAACAGAGAGTGTTATATATAAAATACTAAAAGACAAAATGGGTTTCATTGATGCCCCTAAAACAATAAAAATTGAGCTTGCTCATAGGTTAGGGCAACAAAGAGAATGTTCTAATGCAAAACCCCGTCCTATTATTGTCATTTTTGCAACAACCCAAGAAAGGGACTTAGTCTTGAAAAAATGCTATAAACTTAAAGGAACAGGCATTACAGTCTCTACTGATAGCTTAACTCATGATGGAAAGGAGAGGAAAGACAAAACAATGTCTTCTTCCCAAACCTATGAAAGCATGGATCTGAAGGTCTCAGGAAAAGATAAAGTAGTGGAGAGTGATGACTGGGACTCAATGGACAGTGATAAAGAATTAGATGAATTAAGCAGAAATAAATATGCAATGGTAATTTCAAAGCCTGCTCATAAGAGTAAATCAGAGAAGAGGCGATCCCATGACCATAGCCGGTCAGGAGAAGAAGCAGGCTACTCAGGCACAGTTCACTATGCTGATGACTCTTACTATGATCCAGACAAGCATGCCAAGGCTTACTACTCTGATTTGACCCCTGGTTGGCTTTCCCAGAGTGACTATTCCACCCCTAAACTCAGTCGCTCTGAGTCTGATTGCTCAAAACTTTGCCAGTCATACTCGGAAGACTTTTCAGAGAGCCAGTACTTTACACGGGCTAATGGCTGCTCCCTGCTGTCTTCCTCAGATCAGGAACTGTGGCAGAGAAAACAAGAAGACATGGCCTCATCCTGGTACGCTAGCCCCAGTCACGCACTCAGCCATGAAAATCAAACCTATGAACATAATGAGGTTGAGACAACAGAAACTATTGACAGTGGGGTGAGCAATGGACTTGTCTGCATGTCTGGGGACAGGAGCCACTACAGTGGCTCCCAGCTCTCTCTGCAAGGTGATCTATCACCGTGGAAAGACTGGCATCATCTGGAGCAGGGTGCTGACTCTGGCTTGGAAGCCTCCATAGAGGTCAGCAGTCCCTTTGACCCATCAACCATTCCTGGTTTTCCAGAGAACATCACAAAATGTCAGGAGGTTGATTTACAATTTGAAGGAGATGAAGAATTCATGATGCTTGACAGAGAATCTTCTCTTCCAGCTATAACCACCCACATCATTCCACCCGTCACTGAGCGGGATTCTGTCATAAAGGCATCTCGACAGTCGAAAGAGGGATGTAAGATGATCACAAAAGAAAGCATGAAAGTATCATCTAAAGATGTACCTAAAGCTGCTGCTAAGGTGACACAAAAACAAACTAAATTGGCTCCAAAAGAAGACACCACCAAAATATTAACAAAGGAAAGTCCCAAGGTAACTGCCAAGGTTTCACCCAAAGTGACCTCTAAAGTAGCTCCTAAAGAGTCAAATAAAGAGAATCAGAAATCAGCAGCTAAAGAATCTTCTCAAGTCCTCCCGAAAGATAGTCCCAAACTAACCCCTAAAGATGCCCCAAAGCCGGTGAAAGAGGTATCTAAAGCAACAACAAAGGTAACTTCTAGTGAGGCTGCAAAAATCACTCCTAAAGTGGCCCCAAAAGATAGCCCTATCGTGACTCCTAAAGAAAGTCCTAAAGAGTCACCTAAAGACAGCCCTAAAATAACCCCGATTGAGAGCCCTGTCTCAACCCCTAAAGAATCTCCTAAAGATTCCCCTAGAGTCATTGCTAAAGAGTGCCCACAAGTTGCGTCTAAAGAAGGTCTGAAAGTTGCTGCTAAAGAGGTTACCAAAGAAGCTGTAAAATTACCCCCAAAAGAGACTCCAAAAGTAGCATCTAAGGAGACCAGTAAAGTGTCCACGAAAGAAGTTTCTAAAATTCCACCTAAAGAAGCCCCAAAGGTAACCCCTAAAGAGATTCCTATGGCGCCCCCAAAAGACCCCCCCAAAGCCACCCCAACAGAAGCCCCTAAAACAGCACCCAAAGTGGTCTCTAAAGATGCCCCGAAGGAAAAAGCAGTTCCTAAAGCAGTCCCTTTAGAAAAATTCCCTGAGCTGGATGTCAATCATAGCTTTCACCAGGCCCCGAGTAAGTCTACATCTATGTACCGCAGTCAGAGTGAAATTCGAACAGAAAAGGTGGAGGAAGTTCCCAAGTCTTGGAGCAGTAGGCTCAGCATTGATCTCAGTGAGAAGTCCTTTGGTTTTGGATTTGGCTCTACATTGCAGAGGGCTAAGTCAGCTCTGGAGGTTGTTTGGAAGTCTGGCTCTCAGAGTACCCCTGCTCCTCCTGAGGAGCCCTCCAACTCCTCTTCATCATTTATGGGGCGTTTCCGCACCCTGTCCACCTCCACTGCAAGTAACTCTACTGCTACAATAAACTCAGATGTCCACACAGAGCCTGTCTTCTACAAGGCAGAGGAAGAGAAAACAGGTGCAGAAGTTGGTGAACAACCAGTGGACAATGAAACCCATTATGTTGAAGTGATGGAGCAGGTACTAGCCAACTTGGAGAATAGAACTAATGCTAATGAGACAGAGGAGATAGATGAGCCTGCACAGGGGTGTGAGACTTCTCAGGACTATAACATTGAGACAGCTCAAGATAATGCCTCACAGGACTTTGAGGCTTCTAAAGATTTTGAAGTGACAGAAGACTTTGAGGAAACTAAGGAGCCACAGGTTCTGGAGTATGATTGCAGTTTGGATTATCAGTACGATGAAGAGTACAATGAGGAATATGAAACCCAACTCACTGAGGACACTGCTGAATATGATGCGATGGTGGAGTATGTAGATGTAGAAGAACCAGATGAGACTGAGGACAATGATATAACAGAGGAGATGGAAGAGGGTGATGAGGAGTTGGAGGTAGATGAGATAATAGAGGAGGCTGCTGAGGTGTCTGAAAAAGTTCAGCAACAGCAGGAGGATGAAAACAAAAATGTTGCAGAGGAGAAGTCCTCAGAGGCCCCACCCAAGAAACGTATCCGTCCCACATTCAAGGAAGCAGCACTCAGGGCCTACAGGAAGCAGATGGCTGAACTGGAGCAGCAAATCCTGGCAGGCGGTATGAATCTTAACTTCTATTTGTCATTTCATATACTGTTTTTTAAAGCTTTACACTTTCGTTATATACAAAGTCATACATTTTCTGACCGTAGTGTACGTAAATGATAGTAACTATTCATCAAAACAATGCACCAGGGACTTAAAGAACTATATCATTGTTGTTTTTTTTAGTTACAGCACATCAACTACAGCAGCTGTTTTTGAAAGGTCTTTCTTGGTGCATTGAAGTTTGCCCTCTGAGATTTTTCTGAGAAGACAAACAAGTAAAAAGGGACATTTTGGAAAGGCAATATGAATTATAATGTCATGTGTTTAACTGAGAAGGTACCTTAGTCACCTCTGATAATTAAGAATTGCCAAACATCCTTGAACATGGCAACAAAGAAAATGCCAAATGGTTTTGTTAAGCAACTGGCCAAAAATCCAAAAATGATAAAAGTAATACATCAAAAACAACAACAAGGATGCCATAGTCAATTTCCTATGACTAACAGGTTAGTATACTAAAGAAAACTAAACTAAAACGTACAAAACTATTGGTATGGTCTGTAACAGTTTGTTGATACTTGGTGTTGTTATCAGAAGTCTAAATTGGAGTGTAGGGATTTCATTTATGTAAGAAGAGCCTAAGACTTGAAACTTGGTGATTTAACATTGTTGGATTTATGGGAACTCACAGTTGGATACACTTGAATCAATCATTTACTTTGAGTTGAACTGAAGAGGGGACACTCTCCGTAGGTGGATAGCAGTGTTATTTGTGACATTGACTTAGTATTTGTATTCCCAAGGCAAAGCTTTAGATTGTTTTATTGTGAATTGTGGCTCATGGGATAAGACTGTTAAATATGTTTTCTGGATGTCTGTCATTTATCATCAAAATTGACTACACCTCAAAGGCTACAGTGGGGATGGACTCCAAGGCTACCATCAGTTCTTCACCATGAATAAAAACATAACAGTCTATCATTGGGTGTCATTGCAGCGGTAGACAGTAGACGCAAGTATGAACATGATGTTGTCATGTGCTGACTTACCACCCAGACTGTTATGTGTGTCAAGTTTTACAAGTCTTGAGATATTTTATACTCTATGTGTAATAGAATAATAGGCCAATGCTCTCATTTGTCTTTTTTAAAATCATACTTTTCCTTCAATGCAGCAACTTCCTCAGCTCAAAATACCCTATATTTGATGGGTCAAGTCTTACTTAAAAATGATGTGTTATTTAAAATCACCATGGGACAAATGTACAAATGGATGAGGTGGATTCATTGGAGCAATAGTAGCCTTGCAAATGGAATGACAAAAAGGAATAAGGGAATTTCCACTCTTACTTACGATGAAAAAGCTCTTGACCTACATATGTAGCTGCAACTGTGATACTCATGGTGAGGTAGGCACTGTAGTTCAGGGAATACAGGCTACACCTGAAGGCTGTAAGGCTGTGTGACAGATGTGTGCACAAACTCCTCAAACATCCTGTACAGAATTCAACAAAAACAAAAACACTACATATATGAGATATTAGTAGGCAAGACAGAAATCACAGTACACTATACATTGTCATGTTAATTATTACCCCAGTCCTTCATATACAATACAAAACATATATATCCTAGTATGGCTTCTACTATGTGACTACATAAGCAGAAGCCATGCAGCAGTTATTCTTGTAGAAATAAGAGACTTATAAGAGGCTTATGCTGATATTGATTTTAGTGAGTTTAAATAAGTCAGGTACAATATATGGGACAACTCTTGTTTTGCTTTTCGAATATTGCATATAATAACAATGGTTACCTAATAAATGCAGCATGCACTCAATGGTGCTAAAAAACAAACTTTCATTCTCTTCTGGATAATTTACGTTATATCAACATTAATCTAAATCAGGGGTGTCAAACCCATTTTATGTCAGGGGCCACATACTGCAAAATTTAATCTCAAGTGGGCCATACCAGTAAAATCATGGCACAATGGCAAAATTGCAGACTTTTCTGTTTTTTTACACTTTGCAAAATCATCTCACTTGTCTCTCATCGCTCGTCAATCTTATGGCCCATGGGCCATAAGTTTGACACCCCTGATCTAAATGATTTCAAGCATCCAGTATCTTTACAGTATCAGTTCTGCACTTCAGTTTATGGATGTTAAATGTAATGCTTTTGCTGGACTACCAGGCAAGAAGGGTTGATCGACTTGTGAATTGTGAAATGTGTGAGGTGTAGCGTGGAGTAGACTTTGGGCATATGATTCCAAATGGAAATGTGAAAAGTGAATGCTTGTTTACACAGTCTGTGGTGAAGTCACTTTTCTATTCTGTCCAAAACTAACTGCCCCATGCTAACTTATCATACTAATAAAATCATGTATGCATCTGACAGTTCTGATTAATTTTCAAAGTTTTTACTTGATGACAAGAGGCCACTGCATAGTGGAGCTAAGCACTCATACACCCTCATACACCAATCACACAATCACCCATAATATCACAGGACAGGTTTCTAAACTTGCTTGAGTTATGATTGTAATGTAAAAAAATAGTTTGCATAAATCATGCTCAGTTCTATGTGACTCAACGAATAGTCACTTTATTTATTACTACTAGTTACCAAGACCTTTACACAGTCACTTTCACTTGCTCCAACAGAGGTGATAGAAACACAATGAGTATGCACTTTTGTGACATTGGGAGCAAATGTTTGAGATCCCATACATTACTTATGGAGAAATAGGAATTTTGGAAGGACACACATGCGCACTCTATACCTCCCCTCATTAGCTCCATGCCTTTGGCTCTTATAGCTGATGTGTGCTCACTATGCTCATGCTCTGAAGCATGCTGGCTGGTCTGGGTGGAAGCTGTGACGGGAGTCTCAGCACAACTGCCACTTCTTCCAGCCTTGTCTTCAACCAAGTACAGCAGCGTCTGTATTCAGATGCTAATTCACACTCCCAAGGGCGTTCTGTAACCAGGTCAGCCTTGCTTGGAATATTTATAGAGGTCTACTGCTCGTGAAGTTTGCTGCTTGCTCCTGGGGGAGCAAAGGAGGTAGACCCTCTTTATGCTTAGTGCGTCATTTCCAGAGAAAGTGTGGGCATGACAAATGTAGGTGCAGGGAATGAATTGTCTCTGTTGTTGTTGTTGTAAGGGATGCCATCCAGCTCAAAACACTGACTGATTCAATGCTGCTGCTTTCATTTGACTATTGTAAACAAGGACATCCTTTTCTCCACAGCCCCTTCTCTCAATTTAGAGGAGCTACAGCATAACTCTAGTTTGCAATACATCACCACTGGGTTTCAGATTAGGCACTGTGTAATCGTCTGATTACGGTGCTGAACTTCTCATTATCATCATGCTCGTACTTTCCCCCCTAAACTTGCACTTGAATAATTCCTTAATAACTCTGATTAAGGCAATGGATTTGCCTTTGTGTAAAATTCAAATCTCAGTTAAAAAAAAACTGAGCAAGTTTATTTCTTTGATTAGATGAGGGCCAATAACCCATTGTAACCGAAATGTTCTATGAATGGCTCATGCCTGCAGGGTTTCCTTTTTTGCACTTTAATTGAACTTAATAAACTAACCGACATCAGCCTGCCAAGCCTCAAACATTCATCGTAGTTAAAGAAAATAGGAGTCGAGGGGAACAGCGGGTGCTAATTTTGCACATCGACAGTAGTTGATGCGTTTCTATAGCAGGAAACGGTCTGGTCATGTGGCGTTGTTCATCAGTGCACACACAGGCAGCCGGGACGCTCATATCTCACTCTGAGCTAGCACATTTAGACGGGCCAAAGCCTGGAGGGCTGCAACCTCTCACTACACCAGCTTCCCTTTTTCTCTTTCCTTTTTTGCCCTAAATCTGTTTTCCTACAAGGAATCCATAAGATTCTTACAAGATACAGCTTTTAATTGACTAGCATACTGTATGATAGCATTAAGTGTTTTGGGGTGACCTCTGTGTCTGTATATTTCCTTGCAACCGAATGTGAATGGAACTTCAGGTTGGGGAAACACAAACTGTCCTGGTTTCTTTTCCACCCAGCATGTATCAAATGGCCCAAATGTTGTAAATCCTAAAAATAACTTTAAAAGCTGCAAGCTATGGTCACCCACCAGCTATAAATAAATAAAGAGCGCATGCTGGGAAAATCCAGCAGACCGGATAAACAAACAAACAGACGAACAGGTAGATGAATACAAGATAATAGAAAAGCCTTTTCAGCTGCCCAGAAGCCTTACCAAACAGCGCAATATAATATTCAATATTACAGTAAACGGAAACACATATCATTCACCAGCCTGAAACGCTGTTTCATTACACTGCAGATCTTCTAAGAAGTTGGCCTCGAGTTAGATTTTGTCAGCCCCTTCACCAGAGTGGAGCTGACTGTCACAACCAGTATGTGTAGAATCTGATACGGTGAAAAACACACAATAACTTCATCACACAGACATTTCAGCGGGTGGTGTTTTGTTTGCGGTCTGGTCTTACTCAGACTAAGGTGGTGGTGGGGTGTCCAGTGTTGCGGTCATACCTTAACTATCGCTGTGCGTCCACGAGAGTCGACGTGCCCAAACGCGCTCGCTCGCCGCAGGCAGTGATTATTTTATACCGATGAAGAGGAGCAGAGCTTTCGGTAAATCCCAAATCGTCTTTTTTGAAGATGTCTTCTTAGAAGCCTGTGCAGATAGCAAGTTCTCTCGGCGTCACCCGGGTTCCGCGTGGAGCGTGAGCCCCGCCGCTTCCCGGTGAGGAGGGGGCCTCTGTCTGCTCCCACCGAGGCCCAGCTGGGTCAGCTGTGCGGTGATAGCTGGTTCTTAAACCATTGTCGTTTTTTTAATTTCAACAATCATTAAACATCCAAAATGATAACTCTGGATGTGGCTAGTTGTTGGGAGGTGACTTCGACGTCGCTGCGCCAGCTGCAGGGAACGGAACTGACGATGCTGCTTTTAGGAGACGGACTGTTCGTGGTGAACGTTTCCCGCAGGTGTCCTGTCACGTTAATTTCGGCTCTGTGCGGTTTACTGCATACCCTCATATTTCCGGATCTGAAGTCATTATATGTAGCGCATTTTTTTTTCCAGACAATGAGAACAGAGTGACCTCCAGGAAAGAAACCAATCGTTGCTGGTAGCAGAGGAAACTCCAGTCAGAAGGGTTTTACTTTTGTTGCGTCAACTCAAATACCTGTCCTGACAGTCAGTGGAGATACGGGCTCGCTCCCCGCACCCCAAATGAATCGGGTGAGGACAGTCTTCCCTGCAATGCCGTAGAAAACTCATGTTTTGCTGTAAATTTTGCTAGCATCATACACCACACCTTAGATGCTGCGCGAAGGAGCACGTGGAAACACGTGTTAAGTTGTGTTTGTCAGTCAGCAGCAGGGACAGAGAGGTAAAAAACTGCGCAGATGCTGTCACACTAACTCAGTATATTACGTGAACCAAGTTGTTGTTTGTCTTGTGCGACTTGTATGAGAAGACTGACAGACAAAGTGGAGGTGATCGCACTTGCCGTGGCCAGCAGCTGAGTTGTCTGTGCAGGTTTTGTTGGGGTTTTTGCACCAGGATGTGCTTGCTGAACGTTGCGGTGCTGGCACTGCGGTCAACCCCGATTCCGCAGTCTCTCTCCGCTCTCCCGCTGCGGGGGCGAGCGGCTCCGCTTCCACACGACCCGGGCGCGCTCTGCCCACGAAACTTTGAGTAGGAAAAGTCTGCTAGCAGAACAAATGAAGTTTGTTCTGATTTGTGTTTTCGTCTGGTGTGTCCAATCTGGGGAAAAAGAAACAAACAAACTGCAGCATCCGACTTCACTGCAGGGTGACGCAGCACTGATGAAGGAACAATAGTAGAATATCTTTAGGAATAAAACATGGTATACTGCAGAAGAGTTGTGCGTTGTGTTCAACTTTGATGGACTTGTATTGAAACTCAGTGCGCTGTGTATTTGTATGTCACTGTGTAAATGTGGGTTTGAACACATGATCCTGTGTGTGTGTGTGTGTGTTAGAGCAGAGGTCAGTGCTGGTTGTACTATCAGCCACGTGCAGGCTTTTCTGGTCTGACAGCTGTGATCCATGTACAGTGTGACCGAGTGTGTCTGTGCCCAAATTCAGGATTTACCACCGCTTTTGCTCCCTCAAACGCACACAGAGGGTTTCTACCAATCAGTTAAATTTTTTTGTGCCCCACAGATTTAAGGCACCTGTGAAATTAGGTTTATATCATTGCCCTGTAGCCTATCTTTGTGGTCCGGCTTTATTTGGAGATGTGCCGATGGAGCAGGAGATGGCTCTTTCTTGTACAGTTGTGCTGAAAGTAGCCCACTGCGAGCTCAGCTCCACTCCGACTGCTGTGTCTCTGGTGCCACCTCACCTGACACTACACTGTGTTCGCTGTTGAAGCAAAAATGAAAAAGTGGCCCAGCTCTCAGTATTTCTTAGTGCTTTATGAGGGGAAACTAGACTTGATCATCTGAAAGGCTTCTTCAGTACTGAGCGTGGTGGGGAGTCCCGCGCGGTCAGTTGCCTTCCTACAGCACTCAGACCACCTAATTGGTTTCATGTTGATGAGAACACGCTTTTAATGTTTTTAAAATATCCGTGCCTCTATGAGGACCACTCATGAAGAGATGGGCACTTGTGGCGAACACTAATGGCTGTATAAAGCACTCCGGGTCGAAGCACCCAGCAGATATTCTTTACTGTGCTCTCAGTCAATGCAAAGGTCCTGAATGATCGCTATTTCAACGATTATCAAATCATGTATTTATGATGTGGTAGTGTTTTCTCTTTTTGTGCCAACTTTCAAATAAACAAACAAAGCAGCCTTATGGACCAGATACACCTGACGGCACCTGTTTACCGACCTGAAGCAATTCTTTTAAGCTCTTTTCACTCTGCCACTAGCCTGCGTGACGTCCTTGGTATCTGTCTCCAAGCTTGCACAGTGTGGTTAAAAAATCTTGCTCTCAGACACTTCTCTGTCTTTTAACAAACAAGTTAGGAGTGTTGTGAAGGGCAGCTTTTATCAGGCCGAGAAGCCAGATTAAAGCAGTTGGGTTTTTTTGTTTTCTTTTTATCTCAGAAGAAGATGGAAACAGTCACCCGGGCTTCTATCACCTCATGGTTGGTTTGCTGTAATTCTCTTTAATATGGGATTGACCCACTCCACTCTTTTCTGGACTGGTTCAAAATGTTTTAAGCGGTGAAAAAAAAGAGTGAATAGAGAGAGAGAAAGAGAGTCCCCGCAACACTCCTGTTCTGGCACACTTGCATTGGTAACCAATGAAATGCAGAGTTGATTATCATAATCAAATTATCTGTGTTTAAAGCCCTTAATGGTTTCGTTCCATGATGCAGCGCTGATCTTTCGATTCCATATTCTGTCCCTAGGGTTGCTTAGGTCATCCTCACAACAACTCCTTTGTACCCCACTCCCACCTCATAATCCAGGGGGCCTTTTCTGTTGCTGCCCCCAGGCTCTGGAATAATCTCCCATTCCATATGAATCCCATCCCATCATGGATAATTTTAATTCAATTTTTAAAAAGTTTCTTTTTGTATTCCTATTGTATTTTGTATTTTTAATTTAATAGATTTTTTTGTATTTTTAAATAATTTAAATTTATACTTACACTACCTACTTACACTCTCTTTTAAATCTCTCACTTCTCTTGCACTTGTTTCTCTTTATTTTCTTCTTGCTCCACATGTACTGTTCATTCCATCTGCATTTTGGGTTGACTGCTTTTATTTTTAAATGTGCCGTATAAATAAAAGTCACTCAAATAAAACAACATACTCTTAAAATTAAAGAAACTCATTTCTCCATTAGTGTTAAAACGGCTGCATGTCACCAACAAACAGTGCATCATGTAATTATAAGGAGTTCAATAATTTCTCTCTGGTGTTGACAGCTGTTTTCTGTTTGTCGTACTCAATCGTACTGCCGTTCATCACCCATGGATCAATAGTACAGTAATTACACCTCTGCCGTCTTGCTTGTTTAAAGGGCTTGCCATCTCTGAAACGGCAATATGACACCAACCACTTGTGCTTACCTAATGTCCCGTGTCTCCATGGCTGGTGCTAACGATCAAAGGCGTCACTTTTTGTATTTTTGCGTTTACAGTAGTTGATGTTCGATGTTCGTGCTGTTTGTGTTCAACCTTTCGCTGCGAGCCTTTTGTTGGAGCACAGTGCTTCCTGCTGGTACTCCTCTGTTCATAGCCTTCCCCCCGAGGCACATGTTGACTGTGCCTCCACTTCTGCATAAATTGTTTGGCAAAACAATGGTGTCATCAGGCGGTAATAGTAGATTAGTGTCCTGAGTGTGTGTATCTTCTAGTGCGCTGCTCTTTTCTAACCCTCCTGTCACTTTCTCCTTGCAGACACCAGTGCTTTGGATACTCAGGTTTTCAGTCATTCTTTATCAGTTACCACATACAACCCCTTGCATGTGTGTCTTTTCAGTATGTTTGTTTCTGTGTCATTGTGTTTTGATGGTGCCTGGCGTGACGGTGTGCCTGTGTCGTTGGTTTTCCTGCAGATAATTTGAAGTAATATCTGTAGGCATGGCTGCAGCATGTGCCTTTGAGCCATCTTGCCGTTTCTTAGTGCCAGTTATCCTTTTATTCCTCCTTTTTCAGAAAATGATTTGTGTTTCACACTGGACATCGTGGTCGGTGAGGAGGGAGCGTTACACAATAGGCAAATCTGGCCCGAAGCACCAAGAGCGGCAAATCTCTCTGTCTTGAGCCCACAAATTACAATGATGTGGAATAATTTGGTCTTTTGCCTTCGGTGCTTCCCTCCCTTCTCCCTGTGCAGAAGTCCTCCTCGCCTTTCATTTATTCATATCCTGAGCTGACCTCCAAGTGTACTGTATTTTCCCAAGTACGTTTGGTTATGCTGGTGCGACTCTTTTGTTTTAACCTCACTGCTCTGTGCTTGGTGTTCAGTTGGGTGTGCTTACCTTGTATTTCTTGTCTTACATTCTGTGTCTCTTCTCTCTGCAGCCGCGCAGTGTTTTGGATCCCAAAGTGCTCGGCTTGCAGTCTGGAGGGTGAGTGGTGGCTCACATCCTGATCCGATCAGTTCCCAATTACACAGCCTCTGTGCTGCTTTGTGCCCCCATGCTGAGCAACGTGCAGCAGAAGCGTTCAACAAAAACCCCGATTCTCTGGGATGCAGCCCCAACTTGGGTGTTGTGCTCCCTGTTTTGTGACATGTGCAAGGGAGAAGACGGATATTCAAGACACCTGATGCCTCCACAGCATCTGTAAAGAAACTTATCCACATTGCCTTATCTATCTGATTGATTTCATATAAAGAAATATTTCACAAACTGTTCATTCTGATAGTGTATATGAAACGGCGGTGAAGCCAACTGTCGTCACAAGTTATGAGAGAAAGAAATTACTTAACCCAGCTCGTGCTATGACTCCGCAGCCCTCTGTTGCATGCATGGTGCATAACGGTGGCGAGGGCCAGGGCCCGTGGGGTGAGGCGAGGGCCTGCAGCTCGTCACGCTGTGTATCATGTCGCTGAGAGGGCTGATGGAAAAGCTTGAGGAGCTTTATCTGTGTGGAGGCATTGGGGCCTTGATGTCATGTTGAGGTCATTAGGGAGGCTTTGACTGACAGCTGAGGTGATGCCACTGAGAGCCTCATGGGGCGGGAGGGAGACTGGCGAGGATGAGCGAGGGAGCCGCCGAGTGTGTGCGCAAGGGAGCTGGAGGAAGGAGAGAACGGGAGGACTGGAAGCGCAGAGCGGCGGAGGGCGAGAAAAATTCATCTCCAAACATCAAGTTTTGATGCGTGGAGTCAGCTGTTTGCGTAGTTTCCGCTGCAGCGGGCCTTCACTACTTCATGGTTACAATCTTCAGTATTCATATGCTCTAATATAAATCCAAGGATAGGTATAATATGTATCAGTAATAGCATGTATGCAGCAATACTCTGTACAAATGATATCATGGAAGCGGGGAGTCTGTGAGAACACGAGGGTTTGAGGGATTACAAGGAGCTCCGGTGCAGGTGGTCGGCCGTGAGGAGGAAGGGGTGAAACAGGTTAGGCAGGAGGCATGATCCACAGTGTTTGCCAGCTGTGTAAATCAAGACCCCTCTTTCACTGTAGTAATGTCTCCCCAGCATGGCATTATTATGATATTAATACACCTTAAATCTGTCTGCTTCTCCAGGGCTGGCAGCATTCTTTATGGTATTGACAGCATGCCAGATTTACGCCGCAAGAGGACAGTGCCTCTTGTCCGAGACCTGGTGAGTCATCTGCCTCAACAAGGTTATGTGTGATTTATGTCAAATCTATATGAGTGACCCCACTTAATACCACACCGGAATCTCGTCCCGTGTGAGTATGGACCGCCGCTGGAGACAGTAATAACTTTACTGGCAGCCTGATAAAATGTGATTGTGCTCCAGAGTGACAGTGTTTGTTTCTTATCATAATATGTTTAGGACTTCAAACATAAGCGTAATGTCATTGAGCCGAAGTCTCTGCTTTTTGAACGTAGCAGTCATGAGCTTTCGATTTCAGTTAGCAAGTTTGTCGCGGCACATGGATGGGGCGGATTGAAAAATCCTCCACCCCACATGCCCGTCATGCAAAATTAAAGGGATTTTTAAAAAGTCACATAAACCTTAATTGTGATCAAAACAAGGCAGTAAGAAAAGATTGGTGATAAAAGCAGCCACATAAAACTCTGGCTATTTAGTGTTGAGCGCTACCTTGTGGGAATGTTAAATGTTACCTTAGCCATAACTCTGTGGTTTGATTAATTAGCCTGGAGAGGGTGTTTAAGACGCTGCATCACAGTGACGCTCCCCCATTTGTTTTTATGGCGACATAATGTGTCATAACATATCCCACAGAGAGGCCTGTTGCAGTGCAGTCCACTCTAGCACTATGCCACATGGTTAGTCTTTCTGAGAGACAACAGGCTGTCGTAGTCGTGTCTGTTTTATAACTGTTTGTCCATTATGTCCCACGCAGTATCTGTCTGTCCCGTGTACGTTTGTTTCTCATCTTCATGTTTTATAAGGCAAAATAACAAAAACACTTTCACACTATTAGTTTAAGTCTCTTAAAAACAACCTGTTTAATACGTTTTACCCTTTAAAGATTTTTTTGTGAAATGATGCAAATAGCATTGAATGCAGATTATAAAGCAACTTGATGTCATGCACCTAGATGCTGATGAATGTTTATATCACGGTGAACAACATGAGTTGATGCTGTATTTGTCCATATCTCTCATGAAATTAATAACCAACAATGTCTTGGTAAGTATGGGTTGCTGTTTTTATTTTTTTATTTTATTTATTTATTTTTTTGGATTTTGCGTGTATATTTGCCATTCCTACACAGACCCATCAAAGCTATGGGTGATATTTTTCAGTGAGTTGTCAGATTTCACCC
Source organism: Psettodes erumei (assembly GCA_016785225.1). NCBI lineage: Eukaryota > Metazoa > Chordata > Actinopteri > Pleuronectiformes > Psettodidae > Psettodes > Psettodes erumei. The sequence goes on from JAFBJZ010000457.1 coordinate 1,429,376, forward strand.
TCGCTGACGCTTTGCCATTTTTCTTCCTTTTTTTTTTTTCTTCAAATTGCTCGGCAGGTGTCAAAAAATTGTATTCAGCTTGAAATGTTGACAACTCAACCCAAAAATATATCCGAGAGACTTCATTGACTTCTGATTTAACTGTGTGAGGTGTTTAAATCATGTAAAAGTGACACTGAGCAAACCTTTTACACTTGGGATGAAGTCACCAGTCAGCAAACTAATTGGTTCCCTCTCATGCCTCTCCTTTGTCAATGTCCCACATTTGCTGTGCGATTGCTTCAGGGCAGCAACAGCGTTTGATTGGACCGGACAGCAGGGCTCCCCTGTCTTATGGCGGGATGCAAAAACATAAGCAACCAAAAAAAAAGAAAGAAAGTTGAAAATCAGTTCACAAAGCAATGAAACACATCAACATATGGACAGAGGGTCATATTGTATTGCCTGCAGCAACCTCAGCAGTGCTGGTGCATGTTGATAAACTTACATCAACACTCACGGTTCATGTAGAGGTCACGTTCCCTCCTACATTTTCCATGGCTTCCATGGATCTTTACCATAGCTGGGCTGTACGGACAGGAGGGTCGTGGTAAAGACTGATCCAATATTGTCAGCTGTCCATGTCTGCATTCCTCTGTTACACAACTTCCTCCAGTATGAGATACTTGTTTATCAATTTCTGGTCACCCAGACTCAATGGATATTAATCCTATCAGCTAATTTACATGTGTGTATTTGTGTGCGTCTGTGTGTGTGGGTGTTATCTGTTCGTGTTTGTGCGGGTGCCTTGTGTGGGTTTGTGAGTGTCTGACGCGTGTGCGTGGGTGCGAGTCGGTGTTGTGCAGTACGGCTGACCTCACCCATACATGAGCGTGTGTGTGCGTGTCCTGTGTTTCTGTGTTTGTGTCAAACTAACGTGCAGAGCAGACAGCAGAAAATATGATCAAAGCTCCACCCGACAGAGAAGCGAAATATAAATGTCAAGCATGACTGCCGTTTTAGTAACTTCCAATGCATGAGTGGATAAAGAATCATGCAACGGCTGCGTAACCTCTCTTGATGAATAGTTGAATCTTTCTAGAGCTCTGTGCCCTAATCAGCAGTCCTGCATGGCAGTTGAGACACCTATGCGCTCAGTATGGTTAAAAAAAAAACAACACTAATTCCTCTGCTGTTTGTGCGTTCAGCCTTCAGCCTGCCACTCCTTGTCTAATTCAGTTTCGTTCTTTCTGTCTTTCTTTCATTCTCCATTCATGGCCTCCTGGAACTCACAGGCTTTGGTAAGCGTACCTTCTTTGATCTCCTGTTCAAAAGCCATTTAACTGTATAGATCGTAGATGTGCGTTCTGCGTGCCACTATGTGAAAGAATTCATTGATATACTGCATAAAAGTGCAGATGTAAAACGGGTCAATGAAGGGATCCCTTTTCATCCTCTCTCCTTCTGTCTTCTTCTCTCAGACCCTCACTGCTCGAAAGGCAGGCATCTCGTTCGCTCTGGTGAACCGGTCCACCCTGAACAACGAGGACCTGGTGAGTAGACGAGCATGCCTGCATTGCCTGCATTGAAATCAGCCAGTGGCTACCGTGCTGTCCCAGTGGATAATGGAGGGTTCTTCAGGGACATGGGATGCTGGACCTGCATTCTCATTAGTTTTTAGGGAGAGCGGGTTGCTGGAGCTGACAAACATGTTCATGGCTGCGCTGTGCACTGCAGCCAATACGCTTTAGGCCCTGGGATCACATGGCTTCCAACACAGGGTTCCAAAATGAAAGCAATATGGTCAGCATAAGTTACTGGCCTTGTCGTAAAGTTTTCAGGTTGTCTGTTATCTCATTTTTGTGAATGTGCATGCTTGGAGGGAATTTCTTCAGAAACGTTTCTTTTTTTTTGGATTCAAGGATAAACTGATTAGATTTTGGTGGTCTAAGGTCAAATTCAGTGTTAACACACAAAATAAATTGCTGTAACTCGAATTAATGTGCTAATGAGACATTTTCAGTCAAATGTCTAATAGATTAAATTGAAGAAGTGATAGCATTTTATATTCAAACGGTCAAAGGTCAATTTCACTGCGCCATCATTATATTCTGCAAAAACAATTTTCTGGCCATTATTCAATGCCATAACTCAGGAACATAAGGGGAGATTGTGACCATATTTCCTGCAACTTGACTGGTTGGTGGAGGCATTCAATCAAAAAGCAATAAGTCTAGTTCCTTCAGATGTACTGTATGTATGTTGCTATCATCTGTCTGCCTGTCTCTCTGTCTATAATAGATGCTGCAGTTTATTCAAATGGTATCTGTGGCCAGTTACTCACTTTTACTGTGTTCCTTCTGTCAGATCCTTTGACTGACGAGACGGTCGCATCATTTCATGTCGACAGTTCCCTGCTATTAATGATGATGACACTGTGTACTGAGGAAGGCCAAGCTGCAGAGAAAGGGTGGAACATTTTAGTCAATGGTCAGGGGCAGAAGTAACAAGTCACATGTTCTCAGATTACTGTATCAAAGACCTCTTGTGCACTGCGTACTGAGTTCTTGACTGAGTTCTCAGTCATTTCCCTCGTACTTAAATATTTTTTTTATCGGAAGTATTTTACTTCGCTACATTTAAAGTACAAGTCGTTGCAGAGTAAAAACAAAAGTCACATGATGCAGTTATGATTGACAGTGTCAGATCATCAAATGGAAAGAGGCAAATCAGAAGCTGCAGCGTCACGGTCTGTGGATGCAGGAGGAGCTGCTCTCAGCTCACGGTCTACGTGCTTGGTCTAAATGTTTACATTCGCCGGGTGCAATAAGGTTAAGGGTGTTGTCATTACGCGGCCATGGCTACGATTTGCAATACCACTGCATAGATGGAAAAAGTTGCATTTACCTTAATTAATCGTGGATTTAATGCACCACCCAGTGACCGCAGCTAGTGTCTTCAAACAAACTGGCCTGGTTGCCAAAAGAAATAACAGAGGATTTAGTGTTTACTGTATGTCGTTTATACATCCCTGCATTTTCTGCTGCTTTATTCTGCTGTTGATTCGACAACAAGTGACAGGCTGTTTGAAAAATATCACTTAATATTGCCACACAAAGTCTATAGACACCTGCTGTGGTATACAGGTGTTTCTTTTATATTTTTCACTGTTATTATATCAGTTAACGTAACTTTCTGTATAATGCAGTACAGTTCTACAGCATCAGTACCACAGTCTCCAAAAACTACATCTTCCAGAATTATCTTACAATTAAATTAACAACTTGCTAAATTCGTTTGAATTAAGACTGAACATTATAACCATGAGTACATTTTAACACTGTTAATTTTACTTCTACTCAAGTAAAATTTCTGAGAGGCAACTTTCACTGGAGCACAGCTTTTCCAGTGCTCCTTCCAGCCCTGTCGACGGTGAGAGACACTTCTGTGTTGACCTCCAGAGCTTGCGCTGCATTAATTGATTGCAATTCTTCCCTCCCAGAGGGGGAAAAGGAGGAGGAGGCAAACAGCAGGGGAAGGCAGTTTCTCAGCAAGACAAGCAAGCAGACGATTTCATATCCACTTTGCTGCCTAAGCCTTCAAGATTAGTGGATTCAATTGTGCTCTGTACACCATGCGCAAATATTTCATCTTTGCAAACAAGAGACACGGCCCATGGATTTGTGCACACGGATCTCTACACGTGTTCGTGTCCCTCGTCCAGGTCACACACTTGACTCGGTCCTCATGCTACGCATGCGTCGTTGCCCTGAAATGAGAGGGTCTTGATTGCTTACTAATAGCCACGGGTTTGATTAAAGGGGCTTTAGGGATGAACAGCTCGTGTCCCAGATGAGAGAGAAATGACGGGATATTGCAGTGAATTAATTGGTGTATGAAGGGAGCTGATTCTTGGGCTGCAGTGGTAAGTAAGGCTTGAACTTTAGGGATAGATGTCCAGTGTTCTGATTAGGAGCAAAGAAGGAGGAGTTTAATTGGTGGTTAGAGGGGTGGGGGGGCAGAGTTCTCGGCAAATGCAAATTGTGCTGTCTTGGTAAGTAGGACGAGCAGATGTCAGAGTTTTATCTGCTGCATTAAGTCCAGGAGAGTGCTTCCCTGTGAGGACTGCGAGAGTACTCAGTAAACGACCATATGCAGGCTAAGAGTGTAGAGGAGTCAGGGGAAGAGGGAAGAGCGCGAGAAAAGGAGGGAGATGAGCGCTGAACAAAAGAGGACCAGAGCAGAGAGCGTCTTGTTGCCATGACCCCCTGGCCCTGATGTCACTGATCGGGCAGCCATGTTAAACAATCCTCCCTCTGGTCCCCGGAGAGATTTCTTCTCGCATTCCTCTGTTTGTCTCGCGTCCGCCCCACCTCAGCTTCCATCAGCACTCTCCAGTTTTCCTCCTTCAACTGAATGCATTTTAATTGAATTAAAAGGTCTCACTCTGTCGTTGCCAATGTATGGACCTCACTCTCTTGATGCTGCTCTCTTTGTGCCTCATGTTTCCCATGCATCTGCTTTTTAGAGCAGAATGGAACATAATGTGTGGGCCTGCTAACGGCCCATGTGTCCGCTCAATGTACCGAGCTGCATGTGAGCCGAGCAACGGGAACTTTGCACTGCGACTGGCAACAGAAATTGGGGCCATGTTTACCTGCTGTGACGAGGGCAGGGACTCACTCGCACGAAGGGGGAAGGAAGCCACGATCTGACATGGGTCAAGGAGTATCTGGAAACAAAATGTGATGTGTTGCTTTAGGTCAGTTCAGATATCATCAAGCTGGTTGTTAGCAGCAAAATATACTGCCCTGATTTTAAAATGCTTGCCTTTGATTTCCATTCAAGTCATTTTTTTGGGGGGGGGGGCAAAAATTGTACTGTAGCTCAAGCAGAAGATTAGAGGTGTAGAAGGCTGGAGCAAAGATGAGGAGGATAGCGGTGTCAGTGAAGTGGCCGACAAGGACAAAAGGTGGCGAAATTGGAAAGGAGGAGGGGAGATTAGATTCGTCTCTGTCGTGTTGCTCTCAGGCAGAGGCTTCAGCTGTCATTCAATTCCGGCAGTGTCTCACACCAAATCACCAGGGTTACCTCGCAGTGTAACACGTGAGACCCACGCGCGCAGCGCTCTTCACACATCTCTGTCACACAGCGTGACTCTGGAGCAACAGACACAGGTGTACTGCTGCAATGAAAGCAGACGAAATAGTAAAAGGATGCCAAGGCAAACAGTTAGTTCTGCACTTTATGTAAGTAACGCCATTTAAAAATGTTCACATGGCTGGTAATTTGAAGTTGGGAAATATTTACCAGCCAAGTCAGTCTGATAAAGCCTGATAAAAGCCCAGACTGACAGGTTGCTGGACTCTCTCACATCATAGGCGTGTGGTTCTCTCATCTCCTGCAGGCTGTGTCAGAATTAGATGGCTCAGTATTAAATTTGGTGGTGGAGACCGGTTCTGGTAGTGGCCCTGGTCCAGCTCGTGGGTGAGTTGTGGGTAAATCGCAGACATCTGCTTTATCTCACAGCCCTCAGATTAAAAGTGAAATCTCTCCTCTCTGTTTCATTAAAGGTCCTCCAGGGCTCAGCACCCTCTCCATTGCATCAGCGAAGTCTCACAATGTTAGATAGCCTCGTTGTCCTGTCATCTGTTGCCATTTAATCATCTCAGCCAGTGTGTGTGTGTTGGTGTCTGCCTGTAGGTCTGAGTGGCTGGAGCTGTAGTCTTCGTGGTGAAGTGCAGGGCGACTGTTCAGGTGTTTAAGCACATCGTGAACACACCGGGGGCTGACTGGGGGGGGGTAAGGAGTTTAGCACAGTGGAAGTGGCGAGCAAGTACCTCTCAGAGATTTATTTAACCGCCATACATCTCCTTCTCTTTCACTGCCACTTTCTCTCTCTCTCTCCCTCGCTCGCTCTCAATCTGGATATTGCTCACTTTTAAAAACCTTATTTACAGCATTCATTGATTCTGCCTTCAAGAACTGGCAAGTCCTGGCCCTTTTTCCAGTCCTTGTGGATGGAAGGGCGACTGCAGTAAAGCATTCAATTTGAAGAGGCTTCTGTTTCACGGCAATCAGTCTCGACAGGCCTCTTGTAGACTTCAGTATTTGGTTGGAGGAAGCTTTTGTCAGTAAACCACTCAGTGTGAACAAAGCCTGTGGGCGAGAGATGCTGTTAATCTAAGCTCAGTGAAACGCAAGTCTGATTTACTCTCATGTAGCTGACTTCTCCGTCGATGATTGGTTAGTCAGGAAAGGATCAACAAAGCCTCCAACATGTTGCCTCCTGGAATAATGTAAAGAAGCCGGAAAGATGCTGCAGCGCTGGTGAATGATAGCTGCAGTTTAGCCGAGTTATACAGTTGCTGAGATTAATGCAGAAGTGTATCGTAAATTTCATCCTGCTCATATTGCAGATCGATTTGAATTAAGTCGACTTTTACTAAGACACTGGCCATAGTGGTGGCTCAGCAGGTGGGAAAACTGTTCGTCTTCTCTCAGTGTTGATTTGCACATGTGGTGAATGTTTCTGAAAAGCAATGTCAGCACAAACCTTTCTTTTATTATTAACTTTTTAAGTTGTTCAGAAATCTTTTTTTTCTCCAGCCCGTGAGAGTTAAACAGCATCAGGCGTGCCTCCTCTGTTTCTTGTACCCACACGTCTTTTCCATCTTTGTCCTCACCCACTACTAATTGTTACTCGATCTTTCTTTTCAGAAGCTACACGTCTTCAAGAAGACTCTCCAGGCCTTGATCTACCCAATTTCATCCACAACACCCCACAACTTCGAGGTGTGGACAGCGACCGCGCCCACCTACTGCCATGAGTGCGAGGGGCTGCTGTGGGGCATTGCTCGCCAGGGCATGCGCTGCTCAGAGTGCGGCGTTAAATGCCATGAGAAGTGCCAAGACCTGCTCAACGCAGACTGTTTACAAAGTAAGGAAGCAGATATGTTTATACATCAACACGCTGACAGACGCGCTGTACTGTTCACAAAGACTTTGAAACCCAAAGGTAAATGCTCGCAAGCATGCTTGCTGTGTGTGTTTGTCTGTTTGTGTGTGTGTGTATGTGTGTGTGTGAGAGAGAGAGAGAGTGAGAGAGTGAGAGGGAGAGAGAGAGAGAGCAAATATGATTTGCAGCCCAAACGACATTTTATAGAAAAATAAATCAAAATAAGCGGCTTGTTATTGGTTTTGCTCCATGCTCAGTGTTGATATTTATGGTCTTACAGGCTGCTGTAATAATTCATTATTTTCAAATGATTCGTTTGTTGCGTCAAAATCTGTTCAATCACAAAACATATGGGTTGTCTGGAAAATCTGTGCACACTGTGCTCATTTGGTGCTTCATCTGTGATGTTGTCACTGTCGAGGTTTTTTTTTCTTCCCTTGATGTTTCTATAAATACCAACACTGTACTGTACGGCCTACGCTATACATGAATATTGTCGTGTATAATGCATATTACATATCCCCTTACACACATTGTTACAAGTGACACGGTGGATTTACGCCACTCAGCCGCTTACTTGCGCTCATTACAGCCTCCAATCAGCTTTTTCAATCAAGCACGCCCCTGTTGCTACAGCGCAGACTAATAGGAACAATGTGACATGCAGACCTCGGGATGATCCTCACGGCAATCCTCACACACCTTAAGTGGATTAGCTACACCCAGGCTGTTATAAAAGTCAACGTTTCTCACCCACCTCCCAGTGTTTTATACTTCAAACTGCAATTCATCTTTATCACAGTTCAATCTGCACCCTTGAGAGCACTGCAGATACATGGTACTGATACATATAGAGAGAATTAACCTCCACATGTACCTCGTGCGTCTGGCAGACCCATTCGCATAAATAAAGACGCACTTGCACACTGGCGTCGGTGCAGGATTTCTCCACTTCCACACGTGCTCACGCAGTCATTGTGAGTCGAGTCACATCAACGCCCAATAGATCTGATAGGGTGGGATGTTTTACCACTGTATTGTGCTCCCTTCCCCCCAGGTATAGATGCACAATTTAAGAAAAAAAACAGCGAGTTAACCTTAGTTATTTAAAAATGAAGCTACACAAAATGTGATAAATACACTTCGGATACATTAGCGCTTTTATTCCAGTTCGTAAGTATTAAACCTGTTGCTTGTTTCAGGGGCTGTGGAGAAGAGCTCCAAGCACGGGGCGGAGGACAAGACCCAGAATATCATCATGGCTATGAAGGAGCGCATGAAGATAAGGGAGAAGAACCGCCCTGAAGTGTTTGAGGTGATCCAGGAGATGTTCCACATCTCCAAAGAGGAATTCACCAGCCACCTGAAGACAGCCAAGCAGGCAGTGCTTGATGGGACCTCGAAGTGGTCTGCCAAAATCAGCATCACAGGTTAGCCTGCTTCCTGTGATTTATATACATTTTAGTGGACTCGTTCCACAGTATGCAATGACTCTGCTTTCATTAGCTTTAGTCACCCTTTAATCAGTCAGCCATACAGTGACAAATACTTCATAGTTAGCAGTGTTCTGATATTGCTGCAGGTGACCATTGACCTTTGGACCATGACCTTTGACCCTTGAGTCTGTGTTCCAACAGCAAATCAACAAAAGTGTGATTACATGTCAAGCTCATCTCGCGTGACAAACACTGTTTTTCTGATTAGTATTTACTTGTTATTAACCTCAAGATCTTGGTCATTAACCTCTGACGTGGTACCACAGAGGCACATTTAATAAGAAATCCAAATTGGTTAGGTCGTTTGGAGAGAAGGAATTTGTTGCTTAGTTACTGCATTGCTGTTTTCGGGCAGGAATTGATTTTTTTGGTCGTGGTGGATTTGAAATCAGGATGCAAATTATTACTCTCATCCACTATCTATTCAACTGCAGTGACCTGTTTGTAATAACAGATGGATTTTGAATTGGAGCTCAGCCCGTGACATGTAGTTGTAATGAAAACAAGACACAGGTTTAGCTGTGGGAGCACTCATCAGGTTACGACAGTGCTTTTCAAATGTAAGACATACAAAGCATCTTAGAGGTTGTGTTAAAGAGACTATGATGACTCATTATTAGGGTTAGGGTTGAAGAGTAAGCACTGCAGCTGACAGAGATGGCTGTCTTTTTTACAGCTCACAAGCATACTAATAAGTTATACAGGTATGCTGATAGAACTCAGTGTAGTTTGGAAATGAGCCCCCCAGAGCTGCACCTTAAACTCTCTTTGAGATGCCACTCAAAATGTCATACCTGAGTACAGTTTGACAGCACAGTGCTCTACAACGGCAGTTGAGATTTTTTGAGGCATGTCTTCCTTCCGCATATATTTTGCTCCTTTTTAAGGGAACTACTAGTTGTTTCGGTTCCATAATGGTTAAGTGCATGTGAGCACAGTGGCCTCTGTAATTCTTACATGAAAGGAGGTGTGGAACAACCGGGATTGCAGCCTGACCAAACTAAGAACCTGAGGAAACAAGGCACCACTCATCACTTCACCAGCACCACCTTAACAGTGAAACATGCTGGTGGCAGCATAGCCTGTGGATTTTCAGGGGCAGGGAGACTGGTCAAGGTTGAGTGAATGCTGAGCGGATCAAAGTACAGGAGATATCCTGGATGAAAAGCTGGTCCGAAGAGCTCAGGACCTCAGACAGGGCTGGAGGTTCACCCTCCAACAGGACAGTGACCGTAAGCACACAGCCAACACAGCGCAGGAGTGGCTTCGGCACAGCTCTGTAAATGTCCTTGAGTGGCCCGGCCAGAACCCTGACCTGAACCCGATCGAACATCTCTGGAGAGACCTAAAAATGGCCGTTCGCTGTTGGTCCCCATCCACCCTGACAGAGGTTGAGAGGATGAGGTGAGAAGAATGCGGGGAAGAAACACCCCGTATTCAGATCTGCAGAGAGTGTCGCACCCAAGAAAACTGGAGGCTGTAATTCCTGCCAGAGGGGCTTCAGCTGAGTGAAGTCGATGTGATATTTCACTTTTCCCTATTTAATACAACCGGCTAATCAAAGAAGGTCAGAAAAGTTACATCTATAACCTCTAACCAGGACTCCAATCCACCTCTGTGGTAACAGTGCAACGCCTGGCTTGTTTATTGCCCACCATTTCTCGCAGTGTCAATATACCAGAGAGAAATTGAAACAGAAAGGGAGGGGAGGCAAATAGAGTGGGCGAGAAAAAGAATCAGATTTGAGAGGGAGAAGAGAGGAACAGAGGATAAGAAGAAAGACAGAGAGCAGCACAGGAGAAGGAGATGTGAGAGGGATCCAGGGTTACCTTGGTCAGTTTCCCAGGGGCTTATTGAACGCCCCATTTTAGACTGCAGTTATTGATGTGTTATTTATTTATCATTCGTTAGATAAACACCAGCCGGCATTAGCTTTGACATCGACCGTGAGATATTGCGTGTCTGGTGAATGTGCGCGCTACAAGGCCTGAGTAACAATGAGCCTTCACATCAGACATTGTAATCAGCTATTTTCAAATCTCTGTTAAACTGAGGGGGGTATTTAGATTTTTCACTGTGTAAATAAGTCTCAGCTTTCCTGATGTCACAGACTCATGAGTTTCATCAAACTTATCCATCTTTAAAGATGACTTTTAACCAAAAGTTGTGCCGAAGTTGACCGGCTGAACAGATGTTGTGTCACCTGACCTGAGTGCTGCACACGGTAAGCCCCCCCACCCCCCCAAAAAATCCTAAACAAAAGGGTGAGGAGAAGGGAGGGGCCTCACATTCTCTCGAATGATCTGACAAGCACCGCGTTTGAAGCACACTTACCCCTTTGCACGTACTGTCGCTGTCTCAGACCCTCCTTTACTACAGCAGGCATTTGATTTTTAGTACTCCTGGAGCAAGCAGGCCATTGCTCTTGAAACCCTTCTATCCTGCCCACCAACTCCCGTCAGCATTGGGCTGAGGGATATATATGTACCCTGAATTATTTAGACTGTCACTTATGCATAATTAATGCTGCAGTGTCCGTTTTCCCTTTTGTGGCGCTGTGAAATACTACTGTCTCCCCTTCTCTGCACCTTCCTCTCTGTGTGTGGAACTAAGATTCTGAGTGCTGGTCTTTCTTTGTAGCAAAGTCTGAGCTCAGCATGGACATTGTGAGGCAGTGGGCATACACGTGGGGGTGGAATCTACCTATAGCCTGGATGTATGAATAGATAAATCATAGATATACTGAGCATGTACAAAAAAAAGAATAATGACTGTTGTCATTGAACCAAAGAGCTGCATTGTTGCCTCAGCTTTTGGCAAGTGTACAAAGTTGCTGTAGGCAGTGGAGGCAGTGATTTGATTCCTAAACTGGAAACAAAATCCGGGCAAAGAAAATATAGCAGCGGCTGGGATTGAGAGACTTCTGTAAAAGCTCACCCTCTAGCCCAGCGCTTCTTGGTTTTGACTTCAAAAATACTAACCCCCTGAGAATTTAGTTATAGATCAGTAATGTATAAGTTTAAAGTGGGAACAAGTAACCTTCCATATATTAAATCCCATTCTCAAAATTTTACATTGGGCAGATACGTCACCTGTGGTGCTTTCACGGCTCTTCACTCTTCCCCAATCCTTTCTTCTCTCCAGTCATGAGTGCACAAGGCTTGCAGGCCAAGGATAAAACCGGCTCCAGCGACCCTTACGTCACCGTGCAGGTGGGCAAGACCAAACGCAGGACGAAGACCATCTTTGGCAACCTCAACCCAATCTGGGATGAGAAATTCTACTTGTGAGTGCTCTTTATTAATCTGACCTTTGGTTGACCAGTTTATCCCCCACCAAGATTAAGAACGATCTGTTCAAGGGAATCTTAAGCAATAGTAAATGCATTCAGACACTTCATTCCTATAGTTATTTTTATTTCATTTACCCTCAGTTACGACATGTTCCGCATCAGCTGTAACGCAGAGATTTTGGAGAGGCGAGCTCTTCTAAAGACAGCTTTTCGGGTGACATCTGTCAGTGTGGACACAGGTTTTAACACCATTCCTTAAAAAACAAAATAAATCTCTCGGTGCTTTTCGCTTAACAGCTGTGGAGCTCAACTCAGACCTGGGAGCGTTATAGTATTTGCCAATAGTTCTTAACGGTTGTTCTGCTACATTTTGAGCACCAGATGGGTAGTTCAAGTTTTAATTGTTAAGGTACTTGCATATTCGCCGAATGCCGACATTTGTCGGCCGTTCAGCCCGTCTGGACCAATCTGTGAAAGAATAATAAAAAAAAAAAAATGATGCAGATGTATAATCTGACCCAGGTCTGGTTGAGCAGAGCCTCTGCATTATTTATTTATTTTTGGTTGTTTTCTTTTAAACTGTAATCCTCTTTCTGTAAATGGGGAAGGGATCAGGGAGGGTTTGTCATGTTGACTTAACCCAAGGAGAGAGAGGGCAGCTAATGGCATTTTTTTGATTCATGTAAGCGCTGATCTCTTCAGCATCATTCCCCTGGAGGTTTCTGTCTGTAGTTCTAGCTCATGACCATGTAAGACACCATATTTAAAAACGTGCAAGTATGTTTTTGTTTAAATATAGTACTATTATAAAGTATCAAAGGTACGATTGTGTGTACTTTTCTTACTTTTCTTTATGAAAATGTAGGACCAGAATTGGTGCAAGAATTTTAAAAAGGACTCAGATGAAATACCAAATGAGCACTGTGTAGTACTGAGGTTTTTGTGAATGTGTGTGTGTGTGTGTGTGTGTGTGTGTGTGTGTGTGTGTGTGTTCTACACTCACACAGACAGGTCTGCACACCTGTAATGAGACTCCAGTGCTGGCCATAATAAAACCATTTCCCGTTACTACAGGGATGCAGATTAATAGAGCGATACATTACTGCTTGCTTGGCAGAGACAAAAGTCACAGAGTAGTGCAGCAGCAGCAATCAGTGCCTCCCCCAGAAAGGGAGTAGTTAAACAACAAAAAAAAGATACTGCAGATACTGTTTCTCTGGCTGTCACACCCAAGATGACATGAGAGCAAAATGTAATCTCTTGGTTTTAATACCAGAAGCGAAGAGTCTGACCCCATCTGAAGCCAAATGCTTCAGATGGGGTCAGACACCTCTTTTCTATTTAGCAGCATCATCAGTAGGAAACGTCTGCCACACGAATGCAAGGAGGACCAAAGGGATGTCGACATAAAAGCTCTCACAAATAAGAAATCCTCACTGTGAAAGCTACGCAGTCGGTCCTGAATCATTCATTTCCCGATGATCTTCGCCTGCGCTACGAGAGAATAACCATATAATGATGTACAGTAAAGGTCACGCGGCCATGAGCCCTCCTGCGCAATCACACTATAGGCACGCTCACTTACTCTCACATGAGAGTCCAGGCGAAAAGTTCTACACGTTCTTGCCTGGAAAAGCCTGAAACCAGCAAGTGCATCTTTGCCATTGCTGTTTGTGTCCTTTTGCGTTACTTGTGATTGTTTTGACCTAGTGTAATGATCCCTCCCGTCTCGCAGCGAATGTCACAACGCCACTGACCGCATCAAGGTGCGCGTGTGGGACGAGGATGACGACATCAAGTCACGGGTGAAGCAGCATTTCAAGCGGGAGTCAGATGATTTCCTGGGCCAGACGATCATCGAGGTTCGCACCCTCAGCGGAGAGATGGATGTTTGGTACAATCTGGGTACGTGAACTGTTCTTTAGCTCGTCGTCCGTTTTACAAATGAGATGTCAAAAGATGTTGGCAAAAAATCTTGTATGACATACCGAGCTTCATGACCTGACACACCTTCAGTTAAACTGACTGACACCACTGACATGATATGTGGATAAATTCTCAGTCACACATCTACATGTGGACAACTCCAGAAGCCAGAGACCCATGGTTCAGTTTGGGCTTGGATTCTGTGGATGCAGGCCCTTTCGCTGTGCTGTACTTTCTCCATGCTGTGCGAGGTTGAATGGCAGCATAATGGGAGCTCCCACTTCTGTTGAGTATTATGACTGGCGGGTGCTGTCTTTGTTTGCCTCTCTGGCTAAAAGGAAGCAATTTGTGGTAATAGTGACCCCTGCCCACTGCTGCTGCTCTGTGCCTTTTTAAATGTCCACAATGAATGCCGAAACAGGCCTTTGCTGGTGCGGCTGTCCACCCCTCCAGCTGCTCTCCTCTCTAAACCTCTTCACCTCCTCTTCAATCTGGGCTTTTGCATTTGCAGCGCTGGTCTCTGTCGCTCTGTCACATTATTTTCCACTTGTCTGTCTCTTGACCAACTGACTGTAGAGGGAAAGTTCCCTCATTTGACACAGATGAGATGAAGTCAATGTGAGAAGACACAGAGAGGGGCCTGCAGTTGTCAGGTCATTAGCTCTCGGCAGTGTACATGCCTTTATTTGTGTGTCCTTGGGGTTTTATGTGAGAGCCTGCAACCATTTTCCCATTCAGTTGAAAGGGGGTGTGGTCTTAGACTCATGGACCCCGCTTTACATGTGTTAATATTTGCATGCGCAGAATTAACTCCCCTTTCCTCACACCTACAGTGCAGCACAGCCAAACTGCATGTCTGCGTGCAGAGTTATGTCATTCATGTCTTCCAGGACACATTGTCGTGCCATCAAATGTCTCGTCGTTAATGTTTTGCTTTTCTGGTGATGTCATTGTTGTCTTTTGTTTTTAATCTTTTAGTGTTTTATATGTCGTGCTGTTATGGTGTGGTCAAGGACAAATTTCCACTGAGGTGGACACTAATGCTGTTTATTGAATTGTGCATTGTTTCACTGAGTGGGGTCACTTCTTATGTGCAGGAGTGTTTCTCCTGTTTATTGAGTGTTGTAAAACTTAAAGAAAATCCTTTTTGATAGGCTGTTGTAAGTATGTTTTTGAACAAGAACCGAGTCAGGCACAATTTAGGAAAGCTGTGCAGAAAAATAACTACAAAAATAGTTGAGCTACTATACTGCATCATCCTGGGTAAAGAAAGCAGAAATCCTAATGTATGTGCTGGATGGGGATTGTAGAGTTTGAACAGTGATAAATGTTATTTTAACATTATATTACCATGTGGGGGATTTGAAAATGTTAGCCAGCATATGCCTACTGAAGATGCGGTTCCTGTCCAGTTCATTTGCACTCATGATTAATCCAAACCTGGTTGTGTGTGACAGATAAGAGGACGGACAAGTCCGCTGTATCTGGTGCCATTAGACTCAAGATCAGCGTGGAGATGAAAGGGGAGGAAAACGTGGTTCCTCCTCACGGCCAGTACACCTGTTTACATGAGGTAAATGGAATGCACGATATGCAAAAGTAATTCTCGCTCAACTCCAGCCATCCTCTTTGGCGATGTAAGCACTAAGTGTGCTATGACAGGTATGGAAGAAATTGTAAATTGTTGTGATTCTACTGGAAAGCGAACTAACAGGGCGATAGTCACTGCAGTGCAACAACAGATGTCTCCAGCTGTGATAAGGGCCTGCATTTGCTGGCATACATCA
Source organism: Psettodes erumei (assembly GCA_016785225.1). Taxonomy (NCBI): domain Eukaryota; kingdom Metazoa; phylum Chordata; class Actinopteri; order Pleuronectiformes; family Psettodidae; genus Psettodes; species Psettodes erumei. The sequence continues at coordinate 1,444,814 of JAFBJZ010000457.1, forward strand.
CACAAAGAAACTTTCTCATTTATTACTTGTTGTGACACTGTGCGCTGTCACCATACCCTGTTGCGTCTTATCTCTTGTGCCACTCACAGAACCTGTTCCACTGCCTGACTGAGGTGAAGAACAACGGGGTTGTGAAGATCCCGCAGGTGAAAGGGGACGAGGCGTGGAAGGTCTACTTTGACGACGTGTCTCAGGAGATAGTGGATGAGTTTGCCATGAGATACGGAGTGGAGTCCATCTATCAGGCTATGACGTTAGTACCACCCTGATCTATGGCCTTTTACCTCACCAATCTGTCATTGTCTCATTCGGCAGAGTGGAGGAGAGAAGGAGATGAGAGAAGGAGAGCAGAAGGAGAAGAGGTGTAGTAAAGATGTCCCCTCAGCAGAATCAGAGCTTGGAGGACTATTGAGTCCCCAAGTTTGATTGATTAATTGCGGGTCTCCTGGAAGAAGGAAAAAAAAACCCAAAACCTCCTAACCTGCCTTGGTCACATTGATCATGGACACACATAAACAGACTCATTCCCCCCCTCTGTCTCTCTGGTCCTCTGTGACCCCCCCCATCCATCCACAAATCTCCATCTGTCTTTCCCCTTTGTTTGCTCGTACACATACACATATACTGTAGGCACACGTAAAGACACACAACCTGAAACACTGAAATCATTAAGCATTGATCAAGGTCATGCAGTGCTGTGTTACACGTTGCAGCCTTGATGCAGAAGTCTGCATCATGCATCTAACCCAGCATACTAGTGGCCACTTTTTCTTGTCCTTGTACAAGACAGAAACACGTTGCCCTCAGATTTACTTTACAAGCCTTATCTCTTGTAATAATGAGGTAATGGGTATGTCTCTCAGCCTCGCCACATTGTGGCTGTGTCGGTCTGAGGTGCCGTTTAAAAAATCTCAAATCACATCACCAAAGTGCACCTTTTAATCTCCCTCTCCTCTGCACGATGCACTTCCTGGGTAGTCCCAGTAGCTGCTCCATTCAGACTAATTAAACACAGATTGTGTTAGCAAATTGAATGAAAAGCGCAGTTTACGTTGATGCTTTCATGTTTAGGAGTCTGGCCATGTGTATCCCCGAGATGTAGCAACACTCAGAAATTGATTTGTTTTTATCGTGTTGATACCATTTCCTAAATGTTAAAAATGTGGCAATAGGAAATAATGTTGCAATGCATCTTTTTAATGCCGTGGAGTAGAATAAGCCAAATGGATATTTCAGCGCATCTTTGGATGTTAATTAGCGTGCCCTTTTCCTGGTTTGTAGGTTTCACTCTCCCATCTTTGGGTCCACTGATCTCAATCTAACCTCATAAATCCCACAGCATCCTTTATCTATCCTCCTCCTGGCCCTGCAGGGCAGAGATTTCACTGGGTCTCTGTTGAGCACTGTAAAGCTTGGTTGAGCTGTTATGAGGATTGTTCAGCCCAAACATCCTACAGTAATGTGTTCACATAAAAGTGGAATGCAACTGTCACAACAGCGGCACATACTGTCATATATACAATATAGCGCAAGTGATTCTGACACGTGTGATCATTTTGGTGCTGTGCACTGGTATGGAGTTGCCAGGTGACAGACAGTTGTTTCAGTCTGACAGTGTATTGCAGCATATGAGGGACAGCAGGGTTATTTAAGTGCAGACAAGTGAAGCGGTAAGTGGCTTTATTACCAGCTTTCTCAGGTGGAGTTAATGCTTCAGGCTTGAACCTTGTTTTAAGCTTGCCGTTTCTCATATCTGCGCTTATTATGCTTCATCTGGAATTTATGAAAGGCCCTGCCTCTCCGTTTTCTTCATCATGGAACCTTGACTCCCAGTCACTCCTGACATGATGGCTGCATAAATCACAGCAGCTGCGAAGGCACACTCACCCTAGCGTGCCCCCTCCACAACAGCCCCAACATACCCCTCCCTCATGTTTCGTTTTTCTCCATCTCACTCCATCACCACTCCCACCCCCTCACTGTTTGTCTGTCTTTGTTTCTCACCATCTTTTCCTCATTTCTCACAGCTATCTGAAACCATGAGAAAGGCACGTGAGTTGTGCATATATAGCATGTCTCATCCACCGGTTGAAACCACGGCAGGGTAATGATAGGAGAACCAACGTCTCCCTCTTGAAAATTGGCTCAGGAGATCCAGCTCTAAGAGTGCCATGGGAATTCAGCGGATGCCATCATCACTCTCTTTGCATCACTCTCTTTCCTCGCCTAACCCCAATTGCTCCTGGGTAATTTGGAGGCTGAAAGCAAAGTAATTAAATAGGCCTCCCGATGAGAGCATGTTTGTGTTCCCGTTTGTGCGAGTGCGTGCGTGCGCATGGGTGTGCACTTAGGCGGAGGAATAAATCTGAAATCATTACTCAACATAACTTGGTGCTTTTTGAAATGCTTTGTCTTCAGGAAGTGAAGCATCCACTGAGCATGATGTTAAAATCTTTGCACATCCCGCTTCATCAACTGCTGCTTGTGATGTCGAAACACATTCATGGAAAAAAACGTGCTGATGGCATAAATAATTATTTGTATAATTCCAAAATGTATGCCAATTCATAATGTCCAACTGCTTGTTTCAGCCCACAGCATCTCACATCGTGATGTTATGAGCAATGAGCAATATGAATGTCCCTCTTTTAATCTCTGGAAGGGAAATCATGTGGAATGTAGGCTAATCTGTTTTTTTCATAGGTTTAAGAAGGAGCATTAAACAAATGTGATATTTATAGAGACCAGCCTACTTCTTCTTGCTTTAAGCTCTCAGGCATCTTTACTGTAAAAAGCATCCAGTGCATCCAGATGTTTGGTTGCTATGGGTCACGCCAGCGGCTGAGAGGGAAACCCCTGTAAACACACAGTTTGAAGTAATCTGTGCATTTACTGCAATTGCTTTAAACACACACATTATTGCACATTTGCACACATACATTTTTTATATGCGGCACACCCTGTAGAATAACATGATCTCTTATACGCTTGTTTGAATGGGGATGGAGCTGACAGCCTGCCTTGATGTTCACTGTACCACCGCACCAGTGAATGATAATGCAGGAGGTATTCCACACGGCCTGCGAAGCAGCAGCATGGAGTGATAAAATGAGCATATGCTCTTCACTCAGGCAGAGATTCCTCCTCAAAGCAGGCCTCTCAGGCGCCAGCTCTTAATTACTGCTGGGTAGTGCTGTCACAGGTGTGTGTATGTGGAGAGAGAGAGAGAGATCATGGCAAATCATAGTGCCTCCTCTCCCTGTGTGTAGTTGGAAGTTCAGAGAGTTAAAAAGGCGCTGGAGACAGTTGAAAAAGGAAATAAGATTTCTCAAAACAGAGGACATTAAGTTTGCAACAGTGAAGGACGCCTGCTCCACTCCCTCCTCTGAGAGAGATGACTCGAGTAATTTTAGCAGAGAACTGAGATTTCGGTTTTATGTTAGGTTTGACATAGTGTGGATTCACCTCAGTAGACAACACTTAAACTGGCACACTGTGCTTAGGTGTGTCTCACTGGTATTTGTTAAAGATTGAAACAAACAAGTGAGTTTAATGGTACACAGTAAAATTTCCATTTTTCTCCTCTGCTCCTATGGATATGATTATAACTCAGTCCCCTCAGGAACCTTTGATTTACTATGAAACTTCCTTGCTCCATCTATTACTTTGTAGCCTTATGTCATTAATAGTATGAGTTATACAGCTTTGATTTATGATATCATTTGCTACAGATAGTCCCAGTAGAGGTCTTTTTTACTACATGAACAGTGAAAGTAATGAAGAAATACTGCGGTATGAGCAAAGCCATTGCTAGATAAATAGATTTTTTAGCTCAGCTTTATATTGGAAGGGGAAGTTTTCTTAGTTATAAAACTGCATAACTTGTGGAAATTTGAGAATTTTCTTAGGGGCATTTTGAATGATTGATTTGTCTTTTTCATATTGTCTCTGCTTTTTCACATATCCATCTGTTGCTCCTTGGCCTGGCCAACAAGACCTTATGTCTGCCCCTTACGCTACATTATCATAATTGCGTTTTATTTTCCTCTGCAGGCATTTCTCATGTCTGTCCGGCAAGTACATGTGTCCCGGTGTGCCAGCGGTGATGAGCAACCTGCTTGCCAACATCAATGCCTACTTCGCCCACACCACCACGACCACCACGACCACCGCCTCTGCGTCTGACCGATTTGCTGCCTCTAACTTTGGAGTAAGTACATCCAATCCTTTCCTGCAGTTTGACATCTGCAGACACTGCCACTGTTATATATTTTACATTCGTAAAATTCATACATACATTATTATATATATTATATTATACACTGCTAAAAAAAGACACATCTACAGCTGTTGTACATTCTGTCTATATGTATTTATAATCCTTTTTGTCATCATTCTCAGGTAGTTGTCTAAAACATGTTGTGTACTTAAAATTGAAATCAACCAAGTCTCAGACGGTGCCAGCACTTCTCCATCTAACTTTTAATAAGCTAATGCTGTAAGGCATCAAATAATATTTCCAGGCAGAAAGCCGAGTCTAGCAGTGTAGCTAAATCACAATATTTTGTTCCAGGATGTAATGAATCACTGCGGGCAAAGCAATGCGATAGCCCACGCAGTGTTTTAAATTTTTAGGCACAATGCTTTGGGTGTGGCGTCACTCTGAACTGAATTATGGAATTCTTGTCCCGACAGAGGGAGAAGTTTGTCAAACTACTGGATCAGCTGCATAACTCACTGAGGATTGATCTCTCTAAATATCGGGTATGTATGAACTTTTTTCATGTGTTGTGTTTACAGAAATCATGTTTATGTTGGTCTATGTGACTTCTGCCACTTCAAAGTAAGGATTTTTTCTTTTTTACAGTTTTCTGTTGAAGTCTGTCATTATCTAGAGAGACTGCATTCTCAATGGACATTTAAAAGTTTTTTCTATTTTCCACATTGCAGAGGTATTTTTCCTTTTGTGTTAATATGCAGGTTGCCATGTAGTGTGGTCTTTTGAGAGGTGTTGCCATTTAAGCCACCTGCCATCTGGATGATTTGATAGAGGCTTCTGGGTTGATTCAACTCTGTTTCCAGTAAACTGTTTGCGTTCTACATCTGGCATGGAGCAGCAGTCCATTTATACAAGGCTGTTAATGCGAAATGTTTGTCTGTCACCGTCCAAATATTATTGAGTGGCTCTTTCTTGGATACAGTTCAGTCTATATTTTTACGCATGTATGTCCCGTTTGAATGCCACAGCGTAATCACACAGAATCCGTGTTAATCCCAGGTGTAAAATGAAATATCAGCACTATATTAGGTAAATGTCTTTACAAATGTGACAATGTCACCAAAAATGGCATTTGGAAATGCCACATGTGCTACACTCACGTTAACAAGATTAAGGATATGCTTAAAGTTTATGGCTTTCAAGACTTTGAAGCTGAGAAAATGAGGGAAGACTTGCGAAATTTATCTTTTGGAAAAGATGAAATGAAGGATATATGCATGTAATTGGAGACATCATGCCATACATTGTTGCTACATTGTAGAAACAAAACCAATTTTAAAATTAACAGAATGATAAATGACCAAATTGCTCAATGATTAAAGTTATTATGTCAGTACATATCAGACTGGCCCTGTATGAGATCATTGTAGGTAGAAGTAGAATTTAAGCTTTTATTTTAAGGAGAAAACCCAGACTTGTTTTCCAAGCACGTAATCTGTATCTTCATTATGATTGGTCGTTTGTTGAAAAAAAAAAAAAAAAAAAAAGCAGTTGATGCAGAGCAACAATTTTAAAGTGGCCAAGGCAGAAGCGGCCAGGTTCACCCATACGGACGTCTTGTTTGTCTCATGTCAGGAGCTGGAGCTGACCTGCTCGAACTGACCTGCTCTGCTGTTGATCTATGTTTATAATAATTTGAGACACCGTACAGGATCTGTGTCATCATACCATACAATCTTATGATCAAGAAGTCACGTTTCTGTTCTGCTCATTGTGTTTAGAAGATGGAGTCATCCTCATGTCGCACACTCGCAGGTGTCTGTTCATTTCAACAAACACTGAGCACAGAGCTGTTCTATGTTCCCAAGTGTTTATTAGATCAAAATTTGATCAAGATTTATTAGACTCTATCCAGGAGCAAAAATCATCCTGTTTGAGTCTCAAAGTAATAACTTTCTGTGAGTGAAAGTGAGCCGAGTGCTTCCCAAGGCAGAAGACACACCATGCTACTTAAAAACATGTAGAATAAAGGGATGCACTGCATTCACTCACTGATCTGTACAGCTGTACAGTTCCAGCTAATCTTGCCCCTGTTGGTGGTTGGAATTTTGTCTGCCCATGACTGGAGGGTTCTGATAACCCCTAATTTATGCTCCAGCGAGTGGTGCGAGTCAAACTGGAGGTACTGGTCAGTGTGTGTTGGTGTACACATCTATGTTGATGTATGAGATGGCTGTCCTCCGTGATATGGACAGCACAGTCCAGGAAAGCAAGGATGTTGTCTTTCACATCTTTGAGTGTGTCTTCCCTCCAGGCAGTGGAAATATTCCCCTTGAAGTTTTTCCCACTTGACTACATTTCCGACTTAAACTGGGGGTTTTTCTCATCAATTTGACACAGTAAATTAAGTAAAAACTGGCTGTTGGAATGTTTTGTAGTTTTATTCAAAGTAAAATACAGCAATGCAGCAGTGACAGCCTTGAGTCTTCTTTGGAAGGATCTTAAAATCTTTCCACACCTTCCGTTCATGCTCAGCCAGGTTCGATTGTGAGCATCATTTTCAGGTCTCTTCAGAGACAGAGAAATAGGAATCTATGGGAAGCAACCACACAGTGGGGGAAAAAAAGTAACACAATTTTTTTTCTTAAAGAAAAACGTAGCCTGACACTGTGTATACATTCTAATGTGGGGGCCTCCTATGTAACTTGTTTTTACAAATTGCAGATGCGTAATGTGACTTGGGCTGGAGAAGAAATCTGTGAGAATAGTTTTTTTCTTTTACTTTAATCCCTGAGTGCTTTTGCATTTGTTAGAGGACTATAGCTGGTGGTGTAGAGAGGCACATAAATATCGATGATCAGCCCGTGGTGTGAAGGGGACCACTGGCATCTGAAGAAATATTGCCCCTCGTGGTCCAATAAACAGACCCTGTAGTGAGTGTCCAGTACTCTGTCTGCCATGGTAGTTCATGGATTTAGGGATTTTATTGGACTCCTTATAAACATCCCTAAACTAGGCTATGTACGCCAACGTTTCTATATGTTCTGCTGTAGCATCTATAGACTGATTTGATTTTGTCTTTTTCTAATATCAAAATATGTAGTTTTAAAGAAATTTCTGACAATTACATCCACATTTGATCTTAATTTAATACAAACACATAATATTTTGATTGTTAAACTGCTGTATCCAAAGTCAGAGGCTTAAGTATTTTCCTATTAATAAAGTGGGAAGTGCACAGAGTGGAGAAAGGGAGGATCAGAAAAAAAAAAAATTATGTTGCAATGTGGAAAAATAGCCAATCATTTTGCAAAGCTGTATCGTATTTGTAAATAATGGTTACTTACTGATTTACAGTAGGGGCAATAATACCACATTGCAGTAAAATGTGCATCAAATTTTCACCCTGTCTAATGCACACATTTTATAATATTGATTTAAACGAATCAATTGAAAAAGAAAAAAATGTTGTTACCCTTACCTTACCCAAAATATATGTTAAAAGTTGGAAACCAGGTAAATGACTTAGATTAAACAACCCCAAAATGAAGACGCTGGAATCTTGCACCCATAAATTCATCGGCAGAAATCTACCACCATCAGGCCTCTAAGGGCGCCACTGCATTTTACTCAGGCAGATTGAAATCCTGACATACAGCACATAATCTTCCAGAACAATCCCAGAGGAGGGTAATCCTGTTAGTCACCGCACACGCTCGCACACACTTGTGCGCCTGACCCAGTATACGCGCATGTACATCCATACATGTAAGCTCACATGCAGCAACATAAGACAAACGTGCGCTGAGCTGCGGACGTGCACACAGGCTTTTATCTCTCCCTCTCTCCCTCAATCTCACGCTCTCTTTCCTGCACACGCACACACTCAGTCACACAAAACCACATCTCGCACACACTCTCCCCAGTGTGCACACATGCCCACTGCTGTTTGGCGGCAAGTGCTCACTGACTCGCATACGGGCATATGCACCTGAGCAGCCAGACACACACACATCCCCCCTGGCTGGTGCCATCGCACAGTGAACTGTAACTGAAGGATGACCCTCTCACCTTTTAAAGTGACACAAAAGGCAGCGTGTCGCTGAGTGGGTGATTGCTTTAGTTCCCAGGTTTTTCATGGCCCTCTGTGTGAAACCACATGTGATTGCAGGGACACACCCTGATAGCGGCAGATTTTCTGCTGTCTGCCTGCGCAAAAAAGGGGGGGGGTGAGAGAATGGACAGCAAGTGCATAGTGAGAGAGACAGAATTAAGTTGCAAATAGTGAGGGAGGGATCAACAGGATTTGGAAAGAGAGGCGGATGAAAGGGAGGGAGGGAGTTGGAGGGGGAGGGCTTTGGACAAAGAGGGAAAGAGTTGGAGGGAAGACGAGATGGATGTGGAAAGAGAGGAGAGGAGAAACAGATGAGGAATGAACAGAGACCTGGTGTGTGGGCAAAAGAGAGGGAGGGAGAGAGAGGATCCAGGAGAGATGGCCTCTTTTATTTTCAGATGGCCTGGCTGTCTGGCGATAACACGTTCACTGTGACCAGTCACAGAGTATCACAGTGGCTTCACCTGCCAGCACTGTCCTTCTGCTCTCCTGTCAATCCTGCCACAGACCAGTAGTTTATATACACACACACACACACACACACACACACACAGTTCATTCTCTCACTTTCTGAAGCTGTCCCACCGAGGCAGCCTGCCACTCTTGGACAGTAATAAGATTCAGATCTGGCTCCTCCGCCCGTTCACCGTATGGATTTCCCTTTAATGACATTCTGAGGCAGATTGAGTTTGCTTTTGTAAAACAGAGGGCTTGAATCAGCAGAGAGAGTGAGAGAGAGCTGGAGTGCCATTGCCACTCTGCATTTTGCCACATATGCGTTTCTTCCCTTTAAACTTTATTCTAACAGCCCTGGTGCAGTGACACCTTGTACAGCTGGCCTGTCCCAGCTGGGATTTGCAGGTTTCTCTGGGTCGGACATAAAATCTCAGTATTCGGAGCACGCTGCAAGGGATTTGCGCTGTTAGCTTGGTTTGATATAAAGTGATGTTCGTTCTGTAAGCACCCCTGGGAGTCATGTGCTGTTCTCTTAAAATGGAACTCTGCAGAGTTTCAGTGGGCCTTCAGAGGAAAGGTTACTTAATGCAAACAGCTGGTTCGTGTGGTGAAGAGAATATTCTGCAGCCTCCTCTGCTGAAAAGAGCACAGAGTGAAATGGCTGTTCCATACTGTACCTGCAGCTTTCTGCAGCAGGACTGTATTGCTAATGAGCTGGCATTAAAGCTAAAGATGAAGCATCACATGAAGAAAATCCCCTAATTGATGAATGTTAAAATAAAGTTTTGTTCATAAACTGTAACTACAGTGGAAATTTTTCCCCTTGAAGTTTTTCCCACTTGGCTACGTTTCAGACTTAAACTGGGGTTTTTTCTCATCAATTTGACACAGTAAATGAAGTAAAAACTGGCTGTTGGAATGTTTTGTAGTTTTATTCAAAGTAAAATACAGAAATGCAGCAGCGACAGCCTTGAGACTTCTTTGGAAGGATCTTAAAATCTTTCCACACTTTCCGTTCATGCTCAGCCAGGTTCGATTGTGAGCATCATTTTCAGGTCTCTCCAGAGACAGAGAAATGAGATGCTGACCACCCTGGGAAACATTTTCACTCAGGAATCCTCTGTGTTTTTCTACATCCATCTTTCCCTCTATCCTGACTATTCTCCCAGTCCCTGATGCAGAAAAGAACAGCCCCACGGCCCGATGCTGCCAACAGCTGCCAACGTATTTGAATAAAGTGATGGTGTTAATGAGGTGCCTGGTTTCCTGCATAAATCCCGTTAGGAATTGTGACCAAACAGTTCAATCTTCATTTCCTCAGACCAGAAGATCTCAGCACTGATGGCTGTCCATTCTTACAGTTCTGTGACTCTCATTCATAGCGGCCACTTCTTGGGTAACTGATCAGGGACCAAGTCGCCGAATGGTCATTTTGGCTGGATGGACAGATCTAGGAAGAGTGTTGGTTGTTCCTGATTTCTTGCATTTCAGAATCATGGAGGCGACCATGCTCTTGGGCGCTTCTCAGTGCTGTACAAATTTTTTTGTATTCTGCCCCAAATCTGGGCTTTAAATTCAGAGCTAGATTTTTTTGTTGCTGGTTTGTTTTCCAGCAGTAGAGAGAGGCTGAAAAGCAATGTAAAGTTTACGCTGTCTTTAAGCTCTTCAAATATCACAGTTAATAATGCATGCACTCTTGTAAAACCTCGCCATTTGCAATGAAAGCAGGTTGTCAAATACCAAATTAGACTGGTAGCTGAGCTCATAACATTTTGCATGTAATTTGCTTCTTGAGAAAAAGCCCTCCTACCTCCTTTGTAGCAACCGTAATGAGTTCAATGAGCACTTGACTTAACTCGGCTTCAGTCGCCATAATGAGATAGCTGGATTACCTTTTGATGTCAGAGAATCCACTAATTAACAGATTTAACATGTTGCTCTTTGAAGATTTTTATGATTAAATTTCAATGTATAGAATATGGAACAATACTGGAATGAGTTTTAAATTTGATTGAACCGTTTCATGTCAAAACCAAGCAGCAGATCATTTGTGCATTTTTGTTGTGCAATTTCAGCTCCTTCTTTGGTGATTTTCTTCTCCAGCAGTGTCATGATTAGCCTTGACGTTACCTCAGAAATGTGGATGCTTCAGTGAATTTGCTGCCTTTACTTTTTCAGTAGCAACATCTTTCACTCTGTAAACATTACCACTCCTCCACCAGAAACAGTGAATAAAAAACACCAGTTAAAACTGAACTGTTGTAATAACTGCTCCAATATGGTCATTCCAGCAGGTGTACAGATAGCAACGCTCAAGGTGGCAGTAGAAGCTATAATATCCAAAAGGACTGATGGTCTCTCTTGTGTCTGAAGGCTACACGTATGTCAGGTTATTGTAAGAGAAATGTCAGTGTCAGCAGACGGAGAAAAGGTGGTGACTGATGGCACACGTGGGCTCCGTGCTGTAACAGAGGCAGTTGGCGGTGGTGGTGCAGCAGCTGCAAGAAAATGACGCTCTTTCCCTGCAACTGAAGGATTTTTATTAAAAGTCTGCTGGGGACTGGGCGAGACACAGTACACTCTCAGGCTTCTTAAATCACTTTTTCAAATTTAAAGTGAATACAATCTTTCAGCGAGAATCAGATGATGACATACTTGAACAGCTATTATGTTCATATAAAAGGCAGTGGTGCAAACTGCCTGTTGTCTGAGGCATTTTCTTTCCACCAGCAGCCCACTATATATATAATGGTCCACTTTTGCTTGTGTGAGATGTGTGTCAGGCTTGTTTGCCTGGAGGCTGTTTGGTTTATTTTTACTGGGGACTACACTTTCACCTCTACACTAGACTTTTCCAATTAATCATGTGTCTAGAGAAATATACTGTAAGCTCTCAGGAGACAGATGATTGTCTGTGAGATGCTGCAGTGTCTGCAGGCAGCCTGCATTCTTTACCCACACTGTGCTTTCACTTAGAGAACCAGTCACTGGTTTGCTTTGAGCTTTTGTTGTTTTATATTTTCCCGGTCAACTTGAATCACTTACCAGTTCGATCTCTAGATAAACCTCTCGTGAGCATACAGGTTGTGAAGAGCTGGCTGTATTTTCTAAAATCTCCGGTGTACATTTAGTGACAGGGTAGAGGAGGGATAGAAAACAAGAAAAAAATTTTATTAGAGCACTGGGAGAGTAGGAGAAATAGGATAATGTATGGGGCAGTGATGCCTTTCTTCAGGGCTGTCAGGGCTTTATATGCTCCCCGTCACGCTGCTCTGCGCTGCCTGATGACTTCATGGCCCTGAAATAGAGGTTTTCATCAGCAGAGACCTCCCTTGTCCACTAAACGATTAGACAGACAGTCATTTCCTTATGATTGCTGGGCGTTGCTCTGTAATCAATTTCAATGTTTTGGCCTAAGCGATGAGATGTGGTGGGTGGGTGGTTGGGGGGGGCTTGATGTTAAAAGGCTGCTTTCAACAAGACATCCCCTCTCCTTGTGTTATTTTCCCCTCACTCACTCTCTCGCTCTCTGTCTCTCTCTCTCTCTTATTCCAGGATAATTTCCCTGCAGGAAACCCAGAGCGACTCCAAGATCTGAAGTCTACTGTGGATCTGCTGACCAGCATCACCTTCTTCAGGATGAAGGTAGCACAGAGAAAGAGAAAGAGAAAGAGAGAGAGAGAGAGAGAGAGAGAGAGAGCGAGAGAGAGAGAATTGTATGGGCAGCAAACAATCTGAAGGGCACCGGGGGCATGACATTTAATTTAAGAGATATTTAAAGAAACATAAACATTTTAATAAATGACGATGGAGCACGACAGTAAGTAACCTCTGTAGATCTCTAAAGTAGGAGCCAGTTCTAATCTCATCACAGAACTGCTGCGCCCTTGAGTGAGTGACGGAGACACCTTCAATACACAGCATCTGTAAAATCTGCTTTACATAAACCCAGGTTGATTTTAGGCACGTTCCATATTGGTGAAATCGATTGAGACTCATAACTCCTGAAAACCTGTCCATCTCAACACCACCGACATTACGAGCCCAAATAATTCAAGGATTTATTGTTGCACAATTTCTTGAGTGGAAGCTGAGGCGTTGGGGTTGTGTTTGTGTAATGTGTGTCGACCTGCACACCGCAGTCAGCCTCTCTGTTTAAAACACACCCAGCTCTGTCTTGTTTCCCCTCCCTCCCTCCCTCTCCCCCAGCAGTATACTGACTTGCTTCCCGCTACATGAAAAGCTTGACTCCGTCCAGTTTTTTTGGTGGGAGTGGGGGTGTAGCGCCAGAGCACTGTGCACTGAGGCATAGCTAAGATGGCAGCTACGAGCGAAGGAATGAAAACTGTCACTTTATGTTACCAGAGCTTTCACTCTGTGCCATGCCCATGCCGGCCTTTACTGTGTATATGCAACGCTGCTCACACACAGGAGCTACAGTGAGTGTGGGTACACAGTATAGTGCACAGGCACCTGAATGCCAGTCTGGCCACATGTCAATTATGGTATACATTATGGATGCAAAAAGGTAGCTCCTCTTTCTATCAGGAAGTTATATCCTTGTATTAATATTTCAAACATGTAATATGATATGATTGCTTCATCACACCACTGATTGATGGCACTATGCATAAAAAGGCATTAAAGATAAAGTGACTCTCATTGATTTGAGTTGTTAACATCATGTACAGTTTTTGAGTGATTTGTTATATAGTATAAATCACTGTAAGACCTAGCCCTGAAAGCCTGCATTTTAATCGTGTGTGTGTGTGTGTGTGTGTACATTTATGTCTGTGCAGGTGCAGGAACTCCAGAGTCCACCAAGGGCCAGTATGGTGGTGAAGGACTGTGTGAAAGCGTGCCTGGACTCCACTTACAAATACATTTTTGACAACTGTCATGAACTGTACAATCAGCTCCTCGACCAGGTAAACGGCTCCCACATTCATTGCATTGACCTCGTGAGAGTTGGACTTGTGTTACATGGGTAAACAGAAGGAGTCCACAACAGCCGCTCATGTGCCATACACAAACTGAATCACTACCAGAGACTTGAGACTACATCTTGCAAATGCAGTGATTCACACACCGAACAGCGTGACACTTCAGCACTTAAAGGTTTTTTTTCTCCATGAGCCTGGGTCAGTCTGCTGTCAGCCACGCTGTGATGACGTACGTTTTTCACTACAGCCTCTCAGCAGGGGTTAGCAACGTTTCGGTGCTGTGCTTCCACCACGGCCAAGCCCGTGACGGTCTTGTTCCTGTCAGCAGAGCTGTGTGACTGTGCCGGTGATTAGAGAGAAAGACTTTTTAAAGCCTCTCCAAATTCAGCTTGCCCTGCTTTTGCATCTTTCACGTGAGTCTCTGTGGTTCGCCGTTGAGTTAGCTGCTTCCAGAAACAAGAGGGATGCTTTTATTTTGAAGAAGGTTTAGGAAATGCAATTAGTTTATCATTAGTTAGCAATCACTCAGCTGTTCAGTTGTTTTGTACATATTCTTTGTTACGTGCTCAGTGGATCAGTTTATATGATATGATGACACGAAAATCCTGTCCTGCTTATCTTGAGGTGCTTTTCATATTTTCTGGTCCGTAGCTCAAGTAATCCTGCAACAAATGTTGCGGAATATTAATGCAAGATACATATGGTGCATATAAGATGCATATGGGGTTTCTCTGCCACCTTTTCAGTTTTATTCTTTTTTTCTTGTTGTTGCTGTGGTTGTTTCTTTCATTTGGCCGTCGTCGTCATGGCTTCCCCCAGTTGGAACGGCGTAACCCAGCTCACTACTCGCCCATCCAGGGCAATCAGCACTGAAAATGAAACAAACATGATTTACACTTTTTCTAACAAGAGAAGTTGTATTTTTATGGGAAGTACACACAGGTTAATGGCTGTCAAACTGAAGAAAAATGTCAGCCAGTGTGTTCATTGTTTTTGTCAAGTGTCTTTGGTGACACCACCTGCATGTCTGCATCTTGTTTGAGTGTGAGCAAGAGCTGCCTGGCTTTAATGACAGCAGCTCACAGCATACCTGCCCTGCAGATTTATGCAGTCACATTTAATGTAAAAACTTAACATTTGGTAAGGAGCCATGTAAATAGGCATGGTTGTTGGGTGTAGTCAGGATTTAGATTGGTGATGTAGCTTGCTTGGAAGTCATATGGAAGAGTACCTGGAAAAAAACAGCTTTTAATTACCAGCAGACCTTAAAAAGTCAGCAATATTGAATAATTAATAGTGTTATTCCAGTTATTACACCAGGGTCACTGCTAATTTATCTTAAAAGAATCCAGGAATCCTCCTTCACCTCATGTGTCGATATGGTATCACCTTCATCCTGTCACAAATCTGAAAACACACATTTCCATCCAGCTTCAGAGTGTTCTGTGCTGATGCATGACAATGCCAGGAAAATATAAATGCAGTCCAGCATGGCTGGAAATCAGTGGGCTATATATCCTGACCCACATCTAATAGACAGTAAAAATATACATGTCTGCAGCAAAATTTGCATGAGGGACCTTCTATGAAAGAGAGTCCACAGTGAATAGCAGTATAAAAGCAGCCAAGCGTCAGTGTGTGTTTCATTACCTGATGCAAATCTCTGCTGTGTAGGTTTTTTGTGTTTTTGTTGAGGGTTTTTTTGCTCCACTGACTGGAAGGATAGTGTATGAGCACACAAAGTAAGGATGACAAGGATGATGCATGAAAAGTTGTATAACTGGCATGTCATGAGCAGCTGGAGACATATTCTCAATCTGAGAACTCATACTCACTTATTATTGCTATTACTGTTCTATTCATGCACACACAGCATCACCCAGACCTCATTTATGGTTTGCTACTTCGAACACATGAATATTCCTGTGTGCTGGTTTACTTGCTTTGGCCCTGCCTGAGTAAATAATCAGGCAACAGGCAGCTGCGCCTGCTTATTTTATGGTTTACTTCCCAAAGAGAATGGCCTCCACACCACGGTAGATAATGTCTTCTTAGGTCATAATGGGGTGCAATCCGCTCAAAAGTTGAATAATAAGCTTCCTTTGTTTAAGCAGCCTGAGGGGTTGTTAGCAATTACCACACTGGAGAGATATACACTTTTGCTAATTACAACTTCGTCCACCACCGTTTCCCAGTGGACAGCCTCTCCATCACCTTCTCCTCCAAGGCAGAAGAAAGAGACATCAGCTTCACCCGAAGCAAACCTTGCTGTGGCTAAATTATGATGTTCACGTACGCTAGGTAGCATTTGACTCAGAGGATAGAACACCTTTCAGACCCTCATTCTCCTGTTGCTAACAATGACTGAGTGTGGCAACAGAAGAGCTGACGTGGTGTCCAGGCAGGCAGTAAAATATCCCAGCCAAAGCAAGGCATCTTGCTTTACATAACAACAAAGCTCTCTGGCTGGGCATAAAATGACTGTGGGAGAATCGGCAGGGAGAATCTAGTTTAACAGTTTCTTAAATCTTGGCAGCATTTAAAAAGAAGCAGAAATGGCAAGAGGTCAAATAAATTATGGAAAAGAGCAAAAAGGAAAACCATAGTTTTCTTGTGGCTCATTGAGTGTGAAGCAGGTTGGAGCTCATGGATCTATGAAAAATGTAAACACAGTGGCAAGAAAATGTAAGTGAAAAATTTGGATTATCCTCCTTTGTGTATAAACTCAACTCACAATATGCTCAGATCTTCATCTAAGTTACAATTATGAACAAACAATTGATTTAAACTCTTGTCCATACTAAAAACACCATTCAAAACTTCACAGCGTAGGTTGCAAAAACTGTGTGAACACCCCAGGTAATGACACAAATGAATGCTAACAGGAGTCAGAAGGTATAAAACCTGGAGTCCAGTCAATGAAAGCATGAACAATTAACAAGAAAAGTAGGTCATTCCAAAGGGGTCACTGATTTTTTTCTTTCCACTCTATATATGCACACATGCTCATGCATTATGCAAATACTAATGCAAGCAGAAGCAGTCCGGTTCGGACGAGCGAGCTTGGTGTTTGCTGACAGGTGTGCACAGACAGGACTCTACTGTGACTGTAACTACACACTACACTACGACTCCGCTTGTTCCTGAGTGTGCGATTCAAATTGATTTGATAACCATCTCTCTCACTGACATTATCTCGGATATGCCAACAGTACCCATGAGGTCAGTGGAACTGTGTCTGAAGGAGTTGTTTGATTCCAGAGCATCTATCTTTCAGAGGATATTTCCTCACATGCAGCGTGTACATTCACTATTTTCGCTGCACCTTGAACTGCATTGCAGCAACTTAATTTCTGCCCACAGCTCTATCTCTTGGGAACTTGATCACATTCTCCAAGAGCATCCTTCACTCAGAGAATCTGTAATTTGTGTCACGTTGGGAGAATTGATGAGGAGGCAGTCGTATGCAAATGCCGATCTCACCCACACAGGCACCGAAAGTGCTCAGCTATAAACATAAAC
This sequence comes from Psettodes erumei, assembly GCA_016785225.1. Classification (NCBI taxonomy): domain Eukaryota; kingdom Metazoa; phylum Chordata; class Actinopteri; order Pleuronectiformes; family Psettodidae; genus Psettodes; species Psettodes erumei. Next base: position 1,462,068 of record JAFBJZ010000457.1, read on the forward strand.
CACTAACTACCCTCTGGAAGAGAGATACGCCGCTATGAATATTTCTGCCAGCACCAACATTACATTGTGCACCGGATGTGGTGGGACTACAATGTGATCTAAGTTCAGTACAGAATTCAAATAGCATTGAGTGTAGCCCCTGACTGTGTTGCTCACTGTAAAAAAAAACAAACAAACAGCAGACTACTTAATCATCTTTTAAAATTTCGTTTGCGCCTACTTGAGGTGAATAAAGAGAAGCACTACACTACCTTTTTGAGGTACATCCAATTTAGCAGGGATGACACAACCTTCAGTGTCCTTCTTACATGCACACAGCTACGCACGCACGCAAACACACACACAAAGATACACGCACAGGCAGGTTTTACATAGCTAAATCAACTTCTGCAGAGACACTTCATTATTCATGTCTCCAATTTAACAGAAATTTACCTTGCTGCCCCCCCCGATGGCCCAGCCCTCTCACACCAGGCTCCTCTCTTTGAAGTATGAATCACTATTCTAATTTCATAAAGTGTGCATTAGGGGCCAAAATGGATTGCAGGCCTGTTTCTTAGATCTTTCATCTGAACTCATACTGGTAACCACTTGTTGATAAACTGCCCAATACAGAGTTCAGGTCCTGTGTCTTACGAAATTCGGTATTGAAGCTCCGTATTGGAAACCAGTGCATTTTTAATGTGTTGCCACATAGCAAGCATAACTGAAAATGCAAATCACAAAAGCATGAGTCTTTTGATCAATATGATGCTTGAGAGGGAACCTCCCTTGCGATGAGCAGTAAGTGCTTTTCATGAACTATGTAGCCCACAGGATGACTGACTTTTGTAGCCCTTTTGCGACTGATCAAAGCAGCGAACCCTGGGTTGACGTGACGGGCTGTAGCAGCATCAGCCCTAAGCCCTATGTGCGTTTCTTGTTCTTGCGAGATTAAATCCTGCGGCTCCTTTCAGCAAGACATTCCACAGCATTCCCAGATATTTAAACCGAGAATCAACATCATCAAACCCAGGTTGATTATTGTAGGAATTGATTACATTCTAAGGATTGTGTTGAGGATAAATGGAATCATGTTGCCTTTCCATTTCCCCAGCTCTCCCTACATCTCCTCTGTGTGCTGCACCAAAGTCAATACGCTGAAGGTTGTTCAATAATTCAACTTAAATTATTCATAACTGACTTGAACATGCTTCATTTTTCAACACATTTTTCCATTCAAAAGAAAAGCATTTTGTTCCAGTCAAAATTACACACACCAATAAGAAAATGTGTATCACTGCCTCCTTTTGGGAGGGAGCATCCCCAATGTCTACATTCATAGCTACTATTTGTCAGTGTGAGTGTGCATAAGTGTGTGGGTGTGTCTGTTTATGATCATGTCTCTGTATGACACAAAGCTGTCAGAACGGCTGAGTTTGTTCCAGCATGTGTACTCACTCAGTCGTCTCTGTGTGTGGCCTTCCTCATTTTTCTGGGGAACCTGTGGGTGGCGAAGTGATAGACCCTGCCAGTTTACTTGCTGATTGGAGATCAGTGTGATCGCACTCGTGGTGCATGGAGGGAACATATGGTAGAGTCAGAGAGCAGTTGTAGGTTCAACACCTGAATTACATTCTGTACGTGCACCATTTCCTTTGAACTCCTCATGCGTGTGAGGGCGATTTCAATCCTGCAGACATGAAAGACTCACTAACAATGATAAGCGCTATATTCCATAATCTCAGAATGTAAACACGTTCAAAGGCTCAACTGAAGTCTGGTAACCACGGCTCATTAAAAGTTTTTCAATTAAATAAACTGCAAGTAGAGTACTAATAGCATAATTGCATCATACATGATAGACATTTTAAATGCTGTACAGAACGTACTATAAAAATACACTCATAGGTCAGCCCAACATCTTAGTTTGTCTTTCTGCTTCTGATCAAAATGTTTCTCATATTTATCGGATCCCCCAGTGACCATGTCTTATCATCCTGATCTGTCTTCAGGTTCTAACCATCTTAATTTCCTCCTCCACAGAGCCGGAAGCAGGACATCCCCCGTGAGGAGCAGGGTCCATCGATAAAGAACCTGGACTTCTGGCCAAAACTCATCACTCTCATAGTGTCTGTAATCGATGAGGACCGGACGGCTTACACCCCAGTCATAAACCAGTACGTACTTTATTATGCCATACGTGCCTTTTACCAAGAAATCTGATCAGACCCCATCAAACTGCATTTAACTGGTAAGCAGTTCAATATCCTGTTTACGTATACAGTGTTGAAAGGGTAAACACTATATGTAATTACCATTACCATTACCACTATTTAAATTATATTCAACTATAAAATTCCATCCTGAAAACACACTAACATAGTGATAGGCGCTGTGCTTTCACTCCAAAGCTTCATTTGGTATGATCTGATGTTTTGGGGGAGAGAATAATTAGATTTAGAGATTTTTGGTATGGTATAATGAATAATAACTATTATTTTTAAAAAATAGAATGTTTACTTTTTTACATGATTTACATGATTAAACAGATGAGGAGAGAAGTCCTTAAGTAATCACATCGTATTCATTCATTTTTCAAGAATGTATGAGAGAAAAAAAAAATGTTTTTACTAATTAAATTAGCACAGTGTAGCATATAAAGGTTGTGACGCAGCCACAGAGGCCAGCAGCGAAAAATGCTTTGTTTGTTTGGGGAGCCGCACTATAGATGGATGAAAGGGGAACACAGTGTTGCTGAATTATATAACAGATGTGAGATTTCTTTGTAAAAAAAAAAAAAAAAAAAAGAAGGGGGGCTGCTTGTGGTGGTGTCGTTGAGAGAGACGTAAGGCATTTGCGTTTCTGTCCTTCAGATGATGTGGTTCATAAGATGAAGTAGGTGATGCAACCCAAAGAAAATGCAGCAGAGCTCACGGTAGATGAAATGAGATGAAGAATATTTTTCTTTCTGCCACGCTCACATATCCTCTCACACTTTCGCCTCCCCCCTTTTTCCTTTTCTCCTTCCTCTTGCTGATTTACAATGCTTATTAAGACTCTGTTTATGCCCAGAGCTTTCTTTCCTATGCTGTCTAATGATAGATTTGCAATATTCATGTCCATTTCCTCCACATTCCGCTGGTCAAGTTCCAGGGTGACAGCATCGGAGATGCTTTTTCACAGTAAACCCAGGAGTGGACTTGATGTCTTTAAATAATGGGAGCTGGCACCAGAAGTAATAAGATATTAGATAGAAAAGATATTAGTCTGTTTTTCTGTGCTTCTAATGGTTACATGGGAATTTACTGCAGAAATGTTCAGACTCATCTGCAGATTCTGGAATTGGGTGCCCCAGTTGTTTTTAAAACTGTAAAGGATAAAAAGCTTGGGCGATTATTCCCAGAAATACCTCAGATTGCAAAACACATCATTTATTCCACCTAATAGAAGTAGATTGTAAACCAAGATGTTACATCCACTCTTGCCACAAAGGATTTTCATTATCTGCCTCTCCTACTGTAGCCTACTAGACTGAAGAATAACCAAGGTGGAGAAAAAGATTCTGAGAGTGATAGAGATGAAAGAGGACACAATTCTTTTTTTTTTTTTTTACTCCAGTTGCCACTTGGAGCATAAATCCCCTTTCTTGTGTCAGTGTTTGTTCCTTCATGCCACAAAAGGATACGCCAAAGCTTGAGAAGGGGAAAAGAAAGTGCTTGTACAGCGCGTTTGTTTCTATGGGAGCGTCCTGGCTGAGCAGGTGATTACTGCTTCAAAAGAAATCGGCGGACAAATGGGTTTATTGTCGGAAAACAAGGCGGTCTCCAGCAAAAACTAAAATGTTTCCAGATAAATTGAACTTTCTTGGGCCAGGGCTTCGTCATCTATAAAAGTCCTCCCATCACTGTCTGAAGATATGGATAATTAAATCATTGACACCTCAAGTTGACTGAAAATCTATAGGCATTCAAAAAAGCAGATTACTTGCCAAATAGGTTACCACCCTGCGGCTCTGTCCTTTGCTGTGTCATTTCCTTTTGCCCTTTTATCTCATCTTTAAGCCCCGGGTGTGCGTCTCTCCCATTCTGCCCCAATTCAACCAGGTTTGGCAATGACAGGGGATTATTACAATATGAGGTTCGCCAACCATGTCTTTTTGCACATATGTGAAGTCGTTTCTTAGAGATCGAGGCCAGGCCACCCACTCGAGCGTTTCATTATATGAGAAAAGAGTCTGATTGGAATCCGCTTTGATTCCACCAGGTTTCCACAGGAGCTGAACGTGGGCAAGATAAGCGCTGAGATCACGTGGAACCTCTTTGCCCAGGATATGAAGTATGCAATGGAAGGTCAGTAGTGCTGCTGATCACACAATCATCTCCTGCTCGAGGCCGTGTGTGTGTGTGTGTGTGTGTGTGTGTGTGGAAGGCAGTGAATGAGACCTGAAGATTAATGACATAAATTGATTGATTGACTGCAAAGAATAATAGGCAGCACTTTAGAATAAGGAGCACCACAATCTCCTTCCTCTGTTACTACACAGGGGTACGTTTCAAGTGTGACTTGTGTGTTATATCTCTGTGCATCTGAGCGCTGTTTATCGGCCGGTGTCACGGCATTGTTTATCGGCTGTGTCTGGCTGCGGTCAGCTCCACTGCCTATCTAGATTACATTTTCCTAATTTCAGTCTATTGATTACTGCAGAGAAACTGGAACTTCTTGTAATCAAGATAAACAATTGATCAATGGCACATTTAAAAAAAACAAAAAAACAGGGTTGCTCTTGTGTGTTGATGTGTAACTGTGTATACATGTGTTTGTGTAGTTTAGGAGCCATGTGGTGCAAGTGTTTTCATAAGTAGCATAAGATTAAAGAGCAATTTAATGGTTCAAGTGATTTTCAAAACTTGCCCTAATTGTAGATACAGAACAGCCATTATAAAAATTTTACACATGCTCATTTGTGTCATTGTTATGGCCTCATAAACATGGTACTTCATTTACTATAGCACAATATATATGTATATTGCAATTACTATAAGAATTGCCTGCAGTGTGCAGGACCAAGGTGTGAAAAGGGGAATTTTCCTTCACATGAAGGAAGTGATTTACAATCTGTAATTTAGCACGGACCAAAATAATCAATCAATTTCCTCCACTAACACTAAACAGCCCAGAGTGTTCATAAGTCATTCCGTGGCAGCTATGTAGTGCTTAATCTAAACAGAAAACATGCCTAAACTGTAAGTCACATTTAGTCCTCTTGTAATCTTTAATAGTATAGGTTTTTGTCAGCATGAGTGTGTCTTTCTTCAAAGGAAGCAGAGAATCGCAGTGATCAGGCAAAAAATCCCAGATCTGCTCTGTTGGCAAAAAGACAGATGTTCTTCGATATACCGTGGATTTTGACTTCAATCCCCACCGCCCCCTCTATCCCCAACTCACCTCTCAAGAGACAGCAGAAGGCTCGAGGAGGTTGTTGAAAAAGTAGCTGTTTTTTTCTTTGTAGGTTGGAGACTTCTGGATCAAACCCCACAGGATATCAGGATATATGGTGGGGAAGTGAAATGCAGAAGGGAATTAATGGGACTGGGGCTATGACTGAATGTTAAAATGGCTGTGTGTTTGCACTTAAAGACTCAGCAGGGTAGTGACCCGGGGTTATGACTGTGTGAAGGTTTGCTCTCTAAGTCAGACTTTATCTGTAGAAAATGCTTGCGTGCTGCTGAGTAGGATACAGTTTTTTATTTTTTTTTATTTTCATGTAGTCTTTCTGTTTGATTTCAATTTACTTTCCAGTTAGTTTTATGAGGAATTGGCTGCTTTTAGTTTTTATTTAGATTATATGTTAGCTTCAGTTTTTCAGGTACTATGAGGGAAAGCCTTGATTTCTGCAAGGTGAAAAGGGTAGTATGAAATAATGCTTGACATCAGTAGAATTTACAAAACCTTTATTTATTGCTTAAACCTCCATATTGTGCAGTCATTTCATTCTTGTATGCCATGATCCATAAACACTCCTTGACCCACAGCAGAGCACAGTAATTAACACTCAGAGCTGAATCAAGAGCAAAACTGAAACTATTCTGTGTCAATAGCTAGAATATGAAAATGAAAAACTTTTGGAAAATGTGAACCTCTAACAACAAGGTAAAATCCTTGAATGTTAACCTGTGTCACATATTCTCAGACTAAATGAGCTTAATGTCAAAGATGCACTCTCTCAACTATCTACTGTATCTTTGCTTATATCTATTAGGCCATGGGATGAAATGCTGTTAGGTCAGAGGTGATGATGAATTGGGTGAAGATGACGCTTAGCCGGAGAATTTGTTGGACTAACACACACGCACACACACACACACACACACACACACACACACATATATACCCCTGCTACCACATATCTTAGTTAAGTATGTTCTTCTTAATCTTGAGGATAACTAAAGAGAAATCCTTGCCTGATTTGTCAGAGCAGACAGAGGAATCCCACGCACAGAGAAGATGGGCCGCATAAAATCTTGGGAGTCGGGGATGCTGAGTAAATCTAAAGCCACTAGGGCAGTCCTTGGATAAATACCAGCCTTAGCCCTCCGGAAATACAGTGGGTTGTCATAGACAATTCCTTGGATCTCATCCATGCATCATCTCATTTGATAGAGTGTTCATGACATTATTGCCTGACCTGCTCCCTTCCAGGTGGGATGGAAGACAGGGAGTATCTCTTGTGGGCATAGGGCACTGGTGATGCAGCGTCTCTGGCCCATTTTCATCTGTGGTTGGATGAGACTGTCCTGCTCGGCCCTGTGCAAATAACTGTCTGCAAAGATTTCATTTTTGGTGAGTGCAGAGCAAATGAAACCCTGGGCTTAGCAGGCTCCTGCTACAGTGGCTTTGAAGCTGACAAAGCCAGCAAAGTGATTTCTCAGAGATCTCAGCAGCAATTGAGCGGTCGGCCTGCAGTGTTAAAAGGCATGGCACAACGTGGGGCAGTGACTGGTTTTCATTCTGGAGCTGGTCAGCGTGAAGGGCTCAAACAAGCAGATTTTTTAGATTTGCCTCTTCACTTGGGAGGAGAGCGTTCATACACAAGTCCTCCAGCACCGGATTAAGTTCTCTGTTTCTCTCCAGCAGGCTGTTAACTCTGGCAGAGCAGGAGTTTCAACCTGTGCTCTAACAGTCAGCAGAACTGTTGGAATGAAGCAGGGTCGCACACAGTGTCAGTGAACATTTGAAACACTGCCAGCTCACACTCGTGATGCTCCTATGTGGCAGCACACCCTGTGCTCTTGTGTGCAAAGCATTGAGGTGAGGTGTGAGGATGTTGTTCAGCTATCTGACTATGATCTTACATGAGCAGTCTCCTGCACCCTCAACTTCAAAAACTTTTCGTTTGCCTCTCAGGTGAACTTTAAAATTGGCTGGATTTTTTCCCTTTTAGCTTGATCCCACAAATGCGCCTGTCGCTCTTCATCAGGCAGTATTTAATTCTGTCTACTACAGCTTCATAGATGAATCCACTGTCACGAAATCCTGTTTGCACTTCAAACATCTTTTCAGCTTAGTTCTCATTTACTTTAATAACAACGTTTTACATTTGACTTGGGTGTAGAAGATTACCATTCCCAGCATTTTGTAAATCAGATCAAATACTAGATCACGTGTCTAGAGTTGTGTGGGGTTTCCTTATCTGTCGGGCCCCACCGTAACATTTAAATTGAGGCAACATTGTTTTTCATACAAATCTCACCTTGTCCAATTTGAACCGGTGAATCGCATCGGTGTTGACTTATGGGTGTGATATTCACTGCTTTAATGATGACAAAAGAGGCAGGGGGAAAGTGATAAGAGACGCCGGGTGATTTGACTGAGGTCAAAGATTAGAAATGCCACATCATAACAGAGGGTATCTCAGGGCAGTTTTCATATCGAGCAGGTTTAGACCATATTCTCTGCAATATTATCGTGATTTATCCTCATCTACACGGCACATACTTGCCGTTATCTCCTTACCGCACCATCTTGAGTTACCATGGCAACCAGGCGCCAAGCGCATCGGCTTGATATACTCACACATGCATATAGGAGGGATATACATTCTTTACATGCAATGTAGAGTATTTTTACATGAGGTGGTGTAAAATGTGATCTGTTATTTTTTACCCAGAAATGCATACAGAATGCGCGTTGAATATAAATACTAAATGTGCCCATGCATCAGATTTTAATGAGATGTTGCGAGGTGAGGTGTAGATTCACTGTGTGTTCGCACACGGATGTGCATTTCAGTGGCGGGGTAATGAGAAGCTGTAAGGCAGCATGTCCGGTTCATGTGAATGGAGATTTATATAAAATTGCTGGTCCTAATATTGTTTTTTGCACAGTTCCATCTGTGTCATTTTAAATATTCACCATATTCTTTTAAACTTGGCTTCATCGTCACCTCTCTGTCCTTTTAAAGAGAAAAAGCATTTCGAGACTAGTTCTTCAATGCACCTTGTATCATCAGCAGCACTTTCATAAACTGTGTCTTCATTTGCATTGTCAGAACCGTGCCGTCAGTTTGGTATGTTGTGCTGTACCATAAACCAGTAGATTTTGCACATTCACACGCTTTGTCCAGCGAGTGATTTGAAGATAATAAACAACATTACTCTCATACTAATGTATTATTTGCAGGTGATTACAAGGCTGTGATGCTGTGTTGTGCTGTTTTACTGAACAGATTGGTTTCATTATAGTGCAGTAATTATTTAGATCATTTATCTTTCTGTGTGAAGGATAATATTCACAGTTAAGTAAATAAGTAAACAGATCGAGACAGAGAGAGCAAATATGGCTCTTTGTTTGCAGGTGTGGATATCTGAGTGAGGGCACCTGGGCATGTGCCCACCCAGGGTGCTGCTGACTGCTGTCACAGCAGGTTCGGGCAGCGTGTGCGTTTGTGTGTATGCGTGTCTCATTTGCCAGAGGGCGTCTGTGTTACAAAAGGAGACAAGAAGCACGGGGGCACTCAGTCCCATATACGCGCTCTGTGGCTCCGTGAGCCTGAACGCTCTTCCCCTTCTTTGGCTCCTCATGCCCCATCGTGTCAGTACATCACTGCCCGCCCACAGCGACACGTGCCAGGAGGAGGACATGTCTGCAATGTCCCTCCAAGGAGCACTTTGTATGAATTATTGCTCATTTCTTGTTGGTTCCTGCTGGCTGCCGGAGTTCTACGTTCGGTTTGGTGGAGACGGTCCGGTCATTAAATGAAGGAAGGTTCGACAGCTCATCAACCATTTAACAGTATGGTGCGAATGTGCAATCTGTAGGATTCTGGATAGACTGTAAAACAACCTGAAAAACAGATGGTGCCAGTTGAAACTTGGTAACTTTAGATGAAGCAAGAGTCCACTTTAAGTTTTCATTCTCTGTATTACTCACAATTAATATCCTTTGTATGTGAATGGAGTGCATTTTTGTTGGAGCGTTAGGGTTGGGGTTTTTGTTGGTAGAATGTGATGATTTGCATCTTTCAAATGATTGGATGTATGATACTTTGACATTATTATCTGTCTATCCTGCCTATTATATGTCATTTGGATAATTATAATTATCTGTTTATCTGTCTAACCCTATTAACTCTGTTGGAGATGCACTTTCTATTATCAAAAACTATTTCACAGTTGAAAATACACTTCATGGCAAAACAGAACTGCTTAAATTTTAGCCTGCTTGTATTGCAGTAAAAAAAAAAAAAGAAAGTCTATATTGAATTGTATATTAGTGAGATATTAGGCCTCATGAACATTCATATTGTTTCATGCTACGCTGGATGGCAACAGGCTCTCCCAAATGAGAGTGGTGCAACCAATGAATTCTCTATGGAGAACTGATAACACTGACATGCTGACTAATACGTGCAATGTAAGCTACCATTATCCAAATGAAGGCTCAGTGACTTTGAATGGAATACTTCTTACAAGTAAAATATACTTAGGTTTACTTTTGTTTGAAATTGCAAAAATCTGCTGTGAAGGGGGACAAACACATGCATGTGTGTGGCACACGTGTAGATGTCTCGCAAACATGAATGCGATACTGTGGAAAAAATGTTATGAGCAATACAAAAGCTGCAGAAAAGTGCATGAATGGGCTTTAGAATGTATTTGTATGCGAGGTAATCTTTGTAATGTACTGTGTATGCTCGTACACACATACACCCTGCAGAGTATATCTTAATACACACACATACAGTATGTGTGTATTATATTTACACAGTGAATGACAATGATGGCAGAGTGAAAGAAATCCTGAGTCAGTCCAGGTTGGTGCTTGTCTTTCTCATTCAGGCAAACTGAAGTAATTCAGAGTGACCTGTTTACATAAGAAGGCACAGAGAACTGGCAGGGCGGCTGACAGAGACACCCTGAAGGAGGCAGGCCAGAATGTCCTGCTTTGTTGCTCTGTGTTTCTTCATTTGTGTGTGTCTTGTGCGTGCAGGCATGTTTGTCTGTGCTTTTTGTGCGGCCGCACATTTGTGCAAGCGTTCAGTTGTGCAAGTAAGATAGAAAGAAAGCAAGAATGAATGAGAATAAAAGAGGATTCTGTGCGTGTATGTCTGCGTGTCTGCGTGCACGCGTGTGCATGCGCATCACTTAATGAAGTCTTTGATGCATCCTCTGCTTCCTGCTCAGAGGCCTTCGGTGCCAGTGTTGGTGCAGAAATGGGTTCTGCTAATTTTAGCATCTCTGTGTGGATCTCTGAATGTGTGAGAGGGAGACGGAGAAAAAGAGAGAGAGCAAGAGAGGAAGAGAAAAGAGAATAGATAAAATACGAGAGAAAACGAGGAGGGGGATGTGAGAGAATGAATGACTATGCTTGACTATGTTGTAGCTGGACTCATTCACTTTTTTCAATGTCCAATGACAGACAGATGGTCACATGTTGTTGTTTTTTTATTTTTGATATTTCAGAAGAAAAGTTTCATTCAGAAAAATATCAGCAGATCTCCTGTGTTACCTAAATCAATAACAGTTTCTCGGTAAAGGCGTAATATCAATAACTTCACTATGTTTTGGCTACAAAAGGATGCCTTATCAAGAGGTAAAAGTAGCAATACTTGAGACTTGAGAATACTGTGGTGATGAAGTCCTACAGTGCATGCTGTACAGTACATCTACTGTATAGCTGTTTAATGACCATGGTCTCGGAAGCATGTCATTAAAGATCCAGTGCTCCTGCAGTCCATTAACTCATCTTCAGCCTGCTGGAACAGCTTCACTCCACAGAATATTTTAATTGAATTTCAATTAACGTACCTCAGCAGTGGGAGTTTTGTTTCCACAGAAAGATGCTGTTTATGGGAATGAGCCATGGCTATAGGTCACGTGTTGCAGTGTGACTTTAATAAGTTTGTTCTATAACTGCTTGTCTCTAAGGCCTCTTTGCAGTTTTAGCGTAGTACTGCACATTTAATGCTACTCTCTCTGTACCCTAACTAACGACTTATGGCTTTTTATATTGATAGAATTTATAAAGAACTGAGGTCCCGTTCAAGCCTTGCAGGCATTGCATTAATGACATACATAGATCTCATGAATTGCTTGTTAAATTCTCACCCTCATTAAATGCAGAGATCCACTTTCATGAAGTCTTTTACAAACATGAGGGTCCTGTTAACACCTTCTTGAAGAAATCCTTGTACATTTTTTTATTTAATGTGTTTTAATACAGTTGAATGAAAATACATGTAATTATAATTGATGAACACATTATGTGAGATTTTAGTTGTGTTTACCTTTGTAGTTTCAATTTCTGTAAAAAAAAACAAACAAACAAAAAAAAAGCCCAACAACACAGTAATGGTGACTCACTATACTGAGGAAGAGTGGACTCTTACATAAGTGAGTCATGAGTTTTGGTGTGTCCTAATGCATTATATGTTTGAGTCACATCTCCAGTAGTTAGTGTCTCTGTGGGCTCTGGTGTTATAGCAGAGCTGTGTCAGTAGGTCCTGTGATACAGCTTAGGAAGTCCTTTGACAGAACTGGGTCAGATGCCAAGATGAAGGAATTATGTCACACAGAAAACTACACTGGTCTTGGCTGCCATTCTGGTCAGTCCTTTGTCTCGAGCAAATCTGTCTAACCACATGCTCCCATAGATATATTTACCTAACGGTAATTGGAGGATTGAAATGCTGTGGTGGACCACTGCAGTTCATCATCATATCCACGGCATTTAAATCAATGAGGCGAGGAGCGAGTTTGCCTGTCCCTGTGGGCTGAGTCAGACAAGATGACATCCTCACTGGGGACCTTGAGCCTACTCCTCCCTCAGGACAGCCCACACTGTTTACCACCAGCAGGGCACAATGGCACACAGAAGCACATACACACACACAGGCCCGCTTTTAACAATGTGACGGCAATAATAAATCATATACATAGAGTGTCGTGCATATGCGCATGTGTGCATATTCATGCTCTTTACAACAGCATGTTTGAAGTGGAATATAAATAAGATGGGTGTGGTAATTGAGCATTAGCTTCTCAGCCAGTCACATTATCTGTTAAACAGCTGTGCCAATCACAATGGTCTGTAATGGAAATGTCTCACCAAATGAAAAGAGACCAGACTGGCTTCTCCAGTCATACTGTTGATGTCCAGGAGATGGAGAGTGGCGACAGGCAAATTAGGAAACCACAATCCATTTGCATGATGGTGTGAACATAAAATGACCCATTATAATGCAGTTTGGAAGACAAACAGAATTGAGGAAATAAAAAAAAATAAAATAAAAAACACAGCTGAGGTTGGCCCTTGACTCATTCTCAACCAAACCAATGGAGATAGAGAAGAGTGACTTGTCATTGAGTATGAACTGTGTGTGTTCAGTGCATCCAGGATGTTACTGGTACCTGCAGTGCAGCTGTGGCTTTAAAGGCTCAAGGACAGAAAGAACACCACAGAAGAAGTGTGGTTACTGTCCGACATCCCTCCCTCACACTAGAGATTGCAGATGGACCACATATCAGGTCTGCCACCTCATGAAGGTCTTCATATAGTCCAGAGGCAGTTGTGGTGGACAGATGCTGTTAAGCATTAAAAATAATGTGCACTTTACAGAGTTCACCTCACTGTCATTCTTGCTATAATCCCAACAACGCATATTAACATAACAGTAAAAATGGATCTGGTCATTTGCGGTCTACTCTCATTGGACAGTCGGCGTTACGCTTTTTACAAAAATTCACGCCCCCCCCCCCTTGTGCTGTTTCATCTGCAGGCGACCCACTGTGTTGTGTCTCCATTCATTCCTTTGCGTCATTCACAGAGTCCAGGGCACAAACATGCCTTACAAATGAATAATGCATGTTTCAAGGTCAGTGAAGTAACACATGGTTTTGCTGCTTGCTCCATTCTTTGCAATGCTATGAAGATAGCCCACATGCATGCACATACACAGTATGTGAAATGATTTTATATTTTTAATGTGTCAGTCCATGTGACACCACGGGGAGGCCTCAGGAGGCTTGATTTGCATAAACAGCATGAATAAATATGAACTGACAGATTGTCCTTTTGAGAAAAAACACTCTGGCTTAAAAAATAATTACTGTCGTGAAAGTAAATTCATCAGTGAATGATGAATTAATCACATTGAGCTTCAGCAGCCCATAATTATCTTTTTAAAGGAGGCCTTGACTTTTTTTTTAAACGCAAGAAGTGTCCATCACCGCCAACATTTTTACCTGGAACTATTAAGTTTAAATTTAAAACCTTTTTCCAAAAAATGATAACTGTATGTTTTATTAAGAGTTCTGGAACGCTGTCTCCTGCAGCCTCATTTCCCTCAGAGTTTCTCCACTATTCAAACAATCACATTGGGCCCAGTGAGTGGAAAATTATATCCTTTGCTTTTCATTCAGAGTGTGCAAAGAAGCGCATTCTGCCCCTCTGTGCTTCCGTTTTCTAGAGAGAGGATATGAGCTTTATGACTCCTAAACTGAAGAGTTGTGAAAGAGGAAAGGTTTTGAAGGACCTCACGTTATTTTAACCTCTGCCAGTGAAGTCTGTCTTCAAACCACTGATTTTCAAGCTTGAAAGAATTTTTCAGTGAACCAGTCCATTCAATAAATGATGCAGTTACATATAATAAAGACGTGTGTTAGAATACATTTATATTTAATACCTAATATATCAGTAATGTTCATCTCAGACAATGGAGCCTGCTCCTTATGCTTTCAGGAAATTTGATTTGAAAACGGAATAAGAATTCCAGGATGTATGGGGGGGTGCTTTCCTTAATTCAGATTCACCAGATAACTCACTGCTCTCTCTTTCATTATGTGCACATCTTACTGATATTGTTGTACATAAAGAAGGGCTTTGTCTTTTAAACCTTGAAGCCATCTTGTCGAGCAGTAATGTATTTTTGGACACAGTGATAAAAGACAGGGTAGTAGAAACTTGCCGGTGTACATGTTTGAATGGATATAATGTAGACGCACACTCTGCAAACACATGTATAGCAAGTCAACAGAGCCTGGATGGCAGTGCCAAACAAAACACCTGCTGACCTCTACTTTTCTGTCTCCCAGCTGACCTCCATCTGCTTCCCTTAGGTGACTGTGCAACTGCGAGTGTGTGACAGTGAATGTGTGCACTCAGAGCTCAGGGCGGAAAGGTTGACAAACTGTGATTGTGTGTGTGTGTCTCAACCCCGCATGTGTACAAGCTGCCTTGCAGTGCCAGCTCAGTTAAAGTTGAAAGTGGTGCTGCCACAGTAGATACCTCTGTTCAGATTACGCAGCCTCTGCAGCAGGAATGACTGCAGGTCTTCTGCTGTAAAACAATCTCAACCCAATATTCACAATACTGAACTAACCCTGTCTAGGTGAATCCAGGTGAACCTTCAAATCCTCCATAAATCCATAAAAACCCATTCGACCTTTAATGTTAGATGGATGAAAGCAGCGATCCCAGACATTTTCTGGTGTACAGGTCCAGAAAAAGAACCTTGTAAAGTGCTGGAATCAACCTGAAACAGTCCCCTGCACTGTATGTGCAAGTGGAATAAACCCACCAAGGCATTTACAGTGAATGTGGGGTACATAGACGGGCATGGTTCCCCATACTGTATCTCGCATATCACTGAATATTTAAAGAGGTCACTTTGGTGCTGTTTTTACAATAGATTTCCTACAGACCAGCCAGTGCGCTGTTTTTCAAGGTTCTACTTGTGACACTCTTGTTGCCTACACTATGTGTTAAAGCTGCAGTGGCTATGGCAACTGTCAACTTGTTCTTATATTTATCTTCACATCCACTGTTATAATGAAAAAGTAGAGACATTTTCTTTTGGAGCAACAGTATAAAACCTTTCAGTAAAATGCATTCGGGCACAATTGTGTTCCATCCAGTTTCAGAATGAGTAAAGCTAAAGCTAACCCTGTTGTTTTAAACAATAACCCTATTTATAAGTTCAGTTTTCTGCCACATTGCTGTCTAACCTCAGTTGCATCAAGCCTCAACTTTGAAGTGAGCTGCAGTATATAATGCAACAGACTGACTTGTGCGTATGTCCTCCATTCTGAAGAGTAATGTATTGCATTGTATATTTGAATACATTACCATATAGGTAAATTTGTTAAGTACACATATGTAAATGTTTCTCGCACTATTCATCAGAGTCAGCACCCAGCTTCTTATCAGGATTAAGTTACAACAGCTAGAATGTGATGCTTTGAAATTAAGCCTGTCTTTGATGTTGCATCTATCTTGTATCTGCAAAAGACTTTGAATATGTATGTTTATTCCTGCTATAGTATTTACAAAAAACACCTGCTATAAAATTTAGAAATCAAACTTTCTATGTCCTGCTTTAGCCTCATGTAAGACCTCGTGTCCGTTGTCCACATATAGCCAAATTTTGATCCATCTCCGATGGATTACAGTCACACTAAGCAAAGCAAGCTAAAAAACCTCCAGATGATTCAAGAGTCCATTTTTGATCAGATGCAGCTTCCCCACTCCTCACATCCACACTTATCTGCGGAAAGCAGCAACAGGAGCTAAACCAAAAAATAGATATCTGTTTTCTGCTATGGAGAAAATGATTACATGGCAATTTACATACTGAATAAAATGTACAAGAAGAGAAAGAAAATGTTGGACAAAAGTGAAACAAAACATTAAAGAAGCACAGAGAGATACAGACATATCATTGGTGAGGAAGAGCATAGTGATTTGCCTTCGGGATGGACTAAGTGCAGTTGCAGATGTTTTTTTTGTTCTCGTGACACTATAATGGTATAGTGCCAACTATGGATGCCGTATACTTAGTTTATATCCAACCAGGGATCTCTATTACATGAGCCACTTCTATTAGACTCTGCCTGCCTGGTGAATACTTACATGCAGCATTTCAAACTCCACCTCCTCCATTTTACAAAGCTTGCATTGTGTTAAAAAGCCCAATCAAAGATATTCCTGATTACATAGTCGGTTTTATTTTCTCAAACTTCAGAAGGATACGTTTAAAAGTACTGAGGACTGCACCGCTATTTTAACTGCCTACAGATCATAACAAATATGAAATGAGCATGATTTCGTTTAAAAGAAACACTGAGTTTTGTTAAGAGATGGGATGCATAGTCTCTGGCATCAAAGTCAGACAGACTGCACGCTCAACTAGGGTTGGACTGATGGACGATGCCATGGACCATCGCCAATGGTTGTCCATCATTATAGTGATGAGGCTTGCATCTCAATGACCCCCTCCCCTCAACCACACCAGCAGTGGAGCACACACACAATAATTCCAGTGTCTGTCTTAAAACTTGGGAAAATACATTTGTTTCTTATTTATTACTATTGATGTTTCATCTTTTTTGGTTCTGATCTGAGTCTGATCCCATATTTAATTTATGTGACTTAAAGAGTGGTGTGCAGAGAGCACACAGAACGACAGCAGCCTGAGGGCTATCATCAAGTTATTGACAGAATTGACATTAATTAGTGACAGATGATGTCATGCATCACGGTGACATTTGTCATTTGAACCACCGAAAGCAGTGCTAAAAATGAGAAGCTGCAGCTGAATGTTTTCTACACAGCTTTGCTAATGATTGTTAGCGTCGGGGCTTAGTGAGCCTGTTTATCTTTCACCCTGAGTTTCCGAATCACTGAGTCACTCACCGCTGTGCTCAATTAATATTTCACTTTCACGTGCTAATTTTGACTGGATCATGCAGAAGGATGCTTTGCTGTCGAGGCAGGCTATCTTAAAGGATAGGGGCTATCACCCAACCCCTGCAATGTCATTGTCCAACATATACTGATTAGGTACACATCGCCCAACCACACACCACCACCTTTGCACCTGACACACAACAGCTGTTATTTACATGGCCACAAGAGGTAACCTGTCGGGAAATGTTATCAGGTTGTTTAACAAAGGAACCAATGCGGTCCCTGAACTAAGGCTTTGCTCTGCTCCTTTTATAGTGTTTAGTTGCTTTTGTTAGCTTGCTAACTTGTCTTTGATCTATATCCTGTCTTATCTGTGCTGTGTTCTATTTTTATTTCAAGACAGAACAAATGCTCCCATGATCCTCCATGCTGACTTGATTTCCTCAACTCATCTGTTTCGCCTCCTTCAGAATGGACTAAACATGATTTAGTTTACACAACATTGCAGTCACAGAATAGTTTGCTTCTTTTGTGTCTTTCGTCATGGTTTCTTTGTCTCATATCCCTCACAGTGTTTTTGCTTCATTGGTTTCCTTTCTTTAATCCATCTCTTCTTTCTCCACTCCCTCTCTTGCATCATCACCATCCATTTCTCCTCCAGGGGATCGCATGGAAATCTTTAATTGTTCTGAAATGTCTACAGTGAGCTGGACTAAATGACTCAGCAGCCAAGTCATCTGACGTGAAAGACTAATCCATTTTAGCTTCAGTTTGTTTGCAGTCATTCAAGGGCTTTCTTTCTTTTGAAGGGAGCTGGTGGCATTCACGAGCTCGGTTTTATTTTCTCATTCTTTAATAGCTCTCGGCTGTACATAATTGAGCCCGTTAAGATGTCAGATTAAAAGCAACCACTGCTACCCAAGTCCATTTTATGCTTAGTAAGATTTGCTATTACTGCCGGTGTCTATACGTTTGCCTGGTGAGTTTTTTGCAGGAGGAAGCTTTTCAAAGAAGCAGAAGGAACACCTGCAACAGACTGTATACTGTTCTATACAGCAACAACTTTGACACTGCATCTCTGCCTTAAAATTGACCATGCTGTCTAGTTAAGTCACAGCTGTTTGTGGGTTAGGTTTCTCTGTATAAGAAATGTGATCTCTGTGGATAATGTACTTGTTAACCGGTGTGCCCACTGTATTTTGATCTGCATTACAGAGCATGAAAAGCACCGCCTATGCAAAAGTACGGAATACATGAATCTTCACTTCAAAGTCAAATGGTTCCATAATGAGTACGTCCGTGACCTGCCAGCCTTCAAGGGTGTTCCCCCTGAGTATTCTCTGTAAGTGCCATGTACATGCGGAAACACACAACCATGTATTCACACGTGTTACAGTATGAACAAAAAGCAAACAGATACACTGTTATGGGAAATTAAGGGCAATATACAGTATATAGTATTCAAGATGAGGACAATTGCAGAATAGTGTAAAATTTGTAAAAAAAAAAAAAAAAAAAAAGAACATGATTACAAATGCAATCCAATCAACACAGGAAAAAGTAGAGAAAAAGATTAACAGACTCAAATCTAACTGGTATGCTGCATAGTAAATGTCATATTTTAATTAAATGTTACATTGTATTGCCCTTTGAACAAATTAAGACAGATAATGTCGTTCATTATTACGCATTTCGCGGGTTATTTCTGCCACAAATTATTGCCAGTCATCACCAAATAAAGAACTGTTCTCATGGGCAAAGCTAAATTTTTTTAATCCTACTAATCTAATCTAGTAAATAGTATTTACATGTTGTAAATAAGGCAAAAGAGTCCCAAAGATTGATCTCTGTGGAACTCCAAAAGTGTTTTTTAGCCAGAGGAAATCAGCAGTGGAAACCTTTTTTGAAATATTTTAAACCACATTTCAGTATTACACAAAACCTATGGAAAGAGATTCTGTGATAGTCAAATGTCATGTTCGGATAATCAATACTGGCGGTTGCTATTCCTACAGTCCTTCATATCTGGTTTCCATTGTGCATGCATAATAACATGTAGCGAGCAGGAATAGCTGCAATAATGACATGTGTCACACAAGCCGGGAAAGCGGTGCCCTCTCCCATCCTGCCAGTCCATCAGAGTAATGACTTGCCCTCCCAGTCTCTAACACTGTCCCTCAAACACCATCTCTTGTGGGATTGATTCTTCCAGAGACATACACATCGTACGAACACAAGCTCCCGCACACAGTCTTTCTCTTTCTCCGTCGCCACACCCACCACATTTATTGGCATTCTTTCCTGTAGCAGATGCCCTTAGCGTGAGTGCAGAACACTTTTTGGGGCGACATCCGTTGCTCTGAGGACAAAATCGAGCGCTGTATTAAACAAAGCAATGGCAACGTGAAACAGACAGACCAGCATTACTATTCCACTAGCAAATGTACTTCCTTATCCAACTCATTTGTCCCAGCCTGTCCTGTCCTCTGCTGTCCTCTGTCTGAGCCTTGCAGTGTAATCTGTCCACAAACTGAAACCTGATATCAATGTCTGCATGAATTGGAGTCTTGGCTTAAATCGCATCTTCCTTATACACAGTGGTTACCATATATTTTCTAAATGACTAAAATGTCTTGGTCTCTGATTTTTTTTCTCGTAGAGTCAACCTCATTCATCCAGCACCCCATACAGATGAAATGATACAACTTTGATTTGTCCCCTCAATGAAAGAAGGCTATTCTTTTTTAGGTGGTTCGAGCCATTTGTCATCCAGTGGCTTGATGAGAATGAGGATGTTGCCATGGATTTCCTGAACGGAGCACTGGAAAGGGACAAGAAAGATGGAGTGAGTACAGAATTGAATTATTCCTTAATATTTAGCTTTATATTTAGCCAACAAAGCCACTTAAGGCTGCTTTCTTATTCACAGTCTGCTAAGACTGAATTTACCTCTTGAGGTAAAGTGTGTGGGGGATAAAGGAAATTTCACACAGTTAAACAGAAAACACTTCTCCCACAGCGACATCACAAGAAAGGAATATGAATGAACTTTCAATTAAAAATTGATTAAAAGATGAAGCAAATCATGAAATTTAGGGCAGAAAAAGGCACAGGAGGTTACTGGGCAGAGGAAATGTGTTCAGAAAATAATTAGGCAGAGAAATTATTGCGAGATGTTTTCGATGCACCCTAACACATTTGCATGCATGTATGTTTATTTGTATTAGCATTGGGTAAGTATATTTTTCATGACATCTCTATCAACAAATCATGTAGAGAGGCACTTGCAGTTGATGCTATCAAAAGCTGTTTGAAACGTTGTATAGAACTACAGTTTTTGACAAACTAATTGTTTTTTATATTTTAAATGGAATAGTGAAAGCAATTTTAATATATACATTCTGCCCTTTCATAATGAACATATACATTGAATGAATGTTGAAATTCTTACACGTTCAAAATAGGACTTCTCTTTCCACAGAGTTTTGGAGAGTTTTGTGCCACACCTCGGCAGTTATTAAGCATTCACTCATAAAGGGTTAACAGTAACAGTCTCCGTGCTGTAGTAGCATCATCAGCAGTATGTGATTTACATTCCTGCTCTGTGAGTGATCTAGTTACCAAGTAATTGGTACATTAATGAAATGTTCTCCTCGGCATCCTAAATAATAAATTCTTTAAGGTCTTATGACCTGACATTCTGCATCTGTATGTCTCTCTCTTCTTTCCCCTCTCTTTCTCTCAACCCCTCCATCACTCTTTCTACCCTCTTGTTCCTGTCTCCTACTCTCTTTCTTGCTACAGTTTCAGCAGACCTCGGAGCATGCCCTCTTTTCCTGTTCGGTGGTCGATGTGTTTACTCAGCTGAACCAGAGTTTTGAGATTATCAAGAAACTGGAGTGTCCAAACCCACAGGCTCTGGCTCACTTCATGTGCCGCTTTGCAAAGGTCAGGCTCTTTTGAAAAGGCCCCCATCCCCCCATGAACCATGAGTTTCCCTGCTGGAAGTAATAACTGAGACTATAAGTCATAACTCGGGGTTAAAGAGTTTTCCATTGATCTAAGAAAACTCTTTGGTACATTAGCTCTGTTTGATTTTATCTTCTTATTAGTTTGTGACTACTTTAACTTTTTCAGTGAGTTTGAGGGCTTCAATAACAGAACAGCAAACAAAACTGCAATTATAAAGCTGTCTCTCTCCCTCCCTACAGACTATCAACAAAGTTCTTCTGCAATATGCTGCAATCATATCCAAGGACTTTCCTTTATATTTGAATAAGGAGAACGTGGTAAGTGCCCAGTCAAAATATGCAAATGTTAAAAGCAATAGTTACTTTAAATTTCTTCAGTGTAAATGCAGATATGGTAAGTCAGATGATGCTGTTTCCATGATGACTGTGTCTAAGAGCGGTTGGCATGGAGACCATGTGGAAAATGTTTCAGATAGCAGTCCCTTTTGCACTATACTGAGCACTGCCCTGCCTTTTGTAATGGTCTTAACAATCTGTAATAACCGAGCTGCAGTTATTAATTTCACCGCCCATAACTGATGGGGGAAAGTCATTGGTATTTTCTGGACTCGCTGTCTGTTGTTTAATGTGATGGATGACCAAACGCAAAGCCTTGTGAGTTGCCTAATTATCCACACTGGTCTTTGAAGTTGAAGTGAGAGATAACACAAAGCAGAGGAAGCAGATGATTTTTTTACAGTGTTGACAGGCTCATTACAATTGTCCCAGAGAAAACATGAAATGTCCCTTCTCAAGACAGCAATGAGGAGACAGATGATGGAAAAAGGGAAATGAGAGGCAGATGGAGTCATACAGCAGCAGCATTACATCGAATTAAACCTAATCTTCAGTTTGTTAGACTGTCACATATACAATACATGACATACATCATAGCTGCCTTTGCCAAGAACATTATTTTGTACATGTACATTATGTTGCCAACTAACTCAAATATACATTAACAGAGTACAGGAGTAGTATTAGTCAAGATGATGATATAGAGCAGTGGTTCAAAACCTTCGTAGCTTGTGACCCCTTCAAGGATCTTTGTGGAGTTTCAGACCGCTAGTAGCACAATGGAGCTCTGCAGGGCACCTTCCAATCCAGTCAGCATCTACATATGACTTCTGTACCAGTGGCCACAGTGTGGACATGGACTTTTTAAAGTTTGATTGTTCAGTTTGTTCAAGAAATTCGGATGTTCAGTATTTTTACCTAAAGAGGTAAAGTAGTATAAAAAAGTGGACAATAGTAAGAATAACAAATGTAGTTTTGTGAAAGAGAAAATACCATTAAATTACCTTGTGACCCCTCAGATTTATCCCAGGGCCGCTTGGAGCAACCCCAGCTGGGGAAACACGGATGCGCAAGGATATGTTTTGGTCTCTCCATATATGAATACATTTTTTGATGAAACTAATATTTGCTGACAAACTTCCAAACTGCATTGCCCCGCTGAATACTGGAAAAGTAGAGAGATAAACATAATTTCACCACTGTGAAATATCTCCTTTTTTCCCTTTGGTATCTTGACTGATATCACAGCAGCCCCTTGCATTGAGCTGATATGGTAAACGATAATATATTCAATGCAAGTGTTAGTGGACCTTTACTTTTTCCCCCCCTCTCTCCTGTTGTATAGGATGTCTCTATTAAGACATATGTAGCTGTGGTAAATCTCCATTGCTTTCATTCAGATTTGGAATTTCTAATCACTCTCATACAAATATACTCATAAATCTAGTTGAGAGCAAGCCATTGTGGGCTGCCGCAGTTGGCTGCTTTGGGGACTGAAAGACACCAATCATCCTCCTCCTGTGAGGCACAGAATTATCATTTTGGTGCTATTCATTACCGCTATCATAATTTTTGGGTGCTGTATTTTTGTCAGATGTTTTTTGGGCAGATAATATACATAATATGTGACTGACTGAAAACGCTGAAGAATAGCTCCCAGTCTCCATAAAAAGCAGTGTGATTAATGTCCGTCATCTGTTAAACTTGTTGTGGAGCTGGGAATCGATAATGCCTGACATATTCAGTGCAGACATTTCTCTCCCCGTTGTGTTATTACGTTTCCCCGCTGACTGTCGATGTTGTGTGTAAACCTCGCATCTTTGTATAGATGAAGTGTCAGGGAATCAAAACTGATGGATTTTACTGTTGTTACCCATGTGACTTTTGTGACATTTTGCGCTGTGTTTTTCAGTTTTGTTAGTCTCATCCTCACAAGCTGTTACAGTACAGTGTCAAAGACTGTAAAAATAGGTTTAATATACCATGTTTTTAAGGATGATAACAATGTTGATTCATTAGATTTTCACATTAGATCATGTGCCACTTTCCAAAACAATGTCGTTACATTTATTTGTGTACTTTTACAGCCCTGCATCCTCCTCAACAACATTCAGCAGCTCCGTGTCCAACTGGAGAAGATGTTTGAGTCTATGGGAGGCAAACAGGTCTGTGCCTACATATGAGTGTTGAACTGCTGTGTCAAGTTTGTGGCAATGCACTTTCAAATCCACTGAAATTTGTAGACTGAAAATTCAAAAAAGAAATAGATTTTTAGTAATAGATAAATGACTGTAATGCAGCTCGGCTTCCACTGGAAGGTCAAACCAAAAGGTCAAACTAAAGATCGCCAGGGTTTCAAGGCATTTAATGTCTTGCTACAGGACCTCAAACGAGATTGATACAATATACCTTGGAGTTTTAATCCTGCAGCATTTTATCAGCTCTCTGCTGAGAAAATTCTGTGTCATGATTCTGTAAATGATGGTCTCAAATGACGCAAATAAGTGAAAGTGGATTGACCCCAACAGTGATGTCCCCATTTATGTACTTACCCAGCAAACAGACTAACTTGACATGAAGCCTATCTGATTTCTGCTGCAGTAACTTTTTTGTCCCCCATCTCTAGTGACCCTGTGCGTAACATGCGTTGCCTTAACATTTTTTGTAAATACTGTGTTAAACACTGTTGGTGTGTTGGGTTCAAAGCACCGTTCAGTATTTCCCCTGTCGACCTGTCAGTCTAACCCGAGAAGCAGACGCCTCGCCTTCTTATGACTTACACGCATGTTTGTCTCCGGTATCTAACACCTGTCTTGCCTTGCGTTTTGTCTCCTGTTGTTGTGTCTGTTTCCCCCCATTTTCTTCCTGTGCTCTCTCTCTCTGTCTCCAGGAGGAGGGGGTTGTGTCCTTCTGTAAGGTGTGTGCAATAGGACTCGTCAACACCCCTTCCCACCATTTACCAAATGATACAAAAAAGCACGCCCCCTCCCCTCTGTGCTGCCCCACCACCCCTCACGCTCCTATGCTTCTCACCCCACCCCCTCCAGCAGCATGTGCCACAGAGCATATGGAATCTGAATTACCCATCACCCCTCTGGACAGGCCGGTCAAGCTCACCATCCCCGATGCTGTGGGGATAGTGGCTCAACCCACCCGATCCCATCTTTATTTTTAGCCTGTTTTTTTTTTTTCTTTCTATCAGCCAGTTCTCTATTTATGGCTAATTTAGAAGTGTTATATTTCTTTTAGTTTGTTGTTCCTTTTCCCCAACGAAAAGGGCAGAGTCAGAGGCTGGCCAGGTTGCTGGCTGTGGTTATGATTATCTCTATCCATTCCCTAGGCTGCAGCCACAAAAATGCTTCAGACGGGATTTTTCAAGCTGTGTTTAATGAGCTTCTCAAATACTGACAAATCTCTCCAGCTGTGCCCACAGCTGAGGTTGCTACTACCTCTTCACAGTTAGCAGATCTAGACCTGGATCATTCCCACTTCCATTATTTTCCTGAAAATAATTGCACAAGAAGTCTTAACTTCACTTCCAGAAAGGTTCTATACATTGTTAAAGGACAATCAGGTATTTTTAATGCAAGCGTCGTAAGTAATCTCTCGTGAATGATAATTACACGGCTAAAGTGTATTTCTCGTAAAAGTTTTCCATTTGTTTCCTCTGCATAGTGGACTATTCATTACAAAATAGTTCCTTATCAGCAATTAACTCACAGACAGCCGATGTAATTACCAGGAGCTGTTATCATAGCATTACCAATAACAGAGATTAGCAATAATCTTGTACAGTGCCCACATTTATGGCATCGTCACAGACTGATCTCCCCGGATTGATATCAGGCTTTATGTTGGGTGTCGCCCTGTTTGCTAATATGCTTTTCTCACTTTAGATATGGTGTTTTTTTTAAGGTTTATTTAGTCTGTGCTGTTAAGGACAAACTATGTTTTGTAATAACAACCTGCCAGTGAGTAGATATTGTGTTGTTGAAACAGGCAAAGGGAAGCAAAGCTGAGCTACAGTTGATAGGCTGTCAGCCAGGGGAGAGTTTGTACAGACAGACTCTGGATGCTGATCAGTGGTCAAGCCGAGTGCTCCTTTGCATGAAGTGTAATTACCAACATGAAATGTCATCAATCAAAAAGTGCAATTCATGTTGACACAAACTAGTTTCTGACAATACACATGGAGAGTAACAGACATAAGACATGGGATCTATTCATAGTGCCCCATATACTTATATTTATATGAATAACATTCATTGTTGGATTTGCAGCATTATATCACAATTCCGTTTGTTCCGATGTTATCTTTAAGCTGATATTTCAAAAGAGGAGACTTTGATTCAAACAACACAGAGACAGACACACAAACCTCTGCCGCTTCACTTGATGGAAGGCCTTTCTGACAGGATTGTAGTCTTCACGTAGAAATTTGACTGGAGTATCAGGTACTACACAGAGTCATGTTTGAATTTTCGTGTCTCAGGTGAAGACAGGTTCCGTGGTTTATCAAACCGCAGGGCTTAATTTCCTTTTCCGGCATCCCCAACAAGATACGATGTTCTTGAAAAAACGGAGAATCTCAATTTCAGAGACTGCCAGGCTGCAGATTAGAGCCTAGTCTAAAACTTTCCCCAGGACAGGGGAACCTGATAAAAGACCACGGCCTACGGTATTTTTCTGCTATCACTTGAAAAGATGTTATCCTTTACTCAAACTGCAAAATAACATCTCTAACCTCAATGGGCAATTTTCTGTGTTTGCAGTATGAACAAGTGCGCATGTGAACACACACGTACACACACACATATATCTGCCTTGCTCATGCTGCAGATAGAGGCATGTCTGTGGAATAACTATAATAAATAATAAATCTATAAAAGGTTTAGTTTACACATCCGCTTCCCAGCTGAGCCATTTGCCATTAAAATATGTGATATGAACGGCTCCATGGCTACGCTTATCGGTTCTAATGTGACGATCTGTCATGCATGTGGTGCAGTGCCTGGCCTCACACATCCATCACAGGCACTGAGCCTCAACAACGTGTGATCTCCACCTCCATCCAAAACATCAATATTTGGACATTTGTACATAGCAAACGTAATTCATAAGCACTGAAACAAACAGATGCACTCATGCATGCAGGTACTGACACAAATACACTCGCACACAGCACAGCACAAATATCAAATATCCACCCATGCATATTCACAGATCATGCCCAAAACCCCAGATGAACGCAAACATGAACACATCTGCACATCCATCACATGCACATGTGTATTTATGGCATTGCAGAAATGCAACACATACCATGCATAGACACATAAATGCTGTGAATGAATTTGTGGATTTTCTTCTTTTAGTTAAAAAAGTCAGTCAGAGGATTTAACGCCTGTATATGGATACAACACTTTGTCTATATGACTGTAAGCTTTATGTCCTTAGATATAGATAGCTAGAAATGGCTGACAGCATTCTCTATCCACTGGAACGTGTGTAGTGAAATGTTCCCTTTTTAGACCACTAGTTGGATGCTTCTTTGCTGACACCGTGTCTCATGACTCGGCAAGCAGTCATCACCGTGGCGCTAGGAGGTGAGCCGTCCATTTGTATTCAAAACGCCGCTCGCCACAGATGGCAGGCAGAACGAGTGTGAGGCCACCAGCGAGGCAGGTTGCTCTCCTCCATGCCTGCCGTCTTTCTTTCTAACACCCCCACCCCAGTTTGAGGCATCCTCCAGAGATACAGAGTTCTAGTCAGTGCGGGCTACTATGTGGACTGTAACCATGTAGTAACTGTCTATCTTCCATTGGCAGCTGGATGCAGAGGCCAGTGATCTGCTAAAGGAACTGCAGAATAAACTCAACACTGTGCTGGATGAACTTAGCGGAGTGTTTGGCTCCAGGTGAGCATTAGTCTGACTCGTGTGCCTGCGTGTCTGTGCATTGGATAATTTGCATTAAGGTTAATATCTTCATTCATTTCTTGTTCCTTCAAATAAATTGTACCACAAGACTGCCTAGTTAATGACAGACATGTACTCCAGATATAATTGACTCAAGCACTTGCTGTGCACCATGTTTAAGGAGCGCAGCAAGTTGGCGAACATTTCAGCTCGAGCAACATCTCGACAGCCTGATATCCCTGCTTGTAACACAAATTTCAGTAGTGTATTGGCACCAGCAGGAGTGTGCATACACCTACTTAAAGGTGTTGCCGCAGCGTAAGATATGTATCCCGCAACAAAGGATTTAAAGGATTGTTGTTTTTTTCCTCACCCAGTTTCAAACCTGTGATTGAGGACTGTGTGAAGCAGATGAACCAGGAACTGGTCCAGATGAAAGGTTTGGCCAAAGGGAGCAACGCTGCCATGGATGCAGAGACTGTCCTCCGGCCTCTTATGGACCTACTGGATAAAAAGTGGGTATCCACTGAATGCAGGGTCAGAACTATATTTCTCGTGTGTAAGGCAGTTGAGTCTCATAAGCACTACCCTCTCGAGCAATCCAATTGAAAATAATTATTCCAAGTACTATATGGACGTGTACAGCCCTGAGGTTGTCTGAATAATTTGAACAGTCAGTGTTGATTTCAGTATAATTTGGACACATCAGAATGTATGAAATTAATTTAATTAACAAAAGCATACTGCTGTTTTTAACCGTTTAAATTACAGAAACCTCTACCCCCTCCTCTATGCCCAGTCCTCACCGATCTGAGCACCATATACACATACAACTCAACAACCAGCTTGCAAATTTTTATGAGGATTTTTATGGAGCTACATGTCTTGGGAGATAGCTAGACCTCAGGTGCAATATATTGTAAATGCATATGGCCCAATTATTACACCCGAAAATCAAACCAAGAAAACCCTATGTTTAAACAGTGCAAGGAACTGCATTGGTGGTTTTATCGTGTGAGAAATAAAATACATTTTAGGATGTGGTGTATGAGTAAGACACTGCACAAACTACTATGAAACAGTATTTTAACTCTGTAAAGGCAATGTATGGTGGCAATGCATGGTGGCAATTATTGTGAACTGTAGAAATGCAGTAATTCACATTACAAATATGCAAAGAATGGACACAAACTTTTTTTTTTTGCTGGATAGAGCTTTATTGACACGTGCATAAGATGAAAAACGCTCTGAAGAACAAAAAAAATCCTGCTCACTGTCAGTTACTTTATGAATAATGTTTCATCCTGAGGTTGAGGGTAGGTTGAGGTAGAAGAATGTCCATTTCTAATGCTGGTTTAGTGCATTGAAGGCCATATAAATGTGCCAGTAATATAAATACAGTATAATAATCACTAACAGTTTTTAGAAAAAAAAAAAAAAAAACGATACCTGCATGATCTGTGAATATTTATCAGTTCAACCTAGGGTTGGGTTTAAGTTCTAAGGCATTCTTGTAAGAACCATAGTGATGATATGATTTAGCAGAGCTCCAGGAATTGCTCTCAACCATTTGTCAAAGCAACATTAAGGCCAATGGGGTATTACAGGGAATCCTCTAAATGATATGGAAATACCAAATCCTTCCTCCTGTCTCTGAGTCCCTGCTTGCACAATAGGGTGAGATTAAAGCATAAAACTGCTGCATTTATTTTATGAATCACAGGTGTTTTTTCTATCTTAATCACATTATTCATGAATACATCACCACTTGGATTCTCCAAAGAAGTAGTAAATAAAGCAACTGGACTAACCTCGTGTGAGTCGAGGTTACACGAGGTTAGTCCAGTTGCTTTATTTACTACTTCTTTGGAGAATTACCATGACCTGGATGACTGAGAACCTACACAGATTTATCACCACTTGGAGCTTTCAGCTATGTTGGCTCCATCTGAGACACTGCTTCCACTGTTGACCTGTCAATGCCCTTCTTTTGCCGGGTTGCAGTTTGATGTTATTTGCCAAGATTTGTGAGAAGACAGTGCTGAAGCGAGTCCTCAAGGAACTTTGGAAAATTGTGCTGAACACCATCGAGAGAACGATTGTTCTCCCTCCGCTGAGTGACCAGAGTGTGAGTTTGATCAATTATCTGTCTCTTTCCTTTTTGTGTTACACTTTTCCCTCCACCCCCCATCTTGTCCACCCATATCTCTCTCGCTCTCATGTCCTCTATCTGTTCAGCTCCCTCTTGCTCATAAAACACACAGGTTACTATACAAGAGATGGAACAATGTAGCAGCTCTACATCTTTACATCCATGGAGGATTTTTTTATACCATTAATACCTCTATAGGAGCTGGGTTGACATTTTTCATCTCAGAAATATTTCCATAATTTTTTTTTGTTGTTGGCAGTGGAGACATGCAAGTTTTAAAACCTTGTTGATCCAGCTTTACCGGTGCACCTATGAAATGCGATTGTAGTGCTGAGTTCTTGTTTGGGATTTTTCCCATTCATCTTGTGTTTCATATTTTTTTGATATAATCCTTTTATTCCATGTTCAGTTAGTGGGTCTTTCCAACTTCATTTTCCATCTGTATTTTATTCCATAACCCAAAAAAATCTGTTTCTCCTACAGCAGGGAGCGCAGATGATCTTCAGTGCTGCCAAGGATTTGGGACAGCTGTCCAAACTGAAGGTAATTTTCACACACGTCTCACTGTACAAAAACTTGACCCATGTAACGTGTGATTCCGAAGTGATTTCTCAGAGCTTAGCTGAGTTGGTGTCATCTCAACATACACTGGCATCTCATTATATAAAAGTTTGGAATCACAATCACGATGGATAATGCAGACAAACACAGACTAAATGCACTACAAGAGCATATAATCCACATTTTATTCATATAAAGAGAAGAGGAAATGTTTGAGAATTTTGTCGTCATTTTCTACCACGCCAGATATGAACAGATGGATAATGTCATTTTGAAATATAGTCACGTTCGCTCCTGTAGGCTTTGGCTTTGTACAGTACAGCTAAGTGCAACACAACCAGGCTGGTGACTAATTGCTGATGTGACCAGAGGATGTTTAATCCCTCGAGCCCTGTGTTGTGAGGCATTGGAATGGATCAGAGGATTCACTGTGGTGTTACTAACAACTGTGGTATGACAGTACCTCAGAGAGGTACTGTATTTTAGCTCTGAGTCACTGGGATTTGCAAACAGAATGTGTTTTTGCGTATTTCTATTCATAAATGTGTTTTGCGTGGGATGTCCTTTGAGGCAAGATATGGGTACTACTATACACTAGTACACAGATGGATGTGTCTCCCTCCAAAAGCATTCAAGTGGTTTATCATCCTCCTATTGTTGATTATGACCTTTCTGTTTTATGTAGTTGAGTATGTGTACACTGTGATTTTTTTTGTTTTTAGTCAAGTTAATTGTATTGTTATTTGGTTACTATTAATTGCATCTTTATTTAATTAATGCATCATATTATTAGTTGAGGACTGTAACCTCATTAATGTGGCTATCATGCAAAATGAATACCTGTCCAATTACTATTCAAGTGCTATCAGTAACAGATAATGCTCTGTGCAGGGCCAACTTTGACACGCGTGTCCTTTGACCTCGACAAATCCCATGGTCATTTCCAAGCTGCACTTATCTGCCTAAGCAAAAATGTTACAAAGTAGGATTTGTAGTGTTGGCCCGGACAGCAACAGCAGGACCTGCCCTATACATGTGGAAGTCCATTACTGACTGACTGACTGAGTGATGAAGTCATACCATTGGTCACCCGATTGCCACATGACTGAATGATGAGGTTACACCATTGGTCAGCCAGCCAGAGTGTTGGAATTTCCCTGCTGGCTGTTCCTCTTTCCAACTATATTCAAGGGTTTGACGTAGTCTTGTTAAAACACTTACCCTCCTAGAATTCTGGATTTATGAGTAATAATCTTAGACATCAAGAGAAATATTATATTTTAATCACCAAATTCTTTTAAAGATGATAAACAAACAAACCAAATAACAAGCACAGTGTGTGCCTGCGGCCTCTTGTGATTTTTCAAGCTCATCATAACATTGTTTTCATGCACTGGGTAGATTCCTGGATCTGAGTCAATACAAATGAAGAGGGCCCAGAGCGATGCTGGCATCCAAATATGACCACAGCTTAAGATGTTAAATAACCCACCAGTTCATTAAAAAATGTTAAACTTTTAAAAACAGACATTTGGCTGATTAAATCTATATCAAATTCTAAGGTGTATTTCACCTGCAGCCTATAATTTCAGGGGGTTGTGTATTTTTACAGCACTGCACATTGTACAAGCCTCATCCATTGGGGGTATGTTTGTTGAATCTTGGCAGTCAACAGCAACATCAAGCTGCCAAGTTCGCAGACGTGCAGTCACATGAAACTGTGGACATTGTCCATGAACGTTTTTGCATCAGTGTAAAGTTTTGTTTAAAGCCACTTTTCATAAAAATAATTAATGCCATTTTGCCTGTGCCTTAACACCTGGGAAATATGGCAATATATGGAACTATGGCAGTGGCAGAAATTATTGACTGTTATCCAGGAGTCAGGAAAACTCCAAGCAGAATTGACAAAAGCTTTTTGCAGTGCTTGTGTGAAACAGCAAGGCTTGAATTTATCAGGCACTTTGCAGTTGAAATGACTGCAATCATCTCTGTCTTGTAAACAATAAATACTCAATCTCGAGTACCGAGGCTCACCTAAGGTCATAACCATTATGCTAAAGCAGGGATGGGGAAGATTTTTCCTATCAAGGGTCATTTCAATTTTAATAACATCCATCGAGGGCCATGCTAAATTATTAAACACATATATCACAATAACCTCTCTCATGCCATGGCTGGAATGGCTTCTCTTTGGTGCGGTGTCTCATCTCTTGATTATGATGTTACAGTACAGTGTTACAGTCTGTTGTTAGCTCGCAGGCCAGAGAGAAAAACTGGAAATTTCTTGCAGTGCCCTACCCTTCCCAGGGTATTTTCTCTGTAGGACATGTTTGTCTGCTGTTTTGTATTATTTTATTTTATCACACAAAGATGTGATTGCATAATTTTATTTACTTATTTTTGTAATTCTGAGTTGCTTTTTTGTGTGTCTGACTTGCCTCAGGGGCCAGATCAAACTGTCTTGTGGGCCATTTACGGTCTAGAGGCTGGACGCCCCCCCGTCCCCGCCCCCATCCCACTGTAGAGTGTTTGATGTGATCTATTATTCCTACAGGAGCATGTAATTCGAGAGGAAGCCAGAAGTCTGACTCCGCGCCAGTGTGCAGCAATGGACCTTGTGCTTCCCACCATCAAGGTGAGTTCAATGTTGATTATACTGTTGGCTGTACAACAAGACACACCTGGATAGCTAAACTTGACCTTTTAAAAGGACAGCAGAGCTGCTTAAGGCGTAGCAGAGATATGCAAATTGCATATGTATTGCATATTGTATTTTATAAATCAAAGACTATTAAATGTATGTGGGGCCTAGAATTCTGTGGCTTATGTCATGTGCTTGGGATATCATGGGCCAAAGTGTCCTGTCCCCCATTATTCTTTTCTCTTCATCTCCACTCTAAATAGGCTCGTATGTATGCAAGCAAGGCAAGTGTAAAAACCTGGAGACATGTGGAATGGGAGAGTAGTAATGTTTATCTCCATATATTCACATGCTGGGAAAAGTGCTTTTGTTTTGTTTTTATGTTTGATTGTTTGATTGTACTATTTAAAAAATGAACAATTACTCCACACTGTCATCTCAGAAATGCAGAAGATATTCATAACATGGGCTGGCTGGCTCCTTTATGCGTCTTGATTGACACAATACAGTTGCAGGAAGATAATGCAACCAAATTAGAAGGGCTTTCAACATGCTTGAAAAAGGAAATACTAATAGTTTCACCAAACATATGATTGCTTGCATATGATAGCATGCCAGTTTAGACCCATCTGAGAAATTTGTAATTAATATCCAGGAATATGGAAAGATGCCCAGAGCCTCTCTGGAAAAGAAAGCGTGAAATATAGCACTCCTAATTTACTGCCATATGACTGTTTATTGTGAAGGGATATGAGACAATTTCCAGACCAAGCCTCAGTTCTACAGGGACAAGAGGAGAGTTATGGTGAGGTGCCACAGGGGGAAACACTGCATCATAAAATGCCAAGAAAACTAATTGATTCTGCTGTCTCCAAGGAAACTACCTGCAGGTTTACATCAATCACGTCACTGGAGTTCTTTTCATCAGTATTACAATGAGAACAGTCAATTAACCCAGTTGAGTGATGCCGTATTAGAGTTGGCTGATCATGTTGCAATATCTAAATCTTTAATCTCAAAAAGACAAAAACAGGGAGCTATAGATTGAAAAAGAATCAGATATGCTGTGTATACTGAATACATGTTTACAACTAAAGTCAAATGTAAACTCAGCTCACCTGTTTGAATATTCAGCCATGAGCACATATAGTGATTTCCCACAGAAAATATATTGGATTTCAACCTGTGGAAGCTAATGGATGGAATAATGTATAGCACACAGAAGAATCCATATGAAAGAATGAAGGCCACACAGTCCATTTAATGGATACCCAATAATGCACCATAGAACCCAAGTTCTTTACTTTGAACTCTGACCTATGAGTGACTGAGTGTGTTGGAGTGAGCTGATTCTGTTTCATCTTTCTTCATATACAGTATATATATAGATATATAGAAAATATATGGGATTGCATATTTATTGGTAAGACTACAATCAATAGAAGAGTGAAGCCTCCCATGATTCACCACAAGATGCAAACTGCCGGTTAGGCTTGAGGACAGAGCAGAACAAGTCAAAGACAAAGAAAGAAATAAGGAGGGATGTAAGAATGAAGAGGTGGAAAGTAACAAAGGAAAAAGGAAAAAAGATAAGAAAGAAGAAATGGAGTAGGGGTGGCAGGTACTCTTGCCAGAGGCAGGGTGATATTTGGAGCATTCAGGTTTGTTCTGCTGGATCGGCTGGTTGGTTTCGCCAGAGGGAATGCAGCAATGCAGCCTTGCAGTAACATTGTAGGCATATACCAACATGAGGCAGCACTTTCTTGGACAATATACTTTCTTGTTTCAGCAGTGATGCCATGGCAAAGTGATTTGAATTTTTCATTCAAATTAACTTTTTTATGACCACCGCAGATATGCCTGACACTAACTTAAAATTTATAGGGGCAGCTTAGACATTAAATCTTAAAATAAAGTATTATTCCAGTGTACGGTTGGTCATATTTTATAAAACTCACAGTATTATCATTACTTACAGTAATCGTAGCCCTGGTTTCCATGCTTATTTGTGTCAGAGGGCATGAACTTTCTATTGATAAAATAGTTTATAGTAGTATTATCAGTATTCATTTTTAAGCCAAATTTAAGTATGTGCAGTTTCCTTGTGTGTGTATGTTACATTTTCTGACTCACCCCTCTGCATGCCAGATTACATGTAGGTCAAGAAAAGCACGTCGGTCAAACTTTGTGACTCATAAATCATTGGTGAGGCAAAAAACAGTACCCCCCTGCTGTGTCAAGTCACTGCCAAGTACTGACCTAAGACCAGTCAAAAATATTAGCAACACCATCTCTGTAGGACAGTCTTTCCCTATCTGATGAAGAGAGTTTTTGTCCAGTTGCTCTAAGGATATGAGGCGAGTGTGTGTCAGCTTTAGCTTGGATCATGACAACAGACCGTCCACTAATTTGTCCAACACCCTAACAAATACTCATTTTTTTCCCTGTAATAATCATGTTATAAAAGAGAGCAGGCAGAGAACATAAGTGAATAAAGAATAAAAGACACTGTGTAAAGGGGTCATCACTTCTTTCCAAAAATGTCTCCTGTCTTAATAAGTTCTGTCCATACCCGCAATGGTGATAGCATTTGAAAAGGAAGCAAAGGCTTGTTTGTCCTCGGCTACCAGGCTTATCAGCCCAAATGTGCATTAACCATCCAAGCACTGGTTTCAGATGTAAAAGCACAGTAATTAGCTAAAAAAGTGGCTATTACTGCTGTCTCTTGTCTAGTCTGTGTGTGTGTGTTTGCTCTTCCTTGTAAAATGCACTCTATCCCCATAATCTTAGGCTGATTCTCTGCCAACAATATCCTACTGTGGTATGCAAACTCAAAAGACATTACCATCATGTTCCTAAGTTATTTCAAAGTTTCAAACTACAAATATGAGCTGGTCTTTTCTCTCTTTTTTTGCAGCAATATTTCCATGCTGGAGGAAACGGGCTGAAGAAAACTTTCCTTGAAAAGAGCCCTGATATGAAGTCCCTTAAATATGCTCTCAGCCTTTACACTCAACCTACAGATGCCTTGATCAAGAAATATATATGCACCCAAACCTCTCAAGGTAATGATGCTTCATTTTTATCCAAGGCTGGGCTCTTTTACATTTCATTTCAGGGAATGGAATTACTTCAGTATTCAAGTACCGGAAGAAAATGTAGGTGGAAAGCCGTTTTCTGTCCATAAAAAAGCGTCTGGCACAGGTTCAGACTAAGAGAAAGCTGCTATAAAAATAAAAAATTTTGGAAAACATTTTACTAAAAGACGCTTCATGGTTAAAGTGTCCATAAAGGTATGAAAAAAGCACAGATTCTGGATAATATCGTTCAGCGGTACATTGGCACTTTGACAGATTGGCGCTAGTTAGTAAACATTCTAATTTAACCTCATAACCTCTCACAGTGAAATGGTTTATTCACATTTGTTGCTGCTGTTGTTCACAGTTTCTACATTACAAGTCTGCAGCCTTCCACAATCATACACTTGTTAAGTCCTAAATGAAAAGAAAAGCCACATTAAATCCACCTCGCTTGCATCTTCTGTTGCTGTTTAGAGTTGGCTGAAAACAATATGACTCCAGTCCTGGCTTGATTGTGTTGTTTCCCCATCAGTCTCAGTTCCTTTTTCATTACAGTGTGTGTGTGCTGAGGATCTCTCTATGTCACTTTATTTGATTTAGGCTTGTATGTGCAATGGACATTGCAGTAATTGCATTTATCCCCTCACCGAATAAGTCATTTGTCTCTTTCACTGTAAATGACTAAAATAAATAAATAAGCAAAGTTATCTGTGGCCTCTTCACCCCATACCCTGAAGGGCTTGAGTGTTCCCACGCTCTTTTGCCCCCCCCACCCCCCACCCCCATGTCTCATTAGAAAAACATAAAAACACTGTCATGACAAATTCATAAGATATATGTGTACTGTAAATCTGTGAATTCCCTGTTGCTCTCGCTCTCTCCTCTTCCTCTCTGTTATCACTGACCCACTTTCATGTGTTGTTGTCTCCTTCATCCATCTCCATATAGAACTTTTTTTTCCCCCGTCCCTCTCTCTATAACAAGGCAGAAATACCTTCAGGTGTCCAGAGAGATTGGAGAGGGAATTCAGACCAGCAGGGCGTTGAGCTTTAAGCCCCTGGTTGCCTCAGTGTGTTCAGCCTTGCAGAACGCTGCATAGGCAGGCGGCAGGAAACAGAATAGCAATGGGGAAAAAGCTGGTCAGCCAAGCGGCCAGCGGACCAATAAGCGCTGTCGCTCTCACTGACTGGCAGATGGGCATAGACGCACAGTGTTTTTTTGCTGTGCGCTATTTTCAGATGGCTCATTGTGTTCTCACTCTCTAAATCTCATCCCGCCCCTCCCCCCTCCGAGTTCGCACCATGTTGTCGCTCTTTATCTGAGGTGGTCTAATGTGATGCCTGTAAGTGGAGGTAGTGAGGTGGGTGATGCGTGTTCGGTCAGTAAACAGTGTGAGGATGTGCTGATAGTTGATGTAGCACAGTGGACACAGTTTCATTAATCACCGACCCCTGTGCTCTGACAGCGACACATTTAGACCAAGGCATGCACTGGTTTATTCTTGCCAAGTGTGCGCTTGGAAGCATATGTGTGTCTCTGTTTGCCGGGGAGCAGGCTGAGGTTGTATAGCTGCTTTATGCCTCAGTGGAAATACAGTATTAACAAAAATAAACGCGTTTTTCATCATACAGTAATTTCATGTGAATACCTCACTGCCTCACTGCTTCATGCACATGAAATGATCCTTTGTTGATTTCTCGCTTGGTGTGGGCTAAGGGTAACATCTTGGTTGTTTGACAGCAAAGGGGAAATAAAATCAATGAATTAAATTGCATGTCTGCGACAACCGATGCCTATAACTCACCATTCATATCTATTAGTTCCTTTGTTCACATTTTTCTCTCTTAATCTGCTGACCCTCTCCACCGCCACCTTTTCTTTATCTGCTTATTCTTCCCTTTATCTTCTTTATGCACCATTCATCTTAGTCACGTTTCTCTGATGCCTTTCAAAATCTCCCTTCTGAAGTCTTCTGTACAACTGCCCGACAGTCTCATCTCTGACTTCCATAAAAAGAAAAACATGCAAAACCTATTTATTTGTTACATTGTTTCAGCAGATAGCTGCAGTAAATGTGCTGTAGCATCGCCCCGTTAATTTCCCACTAGTCCGTGGCTTAATTGTGCAGCAGCAATGTTTTTCTGCCTCCCCCAGCCTCTCTGGGCATCATTACAATAAATCACAAGGCTTGTTTCTTCATTACCAGCTATAATGGGCACTGCATGTTTGGCACATATTGATTAGCAATTGGATCAGTAAGCCTCTTCGTCAACCACACCGGCACTTGCCTGCCAGTGTTCAACATCTGTTTGTCCCGGGTTGAAACACAAGGCAGTTTTTCGTGGCAGCTGTAATGGGCAGGACTCCCTGCATCTGGCAAAGTGAGACACATGGTCAGCAATCAATTCTAATAGTTTGCTGGCAACAACATGTCCCAGTGCGATTGAAACTGTAATGCTGACATAACGGCAGCAGGGTGTAATGCCCAAAAGGGTATTTCCTATCCACATCCTACTGTCCCCTTTCTACGTCGTTTCTGTGCCATTGTTTTCATTTCCGCTTGTGCGCATGCAGTTGAATCCAGTGTTTCTTTCGTATTTCTACTGGGATGAACAGCTCAATAATTTCGTCGTGGGGAACGTTATTGATTTAGTGCATTCCCTCACACCATCTGCATCGTCCATGGCCTTCAAGCCAGGCAGATTATTTCACGTTTCTTGGTTGTTGTTTTTTTCTCACCTTGTTGTTGTTCTTGTTTAGCCTGGAGCTAAAGGAAACCCTCACTGTGTTTGCTCGTGGTCGCCGTGGGGTTGAGATACAGTTTTTTTAGGTTACATTTTTTAGCTTTGACACCCAAAGAGCTGTTTGTACACAACTTTTTTGGATCAATTTCTGGATACCTCATTTACAAAAAAAAAAGAGCTGCACCCACAGTTTTCGGATTCTGTCCTTTCATCCTCTCTCTCTATTTATCCGCCTGGCTTCCTCTCGGTCTCTCCTCCATCCTCTCTGAATTTTCATTACGCGTTGTTCCAATTCTCCTGTTGCTGTTTTGGTGTGTGTCCAGGTCAGTCATCCAATGGATCGGTGGGGGAGGTGTCAATGCAAGTGAATCTCATCTCTCACCCTGGCACCGGAGAGCACAAAGTCAGCGTGAAGGGTGAGCTTTTCCCTATGCTCAGACTTGCTTTTCGTCATTTCTATTCAAATGTATTCACACCTGCAAATGTTCAAAGACACGTCACGGAGAGCTCATGCTGGTAATGTCATTTGTGCGATAGTGCTGCTTGGGTCACGGTCACGAGTATTGCTGTTAGTCTGTGAGCTCATTTTACAGACTAAAAATTAGGAGATTAACATCTGAAAGATTGCTGAGGACGTAATTAAAGTCATTATACGGAAAACCAAAACTGGATTTGCACTGTAGGTTTCCTTTCTGTTCTTGCTGCGGCTATAAGAGTTGTGGCAGTAACAGATCTAAATCATCCGTATTTGTCTGCATTTTTTTCATGAATCTAGCACAGCAACATGACTGATCAGTCTGTTGGTTGGCCCACCACTCTGGTCCAGACTGAAATATCTCACCCGCGTATATTGGAATTGCTACAAACATTCGTGTTCTCAGGAGGATGAATCCTGCTGACTTTTGGTGGCTCCCTAATGTCCTTCTCCCACCATCATGAGCTTGACATATGTCATTTTGAAACAGTTTTTAGATGGCTTGCCATGAAATGGGGTACACAGATTCACATCTGTGCGTGCAACACTATTGTTCATGACCAAATATCTGCAAATTTTAGACATTTCCACCAGCCCTAGCTGCATTTAATGCTGATGTTAGCATACTAAAACACTAAACTAAGATGGTAAGCATTTTATCTGCTTGGCATCAGTACATTAGTATTGTTGTTGTGATGGTGTTACTGTGATGTAATTAGCATTTACCTGAAAGTGCTACTTTTTCAGATTGGCTCTCCTTATGCACTTACAGATGCTTGTTTAGTTCATTTTTAATGTAATGTTCTGTTGAGAAAAGTGTTCATATCCTTGGGTATGTGTAATTTCCTTGTTTAAATAGGCACAGCTGTTTCCTTAGTCCATTTCTATAATCACACACTGGATGTTTGCCCTTTCATTTTCACCTCCGTGGATCCAGTGACATCTGTTGCACCTCCCACAGCAGGACTATATGCACCACAACTGGCAATCAGCTGTAATCAACCGACAGCAGTAACATGACAATGATGGTTAGGTTATGGTAATCTGCTATGGCTATGGCTATGGCAATCTTATATGGATGTTTGTATCAAAGAAATTATTATAGGAGAAAGAGCTGCAGTTTAGTGTGTTTTGTATCTGTTTTAAATATGTACCATTTTCTATTTTTGATACACATTTCCAAGAATTACTGTTAAAACTCAACTCAAACTCAATATTTTGAGCTGTACTTTGCATTATGGTCTGTATAATGTTACTGCAAAGTGGTGAGTCTGGAAAGAAATCCTCACAGTGTGATTCATAGGCAGTGATGTTTACCATCAATGTTCCAGATAGTATAATTGCTAACTGTCTATTGCAGTTGCTCTGACAGGATCTTGGCATAATATGACATTTTCAACATTAACTTCTTATCTTGGGGAATATGATAAATACATTTCCCAAAATAAAAATGGGGCCAGGAATACACAGGTTTTCCCAGCATTAGTGACTGATCGTGTATGATGATGCTGATTATTACTTCCTTTCTCAGTGGTCGGGGTGAACAACCTCATCTGGCAAACCAACGCCATGTTCCGTCCGTTTGTGGAGGTCAACGCCGTGGGACCACACCTGGCTGACAAGAAGCGCAAATTCAGCACCAAGACCAAGAATAACAATTGGTCACCAAAGTACAATGAAACATTCCAGTAGTGAGTACTAGTGCCTCCTTCCTCCTCTGTTAGTTACAGAAATTCGTACTTTAAGGTTGGAATCATTATGCAGCACTTTATCTGCCTCTTTTCAATCTACAGAATCGTGTGCCTTAGGCTGCCACAACTTCGAAGTAATATTCACTATGCTATCTGCACTCTACAAAAGAGCCTGCAGCAGCCGATATACTAGTGCATAATACCTGTAATACCTTACTGTCAAGACAGCCCCCCACACTTCCCCATTTTGTTCAAGGCATTGAGTAGAATGCAGTTGCAGCACTTCTGCTCTTTACATTGAAACACTTGAAATAAGTCAAGTGACTGCTTCAGCAATCTATAAGCTATAAGTCCCCTTATCGACACTGTAATTCTCAGAGCCAAGCCAAGGAAAGTTTCTGAGCTCAGACAATGTAATACTGAGTTTTAGCAACACCAGCATGATCAGTACAGGGGCCAGTGCCATCTCCATATGGATTCACCCACAGTAATGCCATTTGAATTTTAAGAAGCCATTAAGTTGCTGACAATAATTAGTGAACAACCTAAAAATGCTGGCTCAGAATATTGAGTCACTTGAATAGAAACATTCATTTCAGTTGCAAACATGATTGAACTGTCACATTACCGCACCACATATACAAATTTGAATTATACAAAAAGAAGAGCATTGAAGTAAATTTCGTCTACTTTTAAGTGATGCACAACTTACTTGACAGTGTCTGGACTGATATGGCAATTCTGCATCACGTAAACATGTTTGTATGCTCTCTTATCTCCCTGTGTAATTTCTCCCAGTGTTTTGAGCAATGAACATGGTCCAGAGGCCTATGAGCTGCATGTCTCAGTAAAGGACTACTGCTTCGCCCGCGAGGACCGCATCATCGGTATGACGGTCATCCAGCTGCGAGAGCTGGCGGAGAAGGGCAGCTGCTCCGCCAGCTACCCCTGGTAAAAAGCATCTCCATGGATGAAACAGGCCTCACCATCATGAGGATACTGTCTCAAAGGACCCACGACGAGGTGGCCAAAGAGTTTGTGCGTCTCAAGACAGACACACGCTCGGCGGAGGAAGTGTCGTAATATGTGGCAAAAATGCAGTATTAAACGAGTTGTGTTGTCTTAAGTGAGCGATAGAGAGGCAAAGGGGGGGGGGAGCAGGAGCAACAGTTGTTCTTTCAGGATAGAGGCTGGACACAGCAGGAGAATGAGTTTGTCCAAAGAGAAGCAGAGGAGGCCTAAATGTGGTGGAGCAGACAGAGAGAAAGAGCGAGAGAGTTGTGTTTGTTTGTTTGTTTTTGTGCATGTGCGTAAAACATCTGTTGGAATGTTCATTTTAAAACTACAGTATGTACAAGTGTTTACTTACCGTATGCTTACTATTAAGTAATATATTCTACGAGTTATGTTAACGAGACATGAAATACCTTTTGTACAACATTTAGTCTTTTTGAACAGAGATTTGTTCCAATAAAGTGCCAAACCAGTGGAAAAAAAGAGAACAAAACCAACGTATATGGATAATGGTGAACTTAGTATGTTTGAAATTTGCTCGATTAATTTGTCCGGTGTACGTCATTTTCTGACCGTGTGGCGTTTTGATTGTTGCAAAGTCTTTCATTTTGCACCCTCGTTTTCTGGCTTCACGTTCTTCCACACAGCACTGTTGTGCATGTCCTCTTCTCAGTCATGTCTCTCCCATGATTCCACAGTGACCGCCGAGCAGGGTCCTGTCCCCTTGCCTTCAAACTGTTTGTATTTTAAGTCGACCTGAAAATAGACCATGTTTTTTTAAATGGCGATGACTGCTATGTAAACCTTCATAGGTGTTTGTAATTTTATAACCATGACAACAATGATGACAGCCTCCAGTGCTAACAGTCTTAGCAGAAAGGATGGAAAAGTTTTCTTTTTCTTTGGCTTTTTGTTCTTTGTTTTCAGCCATCGGTTTCCAGCCTTTCTGAATAACCACTGTGACGATGAGCTTTGGAAGGCAAGCTTACATGACATTGCTGACAGTTTGATATTATTGTTTCATATTTTTCCGATAACTTTGTTCCTGATAAACTGCCAAAGTTATATAAAATATTTGTACAAAAGCAATCCATTACATGTATGAAGATATATATGTACATGTGATCTATTACTTTTTCAATGCTATCTGATTGTTGATAGGGTGGTACTAAGATTTTATTTTTTTTATTTCCTGTGAAGCTGTTAACCAATATGTAAGTTGCACATGTTACTTTACACATTAGTTATATCAGCTTCTGTCATTGGAATTATTTTTCTTCATAAAGGAAAGAGTCTAACATTTGGTAAATATGCAACATTCCTATGTATTGCACTGATGGCGAATTGTATGTCATGTAAATATATTTAGTGAGATATTGTACAAAAGTCTACTTTTCTTCAATGTGCATAAAGTATGTGCAAATGTGTTAAGACATCTCGGTCATTTTGAACAGTTGTCCAGTAAGATCCCCTTTAACACTGGAAGATGAGTATTTCAAAATAATCTCAAACTCAACTAACTGAAATAATTAGAATTAATCTGAAAGAAATCACCTACTTTTCTTGGCAAAGTTTGCATGCAGGTCTGCCACATTTAGCCTGAAATAGCTTTATTTGTGAAGAATAGAAAACAAGCTGCATTCAGCGTGAAAATGATTTTAACTGTTTCTCAGATCTGTTAGTTCCCATGGTGCATAGGTAAGGAAGCACTACAGCCACCAATAATTAGATAGCATCTTGAAAGAGTACTCCACCAATTTAGCATGGCAATAATATAACAAAGACAGACTCATGATGGACACTAAAAAATGTTATACTGTAAATATCGTCTCATTTATTCCCTGCATTCTTCCTCCCTGTTATAACCTGCAACCTACAAAGTAACGTCACTTATCTAAACCCCACAACCCCAGATTTTTTTCTTTTTTTCCCAGACTTCTCAGTTGGGCAAGATATGTCATTTGAGGCATTTTATCAGACTAGGCACAGCTCCTTCTGGAGTCACAAAAGTCTTTTTACAGTTTTCCTTCTGCACAGCAGCACTCCCCAAGACCAGTAAACAGACTGATGTGTAAAATTTATATTCTTAAATGTTACAAATATCCCTCAGTCTACCATCAAGCACATTTTGTACCATTAAAGAAATATTTTTACTTTTGTCTTCCAATGTTCTTGCAATAGGACATTCAGTGGCCAATTGTACATATGTGAGGTTGTATCTGAACACACACTGCCCCAGAGACATTATTCCAGGCTCACACTAAAGTTCATTACGGTGTTTAAACATATTAAGAATAGCCCTAAAGTTAATGAATCATGATTGGGCTTTTTTTTTTTAACTGGAGCTCTATAAAGGTAAGGCCATTATTAATGGTATTCATTTTCAGAATGAGTAATTTCCTCTCCACCTACAGCATAGCATCTTGCTAGTTGTGTCTGTACATGGCAAATTAGCTGCAGTTATCTGAGACATTTTTGCCTTTT
The DNA here is from genome assembly GCA_016785225.1 of Psettodes erumei. Classification (NCBI taxonomy): domain Eukaryota; kingdom Metazoa; phylum Chordata; class Actinopteri; order Pleuronectiformes; family Psettodidae; genus Psettodes; species Psettodes erumei. The sequence goes on from JAFBJZ010000457.1 coordinate 1,506,303, forward strand.
GATGTTTATTCTTTGAAAAACACCTACAGATTCTCCTACAAGATACTGTAATCTTTTGCCCTAAACATGAAAGCTTTGACAAAGTTTCTTCTTTTTTCATGATTTCATGGTGTCTGAGATGAATGTTTTCAGATCAGTTATGCTCTACTTACTGTCAGTCATTTGACACCCATGGGAAGAACACATCTATCTATGGCAGGAAATTATTCCATAAAAATATGTCACCTGGCAAAACTTAAATGCCACATTTATGTCTTTTTACATGGGCCATCTGTGTTAGCTCAGAGAGCTGTTAATTTTAGGGTAGATGTCAGAATGTAGCCCACAGCAAAACATTGCGAATTTAATTGACTTAGAATGCAAGAAGGTAAAACTGCATAAGACGCTACAAAATCCCAATGACTTGTGTATCAGAGATGACTGAAAAAAAATACAATTCTTCAAAAGCTTATTATTCCAGCCACAGGCCATCCCTTGGTCAAAAGCCCACACAGTGTGTCTAATCACCTGGAACCAGACTATAAGAGGGCCAGACAAAGTAAGTCCATTTGTCAGTGTCAGTGTTTCGTCTTTTCTTTATACTTGTAGTTCTATTATAAAGGAGCAGGGGACAGAAAGAAATGGGAGATATAGAGAGGTTGAAACAAACCGACAGGACGGAGCAGTGAAGATATGGAGAATATGCAGAACATGCAGACACGCAGTGCATTGCAAGATCAATCAAATATTTTCAGAAGGGCGTGATAAGGATGCTGCTAGAATTGGAAAGTAGCACATTTCCACAGAGGGATTTTATTATTGCTTATTGATGATACATTTGTGGTGTTTACATACTGTATTGTGTTAACTGTATAAGTTTCTGTTGAATGCTTGGGCCACATATTTGTGTTTCTTCTGGCTCAGTATGTGCCTGGTTCCGATAGCCTAAGTCAGGCCTACATGCAGGGTAAATATATATAAATATATATAAATCATCTGAATGACTGATATATATGATAGAAGACTCAAATCAATGACATTATTGGGCAATCAATGTGATTATTTGTAGATATTGCACAGGTCATTTGAATTAGAATAGCTAATACTAGAGCTAATTGAACAGATACAGCATAATAGATAATAATGGAGTGGAGGACAAAAGGATCACATGTAAGACCACTGTGTAAAAAGTTTTAAACAAGGAGAGTGACTGAAAATGCTATGTTTATCAAATACAAATGCATAACCATTAGTGGGAAATCTCTAAACAAATATAGTGTAGTGTTGTAGTGTGACAAGAGACACAGCAGCATTTCAAGCAGTTTTAAATAAGTATCTGAAATATTACAGGAAATTGCATCATCATTTTTCAGATGCTCCAATACCCCATTCCACCTGAAACAGTGTGTAGAATTCTTATGCTGTTTCTTCTTTTCCTGAGGCAGTTATGCAAGTCATATTACATTAGCTTGTTTCCCTACTATGTAGTTGGAGATTGTGGAAGCAGGAAGTGAAAGAGGAAAACTTACACGAAAGGGCAAAATGTAGCAGGAGAAAGGAAACTGTCATTCACACTGAATGACTCTCAGGCAAAAGGGAAAATAGAGGAATACACTAACCTGACTCATCCTACAGTAGCACTGCCAAGATGCAAAATTACATCAGCTTTGTCTTCCACAACCTTGACCTCTCATTTGCATATTGTCAACTCCTCCAGGAATTTTTAGTCATCATCTGCTGCACATTTCAAAGGACAAACTGATGGTGTGCAAATTATGGTCTCTGATAATTTATGGTAAGAAGACAACCATGTAGTTAGCCTGATGATCTTACCTGTGTGTGTGTGTTTGAGTGTGTGTGTGTGTGCGTGCGTGCACACATGACAAGCAGTCATAGGCTGCTCGTACATTTCTACCAATACTTTACTAAAAACAAAAAAAGCACAGATGAATTCATAAGGACAACTGATTGAGCATGTGACAAGCAGGTAAAACAGCAGTCAAGCTCACCAAGAATACACCAACATTATCAAGAAATAACGGAGTACAAGAACATGCCTATCTGTGTGATAATGTAATGCAGTCAGCTGTTATGTATGAGTAACACCCCAACAGACATGAACCATCCAGCCAGGACTTTCCTGTGTCCTTCAAATCAGAGGCCCATTTATTCTTCCTGGGAGAATTGATGCAGCTCACCTCAGGGGAAGAATTACTCCTTCACAGCAGGATTTTTTTCAAGCCAGGCCACAGAGCCAAACCTCTAGGCACACTGTAAGTCTTTAAAGGTGATATATAAGGTATAAACTTGATTAAAATGAGCTTATATCATGTAATATCCAACATGATGCTTGAGAATATAACCTTATATAATTTAATATACTCAAACAAAATGCAATACTCAATATTAAAGCACAAAATAAAATATTAAGCCAATATTCTGCAATATGGTGTATATATAATACTATAGTAATGAAATAATATTTCATTTCATTTTGTGGCTTCCAAGAAACAAAGGAAAAAAGTAAAGTAAGGAAGGTCTCCAAGGGGAAACAGTCATTAAATGTACTGCCCCGCAGTGAGAAAAAATCCAAATATCTGACATTCTAGTTTAGCTTAGTCTAGTTTGCATGAATGCAACTATACCAAAATATTTTTTACAGGAGATATGCATATGAATGCTATTGTGATTAAGAATTTAAATTTTATGAGCTTCGGGGTAAACAAAGACTAAAGAAGCCTTGAGGGTACCCATACCAACAAATTCAATACCCACAGAAAATTTACAGTTGTAATTACCTTAAAACTAACTCCACTCACACACTTTCCAGGTAAATGTGACAAGTCAGTCTGTGCTCCTCTCCATCTCCCCATAGCTTTCCCTTTCCCTCTCCATCACTGCTGCCCAGTGCTTCTGCTTTTCTCCTCTCACTGCCTTAATAAATCATCAGGACCATGTGTCTGGAGAGGTGTGTGTCTGTGTGTGTGTACATTTATATGTACCACATACAGTATGTGCTGTAAGAAAGAGAACACCGTGTGACCTGCGTGGATGTGCTGTTCCTGTGTTGTGTGCCCATGAACTACATATACATTGTTGGTGCTTAACTATGTGTTTTGTGTGTGTCCTCTGGGTGCACACTCGCCCTGCCCTTGCTCCCTAACCAAACTAGCTGAGTGTAATTACAGCTCTGTGTGTCTCACTGGGCATGGGGAGTGGTTCTTCAATCCTGCCATTAAACAGAAGGAAAGCAGGTCTACGGCCACAATGGGGAAGTAAGAGCCAGCCATTAAAGCACAAGGCTGGACACTGTACTTGCGGAGCACTAAGTAATGCACCACCGCTGAGGCACAAGGTGGGATCTAATGGTCATTAGACACAGCAACCTCCATGTTAGCGCACAAGACAACAGCTCAAGCATTTTGACCCTGATAGATGAGCTGTTGAACTGAACCATGACATAGAGCAGCCAACGGTTAGCATGTAGTTGCCGCAAACAATGCTGTAATTGCTTCTGCTGGTTGACAGTTTTATAACACTCGTATGACGACAAGCAAGAGGGCAAACATAATTTATTTCCCTCTGCAATACAGTCTTCTGGGTGTAGTTTTCAGTTGACTGCACACAGTTTCACTTTGCAGCTTTTGATTAAAAGGAAGTGCCTGCATCTAGAATCTGGTCAACAGATCACTCAGTGGCAAGTATATCATTGTGATTTGACAAATCATTACATTGTATAGCCGGGAGCTGTCCTATCTCTGTCAAGCACTTTAAAAAAATCTGGGGCTGTGGAAAACAGTTCAACTGTGGCCCAAAAACAGTAAATATCTACAATCTTGTTTGTTCTCGTTTGTTGGGCCCCTGAATCATTTATGCGGTGGCTCTAAGTATTTTGCATGAAGCTTTATTTTACAAGTAAGTGAATTCTCCAGAAGTTTCACCCTGTTTTGTTCACTTATTTTTTCTTCTTAGCATCGTCTATGCCTGATAAATAGCTACAGTTGGACTGGAATTAATGTTTCTGCCTCTGTCTGCACTGGGCCAGTGATACAACAGCAAAACACAACAGAGGTATTATTCGTATTCCTCACTCGTAAATCACCCACATGATTTCAAAGAGAAGAAAGGACTTGGCTAGCACAGCATGCATCAACCCTACTCCATCTTAATCTCGTGGGAGTCCACAGAAAAGACCAAACTACAATGCTCTGCATATCTTTTTTTCCCTTCCTGCTGCAGTCAGTCTTAGGAAAGCTCAGTTTGCCCAGTTATGCCCAGTAATAATTGAATATCTCATTAAATGCTGTCAATCACATATTCAGGTTCTGGGATGTATTCCATTTGGGAATTTAAAGACCTCTCAGTGGCATGTGCATAGAGGCAATACTACAACATATAGGTCTGGGGCTCATGCTATTTGACATAGTGCTCAGAGATGGTTAGTCATGGAGGTTTTGGCTGTTTCGGTGATGGGGTTTATTCCTGCCTTGTAACACAGCCATCTCTAAGTGTAAAGCCAGCCTGCCAGCCCTCATGTGCTGTGGACAATAATGTATGAGCAATGATGATTTGAGGGTGGCGAGAACTCAGTGCACCGCAAGTAGTAGGTCTTAGAGCGGGAGGGTCGAGGGAGGAGAGTCCTCCAGCAAGGCCATCTGTTCATGTGTAATTACAGCTATGGTCCTCAGTTGGATCACCCTCTGCTCACTCTAGATCCAGGACCCCCTGACCAACCTATAGCCTGGATGAGAGGTAAATGCAGACTCTGTCTCCTGCACTGCAGTTTACATGATTTTGATTCTGGAGTTAACTGTTAAATACCTCTTTAGCAGACTGGGTTTAAATACAAAGGGAAAAAAAACAAAAACAGGTTTATAATTTAAGATGATTGATGATGTCTTTCTAAGTTGGTTTATGTACCAATTTAAAATTACATTTAGCTTATTTGGAGTTGTTTATACCCACAAACCATTAAGATCCCCTCTGGCATGTTCTGTCAAAGCTAAGGTAATGTCATGAACGACCTATAAGGTTTGTAAAGCCACATAAAATTCTGTGTAACATGATAGCTGTCCGGCATATTAAATGTACATGGCAATGGCTTGTATGCATGTGCTGCCTCTCAAATCCACCACCGGTGTCACGCAGCTTCATCAAGTGGAACATAATCTTAGGCAGGCACTCAGCCATAGCTGTTGCAGTGACAGTTTTGCTATTAATCATAATCACTGAAACAGCGACACCTTCCACACTTCATACACTCACAGTATGTACATTGTCTTTTTCCTATTGTGTTATTTTGTATGTGTATATTTGTGTACAGGGTTAATTGTATATTTTCATATCTATGAATATGTATGTGTGTGTGTTGGGAAGGGGGGTGTTGTGAAGTATGACATTTGGGATTCCGGCAGGTTGTCAGACTTGCAAATATCAGCAGTGACAGTTTAAGATGCACAGCTTCCTCGTGGCTACGTCTCCCTGTCGGACCATCAATAACCAGGCAGGGATGTGTTGCCCAGTTGGAAAGCAGCTATGTCTCAGTTTCAACATGAGGTCACCACAGTCTGCCCCTGTTTCTGTCCAGACTAGAGTATAGAGGAAAGCCCTGTGGCAGATGGTTAGAGAGAGGGGTTTCATTGCTTTCCACCAAACTGCTTAAGTGTCATTGGTTTGCTTTAAAGCGTCCCAAGCCATACATTCTAAACTCCACATCATATCTATTTTCACACATTAAGATTAGAACAGGAAAAAAATAGCACTATTGCAGAATGAAGATTACATTTACAGCATTTTTGGGGCCAAGTTTTGTTCAGACTTTTCCTCTAGCACCCCCATGAGGTTGACATCTGTGATTTTAAGTGAAATATCTGGACAACTATTGGAAGGATGGACATAAAATCTGATGAAGATTATATTATATTATATTATCATTTGGTACTGGCCACTGGGTCACCATAGAGATTATACATTCAAAATGTATGTTGATGAAGTGGATGAAAATACATTAATATGGTCAATGAACATATGTGCGATACATGGCTCATGTCATATATACAACAGGTACATTACAAATTAAACCACACAGTTGACACTTGGAGTGCCCACTTTTTGTTCTTTGTTTAATATGATATGATTCTTCTCTGGCCTCTTCTCTCCATTTCCTCAACTGTCTGGTTCAGTTCACAGGACTGCGTCATGAAGCAAGAAAACTAAGACCTGAATGAACCCTGGCAACTCCTGATGGTTGTTAATTTTCTATATTAGGTATGTCACCATGGGAACTTAGGCTGCTTAATTAACCTACTCCAGAACAGATAATCGTCAGCCTGTTAGATCAAAATATATAGTGGAAATGTGGGTGCTTATGCAACATTTTTTTTCTTTCCCTGGCATTTCATCTTATCAGATACTTTGCAATAAACGTTACTTTGATTTCCAGGCCATTTTGCCACACTGGCTATTCCAACTGTAAATAGCTTACAGTACATTAGTTGACCACAGTTCTCATAGTTATCTGACTTTCACTCTGTGTTGTATGCTGAAATTCATATTGTGTCCAAGATTGATGCAATAGATTGCACCCAGTTACCCTGACACTCGAACCCTGGGGAGCCCGAGGCCAGCACTTGAACTGAAAATATTGTCACTCCTAATGCAATAGTACAGTATTTTATCAATGGGAAGTAACTCTATGGAGTATTAGTGCCTGGGTAACAACACATCTATGTACTTATGATTTTACACTTTCTGAATTTTCTTACCAATAATCCCCTCTAGGTATCTGCCCTAACAGTATTACCTTTTACAGTTATTGTCTGTGTTGCATTTACCCTTGAGAGAAAGATATAGAAATCGATCCATACCTTTCCCAAACTTTTTTGTTTTACTTGATTATATATTCTATAGTCAATGTTTCATTTCATTTCCCCCCAGGGATGATTTTACTTTTGGTGCAGTAATGACTTTTATGCTGTGGAGCACCTACCAAACACATTCTCATATGTCTCTGCTCATTCGTGCTACCTCATATAGGTACTGCATAAGTTTGTTAAGCCAACAACTGCTAGATAACCAGATAACCACTGAACAGTTGTAATGACACAAACCACAGGTTTCCTTAAATACTGACTTCATAAATAGTTGATATAATAACTATACATTATGATATACCTTTTATTTTGTCAATGATTTTTAAAAAAGACCAAGCCAGATGTGAACTATGGCAAACATGAAATAATTCAGATATCCGTATTATTGCAATTGATGTCTGTTAATTTGTTTAATGGGGGAAAGGAGAGAGAAGAAAAAAATCCTGTCCTCTACAAGGCAACCATTCTGTGTTTATACCACTATGAGGGTGTCTCAGTCAGACAGCTTTGTGATTTAGGGGTCACAACTCATTGAGTTGAGCCGCATTACACTGTCTAAAGAATGAGAATGGGTCGCCTTTACCTGCATTGAAAGACTTGATGATTTGTGGTATGCTGTACTTCAGGCTTGTCCATAGGCTTAAATAGATGTCTGGGTCATTAATCTCTATAAGGAGAGGAGATGGCGCTGGAATAGGAGCTACCCTCCTCAGATGATGCATCATCACCAACAGCTTAGCTCTTTGCACACTCATCTTTGTTTCCACTGACAGGATCCCTTAACAGCCAGGGAGCCTCAGAAAGTGAGCAAAGGTCTAAGGTGTGGTACAAAGACACAAAATTCACTCTCTGGCTAACTCTAGTGGATACAGATGACTACAATGATGCCAAGTTTGTATTCCATGTCTAGTGAGTGATATCTCCTAAGGGGAAGGCAGGGAAATTGTCTTGACGTAATTATACAACTGTCTTCTTCCATCATAAAGCATGCATGGCACTGTGCAGACAGATGAAATGATAACACAAGTGTAAACTTAACAAAAAATGAGAATCTAATCTGTGTATCTAATGCATGCACTGTGTACCTTGCTTTGTTTTCATCACAGTGGTTAGTCTCTTTGACACTGAGGAATACTTTGACATTTTGTGTTGGAAATATGCTTATAATTAATTTCCTTGTTGAGTTAGTGTTAGATGAGAAGTGTGTGACCCCAAGGCAACATATTTATTTTAGTCGAATTTGTTTGTGCTGTTCTCCCTCACCGGAACTGGTGTTGGTTAACCATTCTGTATGTTGAGTTGTGGGTGGCAGCTCTTTATATTGTCACCTGCCAACGCTGGCTTCACTTTGCCATTTTTCCTGACTCCCAAGTGCCAAGTGACTGCCATTTTAGTGTCTGATTGAATGATTACATCGTTTGTTGATTTATTGTTCATGCTGTAGATAACTGTATACTCTCAAAGAGCTCTCGATTTTTTTGTTGACAACCTTTCTCTTTCTTTTTTGTTTTCCAGAAGATAGAAGTGTTGAGGTGATAATATTATGGGGATATAGCGTTGTTTATCCTTGGGACTGGGGAAAGAATGCTCATGTTTCCTCCTGGGCTGGGTATAATAGGAGGTTAATACAACTCCAATGTAGGTGGGTTTAGGAAATATAAAGCTACAGGCAGCAACCTGTTAGCTTAAGTCAGCTTGCAAAGATAAACAGTTTTATTATCAATTTGCAAAATTAGAATGCTTATACATCTCTATTTAAGAAGGAACTGTGACAGAGACCATGTATTTTTCTGTCACTCTGTTACCAGTTCTTTCACCTTGGAAGGCATACAGAACTCAGCTTTAGGAGCTTGACTTGAGCGCTGAACAATTGAGATGCCCTCAAAGAGAAATTCACTCTGGCTAATTGAAGTCACTAACTACTTCTTTTAAAATATGGGGGCTATAAAGACTAATAGTTATAATGATGTTCCATTACCTCACACTAGAACTACCTTCAATTTCTACATGTGCCAAAATTGCAGGCCTTGGAAAGGCAGGGTTTCTGATAATGTCGGTTAAATGTACAAAGGGGAAAGAAATAGAACAGCTGAGTACAGTTTGGATGAATTTATTGTTCTTAGTGAACAAAGCTGGAAGAGAGATGTGATGGCATCCAGCTCAAGACATCAGTATGCAATTCATCACTGACAGTAAGTATTAAGTTTAGAGAATGGCCTTGCAAAACACAAATCCACATTTTGACCTGTGTAGTTTAAATTGACTTGGGGAAAAAAGTATTAACGAGAAAATGTCTTCATATTAGCGGTACAGATAAAAAAGCAGTCTTCTGGAGAAAAGCAATTTAGGGCTGTGTGGTAATGCAGGCATATACAGGCAAATAATTGGTTGTTTAATCCACAAACTAAATGTTTAGGTAGCCTCTGTTTCACATTATTCATTTATATATTTCAGTGTATAACTGCAAAGTTGTTGCAGTTATTCGCAACGATTGCAAAACATTCAAGAGTTTCTTGGTTTTTTTTTTAAATGACTTTTTAATTGCATAAAAGGAAGGACTGTCCAAAAGTGTAATGTATGCTCCAGTGTCTGGTGGTCTTTGCTTCTTAATAGTGATGAGTCAGCATCTAATTTGTCTTTTGTGTTGCCACAAAACAGGTCAAATTTGCATATGCTTAATTGGAGGACACTGTGCTTTGAATGTACATATATGGCCTAAAACAGGATGTGTTTGATCTAGGAATTAAGGGCTTGAATAAAACAGTGGTTAATAACATAGTCTCTCCACAGCATTGTGTCAGCACTGGGGACTGGTCTAGCTGCACCTTATCATTCTTGTAGATGGGAGAAAATACTTTGTGGCTAGTTTGTATTTATTTAAACCAATCAAAATTGTCTTGAGTGTCACCAGCTCAGGATTCAGCAAAGGTGTCCCTGCAAAATGGTGTCTGGTAGGAACTTGTTTTCATGGAACATATGCAGGATGTGATTACTATCATTAAGTAGGTCAATTCTCCAAAAAGAAAACGTGTGTCAAAGACATTTGTTGACTGTGTGATTGTATGACCCAAATCTTTGTCAAAACCTGATTGGGACAACGATTTTCAGGATGTGGGTAGATAGGACGTTGTTCCTACAGCAAAGGGGACTTGAAAATGGTAACAAACTTGATTTGAAAAAGGAGGAGAATGTTGTGCATCACGTGTGGCCAATGGCGGGCTTGTAGCCACAGTCTACATCGGCTGAGTCTGAGTAATTATGGCACGATATTGGTAGCTAAGACATAACAAAGACAAGTCTTAATGGAACTGTAACAATGTATATATTTTCAATTTTTATTACTGGAAGCAATAACCATACATTTAGACTTGTTTAAGAGCCTCTGATGCACCCTTTTGAAAGTAAGAGAAACTAGGGCGTTTGCTGCTAATATAACTTTAACTGTTAGAGGCAGACAGGGAGCGTCAGCCAGGTCCAGTCCTTAAAGCACTTGCCATTTTGTTCAGTAATGCAGTGGTGATTAATTTGAAGATTAAAACCATGGAGTCTATTAATATCTTAATAGGTGAAGCTATGAAGACTGTATGCTACCTTCACTGAAAAAAAACTGCTCTCAGATTCCTTTAGAAACGTCTTCTTCTGGGTTTGCAGTGTAAATGAACACCTGCATAATAAATCAGGGCTCATTGCAGAAAATAGCCATGTACAACTTACCAAACAGGAAATGTTGTAGTGAATTGTTAATGATCACATGGCTGATAGTCTGTTTGTTTCAGCTAGTGAAGCAATGGCATATTAGAATGTCATTAGAAATATTGGTTGTATTCAGCTACAGCTGCAACTGCTGTGCAATAATAAAATGCTGAGTTGAAAAAGGTTAGTACAAGGTTGACAGTTATAATATCTCACACTTCTATTGTTGTGCTTTTAGAAGAGCTGCTGTCAAAGTAAATCTCACCGATGAGCTATTGATTATCCCCCATGGTTATTGGTAATTTATTGATCCAACAGTTCAAAGTGTACACTGCCAAAATGAATAAGTGTACCGTTTCTGTATGTGTTCTTTCAATTTTCCATTCTCCACAAAGTTCTTTCCAGGGTCATAAGGGCAGAGGATTATTTGAAACAATTGATGAACAGCATGCAGGCTAAATCCTGGACAAGTGACCCAGCAGACACAAGACATAAACAGAAATATACTGTTTTTATACTGATGGTTGTTTTACAGTCTCAGGTTCACCTGATCTGGTACATTTCTTTGGACTGTGCGAGAGAAACTAGAATGCTACGAGCAAACATTAGCAGAGGGCCAATGTTCCAGCTTCAAACAAAATAAACCAAAGGAAAAAAGGGCTGTCTGTATGAACCAAAGATAAAAGTAAAATTTTAAGCCATAATGCTGCACAGTATGAACAACTGACCTGCCATTTACAAATGAGAGACAAATCCATGCGAAATACCTTTGATGCAGGTATTGTTGTATTAAAAAATAATCGCAGCAGTTATTGATTTATAATGAATTCAAAATGGCAGCAAACACCCAGTTCCTGGTCCAATCTTTGTACAGATTGGATTACATGTTAGGCTCACCAAATACTTAGGACAGGCCACAGAGGTTGCTCAGATAGAGATTCATTGCCTTTTAGCATTGGCTCATTTGTCTTCTAACTGAAGATACCTTTAACGAACCACTGAGAATTCCTTTGGTGATCTCTCCTAAACCACTGGTTATTGGTCCAGAATGACCAGCATTAGGCTGCAGTCACAATATGCACCTTTATGGCAAAGAAAATTACTTTACATGACTGGACCAGGGAGGATCAGCGAGAAGGAGGGAGAGTCAATCCCGTATTGATTGCGCTCTCTCCCCAGAGGCCCTGTACACAGATCTTTGGTAGGAGCCACTCAGGTTCTAGGTGGGAACCACATAGATGGTCTGATAGTGACCACGCTATGAAAAGCTCAGGCTGAGATGAGAAACTTGTATAAGAGAAAGTCAAAGCGTTTGTGCTGTATTGAATTCACCTGACTGACTGCATAGATGTGATCCCAACCCCTTTTGAGGGATTGGACCCACAATGAGGCAGTTAAAAACTCATCTGTCCATGGTCTCTCCATATGGCTGGATGTAGAATGGTGGAGCACCTCTAATAACCTTTGTGGTACTGCTTGGGGCCCAGGGAGCTGCCTGCATAATCGTCTCAGCTCGGGCAGAGCGCTGAAATCATAAATCACCTGAGCACGCCACGGCTGGGCTGGAGTCCTCGTGGCCTTGTGGCACAAGTCATCTATTTGGTTCAGTATGTCTGTGAGCCTTCTCTGTAGGACAATGATACTCCGTTAATGTCCTTCTTGAAAAATCAGTCTGTGATGGGATGCTTCTAAAACAAATCAGAGCCTTTCAATATGTCATTGTGTCCTTACTGTGTCAACTGAAGTCATCTAGTCTTCTCAAATGTTTTACATTACTTTGTTCACCCTTCAGCTATCAGCAACAATCTCTGCACTAAGCAGTGTAAAGGCTCAGCCTTTATAATATTTGAAGTTCAATTTAATAAACTATTCTATAATTAACTACTTGCAGTACCTACCACTGACACACATTACTCATGGTGCTGTTAGTGGTTTGCAGCAGTTTTTGGTTGAATTATGTTTCCTCTCAATTGTGTGCAATGTTTTGAAGCAGCCTTTAGAAATATGCTTGCTCTTGTTCAGCGGTTGTGTCAGGGGTGAAACCAATACATCTGCAGTGTAAACCATCTGAGGCAGTGATTTATGTATAGACAACAGTATTCCAAACTGCCAGTAACACACCACAGTAGTCATTTTGCACCTTTAGACTGTATATTAATTTGTACATTGAGATAAAACCTCACTTAGAACAGAAAAAGAATGCAATTGACCTACTGTAGCAACCACTATTAATGCTTTCAAAGTGGATATTTCATACATTGATATTTATGGTAAAATAAGAAAAAAGAAAATCATTATTTGTTGCCAGTGCTAGAACACTGGTATATGCATACTTTTTTAACATAAAATGTAATGCTTTTTATGACCTCTTTAAAGGGGTAAACAAAGACATTTTATTACCCTTTAATATCATTCAGTATGTTTTAAGTTAATCACAATGTGGATTTTTCTTTTCATTATTGTTAGAAAAAATCACATTAAACTTGCTTTTCAGGAAAACATGTGGAACATACTCTTGTCAGCTGAAGCATAGATGACTATCTATCTATCTGTCTATCTATCTATCTATCTATCTATCTATCTATCTATCTATCTATCTATCTCATTAAAATGTTTGGGTTATGTAATAAGTGAGAAAGTAATTAAGTAAGTAATAAGAAACACACTGTATAGTCCTTATCCATATCGAATAAATGATCAATAGAGCACTTTTTCTTCTACTGGCATACTGTTTGTGTTTTTTACATTTCATGCAATAATCCAGTGTCACACCCTATGAATCGCTGGAGGGTTTCAGCCTGCCAGCTTATCGGTCTTGATTTCTTCCTTTTTTCATTGTGATTTTTCAAATAAGAAGTTGGATAAACCTGCTCTTCTTCTCAGTTGAAATAGGGATCACAGCCACACAGGTTTGGCTCTGTCTTCTCTGTTTCTTGGTGTTTTTGGTACTCTCTCCTCTCCCTACTGTGTTGTCTGTATGTGGTTATGTGTGTTATTGGGTGTGGCTTCATATTCCTGTTCCCACCATGCCCCTTGCCTCCTCTTACTCATTTCAAGTCATCATCATCAGCTCCTGCTTTGGTTCATCTCCACTTGCAATATCTGTCCCTGCCATGTCTGGTTGTCTGAAGTCTCCTTGGTTTCTTCACTTGATGCTACATCTTCTCCTGCCACATCTGGTCATCTCCTGTTCCACCAAACCCTGCAAATTGACTTACCTGCTCACCTCAGAGCTCTGTCTTTACCTCATCAGCCCTACAATCTGCCACTCTGTCAAGCCTAAACTTAGTTCTTCCTCCTCACACAGGCCCCCCCCTCCCACTTCAACAAATCCACAGCCAATACCTACCACATTTCGTACCCAAAAGATTTCTCCCCAGAAGACTCCTGGTTCAGGTTTTGGTTAAGATAGACCTTTTATGTTGTTGAGTTTCGCCTAACTGAGTTTTTAATTTTTATTTTTGTTCCCCACTCCAGAGTGTCTTATTAACCTTTTTGTGTTTTGGGGCTGTAATAAAAGCTCAGTCTTTCTGTACTGCAAAGCTCTCTGTGTGTGGTCTGACACTTTGAGTCCTAGTATAACTTCGATGCTAAGCTTGACATGTGTACTTTGTGTCTACTAACCTGGGTGCATGCTACCATTTTACAGTATGAAAAAATAGGAAGTGGACATTGCGGAAATGGTTATTGTTCTGGGATATAAAAAAAACTGGCAAAATGAAACACAAAAAATGACACTTATTCATTCTGCACCAAATCAAATGTAATACCTCCCTCCAAAAATTTCGGACATTGAAGTCATTTTTAGGGGTTTAGGATGTAAGGATCCACAGGGGATGCTATAGAATTTCCTGATCAGAATATTCTTGATTCAGTGCATGCCAGCAATCTGTGTCTTTCCACACTGCAAGCTGGAATAGACATCTATAGCATGTTTGATGCTGTCTCCTTGGCAGATTTGTTGATAAGGTGCAAGGTATTTCTCCAGGGTGCTAGAACCAAACCTTGGCTTAATGATATAAACAGAAAATGAGGCTCACTCCTGCATCAAGCCTGAGATTGCCTGCAGATAAATGCTGATACACAGAAAAACACTGCTGTGATCCAAATAACCGATACATGATTTGTTTGTTATGCTTTAAAGATGTCAATACATTGGCTTAAGCAAACAGCCTGAATTAAGTGAAACAATGAAATTGAAGTCAAAGGTTCATATATGCAGACCTTTTTTTTAAGGTTTAAAGGTTTCCTACAATCACATAAATCTAAAATTCATCTGAGAGTTGGAGAATGATGCAGAGCAGGCAATGCATCTCAAACATGTAATTAACCTCTGCCCCTTGTTTTCTGTATCTTTCCACACAGTGTGCCAGATGTTCTTGTCAGGCAAGTAGAACGGGAGAGTATTATTTTTAGTCACCGGAATTCAACATAACTCCACCTGAATGTGTTTTTTTCCATAGTACAGAACTACATATACTTTTTCAGTGCAGCTCTCTTTATATCAGGCATGCTGGAATTGTGTCAAGGTCTAGTGTTAAAAAGACATGTCACTATTGAAATACTAATAAAGAAAGAAAGCATGAGGAATGATAATCATCTCGAAACTCCCAATTTTGGAGCCTCTGGTGTAAACCTCACATGGTGGGGGTTGCACATGGACCCGTCAATGATTGATAAGCCTGTAGCCAGCAAGGATACATCCTCCTCCACCTGGATAGTTCTTTTACGTGAGCAGTGTATACCAAATAGTCATGCACACTGTACATCACACTAAGACACTTTTTTCACAGCAGCATTTTACATGTCATACATTAATACAGTCAGGCCATGCTTGTTGGTGCTATACAAGCCATGTCTGCCATTATCCCAAGTGACTGATGCAATGACACACAGAGGTTGCAAGTAAGGAGTCTCTCCAGCTACATTATTCCTACCACTATCCCCACACTTTAGCCCCATGTGGGACAGATATGCCTATAATAATAATAATGGGACAGATAACAGGTCACTTCCATAACAGATTTTATAGGCACATGAGTCTAAAGGTACTCACAGGCATCTAGTATAAATAAGGCCAACAATAAACAAGCCATGCATAACTTGCTCAGCCCTTGAGCAATTTTCTTTATGGCTTTGTGTGAAACCCTTGGGTTTCTGCTGGTGCAGTGCAGTTTAAATAAACTCAAATATAAATGTGAAGTTTACTATATAATTGTTTGGTGTACTTTGAGAAGTAAAACTGAGCCTAGAACTTAAAATGTAACCGTTTACAGACAAAATGTGTAAACTGATAATGCAAAGGTAATGCAGGGGAAAAGTTGATGTGGATCTCTGGAGAACAGAGCCCCTGGGTCATGAGAGAAAAAGAGACAACTTTATATCTGTATTCCTTGTTTATAAATCCATGGGCATGGATGGACTTTGTAATGGAATCTGTGCCCCTGGATTACAAATCTAAGAACATGGTCTATAAACCCCCCCAAAAAAAAAAAAGAAAAAAAAACCCTATATCATAAGTAGTAAAATTTATTGACCGTTTATTATCTTAGTGATTTTGCCTTTAATCTTGAGTCGTTTTATTTTGTGTCCAAACAGAGACTAAAATAGTCTTAGATTAAAACAAAACATTTTTGATATGGTTAACAGTTGAGTGGGGTTTACTTTACTTTTTGATTATTTGACATCTTCTGCAGCACATTTGACTTTTTGAAGTTTTTAGTATTGAAGTATTTTAGTATTTGTATTTACATTTGAGATTATAATGTAATAATACATCAATAAAACATCACTTTGTAAGTATCCAGTAAACCTTTGGAAGAATTTTAATCCTATTCACTATTTTCAAAGTTACTGTGTTGCTGTTGCTGAAATATCTCAATTATTTTATTTGTCAATCTGAAAAACCTAAAACTTACTTGACTCATCCAACTATAGGCCCTCAGTCCCTGTGAAAATGCATTCTTAATCTATCCTGCAACTAATACTAGTTTTCAACACTCTGAGTTCAACAAACCAACAATGTATCTTCCCAAGTTACATTAGCAGCCTATTCCCATTTTGGTTTTCCATTCCTTTCAGTGTTTCCTTACTGAGCTTTGTTGGAGCAATCGTGACAGATTGTTTTTGCTAAAAAAGAATTTAACATTGGATTGTACCCACTTGATTTGTCTGACTCACATTCTGGTGAACCTTAGAATGTATATTTGCACATATGGATGGTGGATTTTCATTCCTATTTTACATTAGATTCATGTTGAGGTCATTTCAAGGTAAGCATAGGCAGGAGGATGATTATAGTGACCAAAAATGGTTTCAGTGCTCTGTACATATTGTTCAGAACACTTTGTGAGCGTAGCCTAAAGACCAAAAACAACAGAAATAAACAACAATTTTTAATATATATATAAATTCTAATAGCAATGTGTCAGTACGCAAAATCTGCCTTTTTTTTTTTTTTGATAACCATTTGATGGACACTGTCCAGCTGTTACCTCATTGCAACCCTGACTATCATTCAGTCAAGTCTGCAACACTCACAAAACTTCTCCAGTAGGGTTGTGATGGATGAACTCTAGCCACAGTCTATGTAAAATGAACAACAAATTATTTTAATTATATTCTTGATGCTTTTTGGGGTACTTTGTTAATGGATTGAAGATCTCACCTTTTGCCAAAAGAAGCTGCCAATGACTTGTGGGTGAATCAAGACAACAGCGGAGTTCTGTGTGATGTACAGCACACAAAGCTTGCACATACAGGGAGAACAGAAAAGTGGGTCATCCAGCCCACTGAGATTCAGCCTGTACCATTCACTGATGTGGAAATAAGTCTCCAGGATCAGGCCCAGCTAGATGTACTGCACTACCAAACACTGCCACAGCCAGTAACTCGTTTTGTTTCGACACAGTGCTCAACACAGACATCTTAAAAATCACCTTTATAGGTTCTCTTCAAATATACACCAAAAGAAATTGGAAACCCTCAAGGTTTGTTTTTTTATCACACTCTAGCAAAACAACACATATTTGAAGAAGCTGACATGCTCTGGAGACATTTCACCAATAATTGTTGACAGGCTTAATTTGTGGATTACAACTCTCAATATTGTTTTTATTAATTAATATGATTATGTAGCATTGAGGTTATAATCAAGTGAACCCTATGTCCATTAAGGCTATACTTTGTCCAAGGATTGACTTTATGCCTTTTCGTCAATATCAATGAAGTCTTTCAGTATGTGGAAAAATCCAGTTTATTTTTGTATTTTGTTATTCTGGTGTTTTTCCTCATTTCATTCATTGGCCACATACACTTTGCTGCCACTGCTGTTGAAAGACTGTAAAGTACAAATACATAACATTGTATTGGTAGGATTATATCCCTTAAGTCATTATGGTTTACACCAATCGGCCAGCTATCAGTTTTAAGGTGGAGCCTGATCAGTGTATATGACAGACCTGGTACAATGTCTGTGGAGGTTTGCGCTACTGCAGTTTTAACATCAGGTCTGAGCTGGATATAATACAAGGGCAGGTAAACTCTTTGTTTGATGACTGATGGCCAAGTCCCAGCACTTTATTCTGAACAAGCAATCCCTGGCAGGCAACAGCCAGGCTTTGATACACATGTGCTTCAATTATGAGCCATGGCTGTAAGAATGGCAGGATAAACTCAAACTTTATCCAAAATAAAGCCAATGAGGAAGGAGTGCTGTCAGTCCACTGTTGTATTGTAAGAAGAAAGGGAGCAAGGGAACGTGAAGAATAACAGCTGTAAAAGTAAGTAAGTAAAAATAAAATTATCCTGAAAGCCATTTACTATGTTGAAGAAATGTTAAATTCTTAAAAGTCATAATTTAACATGCAACAAAACATAAAAAGAGGTAGTGTTACATAAAGACTCCATTGCAAAAAAGGTGTGAAAATTGCATCAAAAGGTCATTATAGTAAGTAATAAAAACACAAAAATGAC
The DNA here is from genome assembly GCA_016785225.1 of Psettodes erumei. Classification (NCBI taxonomy): domain Eukaryota; kingdom Metazoa; phylum Chordata; class Actinopteri; order Pleuronectiformes; family Psettodidae; genus Psettodes; species Psettodes erumei. The sequence goes on from JAFBJZ010000457.1 coordinate 1,524,821, forward strand.
CTGTCAAAAAAAGCACAAAATGTCCAAATTTGATATTGCCTAAATATACAACAAAACATCAAAGAACAGTGTTTTATAAACACTCCATAGCATAATATGTACCAAAATTGGATAAAAAGGTCATAATATAGTATTTCATGAAAACAAAAAAAATACCTTACTATACCATGTCGAAAAAATACGAAAAATTACGAAAAAATATGGAAAATTTTGATTTGATTTGGCCTAAAAATGCATGAAAACATGAAATGATAGTATTTTATCAACTATCCATAGCAAAATATGTGTGAAAATTGCATAAAAAGGTCATATTATAGTATGTCATGAAAGCACAAAAAAAACGCCTCACTATACTCTGTCGAAAAAGTCAAAATATGTCCAAATTAGATTTGGCCAAAAAATGCAACAAAACATCACATAAGAGTGTTTTATCAAATATCCATAGCAAAATATGTGTGAAAAATTCATAAAAAGGTCATATTATAGTATATCATAAAACAAAACAAAAATGCCTTACTATACTGTGTTGAAAAAATTTCCAAAAATATGTCAAAATTTGATTTGGCCTAAAAATGCAACAAAACATCACATAAGAATGTTTTATCAACTATCCATAGCAAAATATGTGGGGGAAAATGCATAAAAAGTTCATATTATAGTATGTCATGAAAACACAAAAAACAATACTATGTTGACAAAATGCAAAAAATGTCAAAACTTGATTTGGTCTAAAAATACAACAAAACATCGTATAAGAATGTTTTATCAATACTCAATTGCATAAGATGTGTAAAATTGCATAAAAAAGGTCATAGTATAGTATTTCATGAAAACACAAAAAATGTATGTTGAAAAATGTGAAAAATGTGAAAAATGTCCAAATTTGATTTAGCCTAAAAATGCCACAAAATATCATAAAATAACATAGTACCAACACTTCATCACATAAGATGTATAAAAATTGCATAAAATGGTCATAGTATAGCATTTCATGAAAATACAACAAAATGCCTTATTATACTATGTAGAAAAAGTTAAAAAATGTCAAAATGTAATATAACCTTAACATGCAATTAAACATCAAAAGACTGAGGCCATAGTATGGTATTTAATGAAAACAAAAAAAACCCGCCTCAATATACTATGTTGAAAAATGTAAAAAAATGTTAACATTTTATTTGGCATAAAAATGCAACAAAAATACAGAAAATACAAAAAACACCTTGCTATACCATGTCGAAAAATCCTGAAAAATGTCAAAATCTCTCTATATATAATAATAATATAAATTGTGTTAAAAACATAAAAATGAAACATCAAAGAGTAGTGTTGTGGTTATGGAGCAGTCCTCTCAATTGTCTTGTAAAAATGCAAAAAGTACAAATGGAAAGGCATGACAATGTCATGAAAAATGTCTTAATATAGTAAGGCATCAGCATTTCATGAAAAACATGATACTCAAGCAAGATATTAAGACGTCATAAAATATCCCATTGTGTCGTAAGACATAAAAACGTTGTAAGCATCTGTAAGTCATAGTATTTTTAGGCATGAAAAATTCACAAATTTTAAGTACTTGTTATCCCAGGAGTTCTGCTACTGTATGCTTGGAACTGACAGAGAGCACATGTAGTTCAGCAATGAACCAAGCAGAGTTGACACTGAAAGTGGAGCCCGTAGTAGTGTAGAAGCAAGTGCAAGAATGAATGGGCTGAATCAAGAGCTTCACAGTTATTTCCCCACAGGCAGGGAGCTCTACCTCATTAGTACTGCCCTCACCTGACTCTGTGCTCCACTTGCCTGCCTTTCTGATGAAATATGAGACGTGCTGAACTAGCCCAGAGACCTCGACACTTGGAGGACGTAAACACCATATACACACTAACAACACACTTTACACTTTTCCGGTGCACTGTACACACAGTGGAGGATGTGTGTATGCCTGTATGCTTGTGCAAGGGTGTGTGATATTATCTACATGTCCCTCCTCAGACCTCAACAGAGGAGCCTGTGATTAACAGTGATGAGCGGCTGGAGATGTCTGCCCCCTCGATCGCTCAGCAAGAGCTTTTATCTAACTCTTCAGGGGATTTTGCCATGTGATGTTGCATCAGTACTCCTGTCTTAACTCCCTGCCCTCATCTCCCCTTCTCATCTGCATCACCTCCCTCTATCTCCTTTTTCAGTAAATCTGACTGTCTGCCTCCCACTTTGTACACATGCACACATACAGAATCACTGAGCCACTGAAGATACAGAAACATGGACGTGTAGACATATGCACATACAAAAAAGGGAGAATTTTGAAAAGAGATGTACTGCATGTAAATGTGATGAAAATAATTTAGCAATAACACATGGCAGTTTATAGGAAACATCTATAGTCATGTAAGTATGAGATAACAGCAGCACGTAAGGTCTGACACTAAAGCAGCAATCTCCAAATGGGAGTGGCACCACACTTCTTTGCTTCTTTTCAAGAATCACTGGGAATGATGACATTGCCCTCAAGTGGTTAACACAAGAATGGCATGGCTTTAGGTATGACTGATTATCATCCTCAGGATATGCTGGAATGAAGAGGGTGTGACACAAAGCATCTGAGGGCGAGTTACCGTATTTAACAAAGATTTCTATTTTGGGAAATGTGTTTGTTTGCATTCATGCCAAGTGTTAGATGAGCAGCTTGATATGACTCTCAACTTGCTGTGTCTTAATTATGAAGCTAGAGCCAGCGGACAGTTATCTTAATGGTTTTGTATTAAGACTGGAATCAGTGGGAGCAACCAGCCAGGCTCCATCCAAATGTAACAAAACCACCTACCAGGTCCTCGAGCGCTCACAAATTGAAATATGTATGAAAATAATGAACTTGAGTTTTATGGACCAGAATATGGGGTCTTATAAGCTATGCTCACCAGCTGCTAGCTGCAGCTTCATGTTTAACTTATTACATTGGTATCAATCTCTATAATTGAATTAGCATATTTCTTAAAATTTCATAATGCTGCATTAAGTAGCATTGCAGTTATACTGTGAAAATACCAGAACAGAAAAAAACAAAACATGAGTGGAAACAAAGTTATAAAATGCCACAGAGCTAAAAAGAAAATGGTCCCAACTAATGGTCATGAATAACTTACTGATTTAAGATTATACACCATATTTTTGGTTATTTCTGTTTCTGTTTCAGTATATAATGCATAACATATACATTACATGCTTTAGAGGGGAGCTACTTAAACAGACACTTTTTGGTATTTTGGTATTTCCATAACCTTGCACTAACTCTTCTGCAGGGCTCTTTTTTCTCACTACCTTCCCACAAGTAAGAATATTTTTAATATATGCAAATCCGGTAAAACCAATACCATGAGATATAACATAAAGGTCAAAATGATTGCAATATGACAAGAAAAAACATGCAGGAAAGCTCCCTGATGTCTTAAATGTCAATTTTGGGAAGGTAAATTGCCAGGAAATGCATTCACACAGGGACAGACCTAAATTATCTTATAACTCTTTGGAGTGAAGAGTTATCAGTCAAAAGTGAAAGGAAAAATTAAATACACCTTCGAGTTTGGCTGTTGCATTCACAGCCCAAATATAAATAAAAGACATAGAGACATAAATAATCACACAGTCTTTCTTTCATTTTTCTTTCTTTCTTGACATTTATTTACAGAGGAGTAGTTCCCACAGACATCTTGAGAGTATCTGTGAGTTGTGACATTTTCACATATTGTAACACAGTGGAAATATTTAAAACCACAAGGACTACTTATCCTGTGACCAATTCCTCTGAACAAGCAATATTTCTATCACAAATCATGGCCACAGTCACTAAGACTAACAAAGAGTACTCCATCCGTCGTATTACAGACTAAGAAATTGCACTTCTAGAAATGTAAAGGTGATAGCCCAAAGTTGCACATGGCCAATGAAGACGTGCTAATCTATTACGTGCTCTTACAATTTGCTCCTACAGTAGCGTCTGTGACATGAATGAGGTCTTGCCTGGCATACAATGATTACAAGGGTGATCTGAGTAGCTGCAGAGCATTGCTGGTGCCACGTGACAACAGAGTCTGAGTCCGTGCTTGTACATTCTGAGAAGCAGGACTGAGCTGGTACACACAAGATAGGAGAAGAAGACAAACAAAAAATGCACAAGTGTGACATCACTGGACAAAGCAGCTCACCAAAAAGCACCAGAATGTACATAGAGACAATGAGGGATTTGTACAAAACCAAATATCATCTGTGCATAAGATTTTCCTTGATTTGCTTTCCAAAAGGAGAAAATGAATCTTCGTTTGACAGCAAATGACATGTAATATGCTGGCATGATCCTCTACAATTTTATGTAAAGATGGGGCACCTGAGTAGAAAAGAGACAATTATTTCTAAATGGCTGTCTGCACTGAGAGGTATGACCTGTCTGGGGAGAATGCACCTTTAGTCCTTCTCCCTGCTTAATACTTCATTGGCCGTACCAAAACCTGACTTTTAGGCTGTTATTCATCTGGAATATTGTAGTCTTTTTTCCCCTTTAATTTTTAAGTATTTGAGTCAACCAGTATTTTAAACTCTTAACTTTAAAAGCTTGCAGAATAACAATGTAAAAGTCCATTTTGATCACTTTCACTGACGCCCCCTCCTCTCATTTGTTTACCCCTTCACCGGTAAACGACACCATGCAGGCCACTGTAATGAGTAAAGACTCACACTGAGGTAAAACAAAACAGTCTATCCTGGTTTCTATGAAAATGTTGGCTCACAAAACAACAGGATGCTTACATATACACTGTATGTTCCACTCATTATAAAATGTGCAGTATCGAGAAACTGATCAGAATCAAGCCAACAAGTTACCACCATGAGGTATACTGTTTTTAATAAAATCCTTAGAAAAAAGAACATGAAATAAGCATGATTATTGAAGTAATTATCATCTCTATGAAGTGAGAGCATGAGCAAATTTCCACCCCAAAAATCTGATTGTTCTAGCCAATAAAAATATGAACAAAAGGAAAAAAAGTTGCATGTATTTAAAAGATACAGTTAAAAGAGTTGAAATGGCTCCTATAAAGAGAGCATACATCCTTTATGCTGGAGGCAGGCTTTATACTGATTACTATTTTAGATCCCATGTGTCTGATCCATACACTATAATAACCCACTACAGCATCAAGACTTAAAACACGCACAAAATCATGTGGTTTAACTGAAATACCTGTGGGTAAAAACCACAACGTGAATCCTCTACTTTCAATTGCTGTATGTTACTAAATTTTTTATTTTATTTTATTTTATTTTATTAATTATCAACAGATTTTACATCAGACTTTGGCAGCTAAATAGTCATAAAATGTATTTCTTGTATCACAGATGTGATGTCTTTGTTCAACGGACTAACATCCAAATGCTGCAATTCACTGGCACAATTCAACTAATTTCCAAATGTGTTTCATGTCCATTAAGACAAACTGGTGCACTGGCGTAGAGCATTTACTTTCTTTTTTACTTACTAGAGGGTCATCAGCAAATAACACTGTACGTACTTTCTGTCCATCTACTTGATTGCAAAAAGACTACACTGACAACAGAGGCTTTTTCACAAAATGAACACTTTCCATGTTGGAAAGTTGAACAGCTGCGAAGTGTTTGCTTTAAAGTTGAGAGATGAACATGCAAAAATAGCAACCTGGTATATTATTACCTTCTGAAAATGGCCATGCTGGGTGTGAGACAGTTTCACATAAATCATAGTATGTAAAAAAAAGGCCTCTGTAAGATAAGAAGAGACAAGAAAAAGTCACCATGACTGGCTCAAAATCTCTCTAGAAAAAGATCTTAACTACCTACCCCAATTCAGTGACTGGCATTTACACACAGTTCATAGTCCAGGTAGTTATGCAAACACAGCTGCAGCTTAGGCTCCAGTATCTGAAAAATGCTGTAGTAAAAAGGGGAACTGAACCTGGGTCTGGATAAAGCCTTGGAGGTACAGGTATACAGTCTGGGGTTTTAGCACTTCTCTTAAGGTAGCATGGCTAATCATGGCTGACCTGGACTGAGAGAGGTATGTTAAAGATATCAAACTGGAATGCTTTTGAGAACATTATGCTTCTATCTGGAGTCAGGACACAAACATTTGAGGACGATGAGAAAAAGTTATCAATACAGAATGGTATCAGTAAAGAACCTGGGTCAAAATAGTTTTGGTGGTTTGCTTCAGGTTATATAAGGGTAAGTGGTCATTAAATCACAAGGCAGAAAGCTGTGGCTACATTGCACTCTATACATTTAAACTGTCACCCAAATCAATGATGCCACAGCAGGTGCTTCACTTAAACAGTGATGCAAACCTGCTTTGACATTGTTGATTGGACCATGGCCACAAATAAAACACGCTTGCCACTTTAGATTGATGAATTGTCTGGCGCAGCAGATTGCTTGCTGTTGAATTGCTCCTTACATACCATTTAAGTGTGGCTTGCCAGATAGCACAGTGCAGTGAGTGACATGTTTTAGTCATCCAATAAAGAGGTATTCCATAAACATTTTGGAAGTAATATTTGTAAAAAATCTGAATCTGAATTTTCCTCAAATAGCAAACCCCAGTCATTTAATGACCTCCCAATTAATGTTTGACCCAAATTTGTTAACAACACATTCACTTCTGTCATATGACTGTGACTGCAGCAAAAAACAACACATTAACCGTTATGATGTTAAGTGCATACAAAAAATATGTCTCTTTGAGGTACCATACATGCATTTTTAGAGCAATAGAAGTTTTAAAGCAAACACGATTATGTTGGTCAGTAATTGCTGTGGATGTTTCATTAATGTTATGATGAAACATTAACATTTCTGTTGCTGATGTGTTTGAGTTGGCTGGTGATTTTTTTTTTTTTTTTACAGTTGCATGGACATGGGTAGAAACATAGGTAGGACACAAGGGAGTTGTTTACTCCCTCTTCCCTGTTGGATGACTTGAAAAAAAACACCTGAGAGAAAATGAGACATCATGTACAATACAATACAGCTGGACTCGATGTTCTGTTTAAATCTGTCATTTCTGAAGAAGAAGCTACTATTATTTTATATATATGATATTATATTATCATTATTATCATCAGTGTTATTGTTATTAAATGGCCAAAACCATGGCAAACTTGCCATTTTGTCTGAATCACAGAGATGTACGCCATAATACTATCTACAGATTACATCACACTCATCGCCCTTTCTTTGTAACCAACTCCCAATCTCACTCATTCTCATAAGTAATCACCTCCTACAGACGTAAAGTGTTAAATATGTTGTATGCACTCATGCCACCTGCAGGCAATGTGTGTTCATGCCACAAAGTGACATTTGCTTGTCCACATGAAATAGGTGGTGACAGTAGTCTGACTCACTGGATGTAGACTGTAGATGTAATCTTGCCATTGCAATTCTCCTCCCCTTCCACTTCCTACCAATGTCAAGTTTTAATAAAATGTGGATTGTGCAATCACAAAGTCCACATGTACAAACACAAAGGTAGTGTCCCAACATTAAGACTATGTCTCTTTTATCCTGATTGCTTTAAAATTCCCTCCTCAAGCCAGGGCTGCGGCTGCCTCTCAGAAGCTATCTGGCCATATTATGGAGATTGAAAACTACAATTCAGACTCTGTTTTGGTAGTGGGTGATTTCAACCACCTCTCAAGGAGAGCATTGCCAAGATATGGAGAGCAAATGTTTACAGCTACCAGGTGTGAGAAATACTCAATCAGTGTTTTTGTGCTATTCCACAGACAGTTCATACTGCAGTGAGAGCTCCCAAAAGTATTGTCAGAGACTGAAAGCCATCAAACCCTGCAGGAAGACTGACAGACTGTGGTCCCCCCAAGTGACAGAAATGCTAAGTGACTGTGTTGCTAAAAGTGACTGGACTGTTGAAGGAGCCAAATTATGATCTGGACCCACTAATTTGGTGACATCACAAGCTAAACTAAGGACAGCAGGGTGGAATGAGAGGACTTTCGGTTAATAGCTAATTATAAAATAAATTGCCACCCTAGAATATAACCTGCCTGATGAGTTGAATTACACTGTCTACAGCAGACTCGCAGCCTTGTTCTACAGTATAGTCTACAGTATCTGAGCTTGCTACTCCACCATTTTGCAGGAAATACAGTTTACTGAGATTTTTAACTGGTTCCTTGCACACCAGAGGGCCCCAACAAGTTTTAAGTCAGCTGTGATTGTGCCTCTACCAAACAAATCCAACTCAAGCTGTCTGACTACAGACCTGTTGCTTTGACATCTGATGTCATGGAAATCTAAGAATGCCTGGTAAATAACCATCTCTCCAGTGTTGTCCGAAGGCCTAATCAGTTTGCATATACAGCAAACAGGTCTGTTGATGATATTACTTCATTGTGCCTGCACTCAGAACCTAGGGGATTCTGCCATTTACGCAAGGGTTCTGTTTGTTGATTACAGTTCAGCTTCTTTTACTCTTCTCCCATGCAGAGTTTTTTGTATGGTTGTTAAACATTCCCTGTGTCAATGGGTACTTGCATTTTCATTGAAGAAGATACAGATGGCCAACCTTGACAACAAATTCTCTAAACCCTTAATCGTTACCACTGTGACCCAACAGACAAGTGGTGCATACTGCATCCGTAACTATTGGATGTGATCTCACACCCCAAATAGAAATCTATAAAACGAGATTACTTGAGTGTTGCTGTAGCTGCTGAGCTAACTGTTAACTTGGCAACCTGACCATTCAAACACTATGCAGTCTAGGTAGTTCCCACAGCTTCTCACTTTTTTCTCTCAACCGGTCAGCCTTTTTCCTCTTGGCATTTTGTTCAACATTGCACAAAGCTTTGTTGCTTTTATTGCTAATGAGACAACAAGGTCACACAGCTTATTCAAAAGGCTTATTTGTACCCTCAACACTCTTTCTGCAAATCATTGCTCTGTTTTACTGTGGCCGAGGAGGTTAAATAAAGGTTAGTGGAGCAAAAAAGTGGATAAGGGTATGATAGCTTCCTCCATTTAATAAGGTCAAGGCAGGTTGCTACTAGTCAAAAGTGCAACTTCACATGTCAAAGTTCACTCAAGGTGAACTAAACATGCCTAGTTTCATGTGATTTCTATTTAGGACACCATTTGTTTTCTGTAGGGGTTCAACAGTAACACAATACTGAGCGAGAGATCTTAGAGGTGACTTCAATGCACTAAAGCAACATAATTTCTGGTTGAACATAACAACATCATACAGTCAGTGTAGGACGATTATTTCCACAAATGCCAAACTAAGACAAATTAAGAGAAAGATCTTAAAAAGGTGCTAGTTACATAACACTAATTAAACGAAACTGGAAAGCATCCTGAAAAGAAATGAGGTAGTGCTGTTGATAAGGAGTAGGGATGCACCAGTTCCCCTTTTATACCGAAAACCATACTAGCTCACTCAGCTTCATGAGGGTTAATTAGGAAAAACAATCTAATACTTAAAGAATACATCAAACAGTTGGGGTAAAAGTAAAAAAAGGAGTACATTTATTTTTTTTTTTTCATCAAACTCCTTTTCTATCTGGTCAAGCTGGAGCATTGTGGGAATTTTCCCACACAGCTGAGTCAGGCTCCTAGAGTGAAGTTGAATATCCCATAAAACTTTCACATAAGTTTTTAACATTTCAGAAAAAAATATGATACTAAGCTGAAATTGACAGTTGGCTTCAAACCAATGGCACAGTATCTTAACAACAGCATGGACATTGGTGCATCCCTAACTGTGACCCAAACCAGAAGAGTGGTCCACAGATGAGTTGTTGTAACATCTCCTCTAGTTCTCCCACCAACATACTTGAACAAATGTCTCCATGAAGATGTTAATATTTTGATTCCAAAATGACATAACCACCATCTTTAAAAAAACAACAACAAACTTTTCAACTGAGGGTCCCTGGTTTACAAAATCACACAACCTGGATATAGGGCATTTTGGAAAGGGATACTTCATGTGTACCAAATGTGTGTACTCAACATTAGTCAATAGTACTCACTTTATATTTTTAGTGTTAATTAATTAATCCTTGATTTTGAGATGTGTTTTGAACTGAATATAATAATCTATAGAAATATACAGAGTATAAATGCACCTCAAATATTTAGGCACCTGAGACCCCCACACCCCAGTCAGGAAATGTGTATGTAAATGTGTGTTTATGTGTAATGAATTGAGTTTCTGTGAAATACAATAGAATCAGCTATGCTTTTAGCTTTGTCTGTGTGTGTGTGTGTGTGTGTACCCTGAGAAAGCAGGAGGCTGGAGAGAGACACAGGTGTTCTGCACTCTCAGTGTGCAGGAACTCTTAAAGGCTTCTTCCTCAGTGCCACAGTAAAGTAGCATCCACACAATGGAGCCCAGGGAGACCCACTGAGCCTCAGCTTCCGATCCATCCACGATTTTAGCCTGTCCAAGTGTTCACTCACTCAGGGAACACTTCAGGCCCTTTCTCATTCCTGTGTGGAACAGAGCCAAGTGTGACACAGTGGCAATAGCCTCCTTCAATCCACTTCCATCTGCTTGGATAAGTTATATCTTTCTTTTCTTTCCTATGGACAGAAAAGAAACCCAGAGGAAAGTATGGGTGCAATGCTAGAGTAGGCATATATACAGTACTCTACCACTAAAAATATACTGTATATGTGTACTATATATACACACGTATGAAACAATGGATTCAAAGTACTTATAAAAACTTTGCAAGGAAGAGAAAGAAATCCAATAATGAGGTGCATAAAAATAATCCATAGGGATTCTTCCTGGGTACTTCTGAAATAAAATCAGTCTGACGTCTCTATGTTTGTGTAAGGGGCAATGCCCTTCATGCAGATGCTACGGGCACAGATAACTGTGTGCTGCTGAGGTAGAGTGTACAAGGCCGGAGCTGACAAAGGGGGCAGGAGACAGCCCAACAGAGATGGCCTTCCCTGGTGCAGAAGCGCAGTGTCTGGAGTCCCTGTTCTCCAGATGCTCTGACCTCAGCACAGACCTCACAGTCTTGGGAGAGTGGAAGCCATTGGTTAGCCCCATGTCCTGCTGTGGCTCGATGTCCTCAATCGGCTGGTTTCCCGTGCATTCGAGCTTCCCATTTTGATTACCCACCAACTTGGAGGGAAAACTTGGGCATTGGGCCAGCGATAGTTTTTCTAGAGGTTCCTCCTCTCCTGACAGGCTTGGTTGGCTCAAAGGGGAATATCTGTCCTCTGGTAATGAGGGTCCCCTGGTGGTATTAGAATCCTTCCGCCTCTCGTTGCCCTCCTCCTCTTTCTCCCTCCCGAGGTCTAACAGCTCTGAGTGAACAATGACTTCTGCCTCGACCTGGTTATTGCAAAGGGATGTACACAGATGATCTTCTAAGCCCTGCAACCAAAAAACATCACTATTACTTCAAGCACTTAACTATAGCAATTATTACAATAGATTTTTTGCTAAACCACTTTATTGTCTACAGCAATAGTACCATCATTGCCAACTGGAATGTTAAACTTGAAGTGGGACATGTGGGACTGTATGTTCTAACATAAACTGAAATCAATCATGTCAGGCAAATTATCTTACTACAGTGATTACAGTGGTAATCCAGCATTACTTACAAAACAATGGTCAGGGGTCCATGTAACAGAAGATGAATGATATCAGATAAATTATACTTTGACCACACACACCCCAATGTAATGTAGTATTGTATGGATTTACGGAGATGTAAACAGCTCTGTCCCATTCTCCTCCAAATGCAGCACCCTTCACAAAGTTACCTGTGATAACAGCTACATTTGATGTGCGGCAACTTATGAGCAACCAAAAAGAGTTACATTACAAAGAAATAACAGTCAAATCATACATTTCTCCTATCATATTATGCTGGAACCAACAAGCTTTACCCTGCAATACAATAATGGTGCATTTGTACATTTATTTGATCTTATTTGATATTATATTATTTTTTTAAATTTATTTTATATTTTTCTATTTCCATGTCTCCATGGATCATCAACTGGCAAGCATGCTGACTTTTAACCTGCAACTTTAGCCTCAGTCTCTGGGGCAATATCAGATATGTAGCAATGCATATTTAAGATGATTTTAAAAGGTTTCTTGTTATAAATCAGTCAAGTGGAAACATTATAATGTCATGTCATGGACAAACTGCTAACTTAGATAGCTGATAAAGTCTAACAGAGACAGTTGTCATTTCATGGTATATGTGCGATGTAAAAATGAAAGGCTTGACATAGGGTTTAGAAATAACATTTGGTTCAATAATGCAATAGCTAAAGCGGCTTGTCAAACGGATGTAGAACTAAAATAGATACAGTACTAGAAGTCATTGTGTTGTAGTTCATTTACCATGGTGTCATCAGAAATTAGCATCTTGAGAGCTCCGTTGATGACTGTTGGAGAGTCTTCTGTTATGGTGTCTCTGTATCGAGTGATTCTGTTGGCCCAGTTGTGACTCACAGAGCCGTTCCAGGCAGCCTGCAAGATGAACAACACAACAGATGCATCAAAATTAAAACTATCGTTCCCTTTATCACCACATGAAAAGATAACAGAGTGTCCAAGGCCCATCTGGAAATGAGGTTTTCCCCTTGCAGGTTTTGACCTTGGGTTCAGGTGCAGGGGCATCCTCCCCTTCCCCTGGATTAGCACTTGCCATCAGGCTCTGCTCCTCTGGGGCCTCTGCTAGTGGCTGACCCGACTCTTGGCTGCCTGGGGGCATCAGTGTTTCCAGCTCGTGGCTATCGCTGCATTCTGGCAAGCTGGAGGGTGTGGGGCAGCCTCCTCTCCTGTACTGAGGGGTCACAGCTGTGGAGTCCAGGCCCCCAGATATCTCCCTATGTGGAGCAGAGATGAGAGGAATAGTAGGCTATAGCCTATAGGAGTTGGGACATTATGCAGTACATTACACAGAACAGATGCCTGGTTTGTGCTTTGGACTTCATGTTTGTGAAATAACATTTCTAAGTAATATGTAAGAAAAATGAGACAATGAGTGCATAGATACTGTGGTGTAAACATACCTGGATTTGCCATTACGAAAGCTGAAACACATGCAGAGGAGGATGCATATCAGTCCCAGACATACACCCACTATGATGCCTGTCACTGCATGAATGTCCAGCTCTGTTACCATATCAGACAACATGGAGAAGAAGAAAAAAAGAGTTAAAACATGGCATACATTTTGCCAATCCCATAAATATGTGCCATTATTATTTTCATATTTTCAATTATTTTCATATTTAATCTATTGTGAATAACTACTGTACATCTAAGGCTCCATCTTAAAAAATACAAGGAAAGCAAAGCGGTATAAGGCAACATTCAACTTGGAAGCGCGGACCTTCATTGATATTCATTTATGCTGAGTGTCTCTGGCAGTCTGGACATGGATAGGAAGCAGATGGCCTGAGCTCTCACCCACTCACCAGCCACCTCAGTCAGAAACACTGCATACTGGCACAACTATTACTGTCCATGTGAACAAAATAAACCTGTAACTCTTTCTTTTTGCAAAGATGTGACTACAATTAAATCGGATTTTTAAGGCAGGTTTGATGCAATATTAGACAGCCAGCCAGCTGGACTAATATACCTCTTTTGTATGTGCAAGAAAGAAATAAAGAAGTTAAATGAAAATGTTTACTTCACTGTACTCACTTTACTGTTTAATGTTTACGATCATGCTATCTAATCTTTTACAGGGGAGAGAATGGTTATGCAGCTATGACTCCCTTTGTTTTAAGACAAAAAGGGCATTTAATCATCACGGGTAAAGATAAAATGCTGACTGATGAAATTAAGTGTATAATGAGATTGTATGCTTCAACATAAAGTGACAAGAGAGTAAAGAAAGTGCTTTTCACAGCAGTTATGCTTGGTACAGAGAGCAGTAATTCAAAGCTCTCCCAGGAGGGTCGCTGATGATGCCACCCCTTTGATATCCACACTTAATATTATCCTCAGAATTCAGCAGAATAGGAAAGGAGAAATTACAGTGTCCTGCAGAGCTGCACTGACAAATTAACCAACTGTAAAAGGAAAGACTATGTGTATGTGCGCATGTGTGTGTGGCCTCGTATTGCTATGTGTTCTGTTTCTGCTTTCCCACGACTGTCAAAGCTGCTCTCTTACTGCCTCCTCGCCCTTGCTGTTTCAGTAAGTGTTCCGAAAAACTACTTTTACTCATTTCATTCTTATTATTGTCACCAATACATGCACTACATGATATGTACCATATTTCTGTTGGGGAGTGTGAACATCCTTTACAGGTGAATAAGGCCCTGGCCCCACCTCAGTAGATGCCCCCAACTTAAAAAAGTAATGGGTGCCACTGGTCAAACCCTGTACCTCCACACTGGTAATGCTCCCTGAGAAAAGACAGTGACAGACAGAGAAATAAAATAAATAAAATCCGTCATCAATCATCAACAGATTTTATTGTGCCAAACAGTGAAGTCATGTCATGTCATTCCAAACAATACTCACCATCCTGAGAGAGGTTTTTCCACAAGTGCTCAGGCTGGCTGACATTGACACTGTATAAGATCATGTAACTGATGATGATGCCATTAGGCTCCAGTGGAGGGCGCCAGCTCACCAGAACAGAGGAGGAGTCCAGAGCATTCAGCTGCAGCTCCTCTGGAGGTGTGGAGGGCCCTGAATGAGAAAAGAGGTCTAGGTAAGTAATTAGAACCTAGTAATGAGTCTCACAGCTGGGCAATGGACATTGTCTTTGTGGGGCATTTGATGTGTTGTGTGACAACCATCTGCGTCCTCATGTCCACACCACATGGGTTCAAGAGAGGGGACAAGCAGGGAAATTGAGGAATGGGCTGGGGCTCAGGTGATTCTATACCAGGACTTTAGTTGCTTTTGTTGCATTTTACGACATAGTATAAACTATGAGCTGTTTTATTCCTTTTCAATGCCTTGCTTTACTGTGACATTTTTCATGACATATTTTTAGATCACAGACTTGTAGTAATGTAGTAATGACTGAGCCACTTTATATACAGCTAGGTAGCAAGGTAAAATAAATCTGAGGAGCCATTATATGATCAATGGAAAAGGTTGAGTACATATAAAATGTATATCTGCTGTTCTATGGCATAATAACTTAAAATATGAGTTTATAAGATAGTTCTGTGACACAGGTGTTGCATTAATGCATTAACTTCTTAATGTCACATTCTTTTGTGAAATGGACTGTTTGCTTGAATGAAGTCAGATATTTTTAGTTTGAAAACTGTTTTGATAATCTACGTTCATAAATGAACAGATATGAAACATGGCCTCGTTGTGTCATTTTTAGACCATTTTATGCATAAATGTTTGAGATTTAAATACATGTGAACATCAGTAATAGCACCTGGTATCTGCTATTCACTGTCAAAATTCATAATGGAAGAGTAATCATTTGCTAAAACATACTGATGAGCATGCCACATGTGGATAAGGGGAGTACTGGCACGTATTTTCTTCCACTGCAAGCACTGGTGATTATACATGGTAGGGGAGTGCGTGATGGGGTGACTGGTGGTAATAATGTCATTAAAAGCATCCCACTCTACAATCATCACCCTCACTTGGCTGGCAAATAGAGGTGGTGGCAAGCATGAGAGGCACTACCACACCTGGGTGTCTTATTACAGCCAGTTGTAAGCCAACAGTGCCAACCACTAATTCCCATGTTCACTGGCCACTGGCCAGCTGACACACTGATCTGCACAAGTGAGCATGCAGCACACCCCCAAGAGCATGTATTACAGTCTTTTGAGGACAAAAATTTAACACCTTTCCCTGTTAACCAGAGACCAAGATAAAAATAAATACATAAAAGTAATAGTAAAGAATGTTCACCCACCCACTCCTCTTCCAGAAACACATTTTTATGCACATTTGCACTAATCCACTACTACATTAATTTTCTTGATTTGGCACAGCGTTGTCCCCTTTGAGCAGGTTAAGTGACTTGTTCAGGGTCACTTTAGGTTGTGAGGGAAGGGAGTGCTTTTATTCATCAACATCACTCAAGTGAAAAAAGACTTGAAGTACATATTTGAGTGGATTCTCAAAACAATTACCAAATGTGTGTGTGTGTCAGGACAATGTCACCTACTGTAGGTAGACTGATGATTACTTAACATGTTTTACAACATGGAGGAAAACCGTAAGGCTTTTTGAATGTGGGGTCATTAAAGATAAACACAGCATAGACGGTTAACTGACTCCGTTGATAGGAGCACAGTACAGACTCACGGTCAGACAGAGTGGATTCCTCCACAGTCCCGCTGAAGGGTCCCACCACATCCACTCCATTAGACTGTACTGCCAGTTCATAACGGGTGAAGGGCCTCAATGCCCCAAGCAATATCTCCTGAGCAGAGCTGCAACACACAAACAGGGGAGAGTCCTGAGTGTGGGGTTTATCTTTTATAGTCTGCACGAACAGAAAAATAAATTTCTAAATTTTTTTCACCTTGTTAATTTTCTAGTTAACTACCCCAGTCTATAGTCTAGAGTCTAGTTAACTATTGCTGCTTGGCAATTGTTATATATTATGCTTGCAAGTATTTATGAACCTCATAAGCCCAAGAACGCCACATCCTTACTTAAGACAATTCTTGAATAGATATGATAAACCAATAATGGTAAAGAAATGAGGGATATGGAGTATTTTTCATTTAACTGCAGAAGGCAATAGCAATGCAAAGACAACATTATTTGCGGGCAGATTATGCCTCATATTGACACTTCATGTTTTATTAATGGTAAATAATGGATATACTTAACACTATTCGAAACATAATAGAATTCTAACAAGAAATAAAGGCACTGGTGCTGGACAGCAACCAATTTATATGAAAAGAAATGCAGTGGCCAGGGTGCTCTTAAAGATGGAAAAAAAATGGGAAACAATCTTCTTGCACTCTTAGAGCAAGTAGAAAAGGTATACTAAAAGCTTTTACTCAGTGGAACAATTTAATGATGTTAAACACCAGCTGAGTTTGCCGACTGCCAATCTACATCAAGGCTATAAAGACAAAAATTCTCCTTGCTCTGGCTAGGAGTGGCAATGGGGTGTTTCTTTTTGGTGACTGATTACTTAAAGTAAAGACATGTTATTTTTGTTTCTCATGTTCATTTTATCAGTTTGGGTTTATAGCAATAATGAAAGTTCACACTTAAACACTGTGGGGCAGATATGCTGTTCACCATATCACACTCTGGGCTATGCAGGAAGCAGTATTGTAGTCCTGGTGGTCTGACCTGGTGTGGTAGGAGACTAGAGAGGCGTTGGTGGTTCCTGCTGGGCTGCAGCGCACTGTGTAGTTGATGATGCGAACGTTGCTGAACCGCGGCTTCTCCCAGCGCAGCCAGATGGAGGTGGAACTGTTGGCTGTGGCTTGGATGCTGCCCGGGGGCAATGGAGGGGGGCGCATAGGCGGCGACGGCGCTTCAACACAAACATACATTACTTTCCTTGAGTGTTTATAAGTGTAAAAATCATTTATTATCATTACCCTTTTTGTAGACATTCCCTCATTCATGAATAGATGTACACAGGAGATATCTTACTTCTGTCATGGGGCTTGTCTGTTCTTCCCTTCCACACTGCAGCAGCTCCATCTATCTGCTTGGTGAATGCCCAAACCCTCACCTCATACTGCCGGTCAGGGACTGACACACACACACACACACACACACACACACACACACACACACAGTGAGAGAAGATAACAGAGTGAGATGAACAGTGGGAGGAACAGAGAAAGAGGTTTTCCTTGTCACGCATGCTGTAAACATGTTACAAGTAATCCCAGGCAGCCTCTCACTAGAACAAGACTTTTAGGTATTTACATTGCACCCTAGATGCAATCTACATGAAATCAATCCATTAGAGGTGTCTCTAGATTCTGCACCTGTATCCGGGAAACCACAAATGGCAACTGTGCTACAACCTGCATCAAAAGATTGCGTGGCATGGTTTTGAGTTTCAGTCTGTTCCTTCATCCTTTCATTTATTCAGTGCAGTTCATTCCTCCCCTCCCAGCTGCTCACCTGTTCCCATTTCCCTCATTAGCTTCCCAGTGTACATACCAGTCCCTGTCTACTTACTCTCAGCCAGTCTGTCTTTGTGCTTTGTGCCTTTCGAGTGCTTTGTTCTTTGCCTGCCTCTTTTGATCCTGATTGAGTTGTTGACCTTGCCTGTGTTTTTTGAATTTTCCTTGAGATCAACCCCTTTGTGCTGCTGGGGTTTTTGTACTGTTGTTTTTTCTTAGTAAAGACTCTCGCTCTTGGGTCCTACCAATACACGAGAAAGAGGGAGAAATGCAGTCAACAGTTTCCTGTGCCTTTGAGCGCCCCCAAAGACTCTGGGCACATGCAGCAGGGAAAGATCCATTTCTCCCAGGCTTTCCTGCCCAGTAAAAGAAGGGGCCCAGCAGTAATCTGGAGGGTGATGTTGGGCCAGGCCTGATTCCCTTAAATGTCCTCCATAACTTTAATCCATGCACGGTTCCTCCTGGTTTGTTGTTTTCATCCATCTTCACCTACTCAGGGGCAGATGCCAACTTTCTGGACTCCCAGTTGGCTTGTCAACTGAACATAGTGGAGTCCCACATTAAGGCCAATGCTCTTGATGGCCACCACACAACTCTGCATGTCAAGCACTCATCAGGAGACTGGTATTTCACTTGATTTATTCCCCTACTCCCCTATTCCCCATACAACTATACATAATTCTTGGTTTCTTCTGGCAAGTTAAAAACAATCCCCACACTGACCTGGCTACTTGAGTGATTTTAGGCTGCAGTAAGCACTGCCGGGGTGTCTGCTTTACCAATGTCCTGTCTCCTGCCTGAAGTTCTCCCTCACATTCTCACACCCATTTCAGGTGCTGTTTAAACACCTAGATTTGATGGACATCTTTATCCAATCCCTTGCTACATTCCTGCCTCCACACAGACCCTATGATTCAGGCAATGGAAAAATACTTCTTCCATCCCTTCATCAACTACTGGGGAGTCAATGACATCACTGTGAAAAACAGGAAGACCCTCTTACACATATCAGCTGCTTTTAAACAGCGCCAAAGTGCCACTGTTTTCACAAAACTGGAATTTAGAAAGGCTTATCATTTGGTCCACATTTAGGATGGAGATGAATAAAAGACTGCATTTAACACTCCCAGATGTGGAAGGCCTTGATGAATATTTAGCCATGCCCTTCAAGCTGACTAAGTCCCCCTCCGGGACATGCTTCACATATTTGTCTTTGTCTACTTCAATGATATTTTAGTCATTTCCAGATCCCTACCGGAGCATGTAGGCGGGGTCTTACGGAGGCTCCTGGAGAACCCTCTCATTGTCACAGCAGAAAAGTGTGAGTTTCTTGTCCCAGAAGTTTTGTTCTTGGGGTTGGTGCTCAAAGGGGGAAGCATCCAGATGTAACTTTGGCAATTTTTGACTTGGGCTGTTATTTTTGTGTTTTACCTTAACCCAACTTTTTTGTATTTCAAACAAATTTGGGAGGGGGGTGTCATTGATTTCATTCTAAATAAAGACTAAAGTTTTTACATCTGTCTCCTGAGACCTGCTCTTGAGTCCCCTTTCTCTAAAATTGTGTCAAAAATAAGATTTCTAATGAAAGGAGCTGTTGGATGAAATACAACACGGTCTGCCAGGGATGCCAGTAAAACAGCATTCCCTTTCTCCAAATTGAAACAATGAGGAAAAGTTATAAATATACTATACATGTGCAAAACTTGGTGACATTTTTTTATCAAACATTTTTTCTACAGCAAAGTGGACATCATTTGATTTGATTGTTTATCAATGGAAGCTAACTGCAAGATTAGAGAAATGGCCATCAATGCTGTGCAATGTCCTTGCATCTACCTAAAACTCTGTGTTTGTGTGTAACTGGAAAAATTAAAGTACAATAAAATATGTTACATTTGGAGAGGCCTCTGTTAACAACTCACCCAGCCCAGTAAGCAGATGATACCGAGGCTTCTTGCGGAGTCTGATGGTGTGGGTTTGCATAGTCCTTTCTCCATTGGCTGACTCCTCAGTTTCTACCTCTCGACAGGACAACTTGTAACCAGAGACCAGTGTATGATTGGGTGAGGGATGCCATGTCACATTGAGTGTGTTCATTCTGGCTCTGACTTTCAGCTCAGTAGGGGCAAAAATCACTGAAAAGAATAGAAAAAGAAGAAGAAAAAGAGAGACCATAAAGCAACATAAGATTTCATCCCTGGCTATTTATTTACCAGTTGTTTCTGGAAAAGATACACAGTACTGACAACTTGCTTCATGTGTCACATTGTAGGATATACAAGAAATTCACATTAGTTGGATTGTTACATTACACTATAAATGATGGTGAGACATGTTATATGGTGACCAGGAATATATCTTGGAAAACTCATACTGAGAGATCTTCTATAGATCACAGTAATGCACAAGGTGTCTTCTGGTGTCCTCCTTACCCATGCTGTGGTCACTCTGGTTATAGTGGGCCACTGTTTGGTGCTGGGCCCACTCAGATGGGACCCCAAAGCCAACGCCTGTTCCAGCTGCAATCCTCAGACGGTAGGCCTGGTTAGGCTGCAGCTCTCTCAGTGTAAATTGAGTCTCATTACCTCCCACCTCCACTGAGAACACAGTGTCCACTGTCGGAACAAACAATACATAAACTCATGCATCTATATATATCTACATTTACAGTATGTATCAATTATTTCTGTTTCCAATGTGATGATTCAACAAATAACATGAATCACACACACCCATAAATCACTGTCTCTCAAGGACAACCAAGGACCAAGGACAATCTGGACAGACAGGTATTCAAGGTATTCATAGTAAATGTTTCTGTTCTGTAAGTAGACTTCTGGAGGGTCTAAATATAATTAACCCTATCATACCTATTTGCAACCCTCTGCACTCAAATCAGTAGGAACTATTTTCACAAAACAGAGAAGATTAAGTAGACTGTC
Source organism: Psettodes erumei (assembly GCA_016785225.1). Classification (NCBI taxonomy): domain Eukaryota; kingdom Metazoa; phylum Chordata; class Actinopteri; order Pleuronectiformes; family Psettodidae; genus Psettodes; species Psettodes erumei. Next base: position 1,545,913 of record JAFBJZ010000457.1, read on the forward strand.
AATAACTTGCATCAAAATGTTGTTCACTGACACTCAACTAGCAATCAACTTGTTTTCAGCATTGCCCAGCAGTTACTAACCCTGATCCAGAGAGCTGTACTCAATGCGGTAGCGGGTAACAGCTCCTCGACTGTGCTGCAATGACAATGGATGCCACATCAGCCTGATGTCTGTGGGGGAGGTGCTGGCTATAGACAGCTGAGGAGGTGCACTCGGCACTGCAGGAGGGAATGAAAAAGGAAATACAGAGCTGTCTGATGATACACATTCAAGTCATATCCTGCACAGTTGCTGGACAGTTGTAAAACAACAGCGTTTGGTCTTCTGCTTCTACAGTAAAATACATGAAATGCTGGTCAGCTCTTGAAAACATAAACAAACTAAAACTTAAAGACTTTTTTATGGTTCTACTTTTTAAATGGCTACCAAAAGGCACTGCATGAATAGATGACACTGATGATCCTTGTGTCTCTACAAGGCTGGTGAGCTAATATTTTTGGCTGTGTGAGTCAGTAAACCATCCCATGCTGGTCTGGTTTTACCTGTAATGGCCTTATTTTACCTGTGTATCTGATAACTCACCATCCTCCAGCATCTCTACAGTAACAGGCAGCGATGGGGGACTGGCACCCATGGGCGAATAAGCCACCACAAAGAATGTGTAGGCAGTATGGGGGAGAAGCTCTTTGACGTGATACTCAGTGGTGTCGTTGTTCATCGCAAACTGGTACTCCACATTATCTGAGCCTGAAAAGGATTTAAAAAATATTCAAATCAAATACCTTTTTTCAAGATGTGGAGAGACCTACTACATGGCTACACACACAAAAATAGACCCACCTGCAGCACGCTGGCAGTGCACAGAGTAACCGATGATTTGGTCTGAGTTGTACTCAGGTTTCTCCCAGGAGAGCAGGGCAGTTGTGCTGGAGAAGGGTGTAGCAGACAGGTGACGAGGTGGGCTGGGCAGACCTTCCCTCACGATGACCGTCAGCTTGGCAGTGGCACAGGCCGTGCCCAGACCGTTGTCTGCTATGCACTGGTAGTAGCCTGCATCCTCCAGTGCCAGCTGGTTGATGAGCAGGACTCCGGGGCTCTGGGTCTTCACTCGCCTGAATGGCTTGATGGGTTGGCCATTCTTCAACCAGTGCAGCACTGGAGCAGGCTCCCCAGAGCTGTTGCACACAAATCTAGCCGTGTTCCCTCGGGAGAGGGACACCGTCTCTGGGGGCTGGAGAATCACTGGAGGGGCTATTGGAAGTAGGAAACAAAGCCTTTACATGTGCACTATAAAATCAAAAGGAAGAATTAGGAATGCACTTGGATAAAGTAGTGGATCTTATGGGACAGATTTTGAGTAATGAGGAATATAATGCTATTGATATTAATATGATATATTTAATTTCAAGAAGACAGAACCTTGGTGGTTCAGCATCTGTGTTCAAATTTGGCGTCAATTGCAGCAAGTTGCAATAGTGTAACTGATTTTGGCAACATCATTCTGTTATGTGAAAAATATAAACTAGAAGAAACATTTGAGTATTTTATCATTATTTATTAAAATTTCAGTTTAATTCTTGAACTCGAGGGCATGCACATAAATTTATCCAACTGTATGTCAAATTTCATGGTCGACATCTTAACCCCTAAGCCACAGGAGTATGCTGAAAGGTACAGTATCTTCCAGCTGCTAAGATGGGAATTCAAATTTGGATTTAATGTTAAATAATGATTGCTAAACACTGAGGCATGGGGGGCTTTGAACGTTTTTCCCCTTTTGAAGGCAGGGCATGATAAAGCTGTTGACAGAAACAAGTCACAGTGAAACAGATCTCAGTACATAAGGTCACTCTTACCAGGCACATGGAGCTCAGCAGCAGCAATGACAAACTCTCTGGTCTTGGGCTTGTTGGCCCGGCAGACATAGACGCCAGCATGGTGACGCCTTGTGTCCCTAATCACTAGGTTTGTTGCGAGGACGACCACATCAGTGGAAATGGGCTTTCCATCTGATCAAAGGAGAAAGAAACACAGTACAACAGAGGACAGTGCTGGATCATACAGATAAAAAAAAATAGATTGGCTTTTCTCAGCAAAAAAGGGAGAGGCAGCAGGGGATGTGACCTGTAATCACACAAGCTGACCAACAGGTGGCTCTGTGATTTTTCAGTCTGGGTTCATTGAGCCGTCTGCATTAGCTGAGTCCTCGGCTATGAGTGAAATCACTCACTATTCACCATATACAGACGACCACTATTTAGCTGTCCACCATTTTGTCATGTTTTTAAAAAATTTTATACAGTGATCATCCCCAACAAAGTGAATTATCTCACAATAGCACAAACTGAAAAATGATGAACAGGATATAGTTAGTATCCAAGCACAAACCACCACTTTGCAGTGCAGCTGACCTGCATAGTGTAGTGCAGTTTTTGAAAAGTGACAATGTATGTCACTCTCTAATATTAATTGTGAATGATGAGTAATCCCAGTATGTAGAATGAGTTCTGAACTAGACTTTACAAGTATGTTTGTATGTGTATCTGTGCGTGTTCATGTGTCTGCACCTTAAAGCTGTGGAGGTTTGAAATGATCATTGTGACAAATGATCTTATGTAAAACATGGCACAATGCAAAACAGACAACAAACGACTGCTTTAGAAGAGACAGCTATTATCAGTAAAACAATACCTGGGAAAGATAGATGGTCAGAGCGAGAAAAGCTCATGAAAGTGCAGCGGATGCAATAAAATAGGAAAACAAACATGACAAGAAGTAGTGAGATATAGTATGACTGACAGTATTTCCAAGTGTTACCTTGTCTGCTCCAGGATACCAGAGGCTTTGGCTGGCCTTGTGCCATACACTCCATCACAGCGGGGCGTCCGAGCACCACCGTGGCATTTTGAGGTGGTGCAACAATCACAACTCTGTTGAGGGCTTCAGTAGAGCCTACAATAACAGAATGTTTTTACTTTAGTGTTATGGACTCTATTTGGTAAGTAGTGCTTGTTACATGAATACTGATGGGTCAATATGATTATCAGGCTATGTGGCTTTTCCATCTCTCACCAACTACTGCAGAACTTTCTTCTGACTATTCCTTGTTCAATGCCCAGCATGCAAAGACAGGGCAGCAGTGAAAGGACTCCTCAGATCTTTATATGTGTCAAGACCACAGAGTCAAATAAATGTTACAAGTAAAAGTTCAGCTCCAGAGTTCAGTAAGGAAGACTATCTCCATGCTCATTCATTCACAGTTCTCTCTCTCACCCTGCTCTCTAATCAGTCGGGATTTGGTAAACCAATCAGATTCCACCACGATCTCAATCAACCAATTATTTGGTTGTGGTCACATTTTAAAATCTGTTCTCTTCTCTTGCACAGCCCGCTGTCTTTTCAGTGCAAAATCCTGCAACCCTCCTACTCCCCATTCAACTCCAGTTTTCTATCAAGTGCCAGGTTGAGCTCATCAGAGTCCCCTCCTCATCGCATCCAGACCTTTAGCACTCTCTTCTCCATCATCACCACCCCACCAGTGTCTCAACCCCAGGGAGTTTCTTATACTATGTACGGCCCCACCCCCTTTTTACATTACAATAGGGTCTAATCACCAAAGACTGACATCTCTCATATTGTTCTCTTGTTGTACGCGTGCCAATGAAACATTGCACCTGTTCACTCAGAATGAAGTCTCTCCTCACTGACTTGGACATTGACTTCTAACACAGCAAGCCACTTCACCAACAAAACAGACTGTTATCTGGTTGAAGCATGATCAATTCCTATTAGATGGTGGATGTGGATACAACCTGAATCCAATCGTAAATAGGCTCTGATCAGAGAGGATTTGTGAGGAAAGGAAGGAAGCCCCTTACAACACTAATTCTTATTTAAAAGGTAGCAGTACCCATCTGTCAGGGTCCTTCACTAGCACACTGACATACCGTACAAAACCACAAATGAGCCATCAGCCAAAGAGCCCATTGAGGGGAGATGGTGAGATAGAGAAAGGAGGTGATGTTTCTAAGTTCAGGGGGAGCAGCAAAGGCTAATGATCACTGGAAAGCAATAGCCCAACTACAGGCCTGGCATTCTGTAAGTACATATATAGATGTATATATATGTATAAAAGCAGAATGTTTCATACTTTCAACATCTGAGCAGAAGTGCAGGAACTTGATGAATTCAACATTAAGCTGTCAAAGCATGGCTATGAGAGTTAAGGAATTCTATTCACAGAACTCTGAAGTGCAAGTGGGTGAAGTGACATTAGATCCAACATCTGTTTCATGTAATAGCTGAGAACAGTCAAGTAGTCTCCTCCAAGTATTCTACAACAAAAGCAAGGCATGGGAAAAAAAACCCAGAAGCACCAGCCTCCTTGTCGTTACAGGAGTGAAAATCCATTGAAACATACTTTATATACTTCTGCTACTAATTTTCTAAAATGCTCTTTATCTATTGAAAGACTAGTGTACCTGTAGTGAAAAGGAGAGGGCACATTTCCCTCCATTATATACCTTCTACTGAAATGGCAAGCAGGAGAACAGGAACATTATTAAACAGAGGTTTGAGCAGAGATGAAATTTAGACATAATGGTGATAAGTGAACTTGAAAACGGAAAATTGACGACTTGAAAGAAACAACTGCGTGAAAACTTTCAAGTTAAATGTGCTGCATCTGACTCACTTGTGTTGGCTTCATCAGCCTCTCTCTCAGTGTCTCACCTCTTCTTTTTGTCTTTTTTTGAAGGATACAAAATAGCGACTCAAAAAGGAAACAATGGTTTCCATAGAACAGCCAATTAAAGTTGACTGATCTCTTGCTACCTAGTGGCAGAGGCAGATGATGCAGCATGGCTTTAATGTGGGTTGCATAAAGGTGAAATCTCACCTCACAATACTAGTCAGTGAGTCACTGCACAATGTAGTCACCCAATACTTGCAGTTTGCAGGATTTTGATTAGAGAGGAGAAGTTGTATGCAGATGTCAACACATTCTGATACGGTACATACAGTATAGTGGTTAAACAGTAATACTTTACTTTGAACTTTTATTTATTATATTATATAAAATTGATAATATGAAATCTGATTTCTTCTTGTCTGTGGTGTAAAGATGTCCAATAATTTACATCATAATAAATAGAGGCAAGTTGCAGAAAACATTGGCTATCTAGATCACTCATGCAGTTTGAGGTACTAATATAAACATTACTGGGAAGCAGTGAAGTCAGTTCAACATGAATACATATAAATGGTTCACTACAGTCTAGGACTTACTTAAGTTTGCACCTGAATCACAAAGCTTGAGAAAAATGTTCAGTTCTTTTAGACAATGAGCCTTAATTGGTGGCTCACAACATGATCAAAGCACAATGGAAGCGTGCATGGAAGATTAAAGAAGAAATGCAAACCCATAATCAGTAGCCATATAGAGGATGACTATAGTCAGTCAATACTCAAATAAAAAGTTTCTGAACATTTAATGTTTTGCAGCAAATGAAACCTGAAGGACAGGCAAGGTAATTGTATAGCGAATTGCTTTCGATATGAAATGGAGAGGAAAACGTATTTAAATGGCATTCATAATGGCAAAGATCACTGATGCAGTTGAATAGAGTATTAGAGTTGAGAAGAGAAATCCCGCTCTAACATCACTGAAAACAGCTTCACTTTGTTTTAACTAAGGCAACAATTAGTAGGTTATCTCCCGAATGACCTGAGTGTCAGACATCAGTACAGACGAGCAGTGCTTCACCTTACATCCAGACATGTTTCAGCTGCTGTCTAGCTGTTCAAATGGCAGTTTTTTTTAATGGAAACAGTTAAATATTCAAATATCGTGTTCTCACATTCCCAGGTCCCTAAACCCCATCATAATTCACAGCAAAAGTGCTGACCGGATTTTCAAGTAATTCTATGTGCGTCTATTAATGTGAAATTTCAATCACATTACACCCACTTTGTTCTACTCTTTCCAGTTATATTTGAAGAGAATGAACAGAGATATGTCTTGATACTCTAGATTCACGATTCAGTGACTTCAGCCATCGTACATGTGCTGCTTCAGCTATTCGTACACCTGAAGTGACTTTGGTCCTGGAGGAATCACATCATTTCCAAATGCATTTTTAGATTCATTGCATTCTACCTTATTCTATTATAATCTATATGTAATTATTACAGAGATCTGCGATTATTAAACAAATTTAACAAATAACACACACATAATATCGGTTAAGAAATCATATAATAATGCTAAACACTAAAACTTTACCAGTTACAACATTGTTAAGGTTTAGAATAGAGAAGTTGTGGTAGTTTCAAACACACAACACTATACAAACACAAAGTGAGAGCATGCCACATTGTTAGCATTGGTGGTTGTTGTCCTGTTGGATTTTTGAGACTTGCGTAGCAGCTCCCAGTGGGCCCTGGCTGCCGACTGAAACACAATAATGCACTACAACAGACTTCACCTGTGGTGACACTGAGCCTGGCTTCATGACTGATGTCCTTCCTGGCAGAGTTTGATGCAACACAGCGGTAGGCACCCTCATCCTCCTTGGTCACCTCTAGAATCTGGAGCACCCCATTAGGAAGGGAAATGAACCTGTGGCACAGGGCAAAAAAGAGCATAGATGGCGTGTGTGTCAGAGAGAGAGAAAGAGAAAAAAACACAACTGAATAAATGGCTTAGTGCCCTGGAGCATGAAGCATGGAGCTGATCAACTCTGTGGGGATTGTGCTGGATCCTCACAGGACTCCATCCTTCTTTATTCAGCAGAGAGGCTTTTGTGTACAAGCACTACAAGAGGGGGTAACAATTACTAGTTATACAACTGCAAAAGTAACTGAAATACAGAAACGAGAGATTTAAGGTTTTTTTCTGGACAAGGACAAGGTCTCGAGTTCCAAACAATCACAAAATTCCCACTCACTCACTATATGAAAGGTGATGCACGCATGTTTCTATTGTATCTTTACTGCATACAAGACCTATTTGCACTCTTGATATGTACTATGTAAGGAGGTCATGTTCCACACATACTGCCATCCCACAAGGTCTTATCGACTTTATCATAGCCCATTAATCCTAACAAAATGTGACCAGTGGTAGCCTGTTCCGGAGGGAGGAGGGGAAAGGTAGTGGAGAAGGGGTGAGGGAAAAAAGAGGAAGGGAGAATAAAGTGAGGGAGTGGGTGAGAAAAACAGAGGAACAAGAAAAGTTAGAGATAATGATAAGTAGACTGAAAAGAAAATAGGGACAGAAAAACAACCCAAATAGAGATGGAATGGGGGTAATAGCGAAGAAAAGAGCAAGAGAAGGCAGAGGAGCCAATAGAGACGAAAAGGTACATTAGAGCCTTAGAGAACACAGAGAGAAAAAGCCAGTGATGTATCAACCCTCCTTTGGCTCATCTTTGTGAGAGGCCATTTAGAGCACCTGAGGTGGGAGAACTGCATCCCACCAATAAGACCTTATAAGCAGCGAGCTGTTTGTGGGTCATGCAGGGCTACAACAGCCATTAGCACTTAGTCCTGTGCAATAAGGCTGGAAACAAATTCCAAGGCGACGGGGCTAGTAGAGTCACAGTGAAATGTCAATATTGTTAAGTAGCCCAGTAAATGAGAGTATTTGTGAGAGAGAGCTGACAGAGAGCGAGAGAGAGGTGTCGAGGATGTGGCAACAGACGTACATTTTGAAATTGTTTTTAATCTGTAAATGCACAGAAGGCGATAGACTTGTATTCAGCTGAAGGTGATCCTTTAGTGCACTTCTTGTTGTTGAAAAATGTTGTGCTCTTAGACTTTATATCTTCTCCATTCCAAACAAAAATGATGAGATCTGAGTGCATGTTCTGTTAATTGTTACATTATAAGTAAGTCTCATAATGTGTTTTGAAGGTCAAATTAGTGTGTTCAGTTGACCCCTTCACTGAAACATGTAATTGCCTACCGAAAACAATCCAGAGGAACATATAAAGAAATGATGAGGTAATTAAAAGAGCATTAAAATGATTTGAATCTCCATGTAGAATAGAGGTTAGAGGTCCACAGATGCATGTCTCATACTTTTGAATGTATGTATGAATGTAAAAGTGACATTTAAATGTCGAACTAGACAACAAAATGGTTTGTGGATTTTTACTCTGGAGATGTTGCGCTCTCACACTCACAGATGGGTGCAGATGGCAAGGGGGCATGTGAAAGTCCTTGGGCCCTTTTCAATTAAAGCTGACAGAAACAGAAACAGAAACTCACAAACTTGAGTATAAACAACAAATACTCAGGCAACGGTGCTGTTCTTCCTCCTCACGTAATTGTCCTGACAGTTGATTCTGAATTTACTATATTTACTATGTGACGGATTGGATACATTGGTAACATCAGCTTGGTGCTCAATGATGAATGCAGCCCCACATCTTAAACCCAAAAGTGGAGAACCACAGCCAGCTTTAATTATACAGTAGTATTGACTTAAACATAAAAGCTCAGCATTTCACTAAACTGTGGTTTAGATTACTCTTACAGGAAAGAATTAAACCAGAAATTCATCCCTATGAATCATTATGTAATTTATTTAAATTAGTTTTTTTTGTTCCAACAGGATAAATTGTGTGACTTGATGTAATGGGTAATAGGACATTAATCAGAGAACACATTAAGAGAAAAGATTCAGGTAAAAAAAAGACCTACACAAATAATATGAACTCAAAATAACTATGCTGAAATCCTGAAACAAACCAAAATAATCAGAGCATTTATTCATCGGTAATATTGTAAGAGAATATAAAGGCAGAAGAGAAGATACAATGACAAGGAGAGGACAACACATAAAAAGGGCCACCTTGTCTCCTCAGGGACAGCCACTTTGTTCTTCTCCCAGGTAATAACAGGTGTTGGAACTCCCTCAATCTGGCACTCGAAGCGGGCAGCTCCCCCAACGGGCACTGTTTGGGGTGATGGCTCCTGATGGAATTTAGACAGACCTGTAGGTATAGAAATTATAGATAAATTTTCCTCCTTTATCAAAGTAGAACTGCTGATAACCCTGTGGACAAACACAAAATGGACTATATCCAAACTAATATACTTTCTTTTTTGACAATCTGAAATCCTTGTTATGCCATCTACCTCTGGTAAAACAAGGAGGACACACTGTGTTTGATGCAGGTCGCACATGTGACAATTATGTTGAAGCCCTGATCCCCAATTGCTCCACTGCCTCTCTTTCCATCAGTGTGAGCAAAGAAGGAAGAAGGGAGTAACAATGAAACAATCAACCCAGGGAAAAAGAATCAAGGATAACACAAGTGTAAGCACAAATAAGGAATTCATTATAATGTGGATCAGAAGAAAAATACTACAAAAACAACAAAAAAACACTGCAAACACTCCCCGCAAAAAGGGAGTAAACTATCAATCTCAGTACACTATAACCCAAACTGACAGCACACTGCTTGAAAGCTGCAGAATGGTCCACTAGCACCGCCTGCATCTCCTCCCACCATCCCACAGCTCAGATGAGCAACACAGCCACGCTCAAACACCCGCTGTGGGGGTGGGGTGGGGGGGGCATACCTGGAGGAGCACAGGAGAGACAGCAAAAGAAAACACAACAGGAGAAAACCTCAACACTGCAGCTGCAACAAAACAAATACACTAAAATACAAGGATCGCAAAAACCAACGTGGTCTTAACACTGTTGACTCGAGCCTTAATAAAACACAAATAAAACTGACCTGCTAAAGGCATTCACAGCATTTGTTTAAACAATCTAATTAACCTGTGCAACTTTAGTTGACTTTAAAAACAGCTTGAGTGACTTTAGAATCTGTGCAAAAAATCTCCCACTAACCTTATTTCACAGACGCTTGATTAGTGCCTTCAAACCATTTTAGGGCTTTCAAAGGTACCATTTTAAATTTTGTAATTCAATTAAAGACTGGTTTAGACCATTTAAATACCTCTGAATAGGAGAAACTGGGGGATTTAATCAGGCTTGGCTTGATTATTTCTCTCTCCAGGTCAAGTCTTGGCAGGGCTCCAGCTTTCACAGCCTCAACACTTTCACACACAGACAGGAAAGCTTCCTCCTGTAGGTAATGCTGAGCACCAGGGGCCAGCAGTGAGCACCGTCTGAGGGCCTCTGACCCCTGACCCCAAACAGGCTGTTGGAGAAGAGAACAAAACTGGTTGGCTGTCCCAGCCACTTCGCCTGTAGCTCTGACTAAGGAGAAGGGGGAGGGGGTGTGTGTGTGTGTGTGTGTTTGGAGGGGGGAAATCAAAGGACAGAGCAGGGAAAGGCAACCAAAGGCAAGTGGGAGAAAGTGGGAAGGTAGCAGAAAAGAAGGAAACCCAGAAACCTGAAACCACTGGGCTAAGCAGTATACACTATTTGTGATAACGGATGAAAAAAAAATCTTTCATATCTACTATTTAAAATAAAAACTAAATTGGCACAAGTTGTTTTGGTCATCATGCGTAAATTTCCATGTAAAGTCTCAAATCACGTGTATTCTGTCAAGCGGCAAGTCATCGAAACTGTGACTAAAGACATCATTGAACCAAAGCCACACTGACAAGCATCCACATCTCTCACAGATAGACTGAGATAATTCACTGGATAAGTGAAATAAGTGAACTCAGCCTCTGGGCACCAGGGCTGTACCAAATTCTACAGTAAGCTATACAAATACCTGCTGAGACATTTTAACTCCAATGCAACGCAAGTATCAAATCTTAATGGGGATCCACCCAATAGTTGTCTAGACAGGTTGGTCAGGAAAGAAGCTGTGGACTGACCGTCCAGTTATCAAATAGACTGTTGATGCCATCCATTGGAGTGGAGACACAGTGACATGTCATCTGATTTTAAACAAACAAAACTATGGAAGGGAAGACTGAATGCACAAACTGGCACATTGTCTCTTTAACTTGTAGACACATTTTTTTCAGACTTGGTTGTTTTCAAACTTGCAGCCAATCAATTTCCTCCAAACCGCTGCGAGCCCGTGGAGAGACAGCCCCTAACCTCTATCACACCAACTGTTAGTCATGGCGACAAACTGTCCATCTGTGTTTTCCTACTGACTGAAAGAACAAAGTTTCTCAATGAGTACACAAAGACTACCACGTGCTTGGCCATAGTAGCAGAGAGCATTCAATTCATTTCAGGAAAACAAAAAAAACTAAAAAAAAAAAAATTACAATGACTGTTGTGTGGCAAGCTTTGCAGGGGTTGATGATTAACCCCTGCCACTTCCAGCCATTACACTCTGTGATGCCCCCATGTAAACACACCACCTGTGACACTGCCAGAGAGCGCCTGACGTGGTGCCAGACTCGCTCAGTGTGTGTGAGTGTTGTAAATTGGAGTGCATATGTGCAGAGCTACTTGTACCTCAGTGTTTACCCTAGTCTGTGTCACAATGCCTGTACACAGACTGCTTGTGAAGATCACTGTGTGCATTTATGTGCACATTTGAGCAGGGGGGGGTGTCCCGTATGTGAGCGGTGAACAACAGCTGATCAGTGACATAGATGTTAATGCAATGGGGGCAGGGGGTGTTCAGAGAAGACACGTTGCCCATGCTGTGATGGAACAATGGCAACTGGTTGGGCTTCCACCTCCGCTCTGTCAAAGCATAATTATATCAGCCTTTTCCCAGGACTCCATGAGTGTCCCCAAGCCTGCGATGAAATTCCATGGCAAATTCACTCGGCACCATGCAGAGCACACACTCTCGCAAAGTTGACACTGCTCTACTCGCGCTTGTGCTGATACACTGGGCAGCTTTTCCAGAGCAACACTCTGAGGAAAGGTGACACACTAAGCCACAGGGGCAAAAATATGTCCAGTTGTTTCCTAGCAACAAGGTCTGTCTGTGATTTAAACAAACATTTTCAGACAGATCCTTGGGCTCTTCTGTGTGTAATGTGTGTAACCCTTCCATACGCTATGCAGAAAGTCCCCATCTTGTCTTTCTTTGTGCCTGCTTCTTTTCCTGCGTCCGCCGTTTCTCTCCCTCTCTCTCTGTCCTGCCCTTGACTTTACCCCAGCTCTTTCTCTGTCTTTGTCCATTCCTCTATCTATGCCCCACTCTTTGGCCCCAGAGCTATCAGATTGCAGCGTGTTTCCCCTCCCCTTGTGCAAGCAGATAATTCTACCCCTGACCTCTTTGCTACCCAGCTTTCAGGCAGAGTAACAGTGTGAAAACCCATTAAGCATGCCCCACAGCCTCAACAGCTATTTGTAATAGCTACTGGAAAATATGTACAATGACATTTTTTATTTCCTATGTACATTATTCTACTCATTTTGCTCAGCTCTGTCAGATTTGACTAGAAAGCAGGAATGCCCTGTGGGGTAGCAACACTGACAAAAGAAATGGCACACATTTTTCTTCTTGAAGTAAAAGCTTAAAGCCAGTAAGTTTTTGTTAGATTATCTGATGTACAGTACTTATACCACAATTTTCCATCTTGAAAAGTGGTTCTCCAGATCGCCCTTTTACGAGCAGATGGGATGCATTTAGTTTGTACAATCAATCAACAAACTTTGCCTCATGGTAGCTGATTAAAATCATGTGATTCTCTTATGAGAGGAATAATTGGACAGAAATATGATGTGAAATGCAAAACGCAAGCTGTGATGAAGATTGTGTCAAAGCATTTTTTTATTTAAAACAACAAATGAGGCACTGCAGGGTTGAAGAATAAAATACATACATAAAAATATATATTTATATGCCAGGCTTATAAACACCTTACACAAAACAAAAGTCCCAAAGGTGGGAGTCCTCCAAAGGCTGACAGACTTCACCATTTACAGTTTACAGCAAAGACAAATTGCACAGGATTGGCCCTCCTTACTTAAGATCAGTCACTCAACGGCAAAATGCCAATCCTTAGAAAGAGTTGAGGTGGATATCAACAACACCCTTTATGGCATCCTCAAGAGACCGCAAGCATCGGGTCACTAGGACAAGATCACGTTTCCGGGAGCCCCTGTCTCAGGAATGCGCTGAAGATGTCTGCACGGCCGGCATGTGGTGGTATTTTAAAACATAGTTACAGGCAGGCATCGCTGAGACACTCACAGAGTGATCCAACAGGTGAATAAAGGACCAACTTTGATGCTTTACGCTCTTTTACATTCACAAGACCAAAAGTTAAAACCTGTAACTCAAACAGTCTGTTTACACAGAGGAGGCAGCGAGAGCACACTTTTCAGCCATGACATCAGCTCTATGATTGAAATACATTTTGAAAGCTGGCAGGAATTAGGAAATATTGACATTCACCCCAGCTGTCTCATAATTAGAAAGGCTAATTGGTCTAATTAACACCAAAAGCTGCTATTTACCCATGGATCTATTTAGGAAACATGATGTGGACATGTGATGTGCCGCCTCTGGCATTTTGCCAAGAGAAGAGCAAGTTAGAGGCTGAAAAACATCTATTTACATCTTTTTTTTTAAAAATCGACATTTGAGGAAGGTGCTTTCATTTTCTCCGGCACCACCGCGTTCGTGTGCTTTTAGAAAAGGCCACAGGCATGATATACTGCGATAAGGAAACTGGAGCAGGTGGCTTTCATAATGCGTTTCCACGAACGTGATCTCGAGGTTTCATTTCTTGGTAGTGACGACGCAGTGGGGAATGAGAATGCCCGCTCAATGTCAACGTGGAGGCAGTTCGGCTCCGGCCCCCTGCACGCCGGTCACATCTATCTCATAGCCTCTCACCACAGATTTAATTCAAAACCCACACGCACACACGTAGGGAGCGTGCACACACAAACACAAACTGAAGGTCATTCTTAATGGTCTCCGAAGCCGTTCCTTTCACCATCACCACAAACTCTCTTCAGCCTCTTCCGCCTTCCCACCATTCATCCAACACACCCCCTCCCTCCCCCCTTACTCCTTATTGTCCCTCAAACAAGAGATCCTCATAAATAGGCATGTGACAGCTGACAAAAGTAGGGGCATCCACAGAGGATACTGTCTCATTTTACATGAACCTAATGACTAAATAAAACGACCACTTAGGAGTGCGAGAGAGAGGCCTCCTTGGAGGGGCGATTAAAAAGCTTCAGCCTGTCCTCTCGTCACATCTTCCTGTTCCTTTCTTTCATTTCCACACACTCCTCCTTTCTCCTCCTGTGCCTTTTAGCAGATTGTTGTTTAAGAGTGTACCTGTTCCCAGGACACTTGTTAGCGCTCCACCAGGGGATAAGTCTCCTATCTGCAGCAGAGGAGAACCAAGTTCATCTCCATCCATGCAAGGAAATTCCCTTGGCAAATCTGACAAATCACTTTGGTAGTGTGTGTGCGTGTGGGTGCGTGTGGGTGTGTGTGCATGTTTGTGCTTCCCCAGCTGAAAGCTTTAAATGGATGAGGAAATCAAAGCAATATTCTTTCCATCATATTATCTTACAGACCATAATAAACACAATTTTGACCACTCAAACGCATACAGCCACAGGTGAATGTGTGAGAAAGCAGAAGTTAGGCTCGGTACGATATTTTTTAATTTGTGAAATCGCAATTTCAGGCAGTGATCAGTAGTTTGACTTAGATAAACAAGCTTTCGTGCAAAGAATTAAATGATTAGATCAATGAACTTTCTACATCTAGAGTCAAGAGGATTGGAGACAATCCACAGGGACACTGGGAGAAAGGAAAGTTTCCCCCTGGACAGACCAGCAGTCTATTAGAGATGTGACACACCCACACGTCTGTGGATATTTCTGAGCTTCCAATTCATCTAAACTACATGTGTTATAAGTGTGGTAAGAAACCAAAGCATCCAAAGTAAACCAGTGTGCGCTTGGTGTTGTTGGACACCTACTTGCCAAGAGCACATTTACAGTGCGGCTGGTCAGGGCTCCAAGGGCGCTGGCAGTCACACAGCTGTAGCCACCCTCCACATCCTGGGTGGGCTGGCCATCCTCGGGGGTTGGAAGCAGGAGGAGGGATCCATTGCCCAAATACTGCAGATAGTCACCCCCCTCAAAAGGCAGGATCTGGCCATTCTGAAGCCAGGTGACATTGAAAGGTGTTTCGCTGGCCCCCAGATTGCAGTCCAGCAAGAGGGGCAAACCTGGTTCCAACACTACATGGCTGGGTCCAGCCCCGCAGCTCAGCTCCACTGAAACTTGCTTTTCTGTGTGGGATAAAGCAAGAAAAGTTTGTTAGCAGTGCAACAGTGCAGGTTCAGCTAATATTATATTTATTCTAAAAAATATGTCCCAATATTTTCACTATGTGGTGCATTTGCCGTTAGAAAGATGCTCTATATACACTGAGCCTGAATGCAACCCTTTGTAGTAATCATTTAATTGCTCTGTAGAACACATGAAACCACTGCATGTGTTTTATACATCCATTTGATTGTTGTTCCTGTCTTACATCTACAAGTCACTTTTTGGTCGACTTTATCAGTTTCAGTGTTTGGCAATATGTCATTTTCTCGCATTACTTGAACAGAGCCAATCGTGTTGGCAGCACAGATGGACCAGGGCAGTGCATTCCAGAAGCAGGGTGTTTTGGGGACAGAGAGGAGGCCTGACGGAGGAGGAGGAGCTCTGCAAATGAAATGAGTGTGGAGGCACGAAGGGATTTGTGTCTCAGCAGCAGGACATTAAACTCAGAGGGAAAGGGGAAGTCCTGGAGTGAGGGCTTGATGAGCTGGTGTGAGATGAGCAGCAGAGTGCTACATAAAACTGCAGTCAGGGGAGACCACGACCATTTAACCCTGCTGATTCTTCATAATAGGGTTATTTTTCAACAATTTAGTACTAATATAAATTGTATTTCAAAAAGTATTTCATTAAAGGCGACATGATTTTTAAATAAAACTGCAGAAAATTACAAATGCAAATGAATACACTTGCAGTGGTATCAGAAAACACAGACCAGTTTATGCTTCCTGCTGCACTGTGTATGCTGATGTTCTAATACACTCATTGCACTTTACTTCACTGTATCGCAAATGCCAAATTTGACAATTTTATCATTGCGTTTTCACCCCCTCTTTTAAATCAGCAAGTGCTGTGAAAGACAAAGTTTTAATTCAAGAACAAGATGGAAAGAGAATGTTAAAAAAGAAAAGACGAGCTCTTAGGAGAAAAGAGAATTAATGACAGAGGAAGCGGGGAAAGATCAAGACAGAATGGGAGATGGCAGATAAAAAGAACCAGGCCGACTTCAAATCTTCACTGACATGATGGCGGTTAATTATCTTTCATGAGGAGGATGGACAGAATTTAAAACATAAGAAAAAACCATGAAAAAGTAAGAGTCTAATGTGCATGTAAAGTGTAAAAGCACTTCTATGCTTGTATTTTATTAAGGAAGAAGCCGGACTGCAAATCAAACCTTTTTAAAAGGGTGATGTTCAGGAGATAAAAGGTAAGCTTTTAGGTTAGTGGCAATTGCAATCCAACAAGCCACACACACACACACACACACACACACACACCCTTAAATTTATTGGAAATTGTAAAGCAATTTTAATAAAGTATTGATTAAATGGGGCGTAGGTTTGTAGCCTTTTCCCAATTGGAACCTTTTTTGACCATATTTTCGGCATTTGTTATGCTCTGTAGGATCTCATGGACAGATTTCTTGGCAGGAGTGCTGAGAAGTGAAAATCATCATTCAACTGCAAAAACGGTGCAACGTTTAATTCCATCCATGATCCAAATCTGTCTGAAGCTGACGAATACTGTGAACTGAGGTTAGGTCCCTTCAAATGTCTATTACATTAAGTCATTACATGATTTCATGTGTGCCTTTGTGAGTCGTCTCATTTAAACTTCCCCTCCACAGTTCATTTGACAGACCTCTTTATGAATCCAGCTTAGGAAACACTATTTTTCTCACACACGCCCACACGAACACACACAGGCAGGTTTCTTTCAGCTTCTCTTTCTCTGGCGTCGGATTAATTAAGTTAATGGGAGATGGAAATTTTTTTTCCTTGATTAAATGAGCCCTGACCCCCCACCATCACTTCCTGATGAAGAGGCTGGGTAATGCTGAGAAAAGCTGCTGCACTTCACTCTGGCACCCACAAACACACTCACCTGCCATCGAGACAGCATATACATGCGTGCGCTCGCGTGCACTCAAATCCATACAAACGCCAGTAAAGAACACTCAAACCCACGGTTGTTCGGAACAGAAACGCTTGCACACATGCGCACCGACACACACTAACACAGATCCCCTTCCACCGCTCCTCTCTCTCCCATTTCAACTAATTAGGTCTCATTAAGCCATTAAAACATTAGCCGCCATTTCCAAGCTCGCTGCCAATGGTTTCACTTGGCGAGAGGTGGGGATCATTCTGTGCTGGATATGGAAGCTATTACACTTCACAAAACCGAATGGAGGTGTGTTAAAGAACATGCAATTTAGGGACAAAAGAGCAGGAAAACAGTAATTTTCCTTCAAGCAACATTTAGACAACCGGTGTAAAGCCAATTATATGAGAAGATGAAACGAAACACTGGCGTCCAACGAAGAAAAGTTAAATTTTTAGAAGTACTATCATGACCCACTATGCTTTAAAAAAGTGGTCAAGGTAAGCACACTGAATCACATATTTCAAGCAGTGGTTATTTCATTTGGGAATAAAAGTCTTCATATTCACACACACACACACACACACGCGCGCCAGAAACCCCAACATGCCCTAGATTTGTGGCCGTGAGCAGCGCAAACACACATATTCACATTCGCCAGCATGTGCCCATGCACACACACGCACGCACACAGAGACCCATTTCAACACACAGACGCCATGCGTGCCCGCACCGGGACCATCAGTGTCTCATGAGGACACAATGCTGTGAAGAGGGGGGGGACATCTGTGAAGTGGCCATTTTGCCATTTAACTGTACAAGTGGGAGCCGCTGGAAAGGACAGGGTACACACTCTGGGATATAGTAGCAGCCGTGCGGTCTCGCTGAGCCGTAGTGAATGGATTGCGATGGCTCTGTGCCAAGGGGTTCAGAGCTTACTCTCACAAAAGGAAGAGTGGATGAAATGGAGACCAATGTACAACAGGAGATGATCAAACAAGTGAAAAAAAGAGAAAAAAAAATGGCAAACATATGTCCCCTGAATGATGCACTGCCCCTCTCACCGATCAGTGACAATTTTGACACATTATCTGGATTTGTATTCGTTCTCTAATTGTGCCAATGACAGTAATTTGGATAAAGTAAGAATACAATGGTGGTGGGATCCCCATAATTTTAAGTCACATGCTTGATGCACCTCCATACTGCTGTCGTACTGTATATCAGGTGGATAAACGGATAGACAAATGACTGATTTGCCATCCTATTCACACAAAAAAAACCCAAAGGACAAATACACAGATAAGAAACAGGCTGTCTCTGCCCGCCAGTCCTCCAGAGAAAAAGAGAAAGAGGCCAGAGATGGAGATGCGTACGTGAGGGGGCAGAGCTCTCAATACCATCAACACTTATTTCACTCGTCCATTTCTGTTAATGGATCACCTATTCACAAAACATTTGGGAAAACAGAAGGAGAAAGAGGAGGAGCAGGAGGAGGAGAGTGACCCAACGCGGCGAATATTTCACCCGGTCCAGCTCACTGTCAACAGGGAACGGACATCTCATGACCCTGAGGCCACAGCTCAGGTTTCCACAACCTCTAAAGTGATGTGATACGATGCGGTTTCGGGAATATGCACAAAGAGGCTTGGCTAAAAGGGTCCAACAACTGTCCCTTCCTGAAGTGAACTGAGTTTTCTTTTTCCTTAATCCTGATACCCCAGTAACTACAACGTACGTATGCTGCTGCTGTTGCTGCTATTTTTTTGTGTGCGTGGTACGTTCCCTCTGTTGTACTGTGTGATAATTATCTTGTCCCCACGTGCCTCATACCCACTTTTATATAGTTGGCGGTGTACAATACCAAGACAGCAATATAGCTACAGTAGGAACTAATGAGTTTGTACTACAGAGAGACATTAAAAGCAAAAGGTTTTACAGCCACACCAGCAGCTCTGTGTGGACTGTGCTCGCAGAGAGATTTCTGCTAAATCATAAAAAAAACACGCTCACAGACATACTCACTCTGACAGAGTTAACGTGCTGTCTAGCAGGTAGTGTTGCACACGTTCACTATGTAGCATTTAAAAAAAAAATCCTTAATCCATATTACAGCCCAAATTTAGTGTTGGCTCCATTCTTGTCTAATGACGACACACAACGTCTGCGTTTACATGCACAGTTTATTACAACTATGCTTGTAGCTCGACTATGTGTTTGAACATGTTAGCTGGCAGAAAACTGGTAGCACGTTGAGTCTGGACGACTATTCAGCTCTGTACATCTTGTACGTTGCTGATCGCTGTACTTTGCATTCAAATGAGATTCACGCCATCTCTCCTACTTATGGTGTTATCTGAAGGCAGACGACACGCCCGTTACCGCTGCTAGCCTTGTTAGTGGCTTCTTCTTCTGTCGCGCATTTCGTTTGACTTCCGGGGAGAGAACTTTACCTTGACCATGAGAAGTTTGATTTCATCCACTAACTGTTATATTAAGTCTAGACCAAAGAGGTACAGCAGTGGTCCCCCACTCTGACATTGTCATACATAAAAACCACACAACTAACAAGGCTAAGAGTTGAAGCAATACAGGCAAGAGCCAACTCATCTGGAGGAAGTCACGCACTTGAGGTAAGAAATGGGAAGAGAGGATATGACACAAAGAAAGAGACTCAGAATTACCGAATGAAATAGGCTGAGCAGTGCAGATAAGATTAGAGCAGCCTTGAGACTCAATTGAAAGAGAGCAGCGAAATGTGATTACAGACGCTTTTGTGAAGAGGGACTGCTAAAGCACTCAAAAGCAGTGATAACCAGATTGCCTTGTACATCTACTGAATTGACACAGCGGCAGTAGATAATTGCTATGAGTTGTTCCTGAATCATAAGGCAATGCCTTGTATGGGGCATGCAGGTTGTATGCTTACTTGTCTCCGAAAAACAGGGTTGTAGGACATCACTATGCACTGAAACCCACATACAGGCAGAGTGGACAGGGACAGATGGTCTGATTGATAGCACTGAGTGGTTTACAGCAGGAAAAGTGTGTGTGTGTGTGTGTGTGTGTGTGTGCGCCCCACAGACCGAACCTCAAACCAAGCTCAACTAACATTCATCTAGCTAATTCACCTTACATTGATTATAACAAAGTAAAATATAGCCCTGTCACTGACATGTGCTTCTGGCCAAAAACTACCCAGCGTGTGGATAAATCGATATTTCGAAGCCACAGTTGTGATAATCTGAGAAGAGAGGCAGCTCATGAAAAAACCCTGCAGGGACACAGAGGTTCTCGTGTTTCTGTATTCAGGTGGAAATGCCTGTACAAAAACAAGAGACGACTGCTGTCTAAATATTTAGGTTTGAATCTCTTTGGCTCTGGCTTTTCATATTACAGATATTGCCTTGGGAGCTAAGGTTCTTCCTGCTAAAATGTCTGACGCCTGTTATGCATTGAACCCTCTTTATGAACCTTAAACTGGTCTAATAACAAATTCAAACTTTCTGTTTAATAGTTAAGCAAAGTTACATACAGCAGGCTCAACATTTCACTGAATCCTCAGTGAGGCTGTGAGTCACTCAACAATCTGAACAGCTGCTGCATCGGTTGTTAACCGTTCCAGTTGTGCTTCCTCCCATGATGATAGGCTAATGCAGGGTTCTTGTCACACCCAGTCATCCTAAAAAAATTCCTGGATCCACATCACTCCCGTATTTTAATGGTTTCTAAGTTAGAACAAGAGCCACCTTAAGTATAAATTTCATGAAAACCCATCCAAATGTTTTCATGTCATGCTGCCAATAAGCAAGCAAGCAAACAAACAAACAAACCAATATCCTCCTCGGCAAAGGAAAAAACAAAAGGATTCAACTTGTTTTGCATTAATACTGGCAGTTTTACAGACATGAAATTAAATGCATTGTGTGCAATTTCGGCATCATTCAAAACTCAATATAGAGGTCAACACTGCCACTTCAGCCCCCCACAGCTCCAACAGTCCAACCCGTGTCCAGTGTTTGAAAGTGGTCCCTTAAAATTCCACATGGGTTTGAAATGATAAATATCTTAACTTTGAAAAATAAAAATTTGCCCCACTCTGGGCTGCAGGACAGGGGCCAACTGAGAGTAAGTTTATGCATAAAGGCCCAGCAGACAGATTTGAAAAAAACTTCAAAAAGCTAACAGTGAAAACCCCAAACATGTTTCGTTTGCTTCCACAGAGGCAAAAAAAGGTGAAGAAACTGTAATCAGTGAATTTTAGCCATTTTTGTTTAAGAAATGTCTTAAATCGTAATTTGAATATTGAAATAGTTGCTAATTAGTTTAACTGATTAATCAGCTAATCTTCCAGTTCTTAATAGCACCCAACTTGTAAAACAAGACCAGTCTTGACTGGTCAAACATGAAATAGGAAGTTTCGCATACAGTAAAAGAACAATCAACTTGAAATTTACAATTAGATCACACAGTGACCCTCCTCTCACAGCCACAGGAACAACAAGTGGATCTGCACAATGAAAAAAGAGGGGGCTGTGCTGAGACAAACATGGCTGCTGTGTCCCACTAAACTTGTGTGTTTGTATAAGAGGGAGAAGAGGTAGAGTGGGTGGGGGGGCAAACAGAGGACGAAAGGCTAGAGAATGAGAGAGGGGCGTAGCAGAGCAGTCCCTCATGCCTCCTGCTCTATGTACAGTGCTCATTCATCCCAGCCTGGCTTCCTCTAATCACACAGCAACGTTCCTGCAGGCAGAGTCGACCAGCAGCATGGGGCCTCAACATGGCCATTTCCCATCACTGACGTGTGAGAGAGGTGCTGTGATTTTGGAGTAACTCCATTTGAATGAGAGTGGAAGAGTGTGTGTACTCAGTATGAATGCACAAATAAATGTGTGCTCTCCACTTCATGATGGCTGAATGGAGATTCAGTGATTTAGGGACTGAAGCAGCCCTCCTTTGACTTCTATGCATGTGAACATCTTGAAGTGCCATGCCCCCTGCGTCATGGTGTTCAACTCTCCAGCTAAACCACACTCTCATGGGCAATATTTATTGATAATACGCGACACTTACACAGCCTCCTCCAGTGAAACTCATGTGACCAAGCAGACAGAAGGGAAGAATGGAAGGAATGTGAATGCAGGTTAGTTGACCGAGTGAGCATGGCCAGACCACTGCTTCTCTCTCTCTGTCTCTCCAACAGTAGAATAATAACCGAAGTCATGAAAGAACATATCTATGAGAAATCAAGTTGTGTATAGAGCTTACCCATGTGACAAGCTGATTATCTTAAAAAATAAAAAATAAAAAAATAAATCCCTGAGTAAATCTGTGAAACTGTGAAATAAGGAATAGGTCAACTGGGTCTGTTTAATGTTCGGTTACCTCATTACACAAAATATTGCTGCAGCTTCACTGATTAATCTTGACATCATATTTCCATGTAGACAATGTGCAAGACTGTGATGTTCAACACGCTCAGTGAAGATGGGGTTACAGATAGAGCTGGTGCTGGGATTCAAATGAAATGAAGCGATACAGCTCAGGTAATATAAAATACACCACCTTCACTGCTACTGTGACCCTACCCCGAGCATTGGCATAATACCACGTTATGTACAGATATAAGATACACAGTGTGGCAAGCCTCAACAACCTAGTAAGCCAACAGGATGAAATAGCACAAACTGTCTGCGTTGCATCACTGCAGTTGCAATATTAATTTGTGCTCATGGGATCAAAGAATTACCAGAGAGCAGCATTACCAAAGAGCAAGTCAAATGAATCTGATTATTCTACCAAGCAAACAGACTGACTCACCAACATTTGATCTCTATGTGCAATTATGGTTCAACTCAGTGCAAAAACCAAATGTGAATACGACTACTGGGTTCTTAAAGGTATATTTTAGATGTTTTTGTAATCTGAAAATGACCATTTTGTAGCATTTTAGTAAGACTGAAAGAGTGAATAAAAGCAGCTACACTGCCAGTAAAGACACACAAGATTATGTTGCTCTTACATGTGGCATTTTTGCATATAATGTGGAAACCAACTGGATATGACTGAGGTGTGACTTTTACAAACTATACAAGCTACAGTACTTTTATAAAAGTAGCTGGAAATAGGTCAGCTGGTCAAATTAGACAGTTACACATGACATGTAGCTTGACTTGTCTGGTGAAAAATTTCAATTACCATCCACCCCTTGAAGCTCTATGCGCATAAATGCAGATTTAAAATGCAATATTTCTAAAAAGCAAAAACCCATAAATAATCTTTTGAATAGGTTTTATATAAAATATAATAACTTTGTACTGGAAAATAGCACAAGCTCGCAAATCAGCAAAGTTACAAGGTCTCATTTTCAGATATTTCAAGAGGCCATGCTATACAACCCTGACTGAAAAGAAAGCACAGACAAAATAAATTTAATACATGCCAAGGAAGCAAATGTGAGCAAATTTATAGCAGCCCAAGTCGAGCTCAAGACTTCCTTTCCCTTCATACAAACACCTCCATGCTTAAGACTGCCTTCCCTAGCAGCAATAATAGGCTCACACAGGGTACCATAAAAATCAACATATTCACTGCACAAATATACCCAGCTGAAATTCAGCCCAAGGCATCTTTAAATAATATGCATCCTAATTTAGCATGGAGTCTCTGGGGAGGAGATCAAGATGCACTCACAAATCGCAGCTGACACACCCACACTTACACACAAGCAAGCACACGTGGCGTATGTACCTCAGCAAACACAAACATGCAGATACATAATTTACTGCTAATATGTAATGAGCTTTTCTCCACAGGCGCTGCTGTCGGACGAGCTCCCTTAAGTCTCAAGAGATCTGAGTGCCTATGTTTGCAGAACTACGGAATGAGAAAGTGGGAAATTTGAGCCCCAGAAAAGTTCAAATGATGCTAACTACAAGAACAAAGTCATTAAAAACACTATTTACATAAATACATCCTTTTAAATTCAATTAGAGATGCAATTACGTGAAGCCATTAAGGTGGTGCGTTCAGAAAAAGACTATCAAAGACTCCAATATAACAGTGAGATGAAAGTAGGTATAATGCCATTTTTGATACATTTAGACACTGTTTTACTTCTCAGGATAACAACTGTAAATGCAGTCTGTGCACAGAAACATTTTAAGTGACATTAGAGCAGTTACAGAGATATTAGAGTCATACATCCACAGTGTAATGGCCAATGCAAGAATTACTGCAGACCGCACACATCCATCTGCAAATTCAGTGTTTAATATTCTTTAGCTGCTGCTATATGGGAGGTTGAACAGCTGGCCCTCTGGTGTAGACACAACAAACTGGAGCAGGACACACTCTAAACATTCAAGATGGTGGTAAAGTTCAGGAGGAGGCACAGACAACAACTATCAGGGGAATTAAAAGGTGATGACAACCATTTAGTTCAATCATAAAAAAGGGCAACCTGCCATAAAGGCTCTGTTTGTCAGTTGTTATTGTCATACACTGCACTGCAACTACGGCTCCATGTATGGACGGGGACATTGGCATACTTGGCCAAAAATCTCGATGTGAATTACAGCTGCGATGCCAGTTCAATATCATGGATATAAAAGCAGGAGGAAGGACAACCTCCAAATTCCAACTTAGAGTAACTAAGAGTTATTTGTTCACTGTTGACATTTTGAAATAGCTGCTTGGCATCATGAAATTACATTGAGCACAGGTGGGACTGTCATAGAGTGTCTTTCTACTTTATTGCAGTCAGTGAGCATGACTTTGCTGTGCTACAAACTGGTATTTCTTCTTTTTGTGGTTAAACTTGAACTTTAAATTTCATTCAAATAACCTTGTTCCGGCTTTTTTAGAAAATAAAACAGAATGATTTCACACCAACCTCACTCCATTGAAAATATCATTCTTTGACACCGTGCCAAGTTAAAAATGCACCCCCTTGTGTAACTTTACATCTCCATGATATTTAAGCTAGAGAACGGACTTTGCCCCACAGTGCCCTGGTGCAGTGTGTGGAATAAATGGTTGACTCAAAAACACTTCCCTCCCACCACCATGTTTAACATTGCACAGATTCACTTCTGCAGAAGGATTCTTACAGGCTAATTTTCCTCCAGCGGTCCATGGAAATATTAATTTTGCATGAAACAGCAGAGATGACACCATCTGACAGTGTTTTTTTTCCAAGAACAGTAACTCTGAGATCACATGTTGAGTTGCACAATATTTCACAATAAAAGAACAGAACTTAATCTGTCCCAAAACTGCTCATACAGAGGTAGTCGACGGGGATTTCAAAGAAAGCTAAAAATAAGATGTCAGCAGTGTGGTGCCACTGGCAGACAGGCTCACACCCTTCACAGGCATGTTAAGAGGGAATGCGAGTAAATGCTGCTCATTAAAATATGAGAATATTACTTAATTTGTCTGTATAATGTTAAATAACAAGTTAATGCAGGGAGGAGGAAGCTGTGATGAAAACATAATGTAATCATAGACACATTAATTAGTGCTGGATGTAGGAGTGTGGCGGGGGCAGAGAAGAGGAGCAGGCATCCACAAGAAGAAATTGCAGGTTTTTATTTCAAGCTCTTAACCAGTGGTTCCTAACTTTTGTAGCTGAAGGGTCCTTGTCTGTCTTAAGTCATTTAGTCACCATCCACACAGGTTCTTCAATTCTGCTCAATTGGATTTCCCAAAAAATTAAAATAAAGCTAACCCAAATGTAATTGGAGCTCAAAATCCAATGACATTAAATCCACTGCAATAACAAAATGCCACAGGTCTAAAAAAAAAACAAACCAAAAAACAATGACATTAAAGGAATTGTAAAAGCAATTAGAGCTAACTCATTCAGGATTATGACCGGCCGTGATAGCATGTCTGGTATTGTTATCACCTCATGAGTGTGTGTGAGCGTGTGTGTGTGTGGCACATGGCAAAGAACTGTAGCAAAATGTGCCACTGAGGTGGTTCTGAGTACTTTTGCAGGTGTCTGGTCTGTCTGTCTGTCGACAGGTTTTATCATAGTAATGTCATGAATCATGCAGGGTATAATCTCAAAACTATTGTAACCTGTTAAACTATCGTTTGGTCTGTGACGTTAGTGGTCAACTGAGCTTGCCACCATCAATAAATTATACTTGCTCTGTAACTGCTGGTATTGTAAATAAGAAACTTAGAATAAAAATACCAACTTGCTTGGTATGGTGCACTTCTGTGTGTTGTTTGCATGTTCTCTGTGTCTGCTGCCTCCTGTGAGCACTCTTGATTTTCTCCCAAAGATATGCAGAATAAGCAGATTAGACAATGGATGGTTCTTGTCACAGGGGGAAAACTGATCTGAACTACCTTTCCCCTTAATCAAGACATATCACACTATGCTGCTCCTGTGGAACTGCAGAGACTGCTACTATGCCACTGTGTGAGTATGGAGCCGAACAGTGCAAAAAAGCATCACTCGAGCTTGATCAACACTGGCTGGTACACTAGCGATATCTGATAAGAGTTAATGTGAACTTTTAGACTGTTGATGCAAACATTTTTAATAACATTATAGAGAAATATGGCTAACGCCCATTGTCATATTCTCGCCTGCACTTCACATCACGCAACTGTTGCTGTGTTTACAGTTTTCATATTTGCATAAAAAGGCCAAAGGCGCTAGAATAATCCGATTCATTTGCTCATAAAGTCTTGCAGGACTGCAGATGTTTTTTTATTATGTCCATAAATAACTGGGCGGTACTATATGGACTGTGAACACACAGACACTCGGGCACTCACACTCATTCATTCGCCTGTGATGTGTTAAGTGAGGCTGACATATTTTCATTTGATCTTTAGAATGAACAAAACAAGCTCATTGTTTGTGGATGTAGCAATGGCCCTTGCCCTCAAACTCGCCTCACTAGCACCAGTCAATTCATCCCTGTCCCAGAATCACCCCCAGCCCCCACTCACTACCACCCTCTGTTCCCACAACCACCAAAACCCGCGACATCCATGCTCCAGTTTCAGGACCTAACAAAACAGACACACACACACACACAACAGAGACAGAGAGGTATGCACAAACCAAGCCATCCTTAATGACCATGCTGTTTACTGGTCTTGATGACTAATAACAATGCAGTGTAATTATTTGGTAATAATGCATGATAAATACTAATCTGTTC
The DNA here is from genome assembly GCA_016785225.1 of Psettodes erumei. Taxonomy (NCBI): domain Eukaryota; kingdom Metazoa; phylum Chordata; class Actinopteri; order Pleuronectiformes; family Psettodidae; genus Psettodes; species Psettodes erumei. The sequence continues at coordinate 1,573,210 of JAFBJZ010000457.1, forward strand.
ATTTGATCATAAAGCATGATACTGCTGTCAGCAGAACTCATGAAAGCAAATATGGATTTTGCTCTGAAGGAAAAAAATAGCAAAATTGTGATGGCGGCACTTAAATACTGCAACCGACTTGTCATTTGTTAATTTTTTTTCAATTTTTGATAATGATGATTTTTATAAATGTGATGTTCCGTAAATTCAAAAGCTTTAACAATACCAAGCAAACTATCAAAACCGTTTGGTAGCACCAACACACACAGATAAATCGTGCAGCGCAAATCAAGCAATTTCTTCCTCGCTCTTATCACGAACAGCCTCCATCACAATCACCATTTACCTGCAAGAGATTTCATCATCTGGATGTGATCGCCCCCGGTGTGGCACTCACTCTCCTGTCAGGAGGATCTCAAGGGGAGTAATTCCTTACTCTGACTCTGCTGGAGTCTGCAGGGCATAGTAATCTAACTCCATATATAAATTGTATCCTCTGACCTTCTGCTATTATATCAGATGGAAGTCAAGAAGGAATATCTCTTGCTGCCTCCCTTATAAGGTCTTTATTTGCATAATTGAACAATGAATAATGGAAGTTATGTGATAAAAATTACACTATATCTCAGAGGGAGGTGGTGCCTACCTGGATTTGCATAAGTACTTTAGAGTTTCTGAAATATTCATTCTGCCTCACTATCACACTGATCCTTGCGCACAGTATTGCTTTATTTCTCATCACTGGTGGTTGCCATCACTGCAGAGTATGAACCACTGGAGTTGAAGAAGCTCTTCTCTGCAGATTATCTGTTACCAGATTCATAAATTAGTCATTTCATTTTTAAAATGTCAAAAAAACCCAACCAAGTAAAACGCCGTCATTTTCTATAACCAATGTAGCAGCTTCAGCTTCCTTGTTTCACATGAGCAGGAGAACGAACCCAAAAGATAATAATAAAATAAGGCAAATAAAAGCAGCAAGCTATTACCAGACGATGTTTGGCATTTTTGAAAAAATAACCCAAACAAATAATTATCAAATCACCTGCTTGATTAATTCCTGTACAAGCCACAATCAAGACTGTGAAACAGCATATACTTAAATATATCTTTTTCAGGAGTATCTTGCCATTTGCTCAGCCTGAATATAAATGCCAACACTTAAAGATCTGAGTCCAAAGATGATAAAGCCCAACGCGCCCCCCTCTCTCTCTCTCTCTCTCTGTCAAACACACACATACAGTGCAAAGAGTCCCTCTTGTCTGGGCCTTGTGAACAGATACACCTGTTAAACTGTTAATGCTTAGTACTTCAAACTTGAGCCTTCTACCTAAAGTGTCTGTCATCAGGTTTAAACCTGAAAGCAGAACACTCCAGCTACGATATGAGCATTCACCACAGTTCACGTGCACCGATGGCGGCTGGTTACATTCCACCCCTGTTTCTCTCCTTCAAGGTCTGTACAAATATAACGTGGGTAATGCTCCAGGTAAATGGTCTCATATGCTTCACTACATCATTGTAACTTCTGTTCCTTCTTCACCTGTAGCCTGTTTCACTGATTTCACACATCCCTGCAGAAATGTTCTCAGATGTAACTCCATGGGACAAAGCATGTGTGTGCAGGTGGGAGTCCTTAATGGAAAAAACAGCATTCTGAAAAGAAATGCATCACGGCTTTGCTATTTTTGAATATGTTCTCTTCCTGACAGCAGAGAACATTTACCTGCATAACCCTCACTGATCTTCTGCTTAGGTCTTTGTCATGTAAATCCTGTGGCCAAGGCTTTCACACTTGTGGTTCCCTGTGTGTGCAGACTGTCCTCTCTAAACCTGGCCCACTTCCACCCTCAGGAGCTACTGTGCATCTTTCACTACCAACTCCCAGACGCATTCTTTTGCAAGTTTATGAAGATCATGCGTTTGCAAACAGGTCCTTTCAATGACATGAGCACTCTCTTCCTACATTGTCTCAGTCGACCTCACGAAGCAGTGGGTAAAAACCAGCAGGGTAGTTCAAGATTATTGTATTTGGGAGTGAAAAAGTTCAAATAATCAACACATTTAATACTGGGTTGCTTCCAGGGTGCTCCACTCCGCTATTAAACACCACGGCCGAGCCCATATGTCCTCATTACGAGCCCCATCCTCTGTTTGATCCCAAACTTCCCCCGGACGCTTCAGACCCCGCTGGGCGCCCTGTGGCAACGTTCAGGGGCTGCTCTTTTGACAATGCGCTTGCAACTTCTTAACGCCAAAGCCCTCCAGCGCGTCCTGAGCGAAGCGCCCGCGATGTAACACTACACGGACGCTGCCTCATGGGAGGCCACATGAGGTGAACACAGAATAGTACGGAGGGGGATATAGCACGGACCGTGCAAGGTGCAAATTCACCCAGTAGCTCTTTCATCGCAGCCCACTTCTGTTCTAACTGCACTTTAGTGTAATATGAGTGACCCGCTGCCTCACGCATGCACTTCGCCGAAAAAAACAACAAAACCCCACGAACAACAAATGATTGAAGTGAGAGCTTTACCTTGCTTGGCTGGACCACAAAACAGCGAAAGAAGACAGAACAGCCAAATTGTACTCTCCACCGCCATGTACAGCCTTTGATTTCCACCAGTGGGGTAGCAGCGTGCGTCTGTACAACCAGCTATACCGTTACAGCGACATGCATATGTTGGAATCCGCTATTGTCTCCGCCGGTGCGGAAAAGAGTCTCTGTGAATGTTTAGGTCTCTTTAGTGAACAGTCCCTTGGCTTTCCGAACAATAACGTTGCATTAGTCGGGGGAGAGCCGTCGAGTCTCTCGGCGCTCCAACGCCATGTTGCGAACGAATGTTAAATGTGTGTTGGCTGCTGGTCCATGCACACACACACGCACGCACGCGCGCGCGCGGGCGCACACATCAGCGCACAAGCACGTTCACCAGACAGTGGCTGGCTGGTCGTCGCTGGAGTCCTGAAAAGCTGTTGGTGCTTCAAACACACCCCTTTCTCTTCCTTTTTGTTCAGCTCCATGCCTTCCCCTCACACTTGGAGGATCCATTCAGAAGCGGATACGCTGTGGAAACAGTTGATATCAAATTTGTCAAAAATATATTTTTTTTCCCAGGCTCCCTCTCTGTCTGCCTGGGACGATAAATTCTTTAGGGTAATGCTTAATTCTCTGCTGGAGCAAAACGAAGAGTGGAGAATGGTTTGTCTCAGCGGTTATCTGTAATGACTGCTAATGCGTTGCCCTGAATGAACTCAGTGCTGGAGACACTGATGCTGATGTTTATGAGCATCACACATTCAGAAACACATGTTTAAATGAAAACATGTTTCTTCCAATGATGCAAAAGCTACACTAATTCATTTGTATAACTTGACCAATTTAATCTTAATGCGCTTTAGATTTTATTCAATATCAGTTTGTGCAAATGCTTGGACATGTATGCATGGCTTGTGTGTGATAAAGCAGTTCTGGGTAAAAAAAAAAAAAAATGGAGAGCAGGAGAGGCACATGTGCTCCCTGAGCAAGAACAAGCAAGGGGAGGAGGAGAGGGTGTGTGTGTGTGTGTGTGTGTGTGTGTGGGTGGGGGGGTGGGGTGGGGGGCATTGGTGGCGTGCATCCCAATCAATCAACCAGCTCACCTCCTGCACTGAAGAGTGCTGAGGGACCCACTGACTTTTGCATGAGCCAGCTGGAGCCCAGCCTTCGCAGATTAGACAAAGACTCCTGCAGCACTCAGCATCACTGATACCAGCAGCATCCACACATTCACCATCTTACAAAGATAGAGCGGGGGGAAATGCACAGAGCAAAAGCTTTAACCAGTCAGATACAGCATTTCACATATACTGTACATTAGAGCTGCTACTTACTCCACTGCAATGAATTGTTCTTTGAAGTTTCAGAGTGCAATATCCACCTTTTGATGATGAGACCTGATGTACTCATAAATTGCTTGTCGGGATGAAAAGAGCACCAATTACAGATCATTACGGAGTCATCTTCCAACCTTTGAATTTTAGCATAATATTTTTGTTTTTGAATACATCTTCTTTTTTTCCAAAATGGATCAACAGCATGTGAGAGAAGAATGGTTTGTACATTACCCACAACTTTGAAAAGAAAGACAGGCAATCATAAAAGGCAGCAATGACGAAGTTCCCTTTGATAATAATAATATGTCCAGACAGGTTTCCCATTTCTGCATATTCATTCAATACTAATATAAGATTGATTTGAGCTGATGAAATGAAATGGGATGGATGCATTTCCCAGGTGTCTGATTAAGGCAAATGTCTGGGCCATCGGATTATGTGATTGCATTGGAAAACTAATAGCATTGCTGTGTCCTCTGTGATTGTGGTCAAGCTGTAATTTCCCTGCTTCTCATTTTTCCACCCCAGCTGCCGTAAAATGATGAACACAAACTACCAGCTGCTCACAAATCACTAAAAGCACGATGATATCAATGCACAAACCATCTAAAAGAAATAGTCCTAGATAAATCTTGTCATAAAATGTTAACACTTCACTATTTGCTGGATGTTTGGCCGTGTGCCTCCATCCATCACATTGCATGTCTGTGAGTGTGTGCTGCTTTACTGCATGGTTATTGTTGAAAGTGTTCACAAATAAAAGCAGTTCAAGTGTTCAGTGCAGGACATGATTATACATTGTAAACCTAAGTATACGTTGCAGTGCCAACAGTCATGTCAGAACCTAAAAAGGTGATCTAGTTAGAATCTGCTCCCCTTTATGTTCTTAATTATGAGTAACCTGACTCCCTCAAATGACAATTGAAGTGAAAATACTCCAGCAAAAGTGGAAGCCCCATCTGCAAATTGTTACCCCCGACAGACATGGCTGGCCATGCACTGTTGTTGATATGTAGTATGAGAGGTGGCTCTATGATTGAACAATTGTCAGTTGTGTACAAATTGAAAACAACGTGCTCCAGGAAATTCAGCACAGAACAGCATTCCAACAACTTTCTTATCACAGTCAAAAACAGAAAGCCACGGTAGCCAAAGACAGAGCAGGCCAATTGCAGAGAAAATTATTTACACATTTGATGCTCTGCCCATTGAGACCAATTAGGATAGTAAAAATGTCTGGCTTGAGTCAAACAGCAAGCAGTTTTAGTAATTTCTCTTGGCAGTAAAAGAAGTAGGTTGGTGTTGCTGTTTTTCTTTGAAAACAAATTAGATTTTGCTACTACAGACAATACTGTAATTGGTTGGTGAAGAGCTGAACTACACTGTACCACTCCAGAAACTGTCCATCCAACTGTCCAAATGTTTTATATTTTTACTGTTTAGATAAAGATATACAGTACATTTCTTACAATAACTACATGGAATGAGACTGAGCACACTTGATGCCAGTGCACCTATGCTGTTTTAAGAATATTCATGAATCAGCTAACAAAGAAATAGTCTGCCTCTTCATCAAAATGCTTTTGTGCTCAATGAGTTTCTTTTCTTAAAGTCAACATCCCTGTAAAAGTCAACATTAAAATTCAATTAGTACTGATTATAAAAACACACTTTACATTATCTACTTTTGCTTTGCATAACACTGTGCACTGTATATGTTTTCTTCACTAATTAAACAGCACTAAAGGAGACTAAATTAGTGTATTAGGGACTTCAAGCAAAATCGAACACAAATGAACCTATAAAAGGAATAGTTAAACTATAATAACAAGCAGTTCTCATACTCTTTTTTCTGTAAATTAATAGCACATTATATGTTCTGTCTACTGATGATGACATACTGTTACTTTTCATTACCACCATTCATAAAGAACACATACTGTACTGTGCTTAGTTATTAATTCCTTTCATGGCTATAAGAGATTATAGGTGAAGCTTCATAAATTTAAGTACTGACACACTTAAGCAAGATTCTCATCTGTAGTGAACATGGGCTCAGATGAGTGTATTTTTCTCTCAGGAATGGTGAATTGTAAAGAAATGTATGTTGATGATTTCATTATGAGGTTCATTAGCCACTCTCCAGTGCAAGGATTATAAAGTGCATATACTGCAAGGCAGCTAAAATGATATATTTACAGTATGCACCATTTATATATGCTGAGGTGTTCTTAAGCATTTCAGTGATTTTAAAACACTTAGTTTCATTACTGTCACCCTCGCCACAGTGGGTCCTGCTGCTTGAGAACCACTGCTGGATTATATAGCAATCAGTGTGACTGCATGGCAGTCACTGCCACAATTATTGCTCCAGTAAAATATGTTAATGATGGTTAACTGCTGTTCAGTTTCTTTGGTTCCATTGTTATTTGGCCAGTTAATTAGTAGCCTTTCCATTTTATTAAAGGAGCAAGAAAACGATCATGGGTTCTGTTATATTGTTGCATAAGATTTATTTATCAGTCAGATGTAAAGAAAGAAATGTAAACAAATAGCATGTAAACTGAAATAAAAAATAAATTATGTGTAAACTACATTAGTACCCATTTTAAGGGAGCAGCCTAGAAATGATTGCAGTCATAATGTGGTTTAAATTTTTTTTAAAAGTCATCATCTTGTCTCTCCCTCCCTTGTCCTTGTCTCTAGGCCACATGTGTTACAATTGCAAGTCTGTGAGGTCTGTGCATTTGAATGCTGAGTACAGTAGCCTTCTTGGTGGCTGTCTTTCATCTTCCTCAAGGTCAGAGACACCCAGCTCCATCTGACAGCAGATCGTCTCCTGAATAGGTAAGGAAACACCAGTGACTCACTGACAGATAGATAGAGCAGTGCCCCCAGCTGGAGGCGCTGAGGAGTGACCACATAAGGCTCATACACAAGCATGTATCATTCATGTCAACTGTACAAAGGGAGCATCAGTGATCAGAATACTGAATGAACCCAGTGTACAGGGACAGATATTTCCTACATTCTCTTTTATAACTTCCCTTTCATCTGATTTCTTTAACTTTCTCCTATTCACAAACAACAGAACCGGCCTTTGTGTTGTTAAAAAATAATGATCATATATGTGTTCTCCATTTCCAGGTGGGTTTAATCAACTACTGTCAAATGTTTAGTGAACAAACACTGTGTGGTACAGTCCATGGTCCATGTTTGGATATGTAAATGAGGTTGGTGTATGATTGCCTTGCCACAATGTTATTCCACCTCCTTCCGCTGGAGGGGTGCCCTCCACATACTTGGCCTGGAGGAAAGCGTCTCCATAGAAACTAAGACAACGGTGGCACATGGGCTTAGAGGGTGACTGGGTAAATGTTTTTTCTTTTGGAGGACAATGACACTGGGGTGCACTGGCACTGGGCCGCAATTGAGAGCATCAAGCAGGGATATTGAGTGTGAATAACAGACACTTATTTCTACCTCGTTTAAAGTGCATTTACACCCAGTGATGAGGATAAATAAATGTATTCATGTATTTCAATATGAAACAAGTAGACCAATGTGTATGTGCGCAAGTATTTGTGAATGTGCTGTTGTCGTGCCTCTGCATTTTACTGACCAATTTCAAAATGTGATAAAGTTTTTAAAATTGTAACAAAAAGTGAAAATAAGATATTCTTTCAAAAAATGTTAATACAAATCAAGATGTTGTAAGTACTGTAAATCGTGAATTAATGACTGAATTTTATTATTTAAATACACAATTTCATAAATCTTGACTCATTAACAGATTTGTGGATTAATTGAAGCAGAGAGAGAAATTTGATTGATCCAAATAAAACTATATACTTATATGATAAGAGGCTGTATATCTCTGATGTTCAATAAATGTTGATGCTACGATTTTCTCTCTCCCTTTATTCCCTCTCCTCTTCTCTCTGTGTTCCCTCTTTTACCCCTTTTATTCTCTCACTGTCTTTCTTGATTCTTAATATCCTGCTGTCTATCCACAACCCGCCCAGGATGATGACAAAGCACACAGGAAAGAGGGCCCAGAAAAGACCCATTGTGTGGCAACAATGCCGTGTTGGCAAAGCTCACTGGGGGAAATCTGACTTTCCCATTCTAATCTATGCAGGGTGAAGCACTATTGGTGAGCTGCTGGAGTGGGAGGGAGAGGGTGGGCTCTGTTAATATGGAGTAGGACCATTGGTCCCTGAAAGAAGCAGCCCTTGTCCTAATTGTCGTCAAGAGTAGATTCTGAATCAACATCTTAGCTGAAGATTGTGAGGTGTTGAAAAAAGGTGCTCATCTCAGTGTTCCTACCAGTCCTGACCTTGTTGGTTGTGGAGATGAAATAGATTGAGTGTGAGAAAGACACACAAAGAAATAATAAAAAAGGGAGACCACTTATTGCCAACTCCTCTGTGGATGTCTTTGCAATACTTATGGCATGATGGCCTTAGAACAACCTGTCAGAAACTTGTCTCGACTGAAACTACTTATGATAAATATTAATGGAGAGAGGAGAGGAAAATGTGAGTGTGGCCAAAGTGACAAAGTGTGAGATAAGAGGAGTGAGAAGGGACAGCATTACTGGTTTCCCATCTCCAGTGGCCTTTATTTGACAGATGGTAATTTAACAGTTGTATAAACATATCTATTTTTTATGATCTGTTAATTTATAGAGTTGTACATTGTGACTTTCATTCTTTCTTGCCTGGACTACACTGTGATTCACTTCATTCTGGTATCAGGCAGGTCTCCCTCTGCTGGTTCAGACTGTAACTGCTCAAATGGCACCTTTATTGTGTTACCCTGGCACTTAACAGAGCCAAGCCTCGTGAATGTGTATAGTAAAGTACACATTATGCAAAATACCCACTGTATTATATTATTGTATCATTATTATTGATGCATCATGCAGATAAGTCATTTTGGATGGTTGTCGCCATATTTTATAATGTATTGTACCACAATTTATGCTGTTTTTTAAACCAATCATTTTTTTCATTTTGTAAAATCTCAATCTGAAATGTAAGTCATAACGTAAAGCTGTGCTGTAAATGTTGTAGATTATAGAATACAATATTTTCCTCTGAAATGTTGTGGTGTAAAAGTATACAGGAGCATTAAACGGAAATAGTCAAACCTGAAAACTTTATTGTAGTGCAGTACTTGACTAAATGCATTTAGTTATCCCTCACCACTCATAATATTTGGTTTTATTTGTGGTTCTGTGTAGTACTTTTGATGTATAGTCAACAAAACACTAACCACCTTTATATACCATGTATGCACATATGTCTATAACGAGTTGCATCATAAGGGGAAATATTAAACTATAAAACCACACGGAGATGAACGCGACTTTACGTCTTTCCACTGTGTTCATTTTAGACACATTACGTTAGGTTTACCCGCGTCGGAAGTCCTTTTCAGAACCATGGACAGAGAGCCGAACAGCGATTGGGTTAAAAATACAACGTCAAGGATTAGAGTAATCCGCCTATTGGTCTGAATCGAAGAGACAGCTGATTTAAGCACGGTGATTGGACGAGCGTAAGGACAGCTGGGATTTGTTATTCTAGTCATACCCGGTCGTAAGAAAATTTTATAACTGTGTAATAGTTTGCGTGAAGGTGTCGTGTGATTGCCAGTCATAGTCTGTTCAACGCGCCGTTGAAATCTTCAGTGGAGACTGTGACACTATAAACGGAGAGGCAGCTGCTCTCGGGAGGAGGTAAGAAGATTAGGGTTCCCTCGGAATCCGTAATTCCTGGCTATGATGGTCAGCTCTCAGTCAAACTGTCTCCGCGCATGTAACGAATGCGGTTGGCTCATTTCACCCATCAAATGCATTTTGCATGTGATTGCAACCGGCGTGCGTTCCCGCGGTTTCAAGAGGTGTATGAGTTTTTCTTTCTTTTCTTTTTTGAGGGAAGGGAGAGGGGGGGTTTCTCGTTAAAATATAATCACCACCACTGAGACGTGTCTCTAGGGCTCCCATATTAAATCCCCCGACAGTGTCTTAGCTTAGCTTGTAGCACCCTCTGTTAGACGTTTTTTTTCCTCACAAAGTACTGAAAGTGGGCCTGGAGTGTAGTGGCATGTGCCCCTGCTAAATGAAGGCAAACTCCAAATTACCACTTAAAGAGGAGCTGTAGAATGAAGTCCTAACCTGCAGTTTCCTTTTATCTGACAGATTCAAGCGACAGAAGGAGTGAATCTACGAGGCAAAACTTGACACTGTGTCCACATGGCAGGTCAGTTATTACGTAGTCATGTCCTGGGAAGAAAAGCTTGCCATGTACAACCTGCCATATCTAACTGATTTGTTTTGCTGCAGAGCCCAACTTCCCCCCATTGCCTGGATTCATTCCACTCAAGCCATGTTTTTATCAGGACTTTGATGAGATCCCTGAACAGCACCGCAGCATGTGCAAGAAAATGTACCACCTATGGATGTGTGAGTGGCTCTAGGATATTCTGCTACTTATTTTACATTAGCCTCCCATAACATTGCTGTATAAATTTAGGAGATTCAATTTCAGCTCTGAAACTTTTAAACTGACGTTTTTGCACACCTTAAACTTCAAAAGAACAGCAGAAGCCCTTAAAGGAAAATGAAATCATCCGAATTGTCCTGAAGCTCCCATAAATGGTATTCTCCTCTATGTAACAGAAGGGTGGTGGTTTACAAGGATCCTTTTGGTCCAAAAAGATTTTTATTTTTATTGGCTGTGACTTTAATATCCTGACTGGTTTATTTGCTAATGAGTCACGGCACTGACCAGATGGCCTTGGTTTGAGTAGAGCAGTTAACTTTGAAATTGTGTTAAACAGTTTTTGCCACAAGCACTTTCATCAAAGTTTATTACACCATAAACAAGCAGAACAATGATGTTTGTGATATTGTTCTGCTCTGGAAGCTCCCTGCCCGCCCATGAAGGCATGTCAGGGAGCCAAGAGGAGAGAGAGCAGCGAGAAAAAGACCAAACCTGCTGCTATGGTGACGTAGGTGCTATGACATTAATTTAGTTAGGAATAGCACAAAAAATTGGACCAATGTAAAAGAATAACATGAAAATGATTTTGGCCAAATGAATCGAAGTGCATCTCCATTCAAATATGCCTGCTGTCAGCCACAGCCAATTTGATTTGTTTGCAGAGCACAATCAACAAATCAAAGATGTTTTCTATTCAGAATAATGTACACATCACACAAGCTCACGTCAAGAAACACATAGTTCTCCCTCTGAAGATGTGCTGTTATTCTCTTTCTCCCTGTAGGTAAATCGTTTGTCGCTCTCTTTTGAATGTGAATTTACCATATACTACAAGGTGCAGGTATTGCATGAATGTAGCTTTTAAGCTTCAGTCATGTTCAGTTTGGACATTTTTTGACTTTTTTGTTTTTGGATGATTTCCTTATCATTCCATGTGTTTAAACTATTTGAAGCCAACAGCATGTTTTTTGTGATATGCATTTTGGAAACTAAAGTGTTTACTCAGTAGCTGTGATGTTGGAGCCATGTTTAGCTTCATAATATTCTTCTGCATTCTACATTTCCTCTATAGCCCAATTTGAAATTGATTGGTCTTCTTTGCTAGTTTAGGGAAAAAATATGGATCCACCATGCAGAGCTCCAATTACAAGAGAGTGGTACTTCAGTGGGGACTTAAGATACATAACATTACTGAGAATTAATGGAAGAGAACACACACTAAAAAGACTATTCAGGGAACACAAGCCATCTCATGAGTCAAGTATTATAATTGCACGTTTTATATTATGTTAATGCTGGCTTTCTTCATGTCTACTTTTTGCTTTTTTTGAGCATACACATAAGTGTGTGTACGTGTACTGAATGTACTAAAATATCTCTGTGCTGGTCTTACAGTGAACAGTGCCACACTGGCGGTAAACCTTATTGGCTGCTTTGCGTGGATGTTTGGTGGAGGCGGAGTAACCAACTTTGGAATGGCTATCATCTGGCTCCTCATGTTCACGCCTTGCTCATATGTCTGTTGGTTTCGGCCCATCTACAAGGCCTTCAAGTAAGTCAAACTACAGTGTCATTATAAAGTTGTACTTTGTGCAGCTGCATTTTGCTGGCACAGTTGTTGCTACACAGTAATAACATGTTGCTATTATCACATATATAAATGTGTTACATTGAGGTGTAAGGTGTTCAGGGATGACTTTAAAAGCTTTTTGTGTTTTATATCAACTCAGCATAGACAGTAACTGGTCATCATATACAATATAATGTGTATATATGTAACACTGAGCGACTGGCTTAGGGTTGTATATTGTAATAATACTGCTATGATGATGTGCAGGTGGGGTGGATGTGGTAGCCTGGTCTCCCTTCTTTATGTAATCACACACTAAGAATACCTCCAATTTGAGTCCAGACAGATCATACAAGTACTATACATACAACATTTTCTAATGCCACTTATGTGAGGATGCTGATTTCTCTCCATACTTTTCAATCATTGGGCCCACGTCTTTTCTCTCACACCGTCTTGAGAGGCCCAAGTATTTTATTTTATATGTACTATATACATTATTGTATATTTAATGTACACTCAGAGTGATGTTCCACTATAGACTAGTCATGGATTGTGGCTTTTAGCTAATTTTGCCTACACTAAACTTTAAATGTTACAAGCAAGTCCATGTGAAGACAGAGCGCCCAGAGCATCCTCTTGACTCCATCACTGATGGGCAGCACAATTTCCAAATCCTCTGCTGAAATAGATATCTAGTCTTATGATGTGACATACTGTTCAGTGTGAACACATGGCTACTGCCTGGGCTGACAAAAGAAATGTCTTCTTATTAAATCAACTCCTTATCTCTGAGGCCAAGGTATATTTGCCATTCCTTGACTAATCTGCAGCATCAGGGAAAGCCAACCTGTTGTCTATTACAGTAGATGATGCCCTCATGCAAAATGCAAAGCAAGATTTTGGCATCAGCTGGTGGACACATAATACCTCCTCAGGAGGATAACCCACAGAGAAGCCTCATATACACCAGACCATTCTTCACAGCACTGTGTAGCAGTGGAGAATTGTCTGTCTGCAAAGAGCCAAGATTCTGACTCACCAGATGTAGACTGCAGGTATAAGCTGACTGTGATTTTACAATCCAAATATTCTTCACAACCTGCTGTTTTCAAAGCACAGGACCAGGGGAGGATGCTGTTCTGGCCACTCCTTGCCTGCAGCACTGTTCACTTGACACCACCTGAAACCATATTCAGACAACAGGAATAAAATGAAAAAGTGCAATTTCAAGATACAACATTATATCTAAACTACTGGTAAATTTGACTTTGCAAGTATGAATATACTTCACTTTTTTGTTTTTCTATTCTCAGGAGTGACAGCTCCTTCAACTTCATGCTGTTCTTTTTCGTGTTCATGGCTCAAGTTGGCATAAGTATCATCCAAAGCATAGGCATCCCTGGATGGGGAGTATGGTAAGAGTCAGTGATTGAACATAATAGATAAGATTCTAATATTTATTTTTATGCAAAGAATTTGGAGAAATTTACTCATATAAAAAACTTTAGTATTAGTTGTGTAATGGATAATTCTTTGCCTACTGATGTTAAATGTACTTTCATACTGGAACAAAAAATAAAGCAACCAGTCTCATCAGTCTTCAGTAATTTGCATTCCCTGACAACTAATACTTTGAGCCAGTCAAGTGCACCTCAAGTTCCTGCATGTTTCTACCAGCATTTAGAGGTGATTAATTCATTGTTAGGCCACAAAAGCCAGCATTAAAAATTTGATGTTGTTTTAGTAAGGCTACAAAATCTGCTTTTGAATTAAACATTTTGAGTTCAAGCAATGAGTCCAATACGACAACCTTGTTCACTGCTTTCATTAACATGACAGTGATGGAATATCAGAAATTGCCCTCATATAACATTCATGATAGTCCAGTTATTAGATTTTGAGAGGCAGTTAAAAAGATCCTCAAAATGTCACCTGACTCAGGCTGATGACCAGAAATTAATATTATGACAGCCTCCATAAAGTTTATAAATGTCACCGTGTACGACGGATATCCTCATTTATGAGCTATAAAACTTTTAAACTTTATATCACAGTGCTTTAGATCCACACAATCAATGGCAATTAACATCCAGATGTTGACAGGTAGTATCATGATCAAGATTACCAGACAATCTAATATGATGACAAGTCACATTGTGTTCCTAGTCTAACATCAGCCAATTTTTTTAATGAGATTTGGTTAATGGTCATTTCTCTCTTTTCCAGTGGATGGCTGGCTACTATCTCTTTCTTCAGCTACAATATTTTAATTGCACTGATCATGCTGGTCCCTACAATCATGTTCACTGCTGTGGCTTCACTTTCCTTCATAGCCCTCACCAGGGTAAGAATAAAACGGGTGTACTTTACCAGAGGGAGCTTGAGAAAGGTATTGTATTATTGGAGTTAAGAGTAAGGGGATGCTTTATTCAACAGGTGGTATTGCTTTTCATCAAAAGTAAATTTAGGATCACTTTCCGTAGCCACTCTTTTCTGCAAATTCTTTTTTGTTTTGGTGTGGCAACAGACACTATTGTGACAGGCCTTTATCAGTCCAAGATAAAAGATTGATTGATTTAAACACACAGACCAACAAATTACCATTGTTATGTTTATTGCTGAAAATATAATGATTCAAAGTAACAATGTTAAAAAAGTTCTAATTATTCTCTTAGTCTTATTGATTTGGAAATATAGTAACATAACTCTAAAAGACTACATGATACTATTATCTAAAGTATTTAAAATTACTTACCCTCCATGATAGGTTCTTGATAATAACTTGTGATCCTGCCTTGCCGCAGATCCATAATTTCTACCGTGGAAGTGGGGCCAGCATGTCTAAAGCTCAGGAGGAATGGGCCACAGGAGCCTGGAAGAACCCTCATGTCCAGGCAGCAGCCCAGGAAGCCGCCATGGGGGCAGCTTCAGGAGCCATGCAGAATCAGTACTCCAGCCCACAATATAATGAAAACCAGATGTAGCCTCTTCAAGACAAGAGGTGTTACAGAAATGACGGTTATGACAGTTATGCCAAAGCGAAAGGCTTAGGAAGAGCTTACCATGTCCCACAACATTGGTAATTGATAAGTTTAGAAATGATTTAGAAAAAAAATACTGGTATATTACTTTTTACCTTTTGGCCACAACATTCCTTTCTTCAGAATATTCTGTGATTTCAAACAATTTCATCATTTGGCAAACAAATTACTCAGTGGGACATTGGTTTTCACATTCCTGTCTTAAAGGGCATGCAGTGTTGTAGCTGTAGCATTTTATAATATTTGTTTTTTTTCATGTCTGAGAAGTTGAAATGTAACTAGTTTTGAATGTGTATTACTTTAGTGGCTCCATTATGAGAGCCTTGTACTTTGTGTTGACTTGCATTCTACAAATTTTTACAAAAGAAATTTTCAAAAGGAGATTTTTTTTCTTCAAAAATGGTTTACAATAACCTTTGCTGTGATGAAGATTTGATTATATAGGATGGATTTATTTGTTAATTTATTTATAAATGCACATTTACAAATGATAGATACTAAGGATGTTATATTTAAGTTTTTCTTTAATTTCAAAGAAAACTGTTTCAAACAAAAGGTAAACCAAAGATTCATTGCAACTTTCTGTGACCTCAGCACAATTTTATCATGTTTCTATGCAGATTATCAATGATTGCACTGTGAAATGAAAGAATACTGCACTGTGTAAAATTGTTTGTATCAATTACAATAACAGACAACGTTGTTGCAAGTCTTCAGGTGGATTTAAAAAGAAACATAATTTAACCTCTATGGAAGCTGCCTTTTTTAAGCTTCCTGTTTATATGTCTAACTTACAGTTACACTGAAAAATAGATTTATGGCACAGAATGAACTCGTTTTAAATTATTTCTATGTAAACTAAAAAATGTAATTGAAAAACAAACAAAAAAGAAAGCAACTACAAAACCAAGTGAAATCCCTGACCCATGTGCTGTAGTCAGTTTATATTAATTAGCAAGTTTTGTGCTGAATGTCAGTTAAGAATGTGTGCTTTTACAAACTGTGTTGTCAAATGCAGTGTATAAACAACTACTGTGCTGCTGTATGGCGGTCTGGCCACAGGGAGGCGCTGATGGTTTTAGTATGAAATAAAAAGCTACACCATGTACAGATTACCTTGATTCATCCTTCGCAGATCATAGTCTGCATTTATGGTGGCTGCATCTATTTCCAGTTTATCTCATTTTGTGTTTCTTCTCTATCGTCCACTTCCTCCCCGTCAATCAAAATGAGCGCCATAGAAAAAAAGGTAATCACTAAACATCCACTCAGAACAACAAATATAAACTGCTGTTATTTTTGGGACATATGTGCTGCATTTTAGCAGTGATATGCATCACATTGTCATACTTGCAGGACCTGGTCATTTGGAGATACTGCCCGGCTAAGCAGCTCTGCTGGAGAAGCTGGGGGTTAAAAGCCTTGCTCAGTGGCACATCAAGGACAGCTGTAAGTGAATGGCATGTCAGTGCTCCCACTAGACCAGGGTTTTGAAATGCATATATCAAGTTTCTGTCTAACATCTTTGTTAGCACCATTTACATCTAATGTCTGATCCCATATTCACAAAGAAGCTATCACTTATTAAAATCCATAATAATGAACCTGCAGGTTCATGACGGTATTTTACATAAAGTATATATTACTGGACACTTAACTCCTTCATAGGATACTGAGAAGGACCTAAGTGCATCAAACACCTTTGTATGAGTAAAAGTGTGGCAGGATGCTAAGTTAAATATCCACAGATTGCAAATAGTTTGTGGTATTATTATCATGCAGCTACTCAGTTGCTTTGCATACAGCACATTTGTTTTCTGTTTGAGTGTTTTGTTATGTTTGCCCCATTTAATAAAGACATTGCACTCAGTCATTAAAATGTGATACTAAATTGTTTCCAATACATTACACACAGCAAATGGTACTGCAGCTACATTTAAACACTGTTAAAATTGGAAATTGAAAACAGGAGGTTCATTATTTTTCCTTTAGGTGGCAGTATTGACACTCTATGGTAGTCTAACAGTCACACTGGCCTTCCACCAGGGGCACTATATGACCTTTTACTTTTGCTACTATTTGCCTGATCAAAGACTTAAACTTACATGCAGCAAACAAATTCTCTCTTGACATCCTGTGAGCAGGTAACCTTCATAAATCAGACCCAAAATACACTTGAAATGGATTTAACTATGGATGTCCCTTTGCATTCTTTCTTCCTCTACCTGCGATACAGATGTCTACCCACCAACAGCCACCAACAAACACTGTAAATGCCATACACATGGAAATCTCTTGTGACCAGCTGTGACAGACTTATACCTTCAGGTATACAGGAGTGGCTGTCAGCTATAGAAGATATCCATTGATTCATGAAAAATCAAGACTGTACAAATGCCTTTAAAATCATATTCTGACCACTTGTGACAAATGGGAGGAAAACATCAACCTGCTGAATCTACTCATTTTATTCTTGCTAGAACAAAAAAAGCAGATCTGATCAGTATCCATCACACCAACTGTGTCTTTGGATGAGCTTACTACAAAAATAAAATTTAAGCTCACTATCACCTATTAACTTGATAGGGCAGATACAGAGCAACATTATCATTCATTTGGAGTTGTGTTTTTATCCACTATATTAGGATTAATATTAGCCCAATACTCACTCACCTTTTTCCTCTTATTATGGACTTTTCTTTCACTATAAGCTACCTATTTAACCAACACTGGTTATTTCATTCATTATTCATATGAAATATTTATAATATATATAACAGCTTTACACTCTACATAAGGCAGTGTAGCTTAATTTTGGAGTGTTGCAGTTATTGCAGTTTCATTATCAGCAATAGAAGAGATGCCGTGTGGCTCAGTAAAGGCTTAATGGCCAGAGGAGAAAAGGTAGTGTATTTGTTATGGGAATCCATAAAGTGAGTGAAAATTAAGAGTTAATTAAGACTAAATTTACTGCCAAGAAGCATTTTCTGATATGTAACTCCTCCTCATGATCAGTCATACTGACTGCATAGAATGGAGAGGTCTGGAGGAAGGGAAGAGGAGGAGATGAGGTCCACATAATGGGCATGGTATGACCTAAAGTTGACAGAATACAGAGGGCCTTTTTGTTTTATTTCTCAGGAGAGATGGAGCTAGAGTGCCCTTCACTGCTGTTAAACACACATATACACACACACACACACACACACACACACACACACACAGACACATTACCATCTGGATAAAGGTGTACAGATGTGAAGTCATGTACTCACAAAGGCATGCATTGACACATGTGCACATGGAGCTGGGGTCCAAACAGCCAACATGTCTCCTATAAAACTGTTGGGAATCCATCCTGTGAGAAATGTAACAGAGTTGTGATGAGGTGGAAGGTTAGGAAGGAAAAGATCTCTCCTTCACATGGTTATTCACACAAGGTTGAAAACACAGCTTAACTCATTAGCCAATTTGCCATTCACTATCGGCAACCTGCTAGTACTCTCCTTTTGAGTCTGGGATAGACAAAGTTGACTAAGACTAATAGTGAGAACATGACAAAAATCCAAAACAAATGTTCAGACTGAGTTTAACAAATGACCTAAAGAAGCAGGCTGGAATCAATGCTGGAAGTGAGTCATTTAACTCTGCCTCTGTGAATGTGCATCTGCAGCCTGAGGATTTGTGCAGTTAATGATCAAACTGACTTAAAATGGAATACAATGTAAAAAGGAAGAAAAAATAATTATGTTCATAATTGTTTGCAAAATTGCCCATTTGCAACTCTGTAAAGTGGTTATTGTTAATTACAGCCCTTACAGCTAATGACCCCCCCAAAAAACCCTGCCTTTGTGCGATGACTGATCACACTGCAAGAAGCCATTAGTAACATGACAACAACAGCAACTGAATCAAAGAATTTCACTGAGCTCGTCAAAGGTTTTGCTGTGACTTCAAAAAGAAATCAGACCTTTTTTTCTCTCATGTGAAAGCAAACAGTAGAGGAAGTTGAAAAGCTGAAATGCGGTAATGGTGCATGGCATATGATGATCTCTTTGCATTGTACTTGCGATTTTACAACTTCATAATCCCGAATACAATTTTACCTTGAACTAGGTTTTACTTTATCACCAAATAGTTAATGTAACACTTCATCTTCAAGTCTTAACTACCCTGTGATACTGAAAATGAGTAAGTGTCACCCTGATTATTACCAATGGAGGAGGTCTTCAAAATTTAGGGGAAATAAATGTATTTCTTTTTTGTGAAGAGTAAAATGAGATCTGTGACACTCACTAAATGTGGCAGAAAGTCATCACTGCTTGCAGCCAAGGAATAGTCTGGATTTTTGTATCTTTGGACAAAGCCAGGCCGGCCATTTCCTCCTCTAGGCTAAGCTAAGCTAAGATAACTAGCTGCTGGCTGGAGCTTCAGATTTACTGTTGGAAAGTGGTATTGATCTTCTTATCAAACTCTCACTTGAAAGCTAGTAGGTGTATTTCTCAAAATGTTGAACCATTCCTTTAACACCAAAGTGACTTCTGACATTGTCCGCCTTTGGAAATACAACACGGACACAGTCCCAGTTGGACTTTGATGTTTGTGTTGACACAGACTCAAACAAACACACAAATCAGCAGCTCCCAAAAGCTATTGGCATCATGCAGCAAATATTCCCACCCTAGATCATCTTTACATGTGCATTATGAGAGGAATCAGCGAATCCAGCCAGCTACTAAGGAGGGGTCACCCAGCTGTCTGGAGCGGGGCCATGTTAGTCAGCTACAGCGAGGGAGTGCCACCAGCCTGTGAAATCACCGATCTGATGATGTGAGTCGTCCCCCTGACAGCACAGGAAACGGTGACAGTGGAGGTTGGTGAATGAGTCTGGTGAAATATGGGCCTGTCAGAGGGGAGAGAGGCTGAGCACAGTGGCGCAGGGCCGTCACTCCCCATGGCTGACTTCATCATTGACACTCCCTACGGGACCAGAGGAGAGGTATGCGGTGGAGCGGGGGGTTTTGCGGGGATTCGATTAAAGCTGGAAGCCTATCTTCCTTTCACAAGATCTCCTCATTTGTTCCAATTGCCTGGGACTCTAAACATGAATATCACAACTTCAGTTTCTACCTTTCAATGAAGGAAAGTCTTAATGAGAATTTATTGCCCTGTTGTTGTAACGGTGTGGACTCCCAGGGACCCATTTGCATACCCCTTTAAATTGATGAGTGGGGAAAGTGAGGGAAGTAAGTTGTAAGAAAGGGTGCTTTTTTCGCAGCAGATGCCAAAGACAAGCCAGATGTTTCAGTGATGAGGCAGGCAGTATTTAAACTGTCAGGCAGAGCACTCGAGTGTGTCTTGTATCTATGACATGAGTTGCTTTTGCTGCGTGTAACGCCCATGGGTTTCAATGTAGAGTGTTAATGCAAGAAGTGAAATGTTTAACTCAGACATATATATGGTGACATCAGCTCTGCATAAAGTATGCAAAGGATGTGCTATTATTAAAACAAATGAGCCAGCAACTGCAGCTGCATGTAAATCAGAACTCAGTCCCCCCCCCTCACTATTCAAATGTCTACAGCCATTCACTATCTCCCAGCCTGTGGTTTCTCATCTGCCTCTATTCTTCCTTTACAAAGCCAGCCTTTCCTCTTACCTTTCCCATGCAGCAATGTGTTTATCCCTACGGAAATGAAGATTTCCTCACATCTTTATTCATTTAATTAGGTCGCAAAGCAGAGCTGCAGCCAGAAGATGAATTACCTGTGGCCTTGATATTGTGCCACAGAATCTCCACACAGTAGGCTCTGCAGAAATTGGGCTTTCGGAGGTGGGCTTTGTGGCAATGTTAGATCACTGACTAGTCCCTATTTTCTCTTTCCACTAAATTCAATTATTCTCACATAAACCTGCTGGAGTGAAGAATGGAGGTCTCAAGTTATGTCTTTTAGCCCTGTCTCATTGTCAGCCAGCTAGTTAGATTAATGTGAAGTAGTTTGAGTCACTTAAGTCTCTTTGAGTCTTTTTTATTGGAGACAAGTCTAACTAATCTAAGATTTTTTAACTTTACTGTACGAAGAGGGTCTTAGTAAGATGAGCACTCTGAAGGCCTTCTTATGATTACATATACTGCAATTGTATCTATATATCATATGTTTTGCAAATGACCATATAAATAAGAAACTGAGAGACAGTCCAAACTGTTATAAAGATGTAGTATGCATTCAGGAAAAGGCTGATTAAGTTCTTGGACATGCTACATTGTTGGGACAAAAAGTCTGATTAAACCCAATAATTATAATTTAAGGGGAGGAAGAACAGAACAGGTGAAAAGAAGATAGGAGGAGGAATGTCACTTTCTTGGTTACGTTAGGGACAAATTACACTCATCAGTCACTTTATCAGAAACACCTGTACACCCACTAATTCTTGCAACTACTAGGTCAGGAGCTTCAGTTAAGGTTCACAGCAAAAATCACAGCAGGGGGGAAAATGTGATCTCAGTGACTTTGACATCGCCATGATTTTTGGTGCCAGATGGGCACTGCTGAAACTGCTGATTTTCTGGGATTTTCCACACACGGCAGTCAGAGTTTACTCAGAATGGTGCCAAAAAGAACTAAAATTACCTACTTGCAGTTGCATGCCTTCCCCTCAGGGACCTTGATGTTTGACCAACAAAATGTAAGCAGTTCATCTTTGAGTCAAAGTGAAACTTTTCAGATGTGGGAGAACAAGAGATTGACAGCATGCAGCTGACAAATCTGCAGAAATAATGTGAAGCTATCACGACAACAAGGATTGCATCACATAGAATCTCAAAGGAGACCCCCCTACCCCCGCCCTGCATTAATATGGTGTTCCTATTAAATTGCTTGGTGAATGTATGTGGCAGTTAGTTATTTGTTGTCTTCAGTGAATTATTTTGTATTTATCATCATTTTCACCATTTGCTTATAAGCACCACCTTGTGATTATGGCTAAGCTAAAAATGGTGATGGATGTTGGGCATGGACAAATCAGTCTTAGTAGATGATGACAGGTCAAAGATGTCATTTTAGGCATAACAACCTCTACAACCTGTCTATATCCATCACACATCCCTGGCTTCCCTCCTCCTCCAGACTCACTACTCACAACTGTAATGGCTATAGCAAAGCTTTGAAATTTGATCCAAAGGACAATCACAGTATGCTCATGTGGTCATGACTGACAACTTTAAACCATGGAGAAGGTGCTTCCTTGTATTTTCCATCAATAGCATTACACTAATTTCTTCCATTACTGGGGGGAGGGGTGTGTGTGTGTTGTGTATCCAATGACGTCTGGTCACTGAGAATGCTGGAAGATCTAATCAGTCCTGCCTGACTTCACTTTATCTGTGTTGCAAGCTCGCAGCTGCAAAACACTTGTTGCTTTACATAGGTTTGCTAGTGAAGTAAATGCAGCTTGTTGTAAGGAGCAATATTTGTCTTGGGGGTTTTGTGGCGCTCCCTACAGATCTTCTCCTTATCAACAATGAGACATAACATTTTGCCTCCCAAAGCAGAGTATTTACATAAGCAATGGATCTGTCCTCGTCATGTTGTAGCCTGATCTGTGTGGGGTCTCGAATATTTTCCTTTTCTGGAGATACTAACACACTGTCTTGTCTCATGTTCTTTTGATCAGGTGACAGTATGTTTGCAGAGCTCAAAATATGGATGAGGTCTGAGGGTCTGCTCCATTCATGGTATTACAACATGCCTGCTGCTTTGGATATAGTCCTAAAATGTTATCATTTAGAAGGCAGTTTCAAAATCATTTCTTCAGTCCTGTCAGCTAATCAGTATCATCTGACTCTCACCTCACAATCTAACAAGCTGTTCTGAGCCTTTATACCAACACTTCCTCCTGCTACATGCTACTACTTGTGCTAATTTGTCCCTCCAGTCTCCTCCTGTTCTACTTTCGCACTCGCATACTTGCGCTGGCATCTCTTGCATTGTTCATCATGTCTATTCCATATCTCAGCAGTACAGTATGTGTCTGCTGTGTTTTGTTCTGTGCACCCCTCGGGGTATTTTTGTGTGCTCTACGCAGAATCGTACACTGTTTGGATTCACTTGGGAAACACCCTGTAGCACATTTCTGATAAATATAATTGCATATTCATGTTGTAAAAGAAAATGGTCCTAAATCATTTACATGACTCTAATTCAACTGCTTTGACAGCCACTGCAGACACTGCTGTTGGAAATGTGTGGTAGTTTGTCATTTCATTACCAACAACAAGAACATGAAGTCAGCACTGTAAAAGAGGCTCAAGGTGGACATTGTGCATTACTGTCTGCATCCCACTGAGTAATTTAAGACTTCATTTATGCCACATAACCAGACTGCATGAAAAATAAAACAGAGGCATGCTTATGAAAGTGTATCTATAACAGTGAAACTTTTCTTCAGGACAGATTCTTTCCAGTCATTTCTGGAGACACAATAACTTGAATTAAAACAATTCAGTACATTATTCTGCTTCTCTAACTCATTAAGAGTTATCCATCTGTCTTGCAAAAATACACACAGACACACAAACACATTTACATAAACACATACTGTCAGAGTCGAGTACATGCCAGCACATACTGCATCACTTTCACAAAACAACACGATGGGGCATAGAGAGCTGGAATGGGGCGTTTTCGTGTGAACAGCCTGAACAAACAGTCCATACCAAGAGGAAGTCCCATCACAGGGGTCAGGGTTTTGTTAGGCCAGACCAAATATGAGAGCGAGAACTCCATATCAAAACAACTAGATAATGGATTCTCATTCCTCTGGAGGACAGGAAATTCTTCATCTAGGAATGTCTATTTGTTTTCCAAATACCATATTTCACAACTGAAACTACAATTACCAGCTCACATTCTTGTTTTGTTTTTTGCCTTCACTAACTAGTCCAGTCAAGGGTAATATGGTAACAATCTTCCCTTGTGTTCCTGAATAATAGCATTGAATTACGGCCAGAAAAGTGTTTTTTGCAGAACATTATGATGTCACAGTGAAGTAACCCTGAACAGGTAAACTATCACCAGTTAGGTCTTGCTAAAAAAAAAAAAAAAAAAAAAGGGTGCAGACCTGTGCCAAGGCTGAATGATTTTGCCATATGTAACAATGCTGCAGAATCCTTCAAAAAATTTTCTGGATCCAGATACTGATCCGCATCACTCCCAAAACTGAATCATTTCTAAATTAACCTCTGGTATATAATTTCATGAAAATCCCACAATACCTTTTCAAGTAATCCTTCTAAAAAATGACCAGGCCAACAGACAAGTAGACCGGACAAAAACATAACCTCCTTGGCAGAGGTGAAAACTGTTCTTAAAGTAACATTTTCATACAGGGGAACAGTTTGACTGTATCAAGGGGATCTCATGGACAGAGTAAACTGTGAAACATCCTAACTTTAGCTACTCCATCCCTCCCTTTTTTCCTTACAATAGTTACAGTATATAAGTAGACGATTTCTGTTCATCTTGTAATTTATGTTCACACGTAGGTGAAGTGACTGCATGTTATCTTGACTTGTGATCGCTCCACTATTACTATTCATTAGTCTTGACTTCTATTTTCATATTACAGTGTGGCACACTATTGCCAATACTCTTCAAACAACAAAGTGTTGTATTCCATATAATGTCGACATGTACCAAATATGGCTTGTCTCTGTTTGATGCTTAGAGAAGCCAGATGTCGAAGAGAGTAAACATCCAGAAATGAATAGACCTTTGGCTGTGTGGTATGTGACAATAGTGTAAATATGAACCACGTTATTTTTCAGCGATAACACACATCTCAACATGCCAAATTTGTGGAATTTAAACAGCAGCCTTAAAACTAGCATTACCGATTCATGTATGCGCAGCACTGGTGCCACCACCCAATTGTTGAAATCACTGTTTGGTGTATGTCGGCATCTTATATGCAGTGTGTGTATTTTCTGTATTTGTAAAGGTCTGATTTGCATCCGTGTCTGGATCCCACATAACAAATACATAAAATAGCTGGGAAAATGCCTTAACAATGCCCTGAACATGTCACACCTGAAGGGGGTAATTTCAATGACTTGTCACACTTGGTATAAGGCATTTCCTTTGGATCATACTGATACATATTCTGTATAAACCTGTAGATATGGTCTTATATGCAGCACATTGAATCAATACTGCATAGATTCATATTCCATTCTGAGAACACAGCAGATGTGTAAATGTATTTATTGTAGCTATATGACATTTTGACAGGTCTTCACTGTTAGAGGAATACAAATTTCATCACCACATGACAAAGATGCTGTATAATTGTCACCTACTCTTGTGTTGTCATTCCACTGAATGTCAGAGTCACATGTTGAGGCATCTTTCTCAGGGAGCGTACAGTATCATCATGAGCTATCATGAGTAAAAGTAAAAAACTTTTTCTTTAGATCAAATTAAAGAACTGCTAACTACAGTTACTCATCAGAAATACTAATAGAATGAGTCGGACCAGCCACAGTGAGGTGTTACACTGAAGAACAAGGAAAACTACCTGTACCATGTGTAGCATGAAATCCCACTGTGATCGCTTATGACTTGATGGAAGATGGCCAGTGACTGACTGCCATGCTAACAGTTACACCACTTGCTCTGTAGTATTTCTATAAAAGTAGCTGTTCAAGGAGTGATTACTGCTGCCAGGATTCTGGAACCTGTAGTATTAAACCATAGGTGTCGGCAGTTAAACCAGGACTGAAAACTTGAGGATCTTAACTAAAGCCTAATAATTGAGAATATTAATTTATAATTAATTTTAATTATTTATTTATTATAAAATTAATAACTAATTTATAGTTTGCATTCCAGATCATGGGTTCCTTGATATATGCAGTAGATTGGAGGGTTTCAGCTGTGCACTGCAACAGAGTGGTAGTCAGCCATTGCAGGGGTTTCCAGTGGAAACCAAACACTTACTGTAACAGTAAACAGCTCACTTAATTGGAGAGGTAGGTAGACACAGCTTTCTGGCACTCTGCATTGTAATACTAAGTCTGTAGCAGTAGTGTTTTTTTTTCAATAACACATCCTATTAGAATAACTCAGATTATCAAGAAATATATAAATTCATTAGAGTTCACAAATTACAGTAACAGGTCAAAATGGATAAACATAGTACAATCAGTAACAACAATGTAATCTCCATCATTAAAGTCATGCATCAGTGGAATATTTGTATATACATTCTTCAAAAAGGTTTAGATGACCTATGTGCCATCTGACCAGTGTTGGCAGTTGAAGCAAAGACCCCAGACAGTGTAAACATACAGCTTACATACTGTGAGTCTTCTCTTTTCTGAAAAGCACCCTTTTCTGCCAGTTGAGCTTCCTGTTCCTGCTTTACTGAAATAAGAAAGGATGAATGGGATGTATATGTCAAAGGATCTGGAGACGTTCAAGGCCCAATACTGACAGTTATGCTAACTTACAAATTGACAGAGCGGACAAATGAATATAGGACCTGCTTTCTTCCTCTTGTTGTTAACAAAATGTTAATAAACAGAATGTTTCCAGAGAATCACAGTATCCCAGCCTGACCCACTGAGGCAGTGGAGCAAAAAACAAAACCAAAAAAACTCTAACACATTAAAGTTCTTCTGAGTCACTGGGTATCTCTGTCTGTCCCCACACTGCATGGGTGAATGCACTTGGGAAGAATTCCCGTAATTTTATTTGTTGGATTTCTACTGAACCCTGACTTGTCTGGAGCCTCTCATTTCAGCACCAGCACCATTTCACGCTTTATTTATAATTTAAACAAAGCCACTCTGTGGGGGCTGTGCATAGATATTTGTGTGCAGATACAGTAAACACTTCTTTTGAAAGTCAGTGATGTGTTGTAGCATGTAACCAAAACTGACTGTTGCAATATGAAACATAGTTGGTTGGACAATATTTTAACAGAGATTAGAGGGATCTTAACTGTTGGTTCATTATTGAGATACCAGTGTGTATTATGCATTATGCAATGGCATGTGTGTGTGTCTGCTTTTAACCCCCACATTCTTACCAGTGCCAGTGGAGCCCTTGGTTGCCATGGGTCCAGGATACCAAAACAGCACACAATAGCAGAGACAAACAACATCAACAATGAACCAACAACAAATGGATTCCATTCACATTTCAATGGAATAGCAATCAGGGTCACTCTCCCGTGGCAGCCTTTCAGTGCCAGTTCAAGACCTGTAAAACAAACAGACAACAAATAACACCTTTGTAAGAGGAGCTCGAAGGCTACAGAATCAGTGAGGGATTTTGATGAACTACGTACTGTAATACAGTAATGAACAATTTGACTAGGCTTCATAAAACGGTTGCTGATATTAATCATCGTGAGCAACCTAATTTTAAACAAATGCATATAGCATTTGATCTATCTTTAAATGCCCTTCTATGTGCAAGATGTTTCCTATTTACTGTCACATTTTCAGTACTATTACATAGAAGCTGCTTGTTCACATTGTAACACCAAAGCTGTACAAAATCTCAAAGAAGTGTGCAAAATTACGAATTACCCATACCACATGGTAAGGGTGATGACGGAACTGAATGAAGAGACCATTATCACAAACATGAATAGATTCCCAAGTCTCCTCTGCTGCCTCTAGCTGCTGCTGTGAGTGTTCATCTCATGATTCTAAATAGCCAATCACACAATATAGGTGCTCTTTCATTGGTATATTAAGCCATTTCTTTGTTATTGTGAGTTTGAGGTGGCAATCTGATCACAGATTACAATTGCGTCTCGTTATAATGACTGTAATTGACTCCTTACTAAGTCCCAACCCCCTTAGTTAGTACAATGATGCCTCATCAAGCTTTAACTTCTCGTACAGGCACATGGCACATATGGAGGTTACAGTGACAATACTAATGTAATATATTTATAAAGGTGTTTGAATCTGCTATCAAATGACTGCTGATAGAGTAGCTGTGGTAAAGTAGAGATCACACAGTCTTTATTTTACCACTATAGCCTAGGCATCAATGTTACCCTTAAGAGAGCCATAGTCAAGGCAGAACTTGCGGGTTCTTTTTCAGATGCAAGAAGAACTCATTGGTAATTATGCCAATAACAGCCTGGGAACAGAATCTTTCTCAATATTATACC
Source organism: Psettodes erumei (assembly GCA_016785225.1). Lineage (NCBI taxonomy): Eukaryota > Metazoa > Chordata > Actinopteri > Pleuronectiformes > Psettodidae > Psettodes > Psettodes erumei. The sequence continues at coordinate 1,601,382 of JAFBJZ010000457.1, forward strand.
CTACGGCAGGTCCATATGTTTAGACAAGGATGGTAGTTTCTTTGAAAAAGAATTAATAGAAATGTATTACTCATTCTTTATGTTTTTTTAGTACCTTTAACAAACTCCATTTCCCATGAGTTGTAAAGGTTATGAGACCTTTGTCATGTTTGCATGTTAGTACTAAAGGTACAGCTTAGGTAGTGGAACAGTCTTGTTTCTGGTTCTGAAAAGTATAAAATTTTTGCTACAGCCTCATGCTGGCTTTGTTATGTGAAGGAATTGAAAGCTTGACAGATGTCATTATGGTAATTTCTGTTGTATTGCAATCTTTGATCAAACTGCTTTTTGTACAGAAACTGAAAATTATGTCAGTAATTATTTTTTGTAATCAGCAATAGCACACAAACACAGTATATCAAAGACAAAATTCAAATATAAGCCAAGCTAAAGTAATTATTACAAGCAGGATTTACTTTCATGTGCGATTTTGTTATCAATTAAAAGAAAACGTGTGTTCAAATTAAACCACATTAGTGTAGACAGAACAATTTATGTGGATTTGTTTCAGTAAAGAAACAATTAGAATAGGAGACTTAAATAATTGTAGTAGGGCGCTTAGCATGTACCAGTGAAACTAAGACAGACAGCACTTGAACCTATTGATGCTATGTTCTAGTGTAGCCATTCTCGATATGAAGCAATTTTAAGAAGATATAATAGTAATTTTTAGAGCATATGATACACTTCTAATTGCACTATTGAAAAGTTCAACATCCCTACATCTCCCTTTGAGGGAAAATATGAAAGATATGAGATGAAAGAGGCAATTAATTTTAAGTGTAGAACATGATTCATTAAATCATCAGATATTTCAGCCAGGAGTCCACAAAGCAATTCAAAACACTGTGAGGTTCTTCATAAAACTGCATTCAGCCACTGCCTTGTCAGGTGGTGCACTAAACCTCATAACAGAAACACTGATTTACACTTTGCACAACATCTAAAGAATGCCCAGGGATCAAACAAGCAGAAGGTTTTCAGGATATCCCAAATATAATGAACAGCCTCCCAGAAAAATCAATTATCAACCATATAATAAAAAAACAGTACATTCAGGTTTACTTACTGTGATATCTTGCAGTTGGTTGTTCTAACAAACCGTCCTGTATAGTGAATGTTACACCTGACCACATTGTTGGTAAAGTCTGATTCCAAAACCAAGAATTTGGGATTAACCTGGAGCTGGAGACAAAGGACACAAACCATGCACCATAGCTTACATAACTACATCTCAACAAACAACTAATGGACCCAATAATGCTTCAAAAAATTAATGCATTTTGAATAATTATCAATCATGTATGGATCTTTTTCTGTAGTTGTACATCTGTACATCTTGCATCCTTGACATGAAAAATAGACACCATGATGGATGGGAAACCAGTGCCATTGAGCCATGAAGTGCTGCATCTTGAAGAACACTGGATAAGAAGTAACCTCAAAAATTCCAAACATTATAACTCTTTCATAACCCAGATCAATTTGTTTTGGTAGCTCAGGCCCTCGCTGCCTTCCATGAGGTGTGAACCTATGCTGGCAATGTCTATGCGCACCAAGTCCTCAATTGGCTCTTACCTTCAATATGTAGTTTCCAGGTTGGATGTCTGTGATATCGATCCACTGGCAGTCGATATCAGCATTGTATGTATCGTAGCAACCTGGGCTCAGACCCTGAAGGATGTGGGGTGAGAGGTTAAAAACACTTGGAATTTTGAGTGGTCAAAGCGTACCACCAGCATAGGGGGTGGCTGCCAAGTGAATATCTATTGTCAAAAATGTCACTTGTGTTTCTGTTGCATTACCTGAGTGTGAGCAGTGCAGGCATAGCGCTTCAGGTGACCAAAGTCACAGGTGGTGTCCTCCAGACAGAAGCTCGCCTTGTGACCCTCTGCCACTTTACGACCAGTGCTGACCTCCAGCAAATCATAATGGCTGAACTCATCCATACTGTGGTAGTGCCTGTCACAATGAGCAAAACACTGTGCATGTAGTCAAGAATGAAACATATTTTAATCTTCGTGTTAATCTGTTCTGTCACGTTGTGCCCATAAGCAATAATATTAAAGCAGAACTTTATCAAGTTTATTTAACTTATGTTGTAATGACACTGCCATGTAGTTTAAATTTAGCTTACACAAGTTTAAGTGCATTCATTTACTCTATGTTCAACATGTTGAACTCATCCGTTAACATTTTTGTAAATGATGCAGCACCTTGAATGAACACATCATGAAAAATGAAAGGATAATGGATTTAATTAATGGCAACAATAAAGTATTGCTGAAGCACGACATTAACACCCTAATGATGTATAAATGTTGTTAATTAGCTTGTATCAGTCAGCAAGATCAGAGGTGTTTGAGTGCATGTTAGTGTGTATGCATTTGTGAGTGTGTGTGTGTGTGTGTGTGTGTGTGCGTGTGTGTATATTTGTGGTTATTTTTAAGCATGCATGCACATATTTGTGTGAGCGTGTGTACATTTGTGCGTGTATCATTATAAGAGTGCATTTGTGCACTGGTGTCAGTGTGTGTTTGCAGAGTTACGGCAGCTTAGGAGAGCCTGGATGCACATGAAGTGGAATCTGAACCAAGTGACTCTTAGTGAGTGACTCTGTCAATGAGCTGGTCCATGTGACATCATTTGCAATATTAACTGCTAGATGGCTGAACTGGGATGCTGTTCACTTTTTACAAGATTGCTCTGCCTATAATTGTGGTGCATGCTAACAAGTGTATATTGCACTGAGGGGTGTGACAACATAATTCCATGTTGATGGCAAAAGCTCTGCCTTTGGTCATTATTTTGATGGATTTATGCACAGCGGGGTAAAACCCAAATTACTGAAAAACATATAAAATTATCAAAAAAAGATCCTACTGTTCCATTTACCTCTTTTTTTCCCTCATTCATATAATTGGATGTCACTATGTAGTTAATATAAACCTTCAGTTTCATAAAAAGATGCATTAATAAATGCACTTTTTCACAGTGGTACACGGTATATTTCTTTAAACTGAATACTGAACACCAGATGTACTATATCATATATATATATATATATGAGCACAGCCAGCAGTAAGTTGTGCTCTGTGGTCAGAAAGCATACCAGTCAACAGACAGCAGAAAACATGCAATAATATGAGCAAACAATGCTTTTCTTCAGTACTGGCACTTCAGGTAAGTGATATGCCATAAATGAAGTGAATACAAGCACAAATCTCAACGAATTTGTTGAGGAGGCTGTGGAGCACAGCTGAATATGAAGCATGGCTGTCGGGTTTCCAGCCATGACATCATTTGTCATAGGCACAACAAATACAGTATGTTAAGAGTCAGAATTCTGGTCTGTATAGCACAAATAACTATGTTTCTACAGTATGTACGATTCTCTCGGTGCAAGTATTTGAACACTTTGACTTTGCCTAATATAGCAGCCTAACAACAAACTTATGATTGAATTTATTTAATATGATGAAATTTTCACAATAATTCCTAAAGCTCTGATGACACAAAAAAATCCTCCAAAAAGATAACATTGTTTTTAAAGGGGACATCCAAATGAAGCTATGTGTCACATGATTTAACTACACCCTCTAGCAGTCAGAAAGTATTAATAGTATTTTCATTTTTCACGGACTATTCAATTGCTCTGTACACTGCACTTAAGTAGTGTTGACTTTAGTTGTTGCAGCAGGTGAGGTAAGCTCTGGATGCCTTACAGTCAGACAAACTCAGGCTATATAAATATTGCCCTTTCGCCTTACTTCATGGCCCATGTTTCAGCATAGCAACAGCTTTTACTGGAACAGTCATTAAAGATTGAGGGATGACTTGGAAGGAGAAGTGGGTATTTTCCACTAATGGAGCAAGTGACCATTCAAGGACTCATTCTTTCCATAGGAGAGGCAACCAATTAGGAGTTCCTCTCAGGTAGAAACATGTATGCTGTTATCTGGGGGCTGAACACTATTATGATTGTAACTGCGGGAATGAATATCTCTTTGTCTCTGTTGCCATGCAGATGTATGAGTCTGTGTCCGTGTGTTGTCTTTTATATACCATGTGGGGCACATGCAATTTGTGCAATGCATATGTGAGTGTTTACATTCATATATGTGTACAAACCAGGACAGGCGGGAAACTGATTGCAATTTTAGAGCACAATCTTTGCTTGTGTTCCCAGACCCGGCTTTCATTTCAGTGGCAATTTTGAGATGATTATCTACAGTGTACAGTATGAGTGTACATGTGTGTGAAATAGAAAGAAAGAGTATGGGAAACAGAGAAAAAAGAGTGGGAGGAGCTGGACTACAAGATGCACGGAAAGGTCCCCAGCCTCCTTTGATTCCTGGATCCTCTCACTGACTGTGTGAACTATATAGAATATCATGTTGGAAGAACATATAAAGGATGTAAAAAGAATAGCTTGTAATGTACAAAACATCCCAGGTCTTCTTCATAGTCATGAGTCATTTTCCACTCATGTTGTGGCACACAGGACTTTGGAAACTTTTCTCAAGTAACAGCTTGGGTTGTAAAACACAGGGGACTACAGGAGGTTCTCTGAGAACTATCCAGCAGTGGCCTGACATCTGCCTTCCATGAAGAGCAACCAGGATATGAGGACAGACTGTAAGTCCAAGCACCTGCACAAATAGCAGCCCTGATCATTGAACACAAAGGTCACTTAGCTAAATAAAGTTGAGTCAGATAAATAAAGCAAAAGATGAAGAACTCTTTTATCAACTTTTGTAATGTCAAAAATAAAAGTCTAACCAAATCACAATGAATTCCATGTTTCCCACACTGCCTGGCATAAAAAATAAAGTCTACTTGGAATTCTGTGTCCTCATCTGGGTACAAAAAAATAAATAAAATAAACAGAATTTCCACATTTTCACAGCCCATGATACTCAAGAGGATGCTGTTCCCTTCCCTTCTTCTAACACTCAAGCGAGAAAGATGCGAGAGAGTGTAATGAAAAGCAAAACTGTCAACTACACAGCTTATTTGACATAAATGTAGAGCAGGAAAGTTTATTGTGAGAATCCGGGCTAGAGATTTTCTTCCCCTAAAGAGATTTCTTTGTAACCACTCTGTCCCAGTAACCCATATCCATGCCATCATACTTTAAAAGCTGTGTGATCTGCTGTCACAGACTGACAGGAAAAATGGATTGATTTGTCATTCTGATCACACAGCCAGTGGAATGATTGCCTTGGCTTCCTGCCCCCTGGGAACCACTGTGTAAATGCAGACTGATGTCAGACAGCAACAACACTGCCAATCTCCTAACGGCCAGTCAACATTCCTCTAAGATGAGGAGAGCAGAGCAGAGCCTAGCACTAGCGTCAGTAGACGGACTTGCTGAAATTGAATTAAGAGCCAGTCTATATGGAATATAATATGATGTGTAAAACAATGACGATCATCTCATTGGCAGTCCACCAGAGATGTTACTTCTAAGCCACTGCTGCTTTGCTAAACTAACTAAACTCTGTATTGGTATTCTGGTATTCTGCTTGATGATCCTGATTGGCCCAGCAAGTGCAAAATATCATCAATCATGGTCCAATACATTAATTAAATATCATTCACAGAGCATTATAAACTACAATTTCCCCACTAACCACAGCTATATCAGGAATGTTACACCTTTAGGAACATACATTATGGTCAGAACCAGCAGCCAGAGCTATTCTTTTAGTAGTGATGGGGTAAAATCTGTTCTGTATTAAGCACTTACTGATGACAGCTATGCCACTCCCAGGTGTGACGTGGCCTGTTAGGCATGAAGTCTGCAGTGCCCTTGTTCTTCACCCTCTGTGGGAATCGCAGCAGGACCCTTACATCATAGTCGGTGGTCTCAGGGCTATAGGCGGAGCTGAATGGCAGACACATACATGAAAAAAAAGCAGTTAGGAAAACTGCACAAGTGGCTGCAAAAAGAATGTCGGCGTGTCTGTTTCTCATAACTAAGACAAGGACAGTGGGAAAAAAGCAGGAGTGAAAAGGCTTGGAGGCAGGAGAGTATCTACTAAATAATTCACTCTACAGATTATGACCATCTCTCCAGTCTCAACATGTGGAGAGGGAACACTGTTGCCTGATTCACTTTTTTGTGTGAAAAAGGTGGCACAACACCACTGTACTAAGGCAGTTCTAAGCCATTCGTCTTGTGGCTGTTGTTGACATTGGAGTGTATGGCAAATTACAACAGCCCATCTGTCGGTGATTGCTGCAAACTCAGACAGGATATGAAAGGGCTTTGAGGGATGGCTGTGCTTGTGATGGGAAGAGGGCAAATAGAGCAGCCATGGGGACAGCACGCTTCCATCATTTCAATAGTGTCCTTAGTGCAGAAGCAGTCAAAGGGCCCAGGCAACACAGAGAAATGAAACAAACAGCAGCCTGTATCCCTGAAGGTGACCAGGATTTGGTTCACTTATGTTGTACTGTTGGTCAGTTTTTCCATTATTTTTTTCAGATGTTATCACACTTAATAGGTATTCTACTGAAAGCTGCGTTAGAATTGTGAATGGTTCACTCACTGCTTAATCCTACCCAAAGGTGAAGCACTCTTTACAAAAAATGTAATCATAATCACACATAAAATCTATCAGAAAGCTACATTTAGACACACAAATTCAGAAACACAAATTATTATTTGCAATTTACCTACCGCTAAATGCTGAGCCACAACACCGCCCTTAAGATGTTGCAGGAAGCATTAAAATGAGAACATTCATCACTGATATGAAAGCAGAACCCACCGGGAGGAGAACAATTTTTGATACTGCGACATTTGAATGAACCCACTGAAAAAGTAAAGAAATGTATAAATAAATAAAGGCAAGCCAGTAAAAGACATCTAGAATTGAATTTACCTTGACAGACATTTTTCTTCTGCAGCACAGCGGAGAGAATACATGTGGGCTCTCTGGATGTATGTGGAAGCCTGGACATAATTGGGATCAGGAACCAGGTCTGGTAAACCTGAAATGAGAGGAAGATTACTCACCCTATATTGTCATTGTACTTTCTCACAACTTTGCAACAAACGAGAACAGTAATTTGTTCATAAGTCCCATTTAATCAGCTCAAAAAGCAAAAAAGTAATTATACCTTATTAGAAGGATGTTATAAAATATAGCTGAAGTTCACAAAATGTATTAATATATAGCAGTGTTATTATGATTCCAAAGTAATCCAAATGTTAATGATTGATCATTTCATTACAGGTCACCTCTTGATCTCTGAATTCTAGCTTGAAACTGCCATGGCGCTCTTTCGCATAGTTGTCATCAATTTCTTATTACCTCTTAAATATGGTGGTGCTGATGGAGGATATGATACGGTGACGGGGTCTGCAGTTCAAGAGCGGGCCACTCCAGAGAATGCCACTGATCAGCAAATTACTGTGCATTCCAGATTATTATCATGGTTTTCTAATGAGATGCTTTTGCTCATATGCCTCTAAGGCGAGATTGAGTTTGGGGTGAGGGAGAATAAAGGTCATATTTGGATCTCCCAAAAACCTCTGAAAAATATAACCACTTATACAGTGCATTCATTTTCAGACAAATATATCTTATTTTAAGGGGGAAGAAAATATTTGCGACATGATCTTGCTTGACACAAATGTTAGTATGCATTTGCCACTCCACCTTAACCTTAAACATAGAAATCATTGCATGACTAGTCATGTGTGCTGGGGATGAGGCTAAACTTGTAAAAATATGAGCTACAGTTATCGCAGGAGTGTTTGATGCAATGCAGCCTGTGTTTTTCCTACTTTGGTTTCTGCAAACAAGCGACAGAGATGAAGAGATGTAGGAAGGCATAGGTGCACAGAGATAAAGCAAGCGAGCCAGACAGAAACACAGAGAGGGAGAACGTGCATGCCAGGGAAAAACAACAGTGATCTCACACAACTCCTGTTTTTAAAGCAGGCCGCTGACCAAGTCTGTCAGAAAACCTGAGGAACAAGTAAAAAGGAAAAACAGGCCTGACTTGTCAGAGTGAATGTTATTCTATCCTTTTCCCAATAAAGGCCATGCCAGCAAGGCTTTCTGGCATAGCTTATCACCCGTCTCTGTCAAGCTCACAAAGGCCAGACATGCTTTAATGTGAGATTGTTCAAGCAACTGAACGTCAAACCATCTGACCTCTAAACCTGGAACCATTAATGAAATCACAAAAATAATGTACAATGTTCAACAAATTTCTGTTGTAGTATGTTTTAACCATGGAAAAATGAGGAAGAAGATGATTAAACAATGTTATCTTTTGGGTTTGGGCTTGTTCTGTTTATGGAAACCAGATAGGAAGTTTCCTCTTTTACATTTGCCCCTGTTTAACAACCAGGTGAGTCTTCCCTGGTTGCAAATTTAAATAAAGGCACCGCCTTTGCAGGCATTGTACAAACATCCCATTTGACAGATCTCTCTGAGGCAGGCGTATAGTACAGGGGGAAGCTTCCTGGGGCAGACCATGTAAACACTGTAAGAACAGTGTGAAACGCAGAGGTTTTCCAAAAACACTCTCAACTCCATTTTTTGTCCTCCCCCTAGGAAGGCTTTGTTCTCTGCCCTCTAATCTTTTGAAATGTGAAATTGGGTCCCTTTCAGAAGGATAAAATGTATTGAGAAGCCAAAGCTGATCGGCTCTCGACAGCATGTGACAAAGCCACACATTACACTCTAAGTAGGGCACGGAGAGAAGCTGCATCTTGCCAGGCTTTTTATACCATCTAATATTGCATAATAAAAGACATGAGGGCTCCTACTCTAGATCCTCCTGTTTTAAACTATAGGCTGGTTAGATGCGGAGACAGTTTGGAATAATTTTGGTTTTGATTGACATCCGTTTACAATGAAAAATTTAATATAGATAGTTAACACTCTACTTCCTCTTGCAATAAATGCTGTAGTATCATATTTATTTTCCTGATTATCAACCACTTTACTGTTGGTGGTCTGTTGAAATATAACAGATTACTATGACCAGTGGTGAGGTACAAAAACCTACTCTCTTAATTTGAAGGTATCAGTGTAAAACTCATGAATGAAAAAGATGTGATAATGAATTGCAGCTGCTTTGATGAATTAATCAACTGGTTTAATTATTCTAACCTATAACTGCTGCTGAGGAAGAATGAAGAATGAGATGAAATGACAACGTGCTGCAAAGGTAATAGTTGCAACAATATGCAGACTTTTTAAAACTAATCTTTGCCGTGACACTTCATTAAAGACAATTCCTTATTCACAAAACCAGCACAACACTTCAGCTTTCAAAACTGGAACACAATAGAGTATACTGTCACCAAGGCTGCACAATATAAGTCACAGATTCCTCTCAACAGCAACTCTGAGTACAGCTAACAATGAGTAAAGTGCCATTGATTGTATGTGCAAATCAGACTCAGTGTTGATCAGAGGATCTTTGTCAGTTTGTGTAGCAGTACAAAATTGGGATTTCTTCGAAAAAAAAATGCCACTTCTTCAGTTTTAGCATTTGAACTGGCTCAACTAATCAACAACACAAAATATGTTTTCAAACAAATGTAATGCCAACTAGATTACATTTTACATTACATAATATGAAAATCAACATATTTATCATATGACATATTTGGGAAGTCATAAAAATGTGGATACTGAATTATTAGATTTGTTTTCTGCCTAAATATCCAACCTTGCAATACAACATCCAGTTGTAGTGATTATAGCATCATTACATTTTTTATGGCTATGTTTGGGCACTGGCAGAACTTGCTTTAAGGTTAGGGAAAGGTCAAGGTCTGGTTTAATAGAGGAAACAAACAGTGACATAAGACATATTGTGATAACCCTGTTCTTTGTTTAACCTTAGTCAAAGTGCTTTTGTTGCCTACCTCAAACCACAGAGAGCAGTCACAGATAATGTTATTTGGAAAACTATTTAATAATATATGTATAAAAATAATACATTCAGGGGACAGGGTTAATTTTGTACCTCGTGTTAAGTGCACATTAGTGGAGGTGATTGTCCCTTTACAAACTGTAGTTTACCAGTTGTACAAATTGCACTTATCTGGTCAGCTAATGGCTTCTAACTCCTTACCTGTCACATCCTACTATAAGTGTCAAATTGCACTTATTGTCTATTCTATTCTCGCTAACCTTATAGCCTCACTATAGCCACATTTGTGCTGAGTTGAATTAAGAACTGAGCTTGGTTGGCCACACAAAAAAGAATTATTTTGATATTTCAGTGTGTCATCTGTGCTGAACTGCCTTTGATACTGCACAACATTGTATTTTAAAATAGTAAACCTTCTATTTTAAGTTAATTCAAACTTTGTAGATCATAAAAGTTATTGTAATACTCAGAGATACTACAGATTAAGACTGTGCCATGAAGTAATGCAATAAAAATGTCAACTTTTCAACAACTCCCTATGGCTGAATCTTTATGACAATGATTACTGTGAGCACCAAGGCATCTGCACATAAGCTCGCTTTTGTGCTGTAGCAATGGCTCCCAGCTCTACAGAGTCTAATGAGTGATGGTTGCAAGGTACACAGCACACTAGAGAGACCACAGCACAGTAAGGCAGATCACTGAGTGAAAGAGAAGGGTAAATCTGCATTATTAAGTGTCTGAGAATTTCATTGCAGGTCCTCATCTCCTCTCAGATGAGACCAGAGACCAGACACAGCCTCCGGCAGTCAGAACTTAGAAGAATTTCACATGTTGTTTGCATTTAGCTAAGTCATTTTTTCTCTTACTACAGACAATACACTGAAAAAAGACTTCTTCATCCGTGACAGAATTATGAAAATGAAGGTGATGAATTGCTAACAGGTTCAAAGAAAGTGTCATACTACATACTGCTACATTACGAAAAAACAAAAAAAGTTTTTTTAAGTGTTGCATGTTTTGACACTCTTCACCCCCCTAAATCCCTCTGCCTAAATATTTCTTTGATTTCCTGTGGCTGAAGCAATGGACCCCATGTGTTACTGGGACTTTCCACGCTCTCCCTCCCCCTCAGAGGGTGGTGAAGTTCCGTAACCCCCTCCCTTGTTTCCCCTCTCCTGTCCACAAGCCAAAGAGGCAGCCACTGCCCCGTCACCAGCCCCCTTATGAGATCACCATCACCCATTACCAAACTTCACATGCCTCACGGACCAGTCGACTTTCTTGAAGCACAGAACTTCCCTCATGGAAACACAGTGGTTCTTGTGTGTGCTCGCTGCACATTGGCAGTGCTTGCTCAACACCTGGTTTTAATAAGCATGCAAGTGGGAAAAGATGAACCTTGTGTCCACTTCACTTTGTTAGTAAACTGAAAAAGCGGCTGAATTTTAAGCAGCTGGTTTCATTCTGATTTCTTCAGATATCTGACAAGCAATAAAGAAGAATATAAGTGTACTTGCGGGGGTGGGGTTGGTGAGCTTTCTATACCCCTGGGTTTTACATATTTCAAATTCAGATGTCCAGCAATAACAGAAATCACATGGCACGCTTTTTATTTTTTTGTGATTCAAAGAGAGAAGTACCTTGGATGAATGCCTACAGCTGAACTTTTCTGTTTTTCCATTGAAATGTAAAATATTTTAAGCACTTCACAACACATCTGTATCTACTGTCACTCCTCTCATGTGTCAAAGCCTCCTCTATTATCAAGATTTGGCCAAACTTCCTAAACAAAATGGCAAATAAAGGATACATTATGTTAGTTCACAAACACCCACAAACACCCCACACGGACAGGGCACTGTACCTCTCTGTTCTTGTCGGTACACACTCCCAACATTTGTACTGGGGTTCTCAAGAGCTGAGTTTGGAGAATTTCTGCCTGGGGGAACAGGCTGCAGGAAAGGAGGCTGAGGTCTTCCAAATGGGGGAAACTGCTCATACTGAGGGCTCCCGATTGGCGGTTGACCGGCTTGTCCTGTCCTGTCCACTATCATGGGTGTAGCCTGGTTAGCGTCAGGAGCAGGGACAGCAGCGGCAGTGTCCTCGTTGAAGAGACTGTGGGTGTATCTGTGGTCCAGGCCGTCTGCAAATGGTGGTTGGGCTGCACGTGCAGGTACTGCAGGATTGGGACCGTAGCTATAAGACTGGTAATAATGGTAGCCATCATCAGTAAATTCGGAGGGAGAGCCTGGAAGCACAGGGGCCACACCACCTCCATACCCTCCTCCAGTATAAGTCTGGCCAGCACCATATCCTCCACCACCATATGCTCCACCAGCAACAGGCTGAAAGGGAGGCTCATAGCTCCTGACTGGTCCCTCTACAAAACTAGGATCATAAGGTGCTGGTTGGAAGGGAGGCTGTTGAGCTGGGTATTGTGGGTAGGATGGTACATTATAAGAGGAAGAGAAAGATGATGATGAGGATGATGATGATGATGCAGAGCCTGAAGATGATCTGAAGCGAGTGCCAGAGGATCCCTGGAACTGGCTACCACCTGTGCTGCCCGTGGTTTGTCTCCAATTATCAGGCACTTGCCCAAAGCCAAAAGGATGTCTTGCCTGCCCACGGATGGTCTCAGAGGATCCTCTTGATGGAGCCTGTCGGCGCACATTGCCTCCCTGAGGTCTGCTTGAAGAGTGTGGACGAGAATCTGCCACAACCACCCTGGGACCTCTATCCTGGGCCCTCGCCCCAGCAGGAACATATTCAGCTCCACTGTTCAGCAGGCTAAACATCCGACCATTGTTCTCCCACTGAATCACCTGCCTCCACGGTGCAGCAGAGCTGTCCCGCCCCTGTCCCCGACTCTGGCTCTGCCCCTGTGTCTGTGTGGCAACTTGAGCCTGTGCCGAGCCCAGCAGGATAAATACCAAACATGCCGCAACAATAGGCAACATACTGGCTCCAAATACGCTAACAGCTCACCGCACAGGAAAAAACCCTCCCGGTCCACCAGAGGCTCAAACTCACACCACCTGTAGCTCTGTCAATAAAACATGAGTATCTTAGTCCTGCGGGTACAGCTCTGATGTGAATGTTGAGAGAGATGCAGGGTTCAGAAGTAAGCCTGTTGTTGAGTGCATCTGCAGGTCTTCAATGCCACCAGTAGACGAGGATGAATGTATATTCAGGAGCAATCACACCCAGGAGAGTGAAAGTGGGCTTCACAAGTCCCACTGGTCGTGTTAGCGTCTGTTAGTGCTATGAGAGTATGTCCTGACTTCTTGTCGATCTGCTGGCTTGCCTGTCCGTAGACTGAGCATTGCTCTCTGCCTCCTGGAAAGAAGTGCCTGTGCACTGCACAACTGCAAGCTCCTATTTGCCTGATTGCTTACAATGGGCTGTGAAAAAAATCTCAAACTTTTTTTCTTTTTTTAAACAGAGGTCCCACATGGCCCTAGTGCTAGTGATGTTTCCGGGCCTGCAGCAGCGCGGGCTCCAGAGTCAACATTACCATCTGCAAAGGCATTCAGACATACTGTATGACACATCTCACTTTCAGTGGCTTGAATTCTTTTCTCATCTTGTACAAGCTGCGATGGGGACACTCATCTTGACTTTCCCACAGCTTGTTATGCTGTTGCTTTGCCTTTAAAACTTAAAAAATAACCATGGGCAGATGGGAAATTAACTAATTGGTAACAGGGGCATCCTGTCAAAAAGAGTCACTGATGCAATCCACACAATACACAATAGTCTCTTTTTAACTGTATCCTACTGTAAAATATAACATAAAGCATTGTAGGGGCACAGTGAGACAAACAATGAACAAATAATCAGGATACACTGGGTTGCAATATGATCTCATATGAATGAAATAGTGTTACCCTTTCAACACAATTCTCTGTTTATATAGTGGATATGTTGGGAAATGTGTTCTGTACACCCCACCCTAAAAAAATATCAAACTGGGGTCAATTAGGTAAGTGTTCAAAGCACTCCTCCCACCAAACACACACACACACACACACACACACACACACACACACCACTTCTCTCCACCCCTCATTCCCCTTGCTTCTCGTAGTACACTGAATGCACAAAAGACATGCATACACGCAGAGCTCCACAGCAAGAAAACACTGTGTGTGTTGTCTGTGAATGACTGTTGCACTCTGGTACCCTCATTTACAAAAGTGCACTGAGAGACAAGTCATTAGTAAACACAATTCAGGTGGGATTTGAAAACAGCTTGGTGACTGTTCGCCTTGATAGAGTGCATGCAGACAGAATCAGGTTTCACCCTGTTATCAAAGTAAGCAGTTTGTGAGGTATTTTCCTTGGATTTGCTTGCACAGGCCACAGCCCCGGACCACAGAAAGGACAACAGTTCTACAGGGCAGTATCAACCACTATTCATTTTGTCTCTCTGAAACAGCTTCCTAAAAAATAACCTAATTTCAATATGCATCTTCAAGTAAATGAACTGCACAGTGAAGTTTCACCGGGATCATTTCGGGGGAAATGGTTGACCATGAGAATGCAGTATGGTGCATCAGTATGGATATGACATCACTGCCACATATACATTACATCTGGCTCCACAGACATAAGCTGTTTCCTCATACGATTGATACAATGACACAAAAGTCATTTATAAAAGTGGACACATTCATGACTGAGGATCAAACATTTTATCAGCTTTGCATTTGGATTTTTCTTCTATTTCAACAGATTTTTACTTTTGCCAGGGAAGAGTCTATTATAAAGTTACCCCATGGAAACAGGGTGATCGTTAATGCTATAAAGTATATAAGTAAGTGTGTCTATTTATAAAATGCATCCTGCTCAAACAAAATATCAGATCAAACATATATTCATGATATTTTCATGATAAAGATTTCTGAGAGGTCAACAAGGCATGAGTGGTAGTTCATGCATCTATTCAATTGTAAAGTGAGAGACTTGTTTTTAAATTAAGAAATTCCTTATGGAAGGACAGTGTCAATTCCTCCGAGCTTACACTGTCCCACTTTTTTTGGTACTTTTTAAAGCCAGGATTCTTTTAATTTTTTTGATCAGTCTTGTTTTTATCTCATACTCCTTGCCTTTGTCTTACATGCCCGTAGACATTTCTATGGTTATATTTGGCTTTTTTTTTCTTAATTACAGATTGATCCCAGGGGATCTTCCTCTGAGGCAGAAATTGCTGCTTTAAAGAGGCAGACCAACAGTGAGCCTCAGAATGCCTTGAAATCCTGTCACTGAAACATTCCACAGAGATTACAATAAGTTGTGAGGCAAGTTTGGCTGTTTCTGTGTGACTGCTGTGTGCATCTCCTGTCTGCTAGAAACACCATGTACCCCATGAAGTACGGTGAAAGAACACATTGATCTGAGTGACTATGCAGCACAGGAGGAAAGCCCAGGGAGAAGGCATCCTGCTGAGAACAACCTTTAGCTGCATAGAATGAGAACTGGGGATGCTCTTATATACTTAGAACTACATCCATCCTCTGATTCAGTGCAGATATTGGATACAAACTCTCATAGCTATATGATGTCGCAACTAACATATCTATGTTTATAGTCTATTTGGAATTACAGTTGAAAAAGTGCTTTCTTTGATAATAAAACATAACTACTGCATGAACTACTATTATTTCATTATCTTGCATTTTATAGAAGGAGAGTCTAGTCTACTAGCATTAATTCATCTTCTCTGAAACCAGGGACTAAAATCAGGGAACAAAATCTTATGATCAAAGCTTTTGAATTGATAATTTTTTTTAATCAGGCCAGATACCACTCTTTCTGTCAAAAGAGGCCTTTCCTCCTTGGAAACATTGTTTTGCACAGTGAGGATTTCATGTTAATTTTGACAGCTGACAACACAAATTCATTTGAAGAGATGTCATAATTATGAAAAAAAATCTTTCAACTCTGCAGCTGTCAGATGTTGCAAGAGTTTCATTTTGTAATACATTTATTTGATCCTTCCTTATTTCAAAAATGAAATGATCTGATATACCATATTGAAAAACTTGGATACAACAGCTCTATTGGCTACCAGTGTAGAACATTTCCTTTGCTGCACATACCTTACACTTAACCATGAACCAATACAGCCATAGATCAGCATCTGTGTTGTTAAAAACTGACACTTTGGCTAAATTTCTGTATTCAATGTCAAACATGACGATGGACCATTTCCTGAGGTCGGTTAAGAATTTGACACATTCAGCATTTTGTTGTCCTACAGCTTCCCTTCCCATCTGTAATTTGATGGAAAAACATTAGAAAGATTGCTGTGGCTGCATTTTCTGTGGAACATTTCCAGCTATTTTGCAAATGATTTTTGGGTCATGGCAAGGATCTTTTTTCCATTATTATTACATCCAAATATTAAGGAATTCTGTGCCTTTGTTGCTAAGAAGCACTGATTTGATTTGTCAGCATATAATAGGTCAGTGAAAGTGCTTAAAAACTACTTGTTATAAAAAATAATACGCGAACACAGACAAAAAGAAGAATGTGATGGAAAATATCATCTGAGCCCAAGCACTGTGTGTGATTGTACCAGTCCTGAAGAGAAACTGGTGATAAAGCTGACTCACAATCTGTATATCCTTCTCCTTTATCTGCTTTACTCTACACTGTTTGTAATATAAAGTAATTACTTCCAGTCACAATCCTAACTTCACTCCTCCACGGTAGAAATTCAACAGCTGAGGTTGGTGATTGCAACCACATTTGGTCATACCATTGGAGCAGTCAGCCTTTGAAGTACCCACCTGCTTTCCATTAATTTCATTTAAATTCAAGGAGAGTCATCTTGCACCTGCACTCTGTTCTTGGCTCAGAATCAGATACTGGGAGACAGAAACAATTAAAATGCCTTCAATCATATACGCAATCTTAAGATTTTTTTTCTTTTCTTTTTTTATGACAACATTAAAATGAAGCATGTGATCCTCCTCTTAAAAAAGACTGAAATTATGCAAACAGGCAGATCTCCTGGGCCAGAGAACCTCCAAAATCTTATTCCTGTTTCAAAAGAAATTTACAATTATTCCTCCATATCCAGTGCCCTGCCTCCAACCCTAAATGAAGCTACAATATCTTTATTTTTTTAAGTTCACCAAGGACCCATTATATCTTTTGCCATATACCCATTTCTTTATTGAACATAGATTTTAGTATATTATCCAAACATCTTGTTAGAAACTGTTATCTAAAATAAAGGGCTTATGAAAGCGAGGCCCTTTTTTTTTTTTTAAATACACACAAATTGTTTCTGTGTATATACTCCCTTTGCCATCTCATCCTGAGATTATTTTACCCCTTGATGACAAAAAATCTTTTGTCCAGATACAGTAGGGTTTTTGTACAATTCCCTTACTAAATTTTTAAAGGACTGTTCAGAGCTGGAGAGGAGCATAAAGTGTCTTTATAGGCTGATGATCTCCCACACTATATTTCTAATCTGGGATAACTACCATGTTTTCACTATACTCAACCACTTTGAATAAATTGCAGGCTATAAATTAAACCTACACAGGGGTGGACTGCTTCCTATAAATGACTTTCTTTACAAAATCTTGGTTTGGGACCAGTATCTTAGTATATCATTTTCTTAGGGGTCAATATTCCACCAACATAATTATATCTTTGACCTGGAATTCACTGTTCTTTTAAAATCAGTAAGGAAAGACAGAGTACACTCCCCTTGTCCCTGGCTGGCTAAATGAAGGCTGTTAAGATGAGTGTTTTACCATTATTTCTTTGTTTCAGTGTGTTCCAGTACTGATTAGAAAAAAGATTTGTTGTACCTCAGGACAAATGAAGCTATCACAGAATTTATTTAGAAAAATAAACTTCAGGATTATGTAAGGTGTGGCAATCAAGGGCAATGGTTTTAAATATTAATATTAATGTTACGAATGTGCAGATCATATTTGTAGCATTTTATCTGGGAAAACTCTGCAAATTTACCAAAAAACATCCTTGGTCGAGAATGACAACTTATTTTTTAAAATATCTTCACAATCTGCTCTCCTGTCGTGCCCCATACCCACAGAACTCTCATTAAAAAATCCTCAACATTCCCTTAAGATCTGCATTAAGTCTATGAAATCAATTTCAGTACAGATAGATTACAAAATAATTAATTTACTCCATCAATGCAGGATTTGGCTTTGAAAATCCAGAAAATATTTTGAAATGTATTTGTAAAATGCGATTAATCAACATAAGGAATCTTTTATGAGGTTCTAAGTGCATGCTGTGAATATGTGTAATGAGTAAAGATCAGCATCACAAGATAGCGTAAAAGTTTAAGTCTACAGCCAAGACTGGGCTCTTGTTAGAAAAAAACTAACAGCTTTATAGTACACATTATGGCAAAATGGTATTTTCATGATCAAGCCAATTAAATTTGTTTCCTTCTTCCCGCTCAAAGATGTAAGTGCCAACATTGTCTTGATTATTCTCAGTGCAATCATTTTGGACATAATAGTCATTCATCATATGTCATTCAAATTCTTCTAAGCAATTGGATCATCAAGGAGAAGCAAAAGAAGGTGCAACAATAAATTAGGTATTTATACTTTACACCTTTTGTTGGACAGAAATGAATAAAAAGTCATGTGAAAACGTCATGAATCTGTAATATTTTTCTTACAATTGGAAGTACATTTGTTTTTATAACATTCTTTCCATCAGTAATTAAGGTATCAAATTCACATAAACCTTCAAAATACTTTGCATCAAGGGGGTGAGATTATTCAGTCCCTGGATGCCACGGACCTAATCAAGTGTAAATCAGGGGAAAAGGTTGGAAGAGGGAGGACACAGAGAGATAATTGCCTAACAGGTACTGCATGTTGCCCTCACGCTGGCTGCCCTCTTCACAGTGTTGTGACATCAGCAAGGAGAGGGATGTTATTGACGTTAAACTCTGGTTTAGGTTAGTTGAGGGAACCAAGAGCTGTGGGGGAAATCTGTACTTGTTTGGTGCTGATGAGTAAGTTTCATTAATGAAAAATCCACCAGAGTGTAACAAGCTGATGAAGAAATCCCTCCATGTAATTAAGCAAAGCATGGCTGTACATTAACACACACATGCAGCTGGCTCATGCATCCATACACATATAATAAAGCAGAGAGTATGCTCTTGAGGATCCTGAGATTTTATTATTCCTCACATGCTCCTTCCATAAATAAGCCAGATTTGATGGCTTATGAGCACTTCCACTTCCCTCGTTACTATCCAAATGTCCAGATGGACCTTTAGATGGTGGTGTTGACTCCTCACACAATGTGACAGAACTCTGGGGGGATATTAATCTGCTAATCTGATCTCTGTGTTCAAGTGTGAGTTCAGGACCTGTAACCCTTATCTCAGATGCAAACTTCACAGGCACGGGCTAATTTGAGCTTGGATCCCGTACGACGGTGGCCTTTTGCACACACCGCTCAGCCTCGAGGGAAGGACACAGAGGCAACACACAATCTAAATCAGAGATTATAATGCAAACAGCCCTGTGGGGCTCACTAATGACTAAGGTGAGCCTGCGATGCAGCTCCAGTTCTGCTTTGGAATATCAATTAGGTCTCTCAGGGACGTGGAGATGGAAGGAAGTGACTGGCATAGTAAGCATCAGCCGCTTATCTGTGGGCACCTCCAGCACATGCTATGCACTTCGATGGCTGCCGTGAGATACTGAGCAAAAAGGAAAAGAGGGAAAACAAAGTCAAGATGGTAAGGTGGTGTGGGTGGGGGCAAGTGATGCAAGAGGGAGAATTCCATTATCATGTGTTTTCCAAAGAAAAAGGAGCCTGTAAATTTGTTGGAGCAGCCTATTCAATTAGCTCCAGAAATTCACAGCTGGTCCCCAGAGAGTCATCTCCACAGATGTGTTGCGTGCTGTTGTCTCCACACCCCAGAGAACTACCCTTCCTCTGTTCTCTCTCCCTTTCTGCCTCTCAACACTCTCCTCCCCTCTTTGTTACATTCTCTAGACAACACAACAAGGTCCTCGTAATCAGATGCTGGCTGAGCCGGGATACAGAGCATACAGACAGACAACAGGCTGAATCAGAAATCATCTCACACCTCTGCTTGATATTGTTCAAGGAGAAAGAGTCATCCAAGGCCCTCTTCTGTACAGACACAAAAGCAGGCACACTCAAACACATCCATATTCAGAATAATGTACACAGATAATGATAAAAAAAACAACGTTCATTGGATTCATGATGTTGTGGAGTGAATTATCTCTTAGAGGGCAGGGTTATGTTATTACACCATCGGTGTGATGCTCAAACTGTGCTGGTGGCTGATTAACCATTGGAATTTATTTGGATTTTTTTAAACATTGGTGCTGGATTTCAGACAGAGGTAGACAAACTCAAGTCTATCAGCTTTAGTTTTTCACCACTGATTTTGCCAATTACCTGTCTCCAGATGTTTCCTGCTCTTATTTTGTTCATATGCAACTCCATGCTCAGAAGAATAAGGGCTGAGTGGTGAGTTTGGCAAACATAATAATATCTCAGGTAGCATAAATTATGGCTGCTGGAGTGTAAAGATTGCTAAATGCAATAACATCAGCACATAGCTGCTGATGTTACTGCACAAAACAATGTTTTTGATTAATGGGATGCTGAAATTAAGTTAAGTCATTACATTCTGTTACATGAAAAGGTAACTGGGAAAGTGTCAGTCTTGATATAAGAATTTCACAGATTATTCCTTTCCATTTTTTCTACATCAGTGAAGTCTCTCCATCCTCCACTCCCCTCCACACCCAGTCAGAGTGATTGATCTGATATGCCATTGAGTCAGATTACATTATGCAGTTCTCTCTGATAAGAGAAGAGCGAAACAACTATTTTCTTTCACCTTATCTTCTCCAAAAGGCAGTGTTTTCTAAAAGGAGAACTAGCCACCCTGGCCAGATATCATTATTCATTTTGATCTGAGGCCTTCAGAGCTGATTACATTTTACAGGCTCAGAAATTTCACACCAATGGTCAGCACTAAGACTATTGCCCTCTTTTCTTCCACAGGAAAAAGATTCAAAATGTCACATGAAACCAAATTACAAAAGACAACAGTTTTACTCAGAAAATTTCAGGCATCTAAATCATTTTGGTCAGGTGTTGAATGTGGAGCTTGTTCTTTAAATTCCACCTTTAAAACCTTGTCTTGTTTCAAGTCAGGGGTTAGGACGGTGAGCGTGGGAAGTTAAGCTTCATCACACCCTCTCATGCCTTGGGAAGCACCCAAAGTATTATCCTGCCACTCCCGAGAGGGGATGAAGGCATCTTGTGTTTATTATTTTGAGTGATTACAGTAAAGAAATAAACTCCACCACAAACATAAGCCACAACTGAGACGATCTACTGCATGCAGTGAAATTACCACACAACATAAAAATCAAATTTCACATTGATTTAAGACCCAAAATAAGAACATGTGGAATCAATTTTAAACTAATAGATGCTGGATAGTCCCAACAGGATGAGAGAATATGTCTCTTACATATACTGCAGTCAAGAGTCCAGCCCCAGAAAGTGTGAAAAAACCTTTATTTATCCTGGGAGGGCTGTGCTGAGAACATGTGCTTTCTGCAATAACGCCCTGCTTCCCGGTCACATGCAGTAATACCTAAAAAGTGCCCAGTCCAAACACAGTCCTCAACTGTTGGCCCCTGGGCAGTTTTACTGAAAGGGTTGGTGCCTTGCTCGGGAGCACTCCAGTTGATGCAGGGATGTGTTTCTCATGGTAGCAAGTATGTCATAAATATTTCACAAACACATGCCACCTTTGCCCAGTGGAATGGCAGGGTATTTCTGTAATGTATGCTGCTGTGCAGGGTCAATGCCAAAGTGCTTCAGAGAGAAGAAAGAGAGTGAGAGTGCTGTGCAAACCTACTGCACAGGCCAAGCCAAAAACTGACTGGAATATTTGCTCTGGGCTGCCTGATTTAGTGTTCTGGCATTTTGGATTAAGATGGGCAGGTTAAAACACTTCCCAGGCATTTCCTGATGATTACATTGTTGGCATATAAATGTGGGGTGCCAAACAGACCTATGCACAAGACCTGATAAAGATGAAGACATGAGGTCATACTCTCTTTTTCTGTCTCCCACTTCTAAGGAGCACTGTATCTATTCCTTGTCTCTATCTGAAATTGAAACTGCATCACATACAAGTAATTTTCAGTGACTGCTAAAAATGCTTGCAGGTGGAAAGTAGTGTCAGATAAGTGGTGAATTGCAGGAAAGTATAAAATTGACTTTCTTGATGTACACATGGTATATGTGACAAGACAAATTGAAACAGCTCTTTTCAAGAAGTTGCCAAAACCCCCTTTATGAAACGTGCAGCTTTAGATAAAAGCTTATTGATGGGGGAAGAATATGTCAATACCATGCTTGGCCTAATGGTCAGAGTGTTTAATGGTCTTACATGGTTTCATGTTTCCATCCATTACTGGTACATTGGAATGCACCATAGCATTAACTTTCCCTTGCAGCCACATTTAAACCAACACGGATGTCAACAAATTACTGCCCCCTTGTGGGTCTCTGCATAGGGATATGCATACAGCACCAATACAATAATGCTCCCCCCACATCTCCTGCAAATGTTTGACAAGGCAAAGATGTCTGTATAATATTGATTTCAAGCATTTTTGACAGGTAGAGTGGGGTCTAGCTTTTTTTGGTACCCTGAATTGTCACATTACACCTATCAACAAATATCCCTCATAATCCTTTCACAAATGTATTTAAAAATGCTATATATATATCACTGAGTATCTATCACTAAGATATTATCTATATGATAATAAATATTTGTCTGTCCATGACTTCTTTTGACACAAATGAGTTAAATACATTTGTGAAAGGATATATATATATATATAATAGCTATACTCTTACTTTAAAATGCTGATACGCAACAGTCTTTTCGGTTGCTATATGTTGTGTTATAAAGTGCTGTGTCTGTTTGAGGACAAAAAGCTCACATTGTGCTTTTGTTGGTGAAAGATAAGCACACAGTTATGATGAGGTGATAAAACGTGGCCTAATGCGGCTCCTCAGGAGCTGAGGGTGACAGTACACACTGAGCCTTTTTAGTGTCTGTTAGCCTCAGTTTTTATGTGATAGATACTAAATGTAGTTTACAGTATACTACTGTATGTAAACACCTCAGCATGGAGATGGTTGACTACTTTAGCACTTCTCAACACCTTTAAGTTTTATTGTGTATGAGCTCCACTTGGCAGGCATAAGAGACCTGGACTGCTGACGTGTGATCTGCTTTGCCAGACCTTTCTTTTCTCATTAACTATTTTCAGTCCAGGTGTGAATTAAATAGCACAAATGCATATCAACATGATCTCAGTTTCTATAGGAGAGAAAGATAAAAAAAGTCAGTTTTTCAAGATTTTCAAAATTTCAAGTAATAAGCACCAGATGCCAGTGTTTGTTGCAAGCATCTTGAATGTGCCCTTTGCAGGAGGTGGGAATCCTTAACCAAATAATACATATACATACAAAAGAATCAATGACAGGAGCAACTTATTATTCCTGCCATGGTGCACTTCTCGGGTCTTTATCAAGGTGCAACCTCCCACCCCTAATTTCCAATACCGTATCTCTCACCCCTTTCAGCCCAAGTGGCTGGATTCTCTTCTTTTAGTGAGATAAGCAGACTGCCCTTTCTTCACTGGGGAAATACAAGAATATGAATGCAGGATTTGTCCTCTGTGTAAAAAAAGGGGAAAAAAACAGGACTCTGGCTCCTTGTCCCACAGCTGAAAATGTCATCCTGGCCCTGCAATAAATCACATGGGGTTGTGATGTGTTTACTTATTACAGTGAGGTGCATCATCCACGCTCTTATATACTCTCCTGGCCCTCTGCCGCTCCCCAAACACACTTTCATTTCTAGCTCTCCTACACCTTTCCTCTCCCTCTGTCCCTCTCATTCAATGCAGGATCAGGTTACTTTATTTGTATCCGTAGGTATATTTCATTTGCAGTAGATGAGGCATCCATCTTGACAGACATTTTACAAACAACTCAGAATTGCAATAGACATAATAAAAGTACTCAAAGTTAAAATAATTGCTATACCACTAAAAAAGAATATAAAATCTTTGCAATTTTTCTGTGACTTGTTAATGACTGATGGCTGCTGGAGCAAAGCCATTGATACACACACACACACACACACACACACACACACATAATATACTGTGAAAAAAATCTAATCCAGGAAACACTACACACTAGAAAATAAATTTGAAAGCCCTTACCTATAATGATCCAATGAGAATTTGCTGCCATTAAGAATTGGGCAGTCATTGTGTAAGTGTCTTAATAAATTGGAACCAGACACCAAAACCAATTCACTGTAGAGAGAGAGAATAAGGGAGACTCTCTTTATCTGGAGATAGAGCTGTTGTCGGAGGAACACAAAACAAAACTGATAGTAATAAGCACAAAGCCAAATTTCCAAAAGAGAAACAATCACCTGAAACTTCACATTGTTTGACAGTTCACTGTTAGTTAGAGGTAATGTCACTGAATATTAAGAACCTACACTACACCATCAGTAGCAAACAAGGTCCTTACCTCAGTCTCTTATTTGTATAACTGCACTGGTTAACCCACAATGCATGAGAATGGAAACAATAATAACTAATGCTCTCTCATGTTGAGCTGTGTTAAAGTGAGGGACCAACTCTCCTCATGCATCTCTGAGGTTGTCAGTGGTTGACACTAAGAAAACTGCATTTGTACACAGCTGCAGGATATGGTGGTGCTTCACAAACCCTTTCCTGGGGTAAGAAGAGACAAAAAGACTGCACTGTTCATGTAATTTCTGTTTACTCTGAAGTAGTTCCCATGGGCAAGAGCAGGGCAGCAAAAGGAAGCTTGACATGAAAGTGGCAGGAGTTTGATAAGAGCAACAGCAGGCAATTCCACTTCAGCAGCTCACCAGAGAATTGGAGGCTGTAACCTATTGTTGGGACGGAGCCATCACTAAATCTGTGGCGATGGACAATGTTGCCTGTTCAATGATTTGATTTGCCATTTCTTGCTTTTAAGTTTGAATTTTCCAGTCTCTCCAAGCACTACTCAATGCAATGGCATGCTTTTGGTCCAATCAAGAGTTCTTACTTTGTAGTTTATCTGCAATTTATTTAATCAAAATATATATAGATAAATCGGGAAGTGCAATCAGCACATTTTTTATTGCAACAGCAGGTAATTTAATGGAATGTAATCTTCCACACTCTGAGCCTCATGGAAGGATTTCTGTGTAAATGTTGGTGAATATTTGTGTGTCTGTGTGTATGTGTATGAATGCTATATCTTCTCTCTCCATTTGAAGCTACTGGCCCCGATGCCCTCCCTCCAGCTCATTTCATCTTGGATTAGTCATGGCTGCTGTTGCTGAAAGATGCTGCAATACTGAGAGTACAGAACATGTGATTCTTTTTTTCAATATTTTTTTGCCTCCTGTGTGTTAATATTGCAAACTAACTACACAGTACAATCTTTGCTGTTCCTGTTTGAAGTAAAGGTGAAACAGCTCATGATAAAGATTCCTGTCTTTATATACATGATTATAACCCTCATCTTCTGCCATTATCTGCCAACAGCTGAATGACAGATTGTGACTGCATTTTATTGCTGTTACCTCTGTTGTTTTTACCTATTGCATCTTTATCTTCAGCATTCATGTGTGTGGTCAGAAATGGACTGCAGGATGGAGGTCAAGACCTATGGGAGTAGCTGATGGCTTCTGGGCATTTGAAGAGCAGCAACAGCCCTGTGTGACTCAGTGGGGTCGGTATGGATTAATTGGCAGCCTGCTGCAAAACTTGCATTTGTATCTATGGTCCATATACTCTGGAGGGAGAGGTGAGAGTGAGGGGGCATGAGAATGTAAGGGTGGGGGTGATGGTGGGGGTGCTGGTGTGTCTGTGTGTGTGTGTGGGGGGGGGGGGGGTCTGCTCTCTCTAATTGCTGAACCAGTTCCCTTTTGGGAATTTTGTTGTGTCTGACAAGCAAGACTGAAAGTAGGTAATAGTTGTACACGAAGCTCTACAAGAATTTAAAACTGGCCACCAATTCACAGAATGATTTATGCATTCCTGGGCATTGCAGTAAAGTCTAAATCTAATAATGGCAATGATAAACGATGATAAAACTCAAACGATAACTATTTGGGAGGTGCTACTCTTTTTGTTGATAAAGGAAAAATACTGTGCACCTGATGAGCTGTGCTTACCTCATGGCTGGATTATTGAACAGGCCTACTGGGCCCCACAGGGCTGTTTGCAAGCCAAGGCACCCCCTGCCCCTTTTTTGGCCCTAGGCTGAAGCCTCAGTTTGTGACTATATGTATGTCACTATATAGGCCTCACAATACCTGTGCACCCAAACAGCATGGCTTTCTCAGTGATCACATCACAAATACCTACTAGGGGACTTCATAAGAATTCAGTGTGCAAGCATTTTTTTGTTTTTTTACTTTTTCTTCATTTTGAGCCCTTTCATGCAGCACCCGACCCACTGGTTTGTTTGCATGTGCGCCCACTCCTCTGTGTTTAAACTAGACTTCTATCAGAACAGCAAACAAAAGGCTATCTCCCAAACCTTCTCAGGCTCTAGTTCTGGGTGTAAAGCTCCTCAGCTACCTTCAAGTAGAAAGAGAATATACCTGCTTACCAAGGTCTCTGCAGCTCTCCGAGTCAAGCCGGACATACGAGCTGTCACCAATCACCACACTATTACTATGGGAGAAAAATAGTGCAATCAAGGCTTCAGGTAATCAGAAATCTCATTTATTTATGTTGACAATATGTCACGTTGGTAGGATGAAAAGGAACAAAGGAGAAACACCTCAGAAGACAGTCTTTAAATACTTTTTTGTCCTTTGAAGACAGACAAGGTAATATGAAGTGTCTGAAGTCTGATAAGCAAGACTGGTACTTGATAGCCTTGAAACAAATATAAAAGTGTGTTTCTTTCTCAACAGTCATGTTCAAGGTAATAATCTCACACAGTGCTGTTGACAGCAGTACACACATGGTTCTATCAGTGTCAGAACAATGGGCCCACCATTTGTGGTTTGGTATAATTCCTTAATAGTATAATAGAATAATTATTAATCAAAGGCATAATAAAGACATCAAAATAAACAACTCCTAATTAAACTTTAATCAAACTTGCTCCAAAAACACTGGTAAAATGTATTCAAGTCTCGGCAAGATCGACAATTGTGACAATGTTTGATAAGCTTTGAAGCATTCATAAGTGTTGCTTTTTTACACTAACCATAACCCATAAATAAAACAGTTGAGTCAGCAGTTCCTATTTATGTGCCTTTCTTGTCTTATGCTTGGTGTTTCCAGATGATGATGTAGTGCTGCCGGCAGATAAGAGATTGGAGAAGTGCAGAAGGGATTTCAGCACTGCTCGATGGTTACATTGTGTGTGTCAGCAAGATACCACAATTGCCCGGCACACACAAACCTGTCTTTTAGGCGATGCCTTGTCGAGAAAAAGGTCAGATGAATGCAGAAGCGAGACAAATTACACATCACCACTGACAAAGGATAAAGAGAGCAGCAGAACAGCACTCTGGGTCCCAGAGCGTGGATTTGTCTCACATGACTAATAATACCAACCGATGTTGGATCATACATGTCATGAGCGCTCAAAAGCCTCAAATCCAGCACCTGAAAGGACTGTTAGTTTTCCTTTGCCCCTGGTGTTCTCCCCTGGGTGGCCATTAGTGGCAGTTAAAGTCCATCCATCTATCCACCAGTAGATGGCATGGGTGATCTGACTGTTCTGCTAAAGATGGAGGCTCTCCGCCTTTTCTGACTGTCTTCATAATGATGTTGCTGAGTTACATAAGAGTGCAGTATCTCTCAGCAGGCTCTCCATAAGAAATTATGCGTTAGATCTCAACCCAAACTGCTTGCTTTTATTCCTTTTTGTTACTGCGCAGGGCTGTAGCAGAGAGCCACCAAAAGTATTACCCCCCCCCCTCAAGTGATAGAGGAATCCTGCTTTGATCGCTGACCTAATTAATGAAGCAATTGATGAATGTAAATACCAGATTAGTTATGCAAATGGTCACACCACAGAAAAAAGGGAGAAAAGATACATTGCCCCTGTTTGGAAGTTCTGAGGGTGTAGATGTTATGAATGCATGAGACAAGATCTTGTTCATCATAAATTAAATAAAAAATATAAAGATAGAAAAATAAAGCTCTGATTAGAGACTGTGGCTGTAAGGGTTCTAGAGTAAAAGTGATGTGAATGAGGTTGTAGGATGACAGGCTTTGCCCTTGCTCTCCCTTCTGTTTTGTAGTTGCATAATGAATCCAAGACATCCTGACATTTTCAGCCCTGTATTTGGCAAAAGAGAAATAGCAATTTAGTATTGATGACGTGAATATAGCTCTGTGAGGACTGCTTCACATATACAGAGTTTTATGAACATAGAAGTGACATTAAATGAACTGTTGGACAAATGAATGGGGTCTACTCAATGTGAGATAGCATAGAACACAGGAGACATAATGTGGATTTCAGTATCAAAATGTTAACAATATGAGTAAGAGAAGAATACCCTGAGGTTAGAATCTGTTTTTGTACATATGTATGTAAAGTGGATGTGTCAGTATTCATGTGGAGATATATAGGGTTTACAATGGGACAAAAAAGCACTAAAGGCACATTCACATTACAGTTTAAAAACAACGGTCTGCAGCTGTGTGTACCATGTTGGACAACAAAGGTGTTTACCACTGCAGAACTCCCAGTGGCCCTTTATCAAACAGCACCAACTTAGTAACAGAACTAATGTTGCTAGCAGCAAATAGCTACATTTTAGAGATCAAACCTTCCAGGCACATCTGCATGCTGATATATATCACCAAGCAATTGTCTTTCCCATCTGGACTTAATTTGAGGCTGATTTGTTATTGAACAGCTCTGGAAAATTAGAATAAGTAATTGTTATTCCATCCATCTCGCAGTTCAAATAATAGTCAGCAGTGACTGGCTGCATCCACAAGGGTCAGCGCAGCTTTGGTAAAACTTCAACACATTTGAACTTTCGGTGCACCCTGTTCTCATTATATACACAATAATGGAGGAGGCGCCCTCCAAAGCTATTTTTCTTTGACAATTCAGCTATGTGAGACTGAACATAGGGGCAGTGGCACAAAGATTTGCACAATCATCACCACTGAATGCAAGTTTACTTGAGGCTGTTAGGAAAGGTCCATATTTTGAGCTGCTTGATGAAAAGTCAGGGGATTACTAAAGCCATTACGGCTTTATCCCGAATGCACGTAGAAAATTTCACATATTTTTTTTTCATTTTTTTAACCCAAGTGTACATTAAGGTGAACCACGTCAACTTTTCCACGTTATACTAACTACACCCCCTGACCTGTCATGATCAGGCTGCAACTATCTCACTGCCAAATCAAAGAAAAAAATCAGGGTGTTTCTATGAAATGGATATGTTTAAGATGCTTTGTGATACTTCCACTAAATTCTGTGTTGCTGATGTTGTTAAGTAAGCAAAAGAGATGGTTTTTCATCACTGTTTTTTTTTTTTGCTTTATCTTTATCTAGAAGAGCCATGACTCATGTGGATGAATCCACTTAATTATGCATAGGAAATAAATCTGGGTGTTTTTGGATTTTAAGTGTGTTTAATTCTGGTTGTTTTGTATTTCCAATATAATTCAGACTTGTTTGCATTTAAGGATATGCATCAGCTAATAGGTTGCTTTAGTTGGAGCTATTTACAATTTATTTTCAGTGCGCAGCCTTGCTGTGGATGATCTTTTATGATTGGGATAAGTGCGTTCATCTAGCAAGGCAAATCATGGTTCATCGTTCTGAGCAGTGGTGTGGAGTTAAGGTTGAACCAGTCTGACAGTTTGGGATGAATGTCAATACCTGAATATGTGAAAGTGGCAGGACTGAGGAGATAGGTGGTATTTAGGATGCTGCATACCACTCACTCAGACAGAGTGGAAGGATTTATTCCAGACGATAGAGTAATTTGAGATTTGGGAGAATGCCTCACTAAAATGGATAGTCTGTTGTTTTAGATTTTTACAGCTATATCATTATGTGCCTGAGGAAGTCCAATCATGTACCAAACTGAAAAAGGATGGAAGCAAATGTGTGACAGGAAGGTTGCTGGGTCAAAAATCTGCACCGGCACTAAAATCTTGGCTTTGCAACGGAATGAATAATCCCCTCTTCCTAACCCCAACAGCTTAAGTGGAGCTATTTAGAGACCTGCAGTCGAAGACTGTGGTCTTAGTGGGCAGCTCAAACACATGAATGAGCACCGAGTGTAAAGTAGGGCATTTCTGCAGAAGGGAACACAAACACAGAAAGATTGTCTGAGAAAAGGGGAGTTAAATTGTCACAGCTTAATTTTAAATATTGACAAAAATGTGAGGCAAATACAGTGGAGTCAAAAAGTCTGAGACTTCTGGACCCCACTGTATATATTTTATCTCCTCTTTAAACCTCTTGTTAAAATTTCAACAAACTGTGCATTGAAGGATGTTTTTACAAAGAGGGAAAGGAGTCTTGGTACTTCTGCTGATAGCCATGATGTGATGAGAAATAACGCTAAAAACCAGAAAGGCTTAAAAGTCCAGCTTTTCTAAAACTACCTGAATTTTTCCAGCTGTCTGTGCCATGGACTAATAAGGATCAGACCCTCCATATGCTCGTCATGTCCCTTTCTACACTGGAGCCTCCAGGGATTAAGCGGCTTGGGCTGCAAATGAAGCCAAAATGGCCTCTGCTTTAGTGGGGCATGGAGACAGAGAGTGCATGAGAGAGGCACAATGACGTTCATTCTCACCACTGTACTTTCTGTTTCACACAGCCAGATTGCTCCGTTCACCTGTGTGTGATCATGTGTGTCACGTAATTTTAAATTACTATAATATATCACTCATATGATCTTACCTCCAGGACATAAAGGGGTGGCTTCCTTTCAGTGTTGTTTATTAAATAGAATGTAATCCCTCGAAACTACAAGCATCTTCATTTTAAAGATGCTTATAAAGATTTTCTCACTCTTTACACCTGAGATTGCATACAGAATTTCCAGGGTTATCATGGTACATAAACCACAGAGCCTGAAGTTGGAACCATTAATGCCGTTATCTCGGCAGATTATGCATGAGTGGTAGTTTACCTGTGACAATGAGGTGCTGCGTAGGAGGATCTGATCCAATCTTTGACACAAGTGGTCCAGTTAATCTGTTAAGATATGGAAAAAAGGCTTGTTTATTCTCCGGTAAATGACTGCACACCACCTACCCAGTACCAAACTAGCAACTTAGCAACTAACAAATTGGAGTTAACAGTCACCACATGACCATATCATACCAACACTCCAAATGAATGATGATGTTGCTTTGTGTCTACTGGATGTGTAAATTGTAATATAGTGAGTCAGTAGTTAATAACCAACTTAAGGGTTCTATATAAGCATAATGATTATTGATAGGATAAGTGTACATGCAAATATATTGATCTATTCAGTGTTCTAAAAAGATTTTAAAACCACTGAGTTAAAAAACAACAACAACAAATCCTATCATGAATACAATTATTTCTATCAATGAACATTATGCTTACTGTGGTTGAAAGTTAACACCATGCAGGTTAAATGTTAAAATAGGGGTTAGGATCAAGCTTTGATTAATATAAAAGATTTATTTAACTTCCAGTTTTTTGTTTTTGTTTTTTTCTGTATGTGTTGGAATTGGCTGTACCCTTTCCTTAACTTCTCCAGGGTCCTGATCTTTTAATGACTAAAAACAATCAAAGCAACAGCACAAATGTGCTTCACTCAGCCATTACAAAGTCAACAGGGGCTCATGACTTAAACTAACTCCATCAAGAGTGGCTGTGACTTAATTAAACCTCACAAACAATGTCACGGACCACAGGGGCTGGCACTGCTGCCTTGCCAGAACACAAAATGTCAGAGAAATGACATTACCTCAAGTTGCTTTACAAAGAAAATATTTAGCTCCAAGGAACTCACACTGCTTCTGGCTATGATTCTTCAGCACACAATCATCAGTATTTATTGGCCACTAATTAGGTACTTTGTATTCATTTAGTATCCTACACATTTGAAAATGTGATGCAATATAGATCAAACTCATTCAAACTTATTTCCCATGTGTATCATAGCAGCAGCATAACAATGTAAGGTTTATTTGCTTTATCGTTATAACTTTTCAAGTCAACAATAAAACTTGGCAGCACAACTTGCATTAAACCTGTTGACTGCAGGCTTCACCACCTCAGGATATGGTCTTGGGCCATTATCAACTGATCATTAGAACCAGTTCAGCAACGTAGAAAATGGGATGTTCAGCATTTCTAGTTACAGGTTTTTGAAGCAGATTGCTAAGCACTCGCTGAGAAGTAACAAAACTCAGAGGTTGCTTAATTAAAAGAAGCCAGCATCTGCTCAATGAGCGATTAAATATGAGCAGCATTAACATGTGGTATTTAAAAAGAATTTTGGTACTATGGTTTCTTTAACAGATGATTTAGCAAACAGCTGTTGGTTTTTCTGCAGTGGAATACAGTTTCTATCTATCTGCCAAGCCACTATGTTAAGATGCTATTTTTTACGCTTCAGGTGCTTGTAGCTCATAAGTCTTGCCTCGCAGTGATTGGGAATTAAGAAGTTGCTTCTTTAGTCAGGTTGGTTGACCTGAGAAGCAATTGTTGGGCTTGGGACTGTAACATAACTTCATAATCTTTCTCATAGTGCTGTGCACTGCACGTCGGTTTTGCTCTTTGCCAAGTTTTTAGTACACAAAAAAGTTGAAGCAACCCACATCCACAAAATAGCACCCACATAAAAGTAGAGTAAAAGCTAAGTGAGATATCAATCACTGACCAGTTCTTTTCTTATTCATTGTCAGATACAATAGCCAGATTCTATCAACCCACCACACAGTACAACCAGCTTATTCGTGCAACCAATGTGGAATTTGCAAGAGGAAATCAGTCACTGAAAGGAAAGGAAAGGAAAAATAAAAGTTGTGCTAAAACAGACAATAAAGTCAAAGATTAAGAAAAAAAAAAGACGGGCACAGGCAGTAGATGATTTGAGGGGGGATTGGGGAGATGCCATCCCAACATGTTTGGAAAGTGACCAAAATGCATTTGGCTTGTTAATCTGCCTCTCTCCCCAAGGTAGTACCCACTATGAAGGACACAAAAGTCCCGACCAGATCCAGAAAATAAAAAAACAAACAAACAAACAAAAATGAAACACCAAATACATACAAGCTGGTGAATTATGGGACAACATTGTCAAGGCAAAGTGTAACACTGCAGTGTAACTAGTGACAAATAAATCTACATACACTATATTAGATATTATAGTTAATGGATCTTTCAAAATTTTAAATACTACTCCAAATGAAAAATATTAAACATTTCTCCACACTGTAATGAAGGTAAACCCTTGCTATAACAGAGGAAAATGTTTTAAATCCCATATAGCAGTGGATATTTTTAAAGCACTTTGTATGATGTGAAAGACTGCACACACACTCGAACCATTACAGGAATGTGTCCATTTTTGTTTGGGCTAACACTGTATGTTATGTGTGCATGTGTTTTTGTATTTGCATATTTCTGTTGTTTGATAAGTTTCTTGGCCTACACTGTTCTCTGTTTTGACCATTATCAGATTTTCTTGATGCAAGATGGCAGTAAATGGCAAAACCAAGCTCCAAATTACCTTCAGAATCAAGCCTGCTTTCATAAAAAACAGCAATGGGATTCACCTTCAGAGGCTAATGCAATGGAACAAGACGGCTCCAGCAAGCAGAAATTTCCACACTGCACTTTACAACCATTCAGTCTCATCAGTGTGTTATACTTGTACCACCAACACAAATCGATTTGTCATCATCATCACCCTGCAACCTTCCAGCTGTGATCCTACAGTGAGTCACTGGACACTCACATGATGACTGATCCGGCATCTGCTACTAAGTGAAGCCAACAAGCTATCAAGCTTTACAGCCTGGATTCAGCAATTAGTGTACTATGATAAATAGGAAACAGATTAAGGAACACAATTTCCCTTTTCTAATATGACTGGAGGTCTCATTTGGAGATATGGCTAATCTTTACACAGCTCTTCATCTCCATCATGGTACCTCTTTTGAAGCCCAGTAAGACAGTTCCTCTCCTCCTCCAATGACATCCCCATTAGAGCAATCCTGCTGATAAATGCAAGGCAGATTACAAAAAGGGTGGTTTCATTTCAACTTGCTCCTTAGGCTGCACTCCAAGACAGGCCAAGCCTCTGTTCCCACCCTTTAAATTATACCCTGTTTCTTCACACAGTCAACCAAGACCCACTGACTATGAATAATGCATCAGAGTAATCAGGGCCTCTCAATAGATGCGTAGAGCATGGAAGGGGTTGATAAATATACTGTAGCACAGATTTGGCAACCGCATACTGCATGCTCAGAACATGACAGAAATCATTTAAACACCACTGTAAACTACAAAACCGTTCACTGAGTCAGGCATTAGGCTTTAAGTAAGGCAAGCTTATTAAGAAGCGTGTCCTGAATAAAGCACAATTTTCAAAGTATTATTAAGGACACTTATAGACTTCCCTCAGATCAATAGCATATATCTACTACCCTGCAGGATGCAGCTTGTCAAGAAAATGGCTGAGCTTTTAATGTACACTAAATTTACACCCCACTATGTCTACTGGATGTTACAGTGCTGAGGAAAATGCACTGTTATCATTGGGTAGCAATCAATCAAGAGCATTCAAGGGGCGCTGATGTCACATCAGAGATCTCCATACTGTGAAGATCAATCAGAGACAAAACCCATCCTCCTGCCAGTAGCAGCGGGACATTCGTCTATCAGTGCTACTTGCATTCAATTATAACTGTAGAAACTTAGAGGTCCAAAATAATGCTAAAGAAAAGGCTTTAACACAGAGCTGCAGCTTCTCTCGGGTTCTCTAAGAAAAAAAGGCAGTGGTACCTGCAGTCCATCTACTGAACTAACTCAGACACCACAACTGCACACATATGTTAGCTACAAACCTTTCTTCAGCTTGACTGCTTAGTAAGAACTTATCTGCTTACATCACAAGTCAAGGATGTCCATCTTCCCCACCACTTAAATACGATATACTGCAATGCTCTGAACATGTTTTGAGTGACATTGTAGCAAGAACAGTTACATGGTAATTTTTTCCACATGTATCTGGCCAGGTGGTAATATAATGTTGTGGGGTGCTTTTTTTAAGGGCAGCAAACAACTTCAATTTGTGTTTAAGGAAATGACAATTTGAAACTTTCTTCTCTTTATACATTGTCTTTTGATTTTATTGACAGTGTCATCCTTTATAACCTATATTTAATTTGTACAATAGATCAATCTGCTGTCAGATAGTTCACCCTCAGTGGGTGCAGTGAGCTCACATTACATATCTTGTTTACAAGCCACAACAGTCTGTCTCCATGGCTGCAGTCATTACTTCCTTGTTGGTAGTGAGGGCTTGTGTCAGAAACTGACACACCACAGCAACAGGCTGGTAGCCCTCATAGAAGAACAACATATGACTGATGAAACAACTGTTAAACTGTTACTTCTATAATAATAATAAGAATGAAAATAATGATGATAATAATAATGATTAGAATAATAAGAGCAGCAAATTAACAGACATGAATGAAATCAACTGATTTAACAGGCAGAATCTGTTTCTGTTTCTGTTTGAAGCAGTTTGGTAGATGAAAACAATTAATAATTCAAGTAAAACAAAGATGGGCTCTCCAAACTTACTTTGTCTTTAACTTATATCTAAGGTGATTTTGTTCAATGGCACGGCCAAAAGGAAGACTTCCTTTCAAGATCTAAGACTTTCACAGCAACAAATTTGGGATTTTAGCAATGTAGAGCAGCAGCAGTGCAGCACACCAGGAGGTGAAAAATGTATGGAATTCTGAAAATGTAAAAAAAAAACAACCAAAATCAAACACATGGCAAAGGAGGAATTTTACCATGTATATTACATACTACATTTTTTTAGTGAGAGCTTTACTTATGTTGTTTGGTGCATATACATTAAATAGCCACAATGGGCTTCCCTATAGCTATAGAAGGAAAAACACTATCTACACTGTATTTATACACAATCAATCTCAATGAAGTCAGAGGTTCTTCAACAGAATGTATTTCACCGTATAATCAAGCAAAGAGTAAATTACAATTAAATTGATTACTGTGCTTTCCTTAGTAATAATAGTATACCGAGCCACATAACTATCTGCATTATGATACAGTATAAATGCTAATCACCAATAATTATATAATTAGATGATTTCTCTCCAGGGAAAACTGTGAAATTACTTGCTACTGTTTGTAAAGTTTGTATTTTAATAAGTCGACTTTGGTATGTATGTTGACATTTTGATCAGCTCATTGGATCTCTCCAATTGGGATTTTATCTTTAAGAGGAGGAAGTTTGGTGTCTTTTACTGAATAAATCAAACTGAAAATTTAACGATGGGGGGAAGATAGGATTTTGAAAAATGAGGGAGACACTGCACCCTTGATAATCTGGCTACAGTACTTATACCTTTTATAATTACGTGTATAATTACAAAGATTAAACGATCTTTCTTAACACACTGCTTGAACACTCCCTTCACAATCATTAGGGATCTTGTGTTAGACAATAGAGTGGTGTCAGTCCAAGTGAGTGAGAAGTTAAATTGACTTAGCTGACATTTTCAGACTCATTGCTGCGGGGGAATCAAAGTGACTCTGCAGCCAGCCCAGACGCTGTTGAACTGGTCATTCTTCCCATCAGTCAATGTTTGCCTCCAACCCCGAGGAAATCATCCACAGAAGCTCAGTGTTTCTTGCTGTATGAGGAATTATTGGGTTTAACTAGACTCTTTAGTCACCATGGGAACCCAGCTGGGCAGGTACAGAGACCAATAGGATATTTTTTTCACATCTTTAGTTACCACACAACATTAATGTAGCCAATCCGTTGTATAGATGTTGTTTGGTTTTCAAATCTGTCACTGAAATTGGATGATATACTGTTCCTTCTAACTCAAAAACACATAGTGTAAAAGTGACTGGTGGAAGGAAATGCCACATTATTAGGACTAAATTGCTGTAGGTGAATGCATGTTCCTTGAAACATTGTTGAAAAACTGAAATGATAGTCCTACAACTTGATGTTAAAGAAAGACTGCAAACTCTGTTTTCTTCTGCAAATAACTGCGTTTGATCATTCATTGCTTGGAACTGTTTCTACAAGCTGGTGTACTTGGTAAAACTTGAATGGTCCGTGTTAGAAATGACAGATCACATCCTGAATCTACTTCGTGATTCTCTGCAGTGGTAAGATTACAAAGGTGATAATAGACCTGCCCCCCACCCCACCTCAACCCCACCAAATACACACACACACACATACAACCACTCACACAAAGGAGCATGGGACCAAAATGCAATTTCCATGCAAATTTTGAGCATACTTACAAAAAGATTTCCATATTCAGTGTGATTGTGACTCAAACCCTGTGTTTTCTCTGCTTAACCTTTTGATTTATTTATACATTTATACTTATTTCGTTTTCCCCTCGCTCCATCTCCCCGTCTCTTACTCATGTGTTGGCTTAATGCAGGTTTTGTGCACTGACCAGAATGTACGGGCACAGGGCTGTTTTACCCTCCTGTTCTTGTTGCTTTATTTATTCATGTGACATCTTGTCCTTTTGCCTCATCCAGCTCAGTGCTTCGCAGGGATACAGATGCTTTAGATAGCAGACACATTTGGGTTGCTCAAGCACTGATCATATGCCAGCTTCTCAGACAACACTATTAATCTCCCTTATCAGCATCTCAGTGGGTGCTCTGGCCCCAGAATGGTATGTTCTGCATTGGGCTACCATTACTCAACGGATGCTAAATAAACCACATTGGTCTCTCTGATTTACCCTCAGTACTGAGTTACAGCGCTCAGCTGAGGAGACGAAAAGGGCCATCATTCTCCCAATGGCACTGACCACTTTGTTATTGTTAGTTCCTTCAAACTGTTCCTGGCCTCTTACACCAACCGCTTGACAATTTTGTAATTGCATTGTGTGATAAAAAGCTAATTAAGTTATGGAAGATCACTTATCTGTTTTATTTTCTTCAGCACTATTCAGGGGATGACCTTGATAAGATCAGTTGGAGGCTGCTGCCTTTTTTCACTGATGCTGTGTGTTAATAGGGACAGTGATAACTACGGTGCATGGAGATGAGAAAGGGCTCCTTGATGACAGTAAGCTTAACACAAGATACAGCGATACAGGCCCTGATAAAAGGCAGGAAGCGCCTGAGGGAATTACCCACCAATAAAGTTCTGGTTCTTGTGATCCCATAAACAACAGATAAGACTTGGAAGCCTAATGAGTTGAATTATTTTACTGACACATGGAAAATGCAGGTTGACTGGTGTCTTATGAAGCAAGACAATGTGCTCATGTTTGCAAATTTGTACCATGAGCAACGGAAAATGACTCTGTTAAGCCCCTTGTGTTTTCCAACACTGAGATGTGGTTTCGCTGAGAGCAAACATTAAGCAGAAACAACTCTGTCTCACACTGGGTAGTACTGCACTTGACCATATGACCACCATCAAATGAAAGGCAGAGATGCAAAAAACATCTAGAGCATACTCATATCCACTAAGCAATGGTGCTAACTGTCACCAACACACATGCAGGCCCTTGCACATGCACACACTGTTAGCCATTTCATTCAGACTGAATCTGTTTCCTTCATAGTGTCCAAGGAATTGCACAAAGCTGATATCCCATGATTGTGTATTAAGACAGATTAGGATTGTGTGGGAAATACACCTTGGTCTGGGATTTAATGTATCTGGTGGCTTGTTTACAGTGCCAAGCATGGCTAGCTGAGCAAGCATAGCCCCAGACATAAAATACCATTTGTTTTTGTTAGGGATGCCATGCTGGACATACAGTAAATGGCAATAGACTTATCAGTATATAACACATGAGAGAGATCCTGTACTCCACCTGACGCTGTATGTCTTTCATCAAGAAAATGAAAGAAACATAAGTCATACATGCACATGCTTTGATGATGATTTAATTGTTCAGAGTACAAACAAATAAACAAATGTTCATTAATATTTGAGATCCGATATTGCTATATCTTAATAACTTAAAAAAAACCTTCTTTTCCCTCTAACGAGCCCATTTTCAAGGACTTCAGCGCCTGTGGGAACCCTTCACCATTAATGATTTTCACAATATCTCTCAAGAGTAGACAATGTGGCTTTATATTTGTATTCTTTTGGATATGTTGAGAATGTATCTGGGGGAAAATTTGACAGTGCTCTCACCATGCATTACCTAAATGAACTGTTATCCTCAGCGCTCACCCAGACCTTGTTTGGTATTAAATAATTCAGGACATTCTCTGTTGCAAACTTGCATGCACATCACGTCTCTGCTTTCTGTCTCCCCTGTGTTTCAGAGGTGTAATATATTACATCCGCTCATGATGCAGTGGAGACTGTTGCACACACTGTATGTAATATGTCAGCTTTGCTTTCACCTGCCCAAGGGTGTGGTTAGCGTGATGGTAGGGAGACAACTACACTGTTATATATCATTTTCTACACTGTTGTACTACAGTATTTTCTTGGTATAGAACAGCAGCAGATAGTAAAGGTAGTAATATAGTTAAAAGGAAGACTGTAAACAGAATTCCATACTTAAAGGGTTAAAAGAGTATAGAGAGATGGAGAAAGGGAAAAAGCTTGCCCTGTCTATCAAAATTAGTTGGAAATGACCTCAAGCTTTTTCTTGATGACTGACCCATGGTCTATTTATCCTAATGTGGCAGGAGGGTTGCACTCTAACAATGCCTCCATTACCATGACTTGTCTTGACACCTTCTCTTGCAGAAATTCAACTGTCCAACAGACTAATTGATTGTCAGACTAACTCATTGAAGAAAGAAAAAAGAATCTGAGCTTTTATAACTGTGACAAGATGAGCTGCTGACAATGTCAGTGACCTCGCTGGAATCGGTGTATTGATCACATGGGGTAAAATCCCCTTCATAGTGTAAATGAACAGTTTACATGTGAGTAGACCTGGGGGGTCAATTAAAAATGTATACTGTGTAGCTAAATGGATGAGACAGCCAGCAGCAGGAAGACAGGAGAAGAATAGTTTTTAAAACAAGAAATCACAATTGTTCACACAAATTAAGTAATACTGCAGAAACTGTCTACATTCCACACACAAACAACATGCACACACACACACACACACATACACCAATGCACAAATCATACAAATTTCACATAATATTCTTCAGGGAAACTGACATGGAGTTTTCTCTTTTTTTAAGTAATGGTTGAACAGAGCAGTGTATTGACACCGCATGGAAAATGTGCCTTTGAATGACTGCCCTCAGCACCCTGGCATTTGTACTTGACAAACAGGCTCCTTATTGGATGACTTAATGAAAGCTTTCCTTTCAGAATAGATTTCGGTCCAAGACAAATGATGTACACGTGGCACCAAGAAATTAGAAGTCTGGAAAGACAGAACGTGGCTTTGTCAACACCTCCTCAATTGGACAAATTCCTGCATGCGGAAAGGGTAATGAGCCTGGATCACTGCAATGATTGTAATTATATTGTTTTGATCAGTTAGTCCTACATATTACACTACTTTCAATATGATGGATTTTTGGACTGGACAAACCAAAAAGTCAGAAACATAACCCTATGAACTTCTATCTATAATAAAGCTTTTATAATTGTTGCCAAGTAGTGCAATCTGTATTTCATTCCCTTTAGTCTAATACTGTACGAGACTTAGTAAACATTAACATTTATTTCAGTGGAAAGTCATATTCTGTTAGGTAGAAGTCATCTGCTGTTTCAGATCATCTACCCACACAATTCTGTGCAAATTATTTGTAATTATCAATAAAACAAACTAAAACACAAAAGAAACTTTCTGATCATAGTTAATGCAGAAAACCAGTTATGTCTATGTAGTTTACCAAGATGTCTTCCTCCATTGACCCCTTCATTTCCTGCCTTTAGTCCTTGTAACCTAGTTCTGCCCACCATAAACTCTGTCTTTCTAGAGCTGGAGTCAGCAGAAACTCAACTCGCACTGAGTTGGCCTTTTAACATCACCTTGGTAAACCACAGGATTTCCAAAGATCCAGGTCTGAGGAGTACACATCAATTTCTCCACCACAGGCTTGTATCCTTTTCCCTTATTAATGTTGCTGTTTGAAAGCATTGTCTTGATACATAGCTTGACATCAAGAGGTTGTCTCTTTTTATTATTACAGATGACAATGAGTAATGCCAATGTAGTCAGTCTATTCATACCAGATTACACAAATAAAGACTAGTGTTCCCCATTTTGCATTCATCAGGTCAATAACAAAAGTGCTAACAAAAGTGATTAATCATACAGTGACAGCCCGTTCATCTGAATATGACCAAAAAGCTGCACCTTAATTCAAGATTAAAAACTACAACCACAACCCTTCTTGCACAAGAGAGAACAATGGAGGTCCTTGAATGCATTTTTTAAAAACAGATTGCCAAATGGTGTAGGCTGCAGAGTTCACTGTGGTATTAAAATTTAGTCATCTGGAAATTCTGATAGTGTTTCAGTTATTTGCATTTCGCTTGAAACTGGCAAAACATGTCCTTTTTTGGCCACTTG
This sequence comes from Psettodes erumei, assembly GCA_016785225.1. Taxonomy (NCBI): domain Eukaryota; kingdom Metazoa; phylum Chordata; class Actinopteri; order Pleuronectiformes; family Psettodidae; genus Psettodes; species Psettodes erumei. The sequence continues at coordinate 1,643,255 of JAFBJZ010000457.1, forward strand.
GAGGTAGTGGCGACAAGCTATGAGCACAACATTGGGAAGGAGGAAATATGTTTCTTTACCTATTAAGTGCTAGTAATGGCAAGTCATTAACTTTGTTTGCTGGCAGTTTGATGCCAAACACATGGTGTATTGGGGCATGTTAGACACACACATACACAAAAATGAGACTGGTGAGAATGAACCAAAACAGCAGCGCACGAGAAAACCCCAAAAAGTTCTATAGGATTTTAATTCTACAGTATATGTGTTCATTGTTACAATTTACTCCTTTCAAAAACGAGTAATCATCTGATCGATTTTAATAAGAATATTGACTACAGCAGCTTAAATTAGGCAACTGGAATGATCTAAACAGATTAGCAGAGGGTTTTTTTAATTACATTTTTAATTAATTTTTGTTATTCTGTAATTTGAGGGCTTTTTCCAGATGTTCACACATTTTAGATATAGTTCATCTTTAGCAATGACATAAAATACAGCATATAAATGAGCTCATATTTATTTGAGGAATGCTGTCAACATGTATTTTTAGCCCTTCTATTTTATACCCTAATATGTATACCCAAATTCCTTTGTGAGTAAAATTGCTTCAATACCTTGAAGCCATCATAAATAAATACTTTCCTTGAATATTTAAACATTTCAGTAGGCTTTCCATCTTTAGAATTTCCAAGGAACAATATCAATTGGATGTTTTAAGTGTATCTCCAGTTGTGTTCAGAGCCTTTTTAGACAAACTATATGCATGATGTGAAGCACACAAAAACAAAACAACCATCAAAATGTAACAGTAAATTGTTTCAGGGCACTTCTTGCTGACATTTTGTGACAATGGTGAGGAAAAACCTGACTTTTCGAAAGGAAAAAACCTTGAAGAGAAACATAGGGAGACACGCATTTTCTCTTTTGTTACGCATGCTTGTTAGAAGACAAATGCAAATAAATGCACACTGTAGCATTTGGAGCAACACCATTGTCCTAGAATACCAGCATGACATATATTCCTGGGGACATCGACACTATTGCGTACGCATTTATGTAAAGATACCGCTCTTGTAAAAGGGATTTCTTTATTCAGTTATACTTACTATCTCCTCTGATATCGCCTTGAGTGAAAATAATCATTCAAATAAATGACTTTCAAGTACCTGTGGCCATTGCCATTGTAATACAATCTACATCCAATTACACACATAATATTTCTACCCTACAGTATAAGGAACAGTGTGCAAGGGCAACATCTTTTAAACTGTAACAGATGTTTGCCACTGTGGTATCTGTGGCTATAACTGCTGTGATCAATCAATGGCATCAAAGTGAAGGTCAGGCGGCAAATGATCCCTCATGAAAATGCACACCTACTGGAATTTTCAAATCTTCATTTTCAACAGCGCCACAAAGTTCAGTACTATGCCTGAGCACACTCTATGCCACAGAACCAGGAACAAGATAGATCAGATTGCCTATATTGCGAAAAAATCCAAACTGCACAATGTTGCATTTAGGTTCACTTCAATTCCACCGACAAGCCGTTTAAAATGAATCTGTTCATGCCAGTAACACTTACATTGGAGGACATGCACCAGGCAAGGTATGCCATCACAGTGTGATGATAAAAATTCAGAGCAGATGAGTCTTGGTTTGGGAAGTCTAAGGCCACCCATTGGGGCCAGTAGCAGACATGTGCATCAGCCCACTAGAATATAGATCAACCAGCAGTCCTGACACAGAAGTGAGAGCTTGCCAAATTCTAAAGAAAACCACATTGTATTGATTGAGCATGACTGGTGACATTTGATGACAGCTGATGCTCATAAGTGTCTTCAATCTTTGCAAAATACAGATGTGATTTAGAGAAGAGTATTATGAACATAATAAATTCTTAGCAAGGTAATTTGCAAACTTAAAAAAAAACAGTGCAGACTGCTCATGCATATTTGGGGGAAGAAAAAAAAAAGAAAAACTCAAACACTTTTATAATGTGTTTTACACTTGTAAAGTATGTTTAGCCTAATTTAAATGTGTGTGTCCAGTGACTGAATGGGGAAAGATGAATAATCCTGTCTGAGCTCACAAAAAGCTTTACTACTGAACATTATTTGTGCTCGTTGATGCACGCACATGTTTCTTTTACCTACATATACACTGCTGTTTCATAATAGTCCTGGATGTGATGAATTCTGTAAGCATTAACACCAGGCTAAACAGTATTTCAACAAAGAAATAACAACAAGCTAATACTTGTGTGCCTTCAGCTGCTCTTAAATCTAGGATACTGGATTTTCTCTTTCGAAAAGGCAGAGGTGGCAGTATTTCAGCTTCAAAGAACTGCTAACATTACTTTGATAAAAATTACACTACAACTTTGATTTGCTAATGATGTTTCCCCTAATGGATTATCTATGTAACGAAGGCGAATCAGGCAAAATATATGGTCATGAATAAGCTATGGAGGTGAGAGACGTAACACAGTCCTCCTTATGTGGTCCTAGATGAGCTGAAGTCTAATGCAGTAAATTGTTTGGCAAATAACAGAACAGAAGTTGGCAGTGAACTTCGAGGACATTTCTCCCTGGGAGGAAGGCTTCCCTCAGCAATCACACAGTGGCAATTCAAGGTTGGATGGCAATCATTCATTTCACAGTAGCATTTGTAGGGAGAAGGAGACTTGTGTGTGTGTGTGTGTGTGTGTTTTTTTTATGTGAGGAAGGTCAAATTACCCAACATGCCATGTACAGTACGTTTAAATTAGTAAGTTTTAATACTGTTCATGGACACATCACTTAACAAAACACTGACAATGTGAGACATGTTTTGGTCATTACACTTAAGCAACCTGAGCAAAAAAAGGCAGGGCATTTAAGTGCAAAGTCAGAAAAACTTTCACACCAAAATTACATTGTACTGCTTGATTGCCACTGACATGCCTTCCACTGTGCCTCTCCTCCCATGCTGGCAGTCAAGTCAACAGCGCAAAAAGTTGTCAAAATATCAGTCAGCTGCTGCTGAGAAAGGCCCCTTGTTTTGTCAAAATCAAAGGATGGATTATACAGTCTCTAATAGGGTGAATTGTCTTCAGATTACTAAGGGATACTAGTTGAACTTGTGTTTGCGTTTTAAGGACAAACAGAGTGTGTCTAACCACTGACTTCCCACGCATGGATTTCAAATGGATTAGATGAAGCCATTGTGAAGGATTCTGAATAGAATCTATGATTTATTAATCCTTGTGAGGAAATGGGATGCTACCTTATTTTTTTCTGCCACAGAGTTAGACAATGAGACAAATGGTTGCATTAAAAGATAAAATAAAGTGAACAAGACCTGAATACAAAGGGGGAACAAGAGCGTAACGCAGTGAGATATGAACTGTATTTTTTTTCCCCAACGCAAACATTGAGCTGCAGTACCATTCCTCGTCCTTTTACCTCCCTCTATTGTGGTGTCTAATGTTTTTCTCTGCAGGCTCCCAGACTGCCATACAATGCAGGATATCCATCAGAGCAGCAAAAAGTCTTTGTAATTTAATGTACAGTATGTCTCTTTCCTCATTCTCACCTTTTAACACAGTGCTAAGTGTATCTGTGTTTCCAATCTCTGTTCTGCAGTACTCGAGAAAGAGGGTGAGTTTGTGTGTGACACTGTGTCTGCGTTTCAGTGTATTATTGTTGCCCACCGAGCCCTTCTCTCGTGACATATCTGAGAAGTGATTGTTTCTGCTGGGGCTCTCGTGTCTGGCTAAAGGATGGGAACAGGAGTGATTGGGATCTGCGTGTCTTTTGTTCTCGACTGAGCAGCACACAAACACCATACATTGCTGGCCTGGCTTCAATTTGCCTCATATAACTATTCTTTCTATTTACTTTCATTACAGAGTACCACATTAAACAAATGGCTGCGTGTCCTATGTCTTCAATATGCCTGTATTGATCTGGACAGTAACTTTGTGCCTTTGTGTTGCTGCCGTCACCTTGAGTCATGCCTGGAGAGCAGCCAGGCTACTTGTTGCCAATTTGCGTCACACTAACAGCACACACTGTTTTCTTAATAGGATTGTCACAGTGTTAGTATAGGGTCCATCTAAAAACAGTGCTTTTCCAAACTGCTGATTACTCTTAGAGGGGACCTGAGTAGTCCTTAATGCCTTTACTTATCAGTAGGGAAGTAACATACTAGCCTGAGTGAAAAGCACTTATTAGTCTTCTCATTTGCCTGCACAAGTGTAGACCATATGACATGATGAAAAATTCAGTTCCCTGGAGTAGGCTACATTAAAATCTGAATATTTTTCAATCTGGGTCATCCATAAACAGTGCAATGTGTGAAACATAGAGTGTGCATATGTGCCTTATGAATGTGCAGAAATGTACAACAAACCAAACTTTGTTGTATTTTGCTAATGAATGGTTATACTTCATGTAAGTTCCATAAATGTTTATTGAATGGGTGTAGCTAATTGGGTGGTTCAGTTAAACTGCATCCTGCCAAGATAGGAATGTGGGATTTGCCAAATTGAATATAAAACTACACACAGCACATCTGCTCTTATCCGACTCTGTCCAATAGTATGTTCCAGTACATGTTAAATAGTAGAATCCAAGCACAAAGAGTAAAACAATAGGAACATTCTGCAAAACATGTTTTTGTTTCAAATTTAATTATGATATTCTTAAGGTAAGTATGACATATCTTCATTTATTGTTTTCTGTAGCCTTGAACAGAATGTACTGTACTATCCTGCAGGTGTTTACTTTAACACATTTATATCATGGGCTTGTGTTTTCATTTAAAAATCCAAGCATTGGATTTCAAATGTATTCACACACAAACACAAGAGCCAGGTTGCAGAGTACAGTGATTTAATATTCAGCATTCAGTAGCATTTTGCTGAGTGCGCCTACTATTTTTGAGCAGTGCCCTGCTTCATATTTATGCTGTCATCCACATGTATACCTGGGAGCTGCCCACAACACCAAAAGTCTACTTCTGGCCACTGTTTTTAAACCATTTTAAGGGCCCCTCATCACATTATTCCCTATAAACTGTGTGGCAAAAAAAAATCAGTTAGCTCCAAACTGCTTCAATGGAAAACAAATACAATATGTTCGGTTTAATGCATCCTTGATAAATTCTTCAAATTCCTAAAAAAATCTAAATCTACATTGTTTTGTGTGAATATCATTATTATATTCAAAAGGTATTTGCTTATTTCATTGTGTTGGTGACATTATTAACAAAACACAGATACCATTTCCTTTTTTTTCATAAATTTTCAAAAATTTAGTCCAGCTCGTGTGATAAGTTTATATTTTGAAATCATCATGACCTGCATCATTTTAAATTCTAGGGACAAACTTGAAGTTAGGCAACAACTTGCATTCAGGGAGACATCAAAGTTATTGCTGTACTTAAACAAAACATAAATCAAATGAGAGTACACTGGAAATAACAAAAATCAAGTCAAATGTTTCTATTGTGATACTACCTTCGAAATGGGTTACTCAGCGGACATAGTGATACAGAAGTTAGGACTGTCACCTCTCAGCAGTAAGGGTCTATGCTTTATTCCTGTCCCCAGTTTTCTGCCTTTTCCCATCTACAATCATGTGGTTTTTCCTCCCATAATTCAGAGACATTCTAGGAAGATGGTTTGGAGACTTTAAATTGCCTGTAACTGCAAATGTCACCATTTGCCCATTTGTGTTAACCCTGCAAGGTACTGTGTATTATTGGCAGTCCAGCCTCTGTGCAATAGGACCCCTTCTCCCTTGAAAAGAAAATTTTAAAGCCAGTCCAATGGAGAAACGACTGAAAGGGACAAGAGTGACAACAGAGAAGAATTGAAAATTGTTGCTTGTTATTGCATTATTTGAGAAAAATCTAAAATGAATGTTTTCTGTTTTTGTCTTGAAGTGAGTAATCCAGTCAACAGTTAACTAAAACTACAAAACAAACTTTGTGATCAGCAGAAGTAGCAGTGGCAGAAATGAGAATATGACAGTTAACTTTCTGCGTCCATTTCTGTGTTGGAAGCAAAGGTGTCTTTTTGAAGTCTCAGGAATCCTATGGTGTTTCCCAGGTGGTTACAGTTATTTTCCCACATGTGGAAGAGCACAGAAAATAATTCTAGATGAAGGGAACTTGTCATTATGCATCACCGTTGTTGCAACAAATGCCTCCCTGGCCACCAGATGGTTGCAAAATTTTCACATTTCATCTGACTGGCAATATCTGACCTCTTTTCACTGATGGAGACCGCCCAGTGTCAAATGTTCTTTTCCTAACATCTTCCTTCCCCTTTTAACAGAGTAAATGCCCCATCAGTAGCGTTTGGCCCTGTAGTAGTATTCCCTTTTCCCTCCTCCCATGCCTCCTGCAGAAATGCAGTACACAAAGATGAAGAACATTTTTTGCTGCACAGGTGTGAACTTCTCCATCAACATGGTGGAGAGCCGAGGTTTGATTGCTGGTGGAGGTACCTCCAGCTTGACTGTGAATTCCAACAAACAGAGCATGTTCACATGTTGGAAATAAGATGAGGATACTCCTAATGCTCACTATATTATTATTTGCTGGTAGATTAAAAGAAGTGGCTGGTGGCACCATGTGTCACAGAGGTAGCAGATGGCTGTCTACAATCTTTTTGAACCAAGACTCGCAGTTAGCAATTAAAAAAGGCTGCAGTGCATAGGGTCACATGTGTTTTCCATCAAAATAACATTAAATTGATCAGAAATGTTATAAATGGCAATCAATGATTAATATAATCATTAATAGCCCATGGTTTGTAATGAAATATCAAGTAGGTATGCAGAGGCCCATTTTCAGCAACAATCACTCCTGTGTCCCACTGGCACACTGTGGAACCTAATGCAATGTTTTTCATGTTAAAAGGGTAATTGATCATTAGAAAAAAAAAAACGCTGTGCAATTATGTTAGCACAGCTAAAAACTGTTGTGCTGATTAAAGAAGCAATACATTTGGGCCATTAGTCTCTGTGGCTCCGATTATAGTCTCAGAATGGCAAAAAAAATTCTTCTGAATCTCATTATAGTAATTTTGTTCTAAGAAATGAAGGCTGTTCAATGGGAGAAATTATCAAAAAACCAAAGATTTCATACAACGGTGTTACTACTCCCTCACAAACCAGTTCTAACCAGAATTAACAGAGAAGTGGGATGGCTCATTGCAAAACTGAGCAAGAGGACAAGTACATCAGAGAAGGTTTGAGAAACAGACACCTCACAGGTCCTCAGTTGGCCGCTTCATTAAATGATACCCACAAAAACAGTCTCAACGTCAACAGTCAAGTGTGACCCCAACATGCTGGCCTTCGAGGCAGAAATGCAAAGAAAAAGCCATATCTGAGTCTTGCTAATAAAAGGAAAATATTGATTTGATATATGATCTGTCACTGGACAGAGAAACATTGCAAAATAGTTTTACGGACAGGCAAAAAACAAATTCAAAGATATTGGGGGGAATGGTTGACACTGTCTGTCAAGCATGGTAAACAAAATGCAATGGCTGGTTGTTATGTGATTTGTACATAGGGTTCTTGAACAACAAAGGCTATCTCACCATTTTGCAGTGCTATGACATACCCTGTGGAGGTCTGCAAGGCTGTGATTGCTGCAAATGGACAATTATTTAATGAAAGCAAAATTTAAAGGTCAACATTATTACAAGTAAAAATCCTTATTTCTGACCTTGTCGTTGTCTTGGCCATAATTCAGATTCACCTTGCAGCTCATTCAATGAATAAAAGTGTGAGTTTGGATGAATGACCGCAAACCTTTGAGTGGAAGCATACTGCTTGTTGGTTTGCGGGCACAATCAGAAACAAAGCTGAAATGATTCAGTCTTTCTTCTTGGGAGGACAGTCTCTACGTGGTATGTCCGGGCCCACATTCACCATCTTAATGTGGCTGTTGGCATTTCATTTGTTGCCTGGCACAGCCCAGTAGAGCCCATTCTTTACCCTTATTTGTATAAACTTTATTATACAAGTAGGAAAAGAGAAGTCCAAATGAAATGTCTCATCATCTGAGTCTGGCTCTCAGCCTGCCCATTCCAGAACAGCACATCAAACCCTCGTCAACTGGTGTTATAATCAGTTTAGTCCCTTATTGTGCCCCATCCCTTCTCTATATGTGTAGTAGACCAAGGTGCGTAGTTGTAAGTAAAGGATATAAACAAATTCAAAGCAACACTTGACAAAGACACATAATGGACAGCCATCCTTTTCACCAGGACTGTAACCTCTCAAGGGCCATAATGCGTTTTCGAGATGTGTGGGTGCAGATTAGTTCACCCTTTTACTGCACATTCTGTAAAATGACGAGAGAGCACAGCTGTTGCTCAGGGAAATATGATGAAAAAGTATCTTTTACATGAGCGCTGTGACAGGCAACAGGGCTTACACAGAGTGGAACCAGTATACACCAACATGGAGTGCATTATTTTTATCACTTATTCAATTCACAAAGCAGCTGTAAATGTATCTTATTATCTTACTGTCACAAATTGTTTCATATAAAATCTATGTGTCACATAGACCAAAGCAGACCAAGCTATTTTGTACAAAGTGTGTGTGTGTGTGTGTGTGTGTGTGGTTGTGGTGGTGATGGTGGTGGTGGTGGTGGGGGTAGGCAATAAAGCATGCAGCCCTGTGCATGAGATCTCTGTACCTATGGGGATCCCCTGCTCCAATGTCTCCTACCCGGCAGTAATGCTGAGCTGTGGCTGCACCGATTCCCCCACCTGCCTACACTAATATATACATTACACTCGATGAGTTGGAGTCAGGGAACAAAATGTACATTGCATGGTTTTCCCTCATGCAATTAAAGACTGCTAAACCATGAGCAGTGACCTAGTCTGTTCCATATCCATGAAGCGAAATATTAGATTTCCCAGCTCCCCCTGCTTGAGCAGTCTGAAAGTGATAAGGAGATGGGAAACTCCCTGTAGGAGACCTGGGATTCAGCACAGTATGCACCCAGCCTGGTCTAAGCACAAAAACAGGAGGGAGAGAAATAATCCCAATAAAATAAAAAAAAAATTACAATTGATTATTCTCAAATTCAAAAATCTTGAAAATGAAAGAATGAAAAAGGCTGTTGATTGGCCTAGGTTTTTGTCCATCATGCACAACGACTTTGATGTTGCTGATATGTATTATTGGTGCATTTTGAGGAACACTGAGCAATGTTGTTTTTTTATTTCTCACATAACACAGTATTTTGGACACTGGCTATCAGATTTTGACCAAACCAATGGGTGGTGTATACCCAATTCCAAACAAGTCCTTGTGCCTCACAAAAGGAATGGAACTAGGACACAGAAATAATTATCTTATTAGCATTATCTAATCTGCCACCTCCATGGCTGGGTTTGGTTAAGTTTCAGAAACCAAGCATTGTCTGATCATGGTAGTTAGGGAAAGATATCAGCACAGAAGATCTTTTCTGAAGTCACACAAATTTATCCTTAATCCTTCTTAGTTTTTTGTCTTAAAGGTTTGCTCATACAGGTTGGAATTCCGAGTTGGATTTACTTCTGAACAACTTGAAAAAAATCCACTTATGATACAAATTTGTGAGATTTGATCATTAGCATTAACCACACAACTAAACCTGCCATGAATGTTATTTTCCCCCTCTGTGTGGAGAAGCAGATCATCTGTGCATGACACCTGGATCAGCATAAATCTCATTTGAACTATCAGATATATGTAAGATATTTAGTGAGTGCCATGAATTCTCTCAAATGACCTTTAGACACCTATTAACAACTATTCAGTGCAATGTGAGTGGTTCTTGCATGAGGCCCACTTTAGGCTCAATCTGCCTCCTTGACCAAGATGTTGCAGCATTGTAAAAATATATAGTTGAAAGAGGAAGGTTATTATTAGCATAACTGCAAGACGTCTCTAATCAGGGAAACATAAAAAGCAGTAGGTTATCTGAAATGTTTGCACAGATGACAAATGCTAAAATTACCCAGACAGATTAGTCTCCTGATTGTTCTGATGGGATGCTAAAACTTTTGCTTAACATTTTAGTTTTCCTTGTTACTTACTGGCCAAAGGGCAATCTATCCCTCTGATTTGTCTCTTATTTAGATTTATTTTTCATTGTGCCCAAGTATATCAGGGACAGGGACAATCATTTGGGTACAAGCATCTTTCTGTGGGTATAGGTGAATATAGCCCACTTACCAGCCCACCAGTTTGCTGAAATGTTCCTGCAGTTATCTAAAAGTAATATTGGTTTGTCTTTGATTCAGTTGACTCTGCTGCCTCTTGGGTGCCATGCTCGACTGCAGTAGATAATGTACAATGCATGCACAGGGATAAAGGCGATATGGTATTTGGGTCTAGGGGACAGCATTTCATTGTTTGGATGCAAAGGGGTGTAGTGAGATCACGCTGTCCATTTGCGATCTGACAGAGGGTTATTAAATGAGAAGACCAGGGTATCCATCTGATAAAGATTCATCTAAAAGGCAGAACTGTTTGAAGACTGAAGCCAATTAGACATGATACACAAAGGGGGCCAAGATTTACATTTTTTTTCCATCAAGCAGCTGATGGATTTATGTCACTAAGGCCTCTGATCAGAAGAGGAAAGGAGACCAAAGGCACGCACATTATTCATTCAACGCTGCTGCATGCATAATGTTAAGTCTGTTTCAATAGAAATATTGTCTCTGAGGTCTGAAACCATAGCACAGAAATAGGAAATTCTTTACCATAGCTCATGACTACTGAATTTGAGTTCCTTTTGCGGGAAGGGTTAATTCTGTCTAGATGTATTAAAATAATCAATCTAATTACAAGCCCTCCATTTGCACAGAGAGGGAAAAAAACACATCAATGGGATTTTGAAAACATATTTACAGAGTCTGAGGCAGAGAGCGTATCTGCAAATATTGGATTTTGCTGTGGAGGGAGCAAATGGGTCAGGGCAACATTAGACACAGGGAAAACAATGACAAAGCGAGACCAAAAGGGGAAAAAAATCTGATAAAAAAGAAAAGTAATAAGTCAGATATCAATAGAGTGGATAAAGAAAATACATCAATAGTTACACATACACCCACATAGTGACTTCAAAATGGACTTGAATAAATATTTTAAACTATGCACTGTGCTATCACACAACAGTCACATATGTAAAACTCTAAAAGGGAACTGTTAACTACTGCCATAGTGCTGTGATGGCATGCTGCGTTATGTTGTGCCAAACCATAACTCTAATCTTATAAGGAATCTGGCGCATTAAAAAGAAACATAGCAAACAAGTACATGACATGCCATGGCTGGACAAATGTCTAAGGCCAAAAATAGCTTCAACAAGTGGAGTTGGGAGAAGCTATATTTCCACTTTTTTTTTTTTTTTTTTTAAATAAATTGTTTAATATATTTGTAGCCCGGTTTATGTTCACAGGAAGCTTTTCTCCAGGAAGTGTGAAATCCTTGTAATGCAGAGGTTTAGGGACAAGTGTCAGACTTGCTGGTTACTGAGGTTTGCATCATGCATTCCCTTTATCTTGAGACTGATGAAGAACCTGTTAGGGTTATGTGTGTTCATTTTTCCTGAGCCAATACGTGTTTGTCAAATATTTAATGAGCATCTATATATTTTCTGATCAACAAAACAGATAGTGTTCATATTATGTATCACTGTCTACTTTGTTATAGTTTTCAGAGGATAATGCACACACGGTCATAGCGTGATTTTCACTGGTAAAATTATTCCTTATCTAGGGAATTAACCAACACTAAGCTCAACTTAACTTAAATAATACTTGGCCACAACATACCCAAATGCCTTAGTAGCCACCAAGAATAAAAGGATGCTGGTGTTTCTTGTCTCCTCCCCTCCACTGAGCTTAGCATCAGTTTCAAATCATTTAGGTTAACATCCCCATGACTCAGACATAAAATCAACCAAAATCATTCATTGTCCATTATGTTCTCAACAAAGCAGCAGCATGTCACTCTCCTCTCTTCTTACACCACTCTTTGGTTCTTTGACATCTGCCCTCTGACTGGGTCACATGAGATAAGAGCTGCCATCTTCAAAGTTTGGCACACAAAAAATAAAATGATAAATGATAACCTGTGACCATGACAACAGGCACACAGACTTATTTATGAAGATGTCTCCCTTCTAGATTTCACCTTCATAATTTTCTCTTATTATTTGTGAAAATGATTAGCAATCATAGCTGTAAAGAGTTGCTGCAAAATATCTGGATGATTGCCATGGTCACAGCACAGCTGATCACTACTTTGCATAATGGGCTCCACTGAGATACAGTCAGCTCAAATTTATTTATCGGACCCTTTTAGTAAGTTTGTTACAATGGTCTTTACAAGAAATCAGCAGATATAAATGCAGATAAAAAAGAAGCAAAAATTGTTTGATTGCATGGATGTGTTTATGCTTATTAGTTGGTATGTTTGTTCCACCGCAGCACTGGGCAGGTGGTACTAAAAAGAGGAACTGAAAGACCACTTAGGCAACAAATGGCTACATGACAGCTGTACTTCCATCTGCAACCTGGGAGTTACCTCGTTTCATCAACGGAATGCAGCTAACCTGCACATGTATGCACTCACCCAAACACACATATTTGGGCGACATGCACAATATGTCAGTTCTTTTACCCCAGAGATTACCACTTCGCCACATGTGTTAGATGGCAGTGTTTAAAGTGTATAGGTGGACATTTTTAGCATGAATGGGAATGGGAATTTTAGCAGTGGGACTCAAAGCCCCTGCCATGGCTGTGTGAGCACATGTGGTTCTATTCTCGACGTACACACACTAAACCAGCTGGGTACAGACAGATTTCAAAACAAGCCAATGTAAGATCTATGTAGAATGTTGCAGCTGGGTACACAGTTTAGTACATGCCTCCTGTATACATACGTTGGACAGATATCACAGTTGAGGGCAAGCTAAATTGTCAAAGCCTTTCATTTTCATGTTCAATTTTCAAAGCTGTAGAATATACTGTAGGTAAGCAATGTGCATGCCTCAACAGCATATGGCAACTGGCGCAGAAAGTGATATGCACAAGTAGGAGAGTAGCAATTAGAGGCACAGTGGAGTGCTGAGCCAATATAGGCAGATAAAGAGCCCCTTTGCCCACAGTTTTCAAGCTGTAATTATGTGTAATTGTGATTTTTTTTGTGTGGCTTCTGAGCTGCTCTAAGCACCATGTTCCTCTCAAATGAGTCCTGTGGGGCTTACCTTCACTTTCCCTTCTCAGCACTTTCACATCCACACCCACTGATGGCCTGCTCCATCTCATTATTGTGGGGCCATGTATGGTTGGCTCTTCACGCCTACATGCCCACAACCACTGCCTCTGCTGCAACCCCAAACTCATCAGTTCAATTTAATTAAATTTCAGAATTTGCATTAAAAAGACTGTCACCACTGAGCTTGATGAATGTACAGAAATACTGAACCCATCTGTGACATTTTTGCAGAGACACACTGATGGAACGATACAAGGTTAGGCCCTCCTGCAGACAGAGTGCAAAATACGACCCAGCTCAAAAAGTGCAAAAAAGCTTTGTGACATCAAGCACTGAAAATAAGGACACTAAAAGCCCAATCACAATAGTGGCTCTGGGAGGCTTAGGTGGTGTGGTGGTGCTTTGAATTAATTGCTAACACCAGCATGCTAACGTTCCAGCAATATATAAGTAGGTTTGTGTCATTATTTTAGTAATGTTGTCATAATATTAAAAGTATTGAAAATAAAGAAAATACCATGAATAGAAAATCCATTCAATAGCTGACATTTTATCCAAAACCACAGACCATGAGCATCATGTACACAGCACGAGAGATATAGTCAGGGGATGACAAAAGTCATCAGGATTCACCGACATGAACATCCATACAAAATTGCAATTAATTTAACAGCTGTTGAGATACCTCACTCAGGACCAAAATGGGTGTCCAACTGAATGACCACCAGGAAACACTGTCATCCTGAGATCATTGCCGCTAGCATGGACAAAACTTCAAAATAAAAAAGATTCAATTTAAATAAGAAGATAAAAAAAATGTGCTTTTGTTACTTACTAATGTATACTGTGGGGAACAAACTTTCTCTGGACAAAAGTCTACCAATACATGGTTACCAGTTTCTAATGCAATCCGGTACAACAGCCCTGCAGTGAACTCTTTCTTTGTGAAACTTATAACTTCACTTTGTTGGATTAGGAACGCAGCAGCTCCCTCTGGGAGTGTGGCCAGGCCTGTACCGCTGGGCTTGGCTGTGTTGCCTCTCGGGAGGAAGCCATAGATTGTGCAGGAGGTTCAGCGGTATCAGCGGGATAGCTGGGGGCACCTTGGTGCACTAGCACAGGCTCTGGAGCTAAATTCCTTGATAGGAGCTGGAGCTCTCTCCTTTTACCAAACTGTTGAGGGCAAAAGGCTCCGGGTTGGTGAGAGAATATACACACAAGTCTCCTGCTGTGTTGGAGCCAGCCCTGCTCTATATAATTTTTAAAAAATTATAATTGGTTTTTTCAAGCTTGACGGATGCGGGGACTTGAGATGATAGAAGTATCAGTGTCATAACATGAGATAATTTTGACATGATACTTTCATAATATAGACATTAAGTCCAGATGATGTGCTCACCCTTAATGCCAATGAACAGTGAAGCACTCTGATACCTAACAAGGGCACTGCAACATATCACATAAATAGCAACACACAAGTCATTTTTATCCGTCATGCTGCAAATAGGCCTGACCATCTCCATATATACTGTGTCCAAGTTCCTTAAAGAGCACAACAGATTTTCATTAATTTTTACTTTATAGATTTTTTATTTCTATTTTTTATACAAAGGTGGAGAGTCCTTCTGATAAACATACATAAGCATGACTATTGACTGAACTGTACTTCATCCTCCTTCTCATCAAACACTTTATGTTCTTCTGTTTATTCTGAACTACTGGGAACTTGCACAATCACACACCTGGGAGAAGTCTCCACCTACCAAGATTGATATGTTACCTTAAACTTGCAGCAAGCTGCTGAGTAAATTTTTTTGCCAGATTATCCATTTGTTGCTCCTCTCTCCCATTTTACTCCCTTTGGTGATGTCTCTCATGCATTGAATTGGAATTTCAAATTTCTGCTTTTGATGACATTTGTGCTGAGGGCTCTGCCATAATGTTTTCTCAGTTGAATAAATATGTAAATATAGACCACCATGTCAGGTCTGATTAAACAAATGAATGACTTCATTAATTAAAACTTTTTACTTTTTGCAAACTTTGTATATTTTATGATAAATATATGTGAAACCATCATTATTGTGTCGACAGCTGGTACCTCTTTGGTGTATCAGTTAATGCTTTGTTAATAACTTGTTCAATTATAGCATTTCACCTCTGCTAATTTATGACGTCATTTCCTCTTGTTCCTACCATCTATATATATGCAGCAGAGTAAGTAAAATTGAGAGTGCTATACTTTGGAAACTCAAAAAGTCATGAGTTGTAGCAAAACTAGATGCTGGTGGTGTGAACATTGAGTTTGTTCCACCATGATGCCACCCTGTGAGCCCCCAGGTGTATGCCTTGGGTTTTTCTCTACAGTTCAGGGTTTCTTTCATGCCATCTGCGCCTGGCTCCAGGACATGGCATTCAAGCGGGGCACAGAGCAGACATAGCTCCAATACCCACACTCCAGAGAGACTGGAACTTTCACTCTGAGTGAGCGAACCTCAGGTCAGGCGGCTACTACAGTAAACAGACACTGCATTAATCGCACCAATAATGACCACGTCATCCTTCACCAAGTCATGGATATGCTTTTTTTCATCACTATGAGTGACCTCATTGCAGTTATTTGCAAGGGGGGCGCCATGAGGAGACTGCCAGTTCAAACAATGCAGACTAGGAGCCAACAAGAGTTCTCTGAATATTGTTCAAGGCACAGTTGCTCATCATTGAATCACAGCACAGACTGCATGTGTGCTTCCACCTGACACTATCAGCTCTGACTCAAAAGGATGGGAGATTTTCTAGATTTAGCTATGATCTACAACAAAATATTGGTGACATAAAACACTGTGAGAAAAACCTTATTCAAAATACCAGCAGGGAGTGTCCTTTTCACAAGGCCAACAATAAGAGGATACAGCATCAGGTTTCCATTTAATCAGATGCTTAGGAGACAGAAGCAGGATGGCCGCCAGCTACTTGTGTTTCTGCATCTACAGCTCAGTTTGAGTCCCACTAATCTGGAAGAAATCAAAGATTAGCATTTTTGAGAGGTTTGCATTTGCCTCAAAGACCGCTGACTCAGACGTTCCTTCGCCCTCCCCGGCACTCCAGAGACAAATCTGTCTGGCACATTTCATTTTCCACACAACAAATAACTTCTGTTTTTTTCAGAGAATGTAGGTTGCTGATGACATGCGCCAGAGTTGAATTAATGGGGACACCACCAATTTGATAACAGGCATGACCGATGGGACGATTGACTGTGCATTGAAATTTCAATGTAATGGAAATCATTCTTTACAGGATAACATTTCAGCACCACTTCATCACATGAAACAAATGGCCCAGTCTTGGAGAAAAGAAGATTAATCACTACATATTTTTTACATATAAAAATTAAGAGCAAAATGGCTTTGCCAGCATCTCCTTGATGCGTTCAACTCTTTCACTCTCTGTAGTTTTTCCTGCTGAGATCAAGCTGACCTAGATTCTATTATTCCTAAATTCTGCTGATTTTCCAGCAGCAGGTAATTAAGTGTGATTCTTCCACCTTGTTCAATGGGGCCCTGGATGTTTCGGAGTTGGCTGCTGAGTCAGATGGGGTGGCGCTATGCAGCTAACTGAGATAGGGGGCACATCTCAGTGCTGCTGCCTTCAGTGTGTGTGCCAGCTGCCTGCCAGAGGCCCAGCCTCATTAGCTGAATTACAGAGATCAAACAGAGAGGCCGAGGAGCAGAAGAAAGAGAATCCGCTGTCCCTCTCCAAGAGGATGGGATGAAAGGCACACAGATAGTGAGGTGGGGGCAGCAGAAGACATTGTGTAACTGGCCCTGAGTTTGAAGGGTGGGTTCTTTGATTCCCCGTCTATTATATAGTAAATGAAAAAAATGTATAGCACTTTGATGGGCCTGCACAGGTCTGTTGACATGCTTACTGATGTGGTCAGTCCTATGGTGTCTTTGACAACTACAAGCTGTAGGTGTGTTTTTTTTTGTCCTAGAGAGTACAACATAAATACATGCAGAAGGTTGAATTAAAGTTTTGAAATGATTTATCAAATTTCTTTAAAAATCCTAATTTGATGGCCATAACTCCCTTTCTTACTGAAGTTGTTTTATTAAAAGCCAAATCATCAATTTTTAATTGAGATGTTGTAAGCAAATCACTCAGAAAATCTGCTGGGTGAGTAAGTATGAATGCCTGAATCCTTAAAATCCCCAAATTACATCATAATCAAAAGGTCAAAACAGCATGTCACATCTCAAAACCCTTTATTTATAGACTAGCTGTTCTTCCACTGATTACAAACAGTCAAGTTATATTTTATGTTTTGAATCTGTTTATTGCCAGCTGAATAAAGTCCTGATTCATTGAGGATTGATTGATCCAGCCTTGGACTCTTCTTTCAAATCAAGCCAGTCAATGCCAAAGAGACAGCATGCATAGTGTATAAGCTGAGAGTTGAGATAGGTAAAGCTTAGACTGATTAAAGGTCAACAGGGGTGCACGGTGCTAATCAATAAATATGGCTATGTGGTTAGATTTTCAATGCACCACAGCCAATTTGTAGTGCATCACTAGTATAGGTACTGAGGTAGTGAAGCTTCGCTGAACGGGAGAGGACGCAGCAGTGGATTTGGAAAAGGTATTTGATTAGGGTGAGAGAGACTAAATGGTGGTCCATACCCTCTGGGGATGGGGTGAAAAGCCCACTGGACGGCATCATCACTTGTGGTGTTGACAGCTTTGGGTTAGAGGATCTTAGAAACATAGACACTTTCCTAATTAACTCCTCACCTGCTTTACGTAATCTAACTGATGAGATAATTGGGTATTGGTAGGGGTCTCTGGCTAATTACTCCTTTGGAGGTTTTTTAGACATGAGAGTTGAAATTGCATTTTAATAGTAGCGATAGAGGCTCTGATGCAAAGTAACCATAAAATCAACTGATGGATTATTTTTTAGGAAAATGTGCAAGCACATCAGTATTCGAGTATTGAAGTGATCTTGAGTCAATGAACAGATACTGTCCATTGGGGCATCCCAGTAAAATGGCAACATGATTGAAAGGATGCATATGACAAAAATGTGTTTTTTGTTGCCGTAATGACTGCATTTGAATATTGTAAAACAAAAGAATGCAAACAGTCAGCAACAATAATTCCTTATTCAGACCTTCTGGATGTAGTGCTCTCACGTAGGAGATCCATTTGCACTCTCATCCAAGAAGATTCTCATCAGTGTCACCACTCCTATTGTATGGAACAGAAGGACAATATTGAGGCTGAATAGCGAGCTTTTCTAAAAATGCCTTGCAACAGATGACTTCAAATCTTCTGCATATGGCATTCCTGTCTTCCAAGATGCGTGTTGTCACAGGTCAGCTTCTCTTCCAGTGTACTGAAGCTCACATGGGCTTTGCACCCACAGATGTGCAGGTGAGACACTGACTGATGATGTGGGTTTTGCCTGTGTGTGTGTGTGTGTGCTGGCTTTCACAGAATGTTGAAATCCCATACAGTTTGGATAGGGAAAGAAGCCACATCATTCTGCCTAAACTCTTCCGGGTGGAAACAGAGGAGTCTGAATAGGCTGCACATTTAAGATAATCTTCCACATTCCTTGCTCTGTAATGGTAGAAAGGATGGTCAGGGAACAGTATTTTACAAACAGGGTCTATATAAAAAAAACACCCCGAGGTATTTCAGTAATTTTCTTAATGCCTTTACTGAGAGATGCGTGGGTGGTAGCACACATGCATGAATAAGCCTCAATCTGCAGGTCCTCAGATGACTATCATCCATCTTATTTCTCAAGGGTTGATTCAAGCCAGTTGGTATGATAAGCTCTCCCCTGGAACATTCTCTGCGTTTCGTGAACTGGTTCAAAATCTTTCCAAGTGGAACTGGTGCCTTTTCACCTCAAAAACTGAGATCAAGAAGCCCTTTCCTTAAGGGGACACTCGAGGCATGAAGAAGTTGCTGATGATGGTCCTTACAACACGAAATAGCTGCCATTCATTCATTTTTTTTCAGCGTCAGTTTTTGCTCATAAATTTATTTACTTTTTGCATACTTTACATGTACTTTATTAAAAAAATCCTTTTGTCATTGTGCAAGCAATGTTTCTATGAATGAAACATTGTACCATACATACCATGACAAAATATCCGCAGTCAGCATTGTCTCTGTGAGCCTGTTGCTATGCAGTTCCAGACAAGTAAGCTCCACCTGGATTTACTGTCCCTGTGAAAAGGGGCACACAACATTGCAATCTCCTTTCTCATTTTGCTCACAAAAGGTGTTGGCAGTACTTTGCATCTAAAGTGCCTTTGAAATCATTAGCGTTACAAGATCTGACATCAAGAGACACAACATAAAGATCACTTTAAAGACTGCTTGAAGGAAAGGGACAATTAAGAAATAGAGGTTTCATGTGATGAAAACTGCTGTGAACGGCTGTTCATTTAAATAGCCCATTACTGCAGAGAATATTAAAATGGTGATCTTGGTGAGTTGTAAATAGTAAATACCACACTGCGCTCATTTTTGATGCATTAAAACCCACTGTAAATCCAGAAGAATTTAATTTGTAAGTGGGTCACACATCAGATCTGCAAACTAAGCATACTTAGTCTTTAAAAATGTTTGAGACTCCCAAACCAATCACACTCTAGCAAAGGCAATGCACGCTTGTTATCTTTGCTAATTCATAGTTCATATAACGCATGGAAAAAAGATTGGATCTTTAGTCATCTGACAGCCTTCTCATCCTTTGATCCATCATGTCAAAAGTCTATTAGTACAGTGTGCTGATAAGAAAAATAGGTCACAGTGTTGTGACAAAACACTTGGTATAGCTTTATTCAAAATATGAAATGCCTCACTTAATTTGAAAATCCTTTCCAGACAAAGATTATGGTTGAACCAAGGTTTCTGGCTGCCAGAATAGTCATTCAAATAGTCATTACACAACTTTCACAGGTATGCCAGTAAGGATATTAAGGAACTGCTAATGCACCACCATGCTTCCTTACCTGAGGCAATGCAGCCTGCTTTGTTTCAGCAGAACAACCAAAGCACAACTGCTCACTCTCCCTCGTGTACCACTGCAGCCCATAGCAATCACAGGAATGTAGCACTGAACCAAACAGTAAACCGAAACACGGTCACAGTCAGAACGCCTATCAATGCCTGTTGTTCGGCAGTAGCCATAGCATTCGCGAGGCATCACTGCTATCTGGTTAAAAAGAATCCTAACAGCAGTGTGTCCTGTCTTATTATTCCTTTTGTTATAAATAAATCAATATTACCCTAAAAAACATTACTCATGTTTTCAAAGGGTGGAAATCACCATATTGGCCAATGCTGCCTTTGCCAATGGACCATCACAAAGACCATTCATATACCACAAGCACTGGCTAAGAAAAATAAATGAATAAAGGAATAAATAAAATCTACATAATGCCTCCAAAGGAAGAACACAGACATTTTAAGCATTCAGCATGCATTTGGGTGAGGGGCTCAGTGAAACCACCACTGTGCGGGGCCTTTAAGCTATCCTGAGAGCAGCAGAGAGGTCACATGTCCCCTATCACTGCATGGAGCCAAATTTTTCACCAGCCATTCATCCATATTTGCATAACCTTCTTATTTGCCACGGGAAACCTATATCAAAGGTTTCTAAGAACATTTTTCTTCAACATCTCTGTGACTATGTGAGTGTGAGAGTGGAGGAAGAAAGACAGACTCAAGGAAAAAGGAACAGATGACTGCAACACAGATTGTGCGAAACTGTCAGAGAAGCAACCTTAAAAATGGAAGAGGAAAACTTTCATTTAGTACCATAGAGGCTTTGTTCATTCAGCATAAATGATGATACATTTATCATCAACCAGCCAAACAGGCAACAGTAACTAGCCATAGAAGAAGCAGTTTTTCTGCCAAACCCTTGAATCTATGTCCAATACTCTTTACTCCTAGTAGTAGTAACTCTTAACTACTGTACTTAGCAGCTAATTGCTCCCCTGTGTATGCTTGCTGCAGCTAAAGGCTATTCTGTGAGAGCAGTGAGGAGTGAATCAAGAAGTTGCAGACATGAGTTGAAACTTGCTATAAAGCTCTGGAAAGCTGAGCGGGGCTGCAGATACAAGCACACTTTTTCATATTATCATTTTCATACATAGCATTGTGTGAAATATCAGTTTTTGCTGCTTTAAAGTCCTTGTCTGCACCGACCGTGGAGCTGGCTGATTTGATTACCACGTTTACAACAAAGGCCTCCTCTCAAGCTGAAATCTCCCAGTTAAGGAAAAATGCATACGTTGCAGATACACCACAGTCATTTACATCCACAGTGTGCTGTGTAATGAACACATTTTATAAATCAAGAAATTATCAAATATCAGGAGTTTTCTTAGTGTAGTTTTTTTATATGTGGCTTTCACAAAGTACCTTTTGTACTCTTGTTACTGCAGGTTTTCCCCATTTTCTCAACAAACTTCTTTTAAACAAAATACTCCTGCAATCCAGACTCACAGAAGTTTAATACATGGGATGGGATTCCACTGATCTTGAATTCTGTAAAGTCTGTCTTACACCATCTTGAAACCACTACAGCATTCATCCCAGAGGCCCTTGCAGCAGACAGAGCAGTCGTTTAAAGACCTAAACCCGTCCAATCCTGCTCTTTGCTTATTTTCTAAGAAACCTTTAAAACTGCTGGCCCTTAGACTTTAAGAAGAAAGTGTTTTCACATTGGCATTTGTCATGGGCAAGCCATTTATGGTATGCTTAAGTTGCTCTATTCTCTGCTTATTGGAACATCTTCAGCAATTTTAAATTCTTATTAAGCTATTAAATAATGGATAGATTTTCAGGTATCATGCACTCAAGAGTAGTGAATGACTCTCAAACTATTAAAGGAGAGCCTGTCAGGAATCATGTCAGGCCAGAAACATATGTGGATCAAACTCTTCTTTAAAACCTTGGGAATAAAAGGTTTTAGTATGCTTTTGATTCCAACATATATGGAATGATGCTAAAACTGCCAAACTCTTGTAACAAAGACATTTAGAGTTATTCTTCAAGTGAAAATGAAATCATCTTACCATATGATGACTCACGTAGACATGGGATGTGAAACAACTGCAGGTTCAGGATTTGGACTGGCCATCCAAAATTGGCACAAAATGGGAAAACCTACAAAAGTAAAGAAGTTTCAAATAAACACAATGAAACCATTAGAAAACAATGTCAACAATGGCTGATGTTCAAACATGTACCCCTTCATCCTTTAACCATAGGATGAATAAACCATTAACTTCACCAGTTGTAACATCTTGGTTATCTTAATTTTTAATATTTAGTCAGTATTTATAGTAATACACATACTCAGAAACCACTGCATTACACATTTCCATAGATGTATGAATGCAAGCTTTATAAACTGTCAGCACTTGAATTTTGTTGGAAAAACTCAGCACTTTTTTCCTGAAAAAATATTTTTCTGTTTGAATACAGCAACAGCACAAAAAAGACTATAATACGCAGCACTTGCATATTATAATACCAGTGCAGTGTGCTGTCAAGGCTTCCTGTCTCTGTAGAGCCTATCATAATGAATTACTGTAGGAGTTCTAGCTCCTCTGTGAACAAAAGAGTCCGTTTTAAATATCAGATGCTATTTAAAGCTTTTGCAATCCAGCAAGAAGTCCAAGCTCTCCATTCAGACCTCCATCACTTAATCTTTAATCTGTTGTACTCCTTCACTGGAAATTTCCCTTTTCCACGTCCATCAAGACCTTTGCTGAGCACTCACTATTCACACAATCAATCCCATCACACCACACACATGTAGGCATTCGACGACAAAATGAAGGGGTGTTTCAGAGTGAAAATAAAAAAACAGCTGACTTTTTGCTTTTTTGATTTGCTTTTTTACCTTCCTCAGGATTGCTGTAAGGAGCAGACGCTCAACAGCTGAAAGAGCAATAATGCAACGTGCATGTCACAGTTCACACAAATGAACCGATGCACCTATGAAAATGTCACACTGATAAACACATACACAAAGAAACACTTTAGTATTTCAGCACAAGGGCATCATTTTTGGGGCAGTTTCCACAACACTCCCTCTTTCAGCAGACACATTTTATATGTAAATGATTTCAATAATGTTCGTGCATTTGTTAGCTTCTTTCACTGAGGCAGACAGCTAGCAAAAATGTGCAATATTGCCTTAAGTCTGCAACTAGCTGCTTACTGGCCTGGAAAAAAACAAACAAAACAACAATAACTGAAAGGTTATCCGAGGCCAAACAAACGCATAAAAACAAATATTTGCTACTGTTTGTCCAGACCCAGTGCCTAATAAAATCCAATCCATCGGAACTGCACTGCAGCAAACACACCTGCCTTAAGGTGGCAAAAGGAAAAAAAAATCTAATACTAACACAGTTCTTCTGTCTGTACTCAAAAACTGGTACTTACAAGTCCCAAATGAAGCTGAAGGATTAAACATTCAGTGTCTTTTGTCTGCTATGTGCAACTAGTTAAGCAACTAGGCTACAAACAGAATTGTTACTGAAGGAGAGGTTGAACAGTCCCATGAAAGGTACTGAATAATTGTAGCAGACGTCTTGATCTCGGCACATGTTCATGTTCCCATTGCTGTCGTTTCATGTGGTTGAGAACATGCTGAGCTTCAGATCCCATAAATATTGGCGACTAACAAAGATCTTGAAGATCAAGAGCTGTGGATTTATAGCGTTCAACTACACAATTCAGTGATATGCAAATATCAGTCTCTGCTTGGCATAGTTTTTTTTTCTTGTGAGCTCACAACATTGGAAGTAAATGTATACCTTGTAAAATGTATGCACAGTAACACAAAAAAGGAAAAGTGATATATGGTATTCAAGGATGGAAATAACCACATTTGACTGAAGGACCCTGCAATTGTGGCTTTCAGGGTATTATTATCTTGAAAAACTAATAAGCCTTCATGCTGTGCAAACAATACTATATGTACAGTATCCATGTACAGTGTCAATGTACATCACTGAGTAACCAAGGTTTTTTTCCATTCTAATAATGTATGTTATTCAGTTAAATTAAAAAAATCTATTTTCACATCCTGTTTATTGTATATTATATTAACCTATATCACTGTATGTATCTGTCTACTGCACAGAGGTTCTCAGAACAGGATATCTGTTGTTATTTCTGGCCTTTCCAGCTTTATTTAATAGGGATAGTGTAGACAGAGGAAATTTTGGTAGAGAGAAAGGATGACATGCAGCAAATGGTCCAGCCAGCTGAAAGTTGAACTGTGGACCTGCTGCTCAGGAGCTTAAGCCCATGTGGTATGTGCCCTGACCATATGGCTGGTGGATTGCTCCACTCTATTTCTAATCTTCACACATTTATTGATGAACATGTGAACATGTGTTTTGTCCCATCTATTTTTTTCCTAATATAAATCTTTCCATTACTTTTCGCATAATCCTGCTAGCAAACACAGCAAACCAAAAACATAACCTTGGTGGTGGCAGTAATGTAGTCCGTCCACCCTAGCTTCCATTCTGACTGCTATGATTATTTTTTCTAAATGGGTCAGGTGAAACGCTAAACTACTAAGTTCTGTTACATGTTACCACTAAAAGTACCACACATACCAGCAGATGCATATCAATTGCTTTTGTTCTGTCCTGTTATTATCATCTGTTATCAAAATAAATCTGCAAAAAATAAATAAGTTACAAAATAATTTGTAATAAATAACATGTGAAAATATAAATACAGTAAAATAAAATTAATTGCATATCAATTACAGTATTAGTGTATAGAGTATATATCTTTAAAACACATTTAGTTACTTTAGTATAATTTCATTTATTTTTTCTTATCCCTTTATTTTTCCTTATTCTATATTGCTTTTGCTATTCCTTCAAGGGTTGACAAATGGCTTTGGGTGGCCCTTCCTGTCTGGGCTAAATTGCCAATATCTGCTACTTTATTTATTTGTCATATCTGGGGCTCTGCACTTACAACGATGAGGTTGTGCGACACATCCTCACCGTTGTCTGCATTGGTCAGCACAGGTATTTTCCCTAAACTCTCCATGACATCTTTCTCAAAACATATATTTATTTTCATAGGCTTTGACAGATTTATTACATTTTGACACTCCTATGACTCCACAGCAGAGACAACTTGTTGCAGCTGCTCAGCAAAAGTCACATAGTCTCATAGTGCACAGTCAGGCTAATATGTGCATATTTTTCATTATTTTTTCATCTTTCAAATCTCACACGTTCCTCTCATTTAGTGTGGGTTGTCTCAATCTTTTTAAATAATTTTACACAAGGCATTGTATAAGGTTCAGCTGTGAATGTGGTGATAAGTCAGTATATACAAATGTAGACTACAATATCTAAGTATAATTATAGCTACACTGCAATTCACGCCAATATTAACAGATGGTTTAAAGTCCCCACAGTTTCACTCCAACAGCACTTACAGCACTTGTGCATTTGTGGTAGCATATGTGGTGCAATATTCATGTTGATTTCAGGGAACACTGTCACATTAAACCCTCTAAACTTTCTATAAATTCTGTGAATACACTCCAGACATTCACCATAACCTCTGGAAAAAGTTTTCCAACCATCAGCATTTAATATATCTGCTTTGTGATTTGCATTTACTGTCTTAACCTACAGGAAAAGAAGAGCAATTGCCGTCCTCCATTGCTTAATCCTTTGATTCAGGGAAAGGAGTTGGTGGGATTTCAGTGGAATGAACAGCGCTGTGACAGGTGAGACAGGAAAAACAGAGCAAGATGTCAATCAAGTCAGCTGAAGAAACCTGAAAACTCTGTGTGTTAATGAATGAGCCAATGCCCCCTCTAGGGTTAGGACAAGCCTGTGAACCACACATGCACCTCGTTTAGCTGAATGAAGATGGGCAGCACAGACATGGGGGGGTCCATCCTACCCTTTAGCAGTGCAGGTGGCATGAGCTTTGATGCAGACCCACAGTGAGCAAGAGAGGGAGAGCTACAGCTGAGAATATGATGTAGAACAGATCCAGTGGAGACAGAAACAGCTTCTACTCCTGCCTAGAAGGTGAAGATTACAAGCAGCTCTAACCCGAAGCTAATTGTGTAGAACCTCATTTCAGCAAGCTGTTCCCTTGTAGCCACAGCAGAAACTATGATCACACGACAAGCCTGAAAGTTGTCCTATCGGAGCAAAGTATACACTTATGGTTATAAAATCCATCTTACAGCAAAGGGACAACAAGCATTCACATCACATTTCTGTATATATATATGTATGCATTTGCAGTTTTGCTCATAGCAGCACACAGATCATCACTTTACATTTGCGTTCATTTTTCCAAAAGTTATGGTATTATTAGTTTTTTCTAACGGCGGAAATGTCATTTAGAAGTGATAATGTCATACAAAAAATGCAGCATATACAGCTAAAGTGCAACTCCCAGCTGTTTGTCCCCCGTGCAGAAAAACAGGATCCTTCAACAGAACTCACTGATTCATATTCAGCTTCTTCCCTCCTCACCTTGGGTTGATATATCTTTAATGGTTGATGCTCACTTTAGATGGATTGATGCAAAGTCGTTGACTCATTTGCAAGGTTCATTGCAGACCAGTTCATCCTACTCTGTCAGGGGCTAGACCACAGTGTCATTAATAATATAAGAAGGAGACAATACACCTTGGCTCCAAATGCACAGTTCCAGATTACTATATTGCCTTGCTGGACAGGGGAATGCTGGGTGAACCATGGTGCAAATGATTCTAGTCCACATGACTATGACACTCTTGACTAGACAATTCTAGTAAGTTTAAAGAGGATTTTACCACTTACATACGTGGGCTGGAGCTTTATTATAAAACATAGCCTCTGGGAGGAGGCTGAGGTATGCAAATTACTTATAGTTGGTGTTATTAATACACAGCTTTACCTGGGTGGTGGACCTCTAACAGAAAGCCTCACGGCCACTCTCTGCTGTAAGATTCGTCTTGTTTTGGAGTAGTAAGTTGATTATTCTCTTTTTGTACGGCAGCAATGAACATCATGTCCTGTAGATTTATCTGACTTGTCTCTCTTTATGATCAAACCTTTGTCATTCAGAAAATCACCTCATTAGCTTTTGATTTTTAGTGAAAATGTGGTGACTGCAATCACAGTATGATTCACTGTACCAATTGCTGCTTTTAAAAGATAGAACAGCGTTCATATTTCATGTCCACTGAGGACATTTTAAGCAAAACAAAGCAAGGTACTTTACCAGAAGTGAGTCGTTTTTCCGGTGCCTGAAGCAGCAACATCCCTGTAGCAGTCACACAGTGTGGTACCTGCAGTATATTATTCAATCACTGTGGGACGATAGACTGCATAATGTAAACGCTAAAGCATGAGAATGCAGCATCCCACACAGCTGGTGAGCCATATCTTGAGGCAACGTCTTATATATAAGCTAATGCCTTGCAGTCAGGAGAATTTGCCAGAGCAAGCTAAAGAAACAACAACAGAAGTCAATATGTGTCAAATAAAATCAATCGTCTCATTAAGGCTACAACAAGGACGATTATTCATGGACGAATTAAATGTAATAACCGGAATTTCACTATATTCATTTCCTTTTGTTAGTGCTTTAATCACACTGAGATGGGAAGCCAGAAAATTCACCAGTGTGTGTGTGTGTGTGTGTGTGTGTGTGTGTGGGGGGGGGGGGGTATTTATAACAGACATTCAGGCAGATCTGTAATTTCAAATCACTTATCACCTGTTTGCCTTCAAATCAAATCAAATCTCCGAGGTCCAAACGAGGCCCTTTGTATTTGTGCTTAATCTAAATTAATTATTCGGATCTAGAAACCACTCACACAAGCACTTTCCATAATGACAATGGTTCATATTCTGTGACTATAACCAGGCTTCAGTAATGTCCAGTCTCTAATGATCCTTTATGGTGCCTCACGACCGCGGTCACACTTCAGATGACCGGCGAGTGCACCTTTGGATTTTAGCGCATGCAGTGCTGCCTGTGGTGATCAATCATAGCTCCAACCTCCAGATACTCTGTAATGACGGAAGTGTAGTGAGCCTAGGCTCACTAAAGGATAATGAACAGAGGCCAAGGCCTGATGGTTCAGGCTGACCTCATTCTCCCACCTTTCCCCTTTAGCTGAAGGAGTCACTTCCTGTGGGTTCTGATAACTCAGTCGTTGCCAATGCTGTGAAAGAGGTGTGCTACATTCTCCTCTGTAGAGTTCACAGCAGAAACTATTCCTTCTGTTCCAGATTGAGCAGTTTCATATGAGTATTTGCCCTAAAAGTAAATGTTATACAAGAACACACAAGCGGGCAAGGTTTGGTATATTCTGAATTCAAAACGCCCTGGACTGTATATCAGTTAAGACATTTCATATTAAACACGATTTTTCATGGCGCCAAGGGAAAATAAAGGTCGGACAGAAAAACAAATACTGCATGAATAGGGTATGGCAGTTTGGGCCATAAGCTTGAGACATGTCACATTTTCAATCTCCACCAGTGGGAGGACAAATCGCCTGAGAGGAGGGATTAGGGTTGTGAATCACTGATGGAATAAAAGCCTCTTGTTGTTGCTTTGTAATTGTCTCTGCCATATTTACATGTTAAAAAATGGAAATCTTTTGTTAGGTGCTGGCATGAAAATCATTCTCCTATGAGTCAGCAGCGATGTTAAATATTCATGACTCTATGTGGAAAGCAGCATTTAGGTCCAGGATGCCAATGAAAAGTAAGCAAAGGCGCGGATTAGCAGAGGTGACAGGGTTGATGAATACAAACATTTAGGAGATTATGTTTTTGATTGGAATAATGCTTTGCAGGCAGATTTATTCGGAGCATTGGGGGTATGATTAGATTTCCACCCCCATCATCCATATGGAATTTTGACATGCTGTGTACGCTGGCTCCCCAGATGTGGGGTGGCATTCAGTTTTCTACTGTGGAGGGAGAATTGATCCACAAGGTGACACCCAGTATAAGAACTGTCAATAGAAGGTCAGCAGCTCTCCACTGCCAAGCATACAGAGTGTGTACTAAGCCTCCTGTGCAGCCATGCAGCGTCGATCAATGTTATATGAGAAGGTTGTAAACATCCAACTGAATCACCCTGCAGTTTTGCATCGGATTGCATTAGACTCTGAGCTGCGTGAGTTTTGTATAGAAGGGAAGTGGCTCCAAGAATGAATTTAAAATTGTGGTTGTAGTTTGATAACTTATCCAAAAATAAAGACAGAGAGAAACAAAAGAAAGAAATACACTTTAGTGGGATGCAGCAATTTCTTATGGAAGCCTAATAAATGTGATCACTTTCATGTGAAGTACAAAGCATCTTCAAGCAACACCGTATGTCTGTTTGGTGTTTCCTTGTCAGTGTCAGTGAGATAACAAAAGAAACACACATACGCACAGGTACAGACAGATAGGCACGCACACTTACAGAGGGGAAAAACTTCAGAGATGAATTTCTGTTCTTAATATTTGACTTTGATCTGCTTCATTTGATGTGCACTACTGAAAGAATGAGTTCCGCCTTTTTCCCCTCTCTGTTTGACCTGCTTCCTGCTTTGACATCAAATAAGCTATGTCCTCTTGTATGGGAGACTGAAAGGTTTCTAAAGTATCCCCATGTCTAAATCAGAGAGAAAATATCCAGCTCCTTTAAGTTGTTTGCAAGAAGTCAGTAGTCTTACTCCACTCTGAATAACAATTATTTAAGGGAAATAAACTGAGGCCCAGACAAGGCCAGTTATGTTGAGTAGTAGTCGTATCACGGGTATCCAGCAATAGAAAAACAAGACTAAAATGCCTACAGCCATGCCAGCAGTTCTTTGAAGCTGTCCTTCAGCTTTGAGCTAAATGCTAATATCAGTTTAAACACAAAACACAGCTGTGGCTTATGGGAATGCCATTAGTTTGCAGGTATTCCATTAAAAAGACAAAATACAGTTTGTTGCTATTTTTTAAGAACATGAAACTTAAAAAAATGTTTTTTGGGTTAAAGGTCCATTTCAGCGCATCATACAGAGCCAAGTCCACCATCTCAATTTAGCTTGTCATGACAAGAAAGACACCAAAAAAAAAATTCCTGAACAAAAGCAACTGGATATAAATATACATAGACATAAACCACACCATGCTAGTCTGATGACAGGAGGTGGCTGGATGCAGAGATTTGCCCCACTGTTGATGCACCTTTGAGCAGAGGGACCCTTTCTGGCCCTAAAAAAAAGACTCTACTACAACCCCAGGATCCAGTTTACAATCAAAATGTACTTAAGGCACAGTTTCATGTTCTATCCTCTGCTTGCATTGCACTGGTAAAGGCGTCCCTGTGCTGAACTGTACACCGTGTCTTTCAGACTGACACGTTTGTTTGTATGCAGGACAAATGCAGCCATCACCAGGGGAGCAGCAGGGTCTCAGAGCAGGATAGGAAAGTTCAACCTTGCTCAACTACACCTAAATGAACAAACAGGGCTATATAGGACTAGACACAAAAAGGGCCACATATGTATATGTGTCCAAGCACATGTAGAGCTGGACTCGAAAAGAGTGACAGCTGCATACAGGGTAATGGGTATCAATGACCAGTCTCCTCCAACTGTTCAAGAGCCATTTGGGAAAGAGACCGACATTACAAAAACAGAGGCAGAAGCGTTTTTAAACCTCCTCAGGGGATAATGACGTTAAAAGACTAGATTGATGTGTAAGGAAGGACTAACACGCATGAAGGACACAGGAGCTTGGCCTCATCTTCAAAGACAACAAGGACTGTCACAGCGGTGAAAATGGGAACTAACAGAATTATTTTGGAAAGTGGCTGCTAGGCTCCCAGCCAGCACTCGACAACCACAGAGTGAGGAGGCGAGGGTCGGCGTCTGCTCCCAACACCGCTGTGACATCACTATCTCACCGTTTCCCAAAATGGCCACCAGCCCAGAGTCACGTGGGCGCCACCTGAGGAGGCGTCACGTTTAGAGGGCACCGCACTTTCAGTGGCTGAAGAGCAAATTGTCTTACAGACTAGTACATTTTGGGGTTTTTTTGGTTTACAGTTGAAATTAAGTGTAATAACATCAGAGATAAAATTGTTGGTCCCTATCATTTTTCCACCACAATATTGATACACTGTGGTTTGTGCTCACACTGGGATTCCACTTCATTTTTCCCCACTTTCACAGCTGCATTGAGCTGAATTTGGGCCAAATGCATGCCACCTGCTGAATTTTACATCCATTTTCCACAGGTCACAGCACTGCACCCACCTACTCCCCAATTCAGGTTTATGAGCTTTCAACTGCTACCTGGCAATGAACGACAAACATTCCTACTGCCACTTTGAGCAACGGAATCTGGTCCTTGGCAGCAGGTTAAACAAAAGAGCCAAGACATTTTTCTAACTTCTCTATCACGCAGGGTTGGCGGGCCAGTATGTTCCAGGTTTAGCCTGTCTCCTTCCAGTTGTGTGGCCAGAACACAAAAATGACTCTTGCTCAGGAAGTATCCAAGAGGCATCTGGATCCAATGCCCAAACCAACTTCTTTTAAAGCCAAAGACAAGTAATTCACTATGGAACTCTGGCAATGCTTGTAGTAATACTACAACTGCTAGAAACCAAATTAAGTGAATAAATTGGGTTTCTCAAGCATATTCATGCACTGTTAGCTGATTAGCATTTACCTAAACTTCTCTTCATCAGTTAGTTTGTAATTGTTTCCTGGAATTATACCATTCAGGTGTTTTATGTGAAAATTTGAAATGTGCAGAAGACAGATGAACACAGATAATGTCTTACCACATAATTCAAGTCTAAGTGTTTCCTCCTCTCACTTCACCTGAGGAGAGAGAGAATACGAAATCACTTGGAACACATTAGCTTGCAAACAATTATGCATACACTTAAGCAGCATGAGCAATTAATTAAATGTGTTTTGCATTCAGGCAGCGATGTAGAAATCATTTTGAAATATTTGTATAGGTCCCCGGAGGGGTCTGTATGTGCCCTGACTCTTTATTGTCACTGCTATCATAATATTTAGAGACCAGAGGAGATCCTTTGCTTTGTTTTTTTAGTTTTTTTAGATGGCTCACCTAATCAGATTACTTAGGCACTGTTTGCCCTGTGAACAGGTTTTGATACAGTGCAAATGATCTTAATTTCACCAGGCCAGCCTGTGAGACAGCTCGAGCCGTGCCTTGCTGATTGGTGAAGTTCTCTTTAA
The DNA here is from genome assembly GCA_016785225.1 of Psettodes erumei. Classification (NCBI taxonomy): domain Eukaryota; kingdom Metazoa; phylum Chordata; class Actinopteri; order Pleuronectiformes; family Psettodidae; genus Psettodes; species Psettodes erumei. The sequence continues at coordinate 1,675,841 of JAFBJZ010000457.1, forward strand.
TTGGTTTAAACTTTGCTCTCCCTGCTCAGGGATCTACACGCTTAATTTCAGCAAAAGGTCAATATCAATAAATCTGGATGCTGGAGAAGGAAGGAAGGCAGAGGCATGGAAATAAAATGCTCCACACTCTTCTGGCCCGGATTGACCACTGGGAGGGGGAAGCGAGCTGACCCTGGTAACACCACGAACCAACAGGGTGCTAAGAGAAGATTAGAATTTGAAGCTCCGTCGGCCCACCCTCTTGTCAGGTGTTTATTGCCCATGACCTCCACAAGATGAGGTCAGATTTTCATATTATAGCAAACCAACTCCTTTGGCACAGTTGGTTGCAGTATATTCAACAACAGCATAATGAAATGGCCCGACAGGAAGAGGAGCGGCTGTATCAGCAAGTGAGGAGAGACGAGTCGGGATAGGTAGTGAGTCTTAAGGGGCAAAGTAGAAGAGACTGAGCAAGACTGTTCGCAGTGCAGAGCAGATGCAGAAAGAAGGAGAGTGATATGAAAGAAAATCTACTCTGTAGGGGCCTTTCCTGTTGCATCAACTCCTCTCTTGTGTGAGCATTACAAGGCCCTACAGAGGCAGGCATGAGAGGGAACCGTGTTCCGGGCACTCGTGGTGGCCGAGGGGGGGTATCCACACTCCAGACCTGCCCCTCAGGATTTGACTCGCCCAAATGGAGAGATGAACAGCCCCACCGATTACACGTCTAATTCTTTCAACAGTTCATCACTCTCTGATGCCGCAGACACACACACACACACAAACACGCACTCACACACGCATACATGCACACAGGCACACACACACACAGACACAAGTCAAAACTAAGTCATAACAATCAACAACTTGGCTTGGAATTACCATATCCATGAAGAGATTATGACACACACACACACACACACACACACACACACACACACACACACACACAGACACTGAGCCAGGTAACCAAACCTCACCCTGTGTTTTTCTTAATCTGCCCACTGATTGGGCTGTGTTGTGGTGCTCACGGCTGCAGCAAAGCAAAGTGCACTCCTGCACAATGGAGCTGAAATTGGGTAGTTATTCCGTCTGGTCACCATGCTTCACTGCTTACATGAACTCAGAGAGAGGCAACACCAGCCAGAGGGGAAATACAAGGAGAGGCAAATAAAAACAAAATGAATGCCAGAATTACATAGCACCAGGCTTCTAAGTCTGATGCCCTTATTCAAACTATATTTAACTGCTAGCAAACTAAATATGCCCCTTGTTTCTTTATTTGTTGTTCAAATCAGTCCTGTCAGCCATACATACTGCACATTTGAAGACCTCAATTGTTAACTCAAACTATTACTCTACATCTATGACACAACCTGAACAACTGAAGATGAGAAAAGGAAGGCATATGAGTTTAAAGTGTCAAAGTCTCATTTCAAGTGAGATGATTAAGCTCTTAGCCATACATAATGATGTGTCAAAGCCAAGGTTGCATTTTTGTTTTAGCTGAACCACTCATCTAACCCAGACCGTATGGATTCAGTTGAAGCCAAGAAATTATCAAAAATATCCAGTCAGAGAAAACTTTGACTAAAAAAAAAGAAAATTAGTCCTTGCTTTGCTAGTTTTGAGCCTGTGACTCTCGTCACTCGTTGCAGAGCTTAATCACTGAGTAGGACCGAGACAGCTGTGGTACATGTTTTGTACAGCTGACTGGATGTGGCCTTTAAACCTTCTGCAGCAGTTCTTCCAACCTAATGGCAGTAGAAGAAATGATCAAATGAGTGCTTGCCTCTTGTGCCTTGCTTGATGAGTGTTTCATGAAGGCATGAAGGAGACTGGAGATAGAATGTATGTAAAATGCATAATGAAATTGACACCCCCCAGCCCCCTCACCACAATGAAACAAAGGATGGGGCCAAGGTGCACAGACGTCAGCTGTCAGGAAGAGGGACATGGAATCATCCTAAACAGTGATGATAATCCGTGCTCACCTATCCCCAATCAAGGGATGAGAATCTGTAATGACAGGCCCCAATCAACTTGAACCTTAGTAGCTTGGGGGGGGGGGCTGGCTAATAGCATTTCATGTCCAATTAGGTTTAGTCGACGCCCAACACACCCTCTTCTCTGTGATAGGCAGTCGCTGACGCAGAGGGAGGAGGGATACCTCTGACTGGGTTGACAGACTGGGTCAAAATCAGTTCTCCGGTGGGTTAAGTAACTCTGACACTGTGTCTGCCTTCCCGTGTCACTGAGCTGAGCCACAATATACAGTGCACGGAATCATAAAAAATTGAAAATGATATTTTGCGTTTGAAACAAAATAGCTGAGGCATCGCTTTCACCACTGGAGTCCATCTTAAAGCTTAAATGCCGAGGTGCATTTCAGACCAGGCTGAGAGTAGTCGGTAGGGGTGATGCCTCTGAAAATACTTTGATAAAATGGGAGACTTGACCGGTGAGGCGTATGATGCAAATTAAATTCCTCTAACAGTGAATCTGATTGAAGTCAGAGAGGAACTGACCAAGCTGAACACAGACCTCACAAGCTCATCATCCCAGCCTCCGGCTCCTTGGTTTGTAGCAAGATCTACCCCCTGTAGCAGAGCAAACACAGATGTGGCCGCCTCATTTAAATACCTTGCTCAGGGAGCTGCAATCTTCTCCATGTTTCCTCAGCTGGCAACCAGAATCTCCTGTGGAACTCAAATTTTAGTCTTCAGAGAAACTGCCTGTTGTTTCCCGTCACTGATTAGCATGGTTTCAGTGTGCATGAATATGTCTGAATGAGTGTGAAGACAGTGTTGACTTCAGAGGACAAGTTGGGGAGCCAGTATATATCAGACTCAGCTCAGGCATGGGTTTGTTCAGAGAAGAGCCCCTGTGATCCCTAGATCTATGGTATGGTTGCCCTATTCTCTGTAACACAAACCTGAGTAGAAACAGTGGGGAATGAAAATAAAAATCAGTGTGCTTCTGCCAGATGGAGCCCTGTTTGGTAGATAATACCCATCGCCAAGCCCCTGAGGTACATTAGCAATGCTTATTTAAACAGCTGGGCTGAATATTGCCCTTTTAAATCGAATGAAATAGCCCCATTAGCGGGCCATGCACTCTACTCCTTCCACTTATTGTTTCCTACTGCTGTAAAACTCCCTCAACATTGAAGGCAAGCTGATTAACAGAAAGTGAGGGCGAATGGGTGGTAAGGTGGCGGAAGAACAAAACAATGCTGTTGGAAGTTGGTTCAAAAAGACAAAAATCAACTGAAGGCATCTACTTAACATTGAACTTCATCCCTGTTAGGAATGAACAGTGTCCCTGTAAAGCTCACAATGTTAGCCGTGTTGACATTTATGTTCATACTGCACAACATTTCAGATGAAAGGTTCACTGCTCTCACCTGCAGAACATTTATTCGACAGCAATAGCTAATAGCTGCAAAGCAAAGATTTCCATTAAAAAGAACAGAGGTCCTGATGTTACTGCCCGGATACGTTTCATAGCTTTTGTGACACAGTGTAATCTGTCACTGAGGGTTTCTTTCATTGGTCCTCCTGAAAAAGCTGCGTTTTATATCTGTCTTTTAATATCCATATTCTAACATAAATCTATGTCGAATAAAGCAGTTGCTGTTAGAATCTGAGGACTTCATGATTTTAGCAAAGGCAGACAAAAATATACATTTCACTGCCTTTTGAAATACACTCTGCTTGTCTGATTCAGACTGCTGGAGCTGCTTATTAGCTTTGGCTTCACACCCAGCTTGGGGGGGGGTGCATTACAGTGAAGCATCTCAATGTGCACATGGTGTATGAGGGTTGCACATTCAATCTGATCCTTTGAGTGACTTTAGTAGTGCAATAGGTGACTTGAAAGATCTGACTTCATTTACCACTGGTGGTTTATGAAAAGAAATGTGTGTGAGACAAAAAAATATTCCAAGAAAGGGCTAAAGGTAAGACTTTGAAACATGAGCTCTATCAACACAGGTGAAGCCCTCCATTGGGCTGTGGGCTTGACTGCACTCCCTCTCAAAGCAATGAAATGAAATTTGTAGAAATCAGCCGTTTATCCTACAGAGTCTGCTGGAGGCTAAAGCCTGTGTGGAACACAACTGCACACCCAAATATCTTTGGAAAGGCAAACCTTGCCATAATTTCACTCTAATATGAAGCACAAAACACCTGTACATACATCCAGTTTTTTATTATTATATTTATATATTATGTAGGGCTCATGTCTTGGTGGAGCGGTGATGGTTTAAAAAGCAGCACCTTCCCCAGACAGCGGCTGTCAGTCTGTCAGGCGAGCTATACTGCTTTTCAGGTCCGACAAGGTTGACAGTTCTCTCTGTACCAAATGGACATTTCCTGGAACAATTGGCAGCATGGTTTCCTGCAGCGAACACTTTCATGCCTTCCCTGGCATTACTTTAAATTAATAGAGTGGTACTGGACAGGAAATTTCGCTGGAGGGTGGGTCATTGGGTGGATTAAACTATATATATCAAGTGGGAGCCAGTAGTTTCTTCCTTGCAATTAAATGTCAGGCTTGAGATCTACGTGTGGAAAAAATTCAAGTGAGAAATTTATAATGCTTACAGCCCCGATTGTTTTGTGTACACCTCACATATACATAAGAGCGACCTGTGCTTGTATTATATGGTATGTGTGAGCAAACTTTGTTGATACACCAATGCATTAAAGCATGTGTGTGTGTGTGTGTGTGTGTGTGTGTGTGTGTGTGTGTGCGTGAAAGTGATAGGGAGAAAGAGAAGGATAAAGGTTAGAGAGAGCAAGCCAGACAGAGGGAGTGAGTGTGGTGTGCATATTTTCATTTTTCATTCCTTGAGAACAGAGTATTGCAACCCTGAGTGGAGTGTTAACAAAACAGACTTTTCCCTCTGAGCGCTCAAAACCACAAGAGAAGGAACACTTTGGTCCTTTCAATCCTATAAGCTTTTTTTTTTAGAAAGATACTTAAAACATACATAGAATCAGACAATAGATTGATTGCAGCTCTTTGGTATTGTCATAATTTGGTATTGTACGCCAATAGCAGTCGAGCACTGACTGTAGTGAAAGAAGCTAAATGTCTGGATACACCAGGATTTTAAAAAAAGGTGTAAATGTGCAGCCGAATCAGTTCATTCACAGGATCCACCAGAGGAGACGAAATTAATCAGCAGTAGAGTTCAGCTGACCAACCGAAAGCTGTCTTGACAGTGTTGACCTTTGAGAGGATGGAGAGCTATCGTAGCTTATTAGCCGTGTTGCACCATTCACTTTTATTTAACCTCCTCTGGCAGAGTAATCACTGTTCCACAGTAGAGCAATGCTTTGCACACAGTCATAAGAAATGAGTTGATGATATAAATGTATCTTTTGAATAAAGTGTGTGAAGTTCTTTACCTGTTGCTATGTTTTTTCGAAAAACTTTAAAAAATACTACTAATAATGGTGTCAACAAAATTCCGGGACAGGAGACAGAAAACAGAGAGAACCTGTGGTTCTGCATCATTTGCAAGCCATGCAACCCCCCCAATCAATCAATTTGGCTGCAAACTTTGAGTTTTATTAAATCATTTAGATCAAACTGCACTTTGAGCAGACAGGGAAATAAGAAAATTACCACACGGTACTGCTTTCCCAAATCCTCCACCAGCTCCACAACCAGAAGAGGGAGCAAACATGCCCAGCATGGCGACGTCTGAAGAGCAGATGCACAATGCTCCACGTAAGGAAGGCCCATTTGGTTCAGCTCGCAAGCCTGGCAGGCCGCCAGTTCAACAAGAACCTGTGCCAGACAAAAAGCTCTACAATGAAATAAGATTTTACCCATTGGAAATAGCAATAAAAATAGAAAATCAATATGTGGTGCTTTATGTTGATTTTGCGGTGGCCTGCCACAATCAAATCAATGCACGGGAAATGTTGTGACATTACTTACCAAGTGTTTGTCAGTATCATTATCATTATCCTATAGCAGATGACTGCATAGCATTCATCACTAGTCTAAAGTCAACTGATTGGGTGATGTAGTTATTATCACTAAATGTTAGTTACTTTTCTGGTTTGGCTACTGGTCTAGATTCAGATGAAGTTTTATGTTCAGTGAAGTTGACTTTGTTTAAAAAGAAAAATACCAGTCTAATATCAATTCTCAAATCATGTAATTCTTTGTAGGAGCCACTGAAGCTATAGTTTTCACAGAAGATTAATGTTTCATACATTCTTTGGATGAAATGACCCCTTAAAAAAACAAACAAAACAAACACCACTGGGCTCATTTGACCCCCCACCCCCCTACAATCCTGGCCCAGACGCTGTACATAGATAAGAATTTAGGACATTTTCTTATTTGGTCCTACTTGAGAAATTCCATGAAGGGAAGTGGAGGTGTCAGTGAAAAATGAGTTCTTCCCACTCAAATATAAAACTTGGCTATTACATCAATAGCGATCTGCACAGATTGTGCACATTTGTCATTCCTTTTGACAGAGTTTAAATAACATGTAACCAGCTCTCAGACAAATTTTACTCACCACCAACACTGCCTGCGCTTTTGTTGAGATCATTTTTATATGTCAATATATGGACTGATTGATTGAGGCAATAAACAACTCCCGTCCTCCAAGGTTAACCACTTTACATCGATGCAAAGTTTCCTAAACTGCGCTGCTCTCTCTGTGATTTTAGTCACATCCCTCAGAGCTCTGTCATTTTGTGTCTGGAGGTTTGGCAGAGAAAAAAAGCTGTCTCCAGACGGACAGGGATGATATAGTCACTTCTCCTAGGCCCCCAGTGCTCTAATCGGCTTTGAGAAGAGAGACGGATAGAGGACATCATTGTCTGTTTCTTGGTGTTTCAGCCCTCAAGGCTTCAGCTCCTATGTACCAAGGCCAAGCATCTCTCTGGCCTCACGCAATTCAGCTTGTGTGAGGCACGATCTGTTTTGTGCCCCAGGGAGCCAGCCACGGTTGGAGCTCCCCAAAGTTTGTGAAGTCATCCCAGACTTTCTTCTTTCATGTCTAGATGTGTCAGGGTCTCTGCGAGATCCCAGTATAGCCGACCTCGGAGGGGGAACCCTTCTCATGGCTGTTGTCTTTGCTCACCACAAAGATTAGCATTTAGTTTTCCTCTTGCTTCAAATATCTCTGAAACATGGAGCCATTGTACTAATGCACAGTTCTCCTACAGTAAAAGGTCTGGTCCTTTTATTGAATCTTCTGGACTGCCCACATGGCTCAAATTAAGTATCTCATAAAGCTTCCACTTAAATTGTCCTCCAAAGCGTATGCAAAGGTATTACAGATTCTGCCATTAAAATCCGTATCAACAATTCCCCCTGGCTTTTAAAATTTGCACTGGCTTTTAGAAATGCTCAATACCGTCATAATGAAGAAGCAAATATTACAAAGTCAAGTCCCATTTCACAACCAGGAAAAAAGTCTGCATCCATTATTCATTTGTGGTTTTACTGCATTTTGCTCACCATATTATCTGCTATGTCACCTTGTATTTAGCACTGCTAGCACTAAATCGAACCCATGCACGGTTTTCACTTTCCTCAGATTACTTAAATGTGATCTGTGTTGTTTTTTTAATAATGCATACTTTGCAGGTTCGGCAATGCATCATGCGTCAATGTAGGGGTGGCTTATTTCACTGATAAATTTTTAATATGACCAGCCTTGCCTGTGAAGGACCCATAGCACCGTCTCATTATGAATAAGATGTAGTTTCATTAGCTTCACTTTGGCACCTGGGAGCCTTGCAAGGTTCACCTCATCTCATGTTTTGGCCCAAAGTAATAGCAGGGATGTGTTTGATCAATAATGCATCATCAAGATAAATGCAGCACTCCTTTTGTTTATTTCAACCTCCAATCCTCCAGTTTCAGAGCCACTTCGGGTGCCATATGATGCATAATAAAGTCGTGACAACATATCTGTACACATTTGCCTGAGGGAGTCAGGAGGTATTAGTGATATCGCATCAAAGATTGGCACCCTTATTAAAAAAACACTTTAACATAAATGGACACATTATCACAAAAATATGTTGATGCTTGATGTTAAGTGCAACATTGCAGAGGTAGGGGTTGGCCACTTGTGAATGGATGACCCATTCAACAGTGTGTGCAGTGTTTGCAGTTGTGTATTGAGAAAGTGGAATAAGCAAAATGTTCTCCATTTTTTGGTACTCAATCAGTGTTGGGCAGTGACACAGGATTTCATAACATGTTACATTAATGTAATTGTTTGTCAGTCACGAGTAGCGAAAAGGATTACAGTTTAACACGCCTGTAAATTTTACTAAGTTAAAGTAAGTGTCCTGAGTATTGTAAGTAATTACTTTTTTTAAGATGCCTGTGAAAGTGTGCTAATGGCTGCATGGGCACACGTGTGTCTGTGGAAATTTACGTCTGGCTGCCTCAGGGTGTGTGCATGCGTGTGTTTGTGGGCATGCTGCTACTTTGCATGTTGACTCAGTTCCAAGGCTGTGGCTGAGCACAGGGCTGTCTTTGGCTGTCACTTCTCATCATTTGCCGGTCAGTGAGACAGCTGAGCAGAGAGCAGCGTATGAGCAGTGAGGAGAAGGAGGGAGTCCTCGTGCTGAGTGACAGACTCCGGCATTGAGTGACTGCGCCCTGTTAGGACCCTCGCTGTGTTCATGTTGGAGCCTGGCTCTCAAGCGTTATTTTAAGGACGAAGAATAATGCTGCACATCGACAGCATGCATCCGCACGCCCACACTTCCACAGACACATGGAGATAGACATGTAAGCGGATGCGGAGGTATTGGAATACATACATGCAAATGGGTTTGCATCTATGCAGTGACTTATATAGCCACACATGTGCCGGCAGAGGCAGAAATGAATGTATTCACTGTGCAATCAGCCCCATGAAGAGACACAAACACCTCCACACAGGCCAGCAAACAATCACACTGCTGTCTCCCTGCTATTGATATTCCTCACAGCTGTGGCCTTCATGCACTTACAAGTCATCATAGGCTGCCTTCAGCCACCATGTATAATGGAACTCTGTGGCTCTTCATTGCTCTCTTTCTCTTTTTTCTCTCAGGAAAGAATGACAACACATGAGTAGTTCATTGAGATTGAACATATGCATGCACCTGTGAATTCCGTAATACAGAAAGATACAGCCACATTCAATGATGCAAACAAACGCACAGAAACGCAAGCAGAAATACACAACCAAGAGCTCATGCATTTATCGCCTCAGCAACACGATAAACCCTCTTTAAACTGGGAAGACCTTCAGACGGAGAGGTCTGTGATTAATGCAAAGCATACATAAAATTCAGAGGGCACTATAATGAATGGTCCCTCCTTGGGATTATTAGACATAAGAATAACTGGTTTTACCCTGTGTGTCAGCAAGATTCCCTTACAGCCCAATCTCTCTTCACAGGAAAAACATCGGCATCATCACCGAGCAAGGTGTAATACACTGAGGACTGTGAACAAGAAAGGCAGCAGCGCCTGTCAGAGACTCAGCTGTTAGTTTAGAAGACTGACAGCGCAGTAATGGCGAGACCATTACAGGCTTTCACGTTCATGGCGTGATCCAGCTTCAGATAAGCCTGCAGTGCTGCTCTTAAAATTTAATGATAATGAGATCTGTACGCAGTAGCTGTATGTGCAGGAGAATCTCAGTGAGACAAGGTAGTGGATATCCCTGATGCTGGGGAAAAAGGGGTCAGTGAATATCGCAGCACGCACGCCAGGGATATTCACATTCTGCTGCTGTTTGGCAGGTACAAGAGTGAAAAGTTCAGAGCAAACCCAATGTTTTACTTCAATGCTATCAGAGGATATTATGACATCCACCGTGACAGTGAGAGCACCCTCTGAAATGCAAGGTAATGCTGGTAAATGTGGACTGTGCAAGATTTAATTGTTTTTCCTCCTGCTCTATAAAAGTTCAACAGCATTATATATCAAAGCAAGAGCGGTGTGACAACGCAGGGTGAGCTCGGCAAAAACATCTTAATAAGTCATTTAATTTTTGTATCATGCCTTGAAATGCAATTTTTAAGTAAATAAGCATACTGGTGATGGCTTGAAGCAATGTCACCTTTACCATTGCTGTGAGAGTTTGCAAGAAAATCTGCCTTTGAAAATAAATCAAGGCTATGAGACACTGACAAGAGTTCCATGACTGTTTTACTCTGCTGTCATTGTGCAAGTGGGACTGATACATTTTTTCCTGTCTGAAAAATTTCTAATTCCTAATTTCTCCCACCCCTATTCCTATATCCCTACTGTGGGCAGACATTAATCAAATTGTGATCAATTTTACTCAAGCAGAGAGACTTGACTTGAGTTTGCTCAGGTCACGGCAGGAAAGTGCAGGAAAATTACTTGATTATGAGCAACACCACTATACCAACACTTTTAAGCAAAACTCATTTGAACATGCACCAAAATCTACACAAAATCCAGAAATCTCCTGCTCCGGCAGGGCTTTTACGAGTCACTTGATAACAGCCATGGGTTTGGCAATGGTTCTGTTAGCTTGTTATCAACAAAGCTACAGTTCTGGATCAGTTTTGGGAGATAAACCCCAAAGTGGCTGTTTGACTACAAATTCAGATGCCAGTTAAACTCATTACTTACTCATGTGTTGAGAATAAGTAAAAGTAAACTAACAGTGCTGTTCGGCAGACTCTCCACAGCTGCCCCTTTGACTTTTTCTCCTTATCATTGTCCATGTTATTAATGCTGTCATGAGCACCATGGATGGAGGCATAAATGTCTACTCCAAGCATTTACATATTTTACATCTCAAATCCCAAATGACAACACACAGTGGGTACTAATCTTTTTGTCGTTTTCTTGCTCCGGTTACCTGCTGAGATACTGTGTGTGAGCTTTGTGTGTGTGTGTGTGAAACACAGAGAGAGAGAGACGTCGCATCAGAGAAAGGGGGTAGCGCATGGCGTGAGAGCGCGTTGTTTTCCAGAACTGCCAGCTGTGAGTTTGCACAACGTGGGTTGAAGAAAAATGCAGCTGAGTAGATTTAAATTGTTGCTGAGCTAGTTAAATCTCCAAATGTGAGTTGCTGCTGTTCATTGTACCGTGAATATTCTCAATAATAAAGTTAATGAGCAAACTTGCTGCATTGTGTTTTGTGTTTGTGCTACTTTGCGTCAATAATTCTGAGTCAAAAGGTCACCTTTTGGTAAACCTGTTAACAGTCAGATATTTTTTGTGGACAAGCCCAAAAATAATGTACCCAAAATAAAAAGGTAACTGTTCTTCAACCCTTTTGATTACAGTCATTATGTGAGTCTTCTTTGAAAGCTTCAAAACTCTCTAAATTCTTACAACCACAGAGTATTGCTTGGGTTTTTTGGGGGGGTACCTTTTGTGTGATCCCCATACTACCAGCTGTTGCGGTGGTATGGGGATCCTTAAATGCTTTGCACAGATAAAATCAGGAGACCTCGAGCTTCTAAACCATGTACAATATGTCAAGGTTGTGTGAGGATTAAGGTCTTGTACAGACCAACAGACACCTAAAGTAGCACAAGGCCAAAGCAAAATATATATATATATATACATATGTTTGTCTGTGCCTGTGTTTGTCCGTCTGTACTTCTTTGAGCTTGTGTGTGTTTGTTCTTCAACATTAAAGAAGCCCAACATCATGTCAGCATGTGGTTCAGGATGACAAATCTCCTCTCACTATCTACACCTATGCAGCTCTACTGCGTGGCCAGGGCCATGTTTCCCAGCCTCTCTGACATGCAGGCAAGCAGCCTGCCTGCTAAACTACCCCTGCTCCCCAAATGGAGTTCTCATTTTCAAGGGGAACGACTGCATGGCATAACGCACTTTGTCTTGGGAATTACTTTTTCTCTGCCTGTGTGGCTCTCTGGGATGGACATGGCTGGCTGGCTCTAGGGGAGACAGATGGAGGCCGCTGGCTAGCCTGACACATGTTGAGAGGCTGTGATGAGTCAGTGACGAGGGGTGGGCAGGATGGGGGGGCACAGCACTCTGTCTATGTGATGTGTTGATGAGAGCGGGGAGAATTGAAGGGCGGAAGCCTTGCTCGGCCTGACAACTGCTGCACTAAGAATGGAGCTGTACTAACTAGTACAGTCAATATATTTGGATAGGAATAAGCTTGTTTCATTACAACCAGGGCACTCAACTGGCACGTAAAATAACATCAACTTTTATACACTAAGATATTCATAAAACATAAATATTTGTAATGGTCTTTGTCATTGTGTGCAAACAAGACTAAGAATCTTACAGCCATACTAGCATTATGATGGCACTCTGAGCTAAATTAACATGTTCAGCTTCTTGGTTTAGCACGCTAGCATGCATATATTTTCTACTAAGCACTCAAAGTACAGTTGAGGCTAATGGTCATTCGTTTGGTCAATCATTTGGTAATAAAACAAAGTACTGAATGAAGTGAAAATTTGAGAAGCCACAGCAGTTGTCAATGGAACACCATCATGCCACAAAAATGACAGAAGTGATAGATGTATCAGCTAGCATCCAGCTAGCCTGGGTGCTGCGGCCACAAGGGGGCAGTAAGGTGCATGATGACTGCAAACAGGCAATATCAGTTCCTTTTGTGGGACACAAACCTGTTCTGATATGTTAGGAGAGATATCCCTTCCAATTTGATATCCTTCTAGTTGATGTCTGTTTTTAGCTTTAATTGGTCAACTGCTTGCTGTGCTTGTCCTGATGGCATGCCACTTGTAAAGAATTTTAAATTTTATGCTAACATGAATTTTCTGCCGCATCCCAAACAGCAAGAAATAACTCATCTTTAATCTTTGAGTTAACAGTAGTGAAAAGAAAAATGCTGTACATAAAATGTGGTATGCTCATTATATACAACATTGCTGTGATACAGAGCAACCCTTGGGGCTGTTTTCCCTAATCAGCATTGACCAAGTCCTGACAGAACATCAGACCCAACCTTCAGGTGCTGGCTAATGATGCCTTTTTAATTCCTCAGGAGGAGTTATTAGTTTGCTCAGATATTTATGGGGTCTGAAGAGGAAGATGCATTCAGGGAGAGGATAGGGGGATTGCTCAGATAAATGTGCCAGTGAAAATATGAATATGAAAATACTGTGATCCAGGGGCTGAATTATTCAGCTCAGCCCTGATGCCTACTGCCACTCTTCTTTCATTGCCTAAGGCAGCCTGAGTTTCCTCTCACAATGCCATGGTCTGGAATCTAGCAGGAGACACTGGAGGAAGACTGCTGTCTTCTACTAATCATTTGTACAGTCGCAGTTGAGAGCTGGTGTAAGGATGAAGGCAGATACAAATTACAGAAATAAATGAAGAGGGCATTCTGATCCCAGACGCTTCATCAAAGTAAACACTATCTGGCTGTTGTGCGTGGAGAGATCTGCTTTGCAAGGGGAGTTCACACGATATTTTAATTCATGTGTTGTATTGGGATCAAGTGAAGATGATCGACTCCTTAATAATTAATAACCGGTCTGCAACACAAACATAACCCACCCACCCTCCGTGTCGATGCTTTAATTTTGGTTTCTTGTCCATAGTAAATGAAAAGTCACATACTACACATGGATTAATTCATTGTAGTTAAAAAATGTTCAAAATGTGTTACAATTACAATGATACAAGAGAAACAGACGTGACCAGATGTGCAAATTTAGTTTATGATATTAATATCTTTACTATTCTGTTGGTGTAGGGTGCTTTGTGATCTGCAGTAACTTTGAGAGGTTTGACAGGATTCTGCATCATCACTGGATTATGTCATTGCCGTTTAAGGGTAAATAATACAGTATAAGTTCTATTTTCCAGATATGTTTCCTCTATACTGCATATTTGATATGTTTACGGTCAGTTCAAATGAATAACACCACTACTTCTTCAGTCAAGAAGGAGGGCAGAGAGGTGAAGATGTCCAGGCAGAGTGCAGGAAGACGCAGGAGGGAGACTTTCAGCACAGGAGAGACAGGCAGCGCAAGTTCATGAGACACGACAGGCCCTGAATTTAAGGGAGATTTGCTACTACTACTGTCATGAAAAGGTATGTTTCAGTCTGGTACATTTTTCTTGTCAGTGTAGTAAACAGCTGAATTGCTTGCCCATCTGTAAAAGTCACCGCACACCACTGCTCTGTACGATACATGCATACCATATTGGTTTATTGTTAAGTCCATTATGCAGGTGCTATCCAAGACTAATCAATAAAAAATGTCACACAGCAGAAATACTCTTTTCTTTCTCCACTTTTTTTCATTTCAGCTTTTTTTATGTCGTCAACACTGAGATAACAGGTTTGTCACAGCAGCAGTGCACTGCTGTCCTGTCTAACTTCCCCCAGGAACAACAAATCAAAGCAATTTGATGCAAGAAAAGAAAGCTTTCCTTTCAGTTTTTTTCTTCAAAAAATATTCTACCCCTTCTGCTCTACCTGCTCTCTTTAATTAAGCTCTTGCTTGCGCAGGTGACAAACACATTAGTGATGATGTTACTCTACTTTTGAGTGAGGTAGACTTCCGGGAGAATGAAGAAATCTTCTCAAGTCTCGAGCACAGCTGGGACAAACAATGTTTGTCAAATAGGCAAACAGGTGCAAAAAGAAAAGGGGGGAGAAGGAGGGGCAATGAGGAGGATGGTGAGGCAGCAGGGATGACCCACATTGATGCAACTCCTTATGAATTCACAATGATGCTGCTGGGCTTGTTAGCACACGGCTGGAGAGCCAGGGGTGATGGGAGATGCACGATCGGCTATCTCAGCTAACCCCCCTGCAATTCTATTACACTTGTTTATAGCTCTTGGCAAACAGCACACCAAAGATACTTTAGCTTCTGAGAGAAGGGCAGGGTTAAAGGGGGACCACTACTTAGCATTTCACAAGGAGACAGAGAGGGCATCCTTAGCAACGTGAACAGGCAAGGGAAGTGAGGAAAGAACAGATTGAAAGATACAGATAGAACTGGGCTGACTGTTAAAGTACCGATGCATGATAATAGGAGGCTGCATAAACACTGTGAGATTAAATGCTGTTATGGATTACGTTCTTGCTAATCTTTCGGTAAATTTGAACCTTTACGTCCTATCCCTCAGACAATTTGAGAGGATTTGTAAAAAAAATCTCCCCAGTCTGCATGAATATTGAGAATGTTTCTGAGTGACGTTCCCTCATCCAGCTTCAAGTAATGTGACAGTTCGAGAGATGCTGACTGTCATGGCTAATGTAAGAGCAGAGCTGGTTACTCCACTTTTTTGTTCAGCAGAGTGGGAATGATAGGTGCACCTGCAAATTAGCAACTCTTGTCACACACACACAGACCCACAGGGAAATGTGTTTATCTGTTTGTGTGTGTGTGTGTTTAAGTGAGAGAGAGAGAGAGAGAGAGAGAGAGAGAGATGATGTAACCTGAGCTGCTCTCAGCACTCTAACATGATTAATTTAAGTTTATTAAAATCACAGGACCTATTCAACTACTTTCTCCACATTTTTTACAGGTCTCCTACAAAAAAATAGAAATGGTGGTAATTTCTGTAAATTCTATAAAATGCAAAAGCAAGATGGTCAAACATCCACAAATGATCTGAGCAATCACTCTGCAGGAATCAAAAATGGTGCTTACCGAGAACTAACGATAAAGACGGCTCAACGTACATTTTGACATTCAGTTGCTGAATTATTTAAACACATATACTGTAGGTTGCATAATGTTATGCTGAAGATATTGTTTCTATGAAGTACAGCTTTGAATTTCTCTGCCATCCTTTCCCCTTTATCTTCCTGATCAAAGGCTGGATTATGCTTTGACATGATGTACATCTGACGGTGTATATTTTTACAGCACCTTCCACAGTGCAAGATGGAGCCATTTTCGACTGCTGCCGTGAATCCCCCATTTCTTAGCAGCTCATGCAGAACTGTAATCAGGGCAAATGAGCTATCAACCCTAATCCCTTAACCCCCAGTGGGTAATGGTTTCTATTGTGGCAGGAGAAGGTATCTGTTTACTAAACTGTAGTTTTTGCTTGACTGACAGACGCCAGCACAAAACACATGAGCTCCATTGACATTGCAGGTACAACAATAAATAATGGCTCAAGCAATACATCAACTAGTGGCTGCTATTGATGGAGTCATGTTTATGCATTGGGGTTTCTCACTGCATATGGCTCCCTATCCTTTAGGCATTGAAAGCATATGTAATGGAGGCCACAGCATGTCTTGGCATGCTGCGCTCATTTCTGTTTCCACTGCATCCTCACAGCAGGAGATAACCACACTGACCCACAATAAGCTGGGCCAAACCACGGCGGTCCCCCAATCCTGTGCCGCGCTGTGCTGACGTCACAGTGAGCTGATTGGCTCAGCGTGTTTGCTCAAACTGTTGAGTTGGCGTTCACGGTGGCTAAACGCTCCTCCTCCACAGTTTCGCATTAAAAGCTTTGCACCTGCAAACCACTGGAAGGATACTAAGGACAACAAGTGTTGACTCAGTCATTTAGATTAGTGACTGACATCCATGTCTGATTAACATGAAGTGCACATTTTTTTGCTTTTGTTTTGCTGTCATATGAGCTTTAAAGTTCTAAAGAATCATAGGCAAGCTAAAGAGGAGGCTTTTCAGTTTGCAGCGATGTGAATGGAATAGCAGAGACACATTAACCTGTCATTCATTGTAGCATTAACTGTATTCACACACACACACACACAGGCGCAAACACACTCTCTCCCTCTCTCTGCTCTCCCATCATGTCACACTCTAAATTACTGAGGTCGGCATGGATCCATAATAAGCAGACGGAGGGCCGTTGAGTAATTTCAGCTCAAAGGCATGTCCTGAATACGATACAGGGCCACTCTTCCAAATGAGACCACAGACCCTCTCAGACCAGGGGGCCCCCCGTACAGCAGCATGCACAGTCCATATTTCCACCACCGGTGGGGAAGGTAAATGAGAAATCAATCAAACACTTGAGTTTCATTTCATTGTGTAAGAGCACTGATCCATCACGGGGTGTTATGGTCTGAGACAGCCTCTGCTCTTCTGCATGCTGCATGACTGCTGAAAAAAAAACACCACACACACAGAGACATAGACACAGACACACACGCACAAACTGAAATATCAAAAGGTCAGCAGACAGGCAAGAGGAGAGACCGGTGTCGTTGTAAGACAGACTGGGCTTCTGAGCCCTCTGTCCCTCAGTGTTTGTCTGCGTGAAATCAAGGGCGCGACTGCAAATCGTAAACAGGGCACGATGTCTGTGTTTGGCCATGCATGTTGTAGACGCCAGATGTGCCTTCCGATTGCTTTGGTTCAGAAATCATCATTCAGTCTCAGTTATCATGAAGCCAAATATTCAACTACAGAATTAAGAAGGCAGAGATTTATAGAGAAAAAAACCCTTAAGCCTCTTTGGGAGTGTGTATGTTATCAGTGGAAATCATTTGACTATACATATATATATAAATAAATGATGCTCAACATGAACCGACTGCCAAGTATCTCCTAATTTATTCATGATTGTGTGTTGAATGTGCATTTAAAAGTGCAATTAATCCTCCTGTAATTCTGTACCATATTATCATGTGATTTCCTCACACAACAGCTTTGTCATGTAACAATAAATATTTCAGTACCCCATTCGAACACCAGGAACTTGCAACTTTTCTCAGTCTGTCCAGCCACCATTTTAGTCTTTAGTCAGAGCAAAGAACAAGCAACATGTCACAACTACACCACAGTGCCACACAATGGCCAGGAGAGGAAGCATAATGGATGCAGATTAATTAAGGGGTAATACCGCACACTGAGGCTCTCTGTTAACAGACTGAGAAGAAGGTTGGGTTTTCTCCCTTGTCTGCTTGTCTGTTTAATTGCAAAATATCTTAGCGCATTTGGTATTTGACATTTAAAGGGAAGACCAGCACTTGAAACAGGAATCAGCTGATTGGATTGATTATCAAGTGGGATCATGAGGGATTTCTACCATTTTGTTCATGTGCTGCTGGGAGAGTCTAACATACACGTTTGTGTGCTGAACATCATGTTACATTATGCTCTGATTCACACCCAGAAAACGAACAATAAACAAACATCCATCACGATGGAGGCTGCATATTATAACGTCTATGGATATTTAGGAACATTTTGCCTCAGTCACCTTCAAGCCCAGACAGTTACTCGACGCTGCTCTTCTGGGAATGGGCAGCTACAGGCCAGAAAAGGACAGATTTATCAATTATGCACATGGTGAGGATGTGTGTCAGACATTTATGCAAATGAATTCCACCTTGAAGTTCAAAGACGGGTGCAGGAGCTATGTTTGGGATGACTCTGGCTTCGGTTTAAGATGAACACTGGTCGTTGAAGAAGGCATCAAGAACACTAGTCAATGGGTGAAAATTTGTTTCAAGCACTGTAGAAGACAGGACTTTCTGGGTGTATCCACACAGACCCTTCACAGTGAAATACAAAGATACTTGTTATATTTTTTTATGCAAAGCTAAGCTACCCAGCTACTGGCTCATGACTTTACATTTATTGCAGAGACAAGAGAGTTGCATCAATCTTATCATCAAACTTTTGGCCACTGAGTGCATTTCCCAAAATGTCACATTTTTACTTGAAGCAATTTTGAACTGCCATTTTCAGCATTTAAACAGGTCCCTACAAATGCAGTCAAAATTATATTTTATCAAGATGCTGCAGATAAATTGATTCAAACAAGTTCTACAAGGGTGGCACCTCCTGATAGCTAATATATGCCTACTGCCATCAAGCTTTATAAACACCTAGATAATGAAGTAATCTAGGTTACTTTTTTCTTTCAGATGAGACATAATTTTGTGATTTTAAAGCTGAGGCTTTTCTATAATACATTAATTTGGCACATAAGTGTGCCTGCTCATGAATAAGCCAAAGTTCACCCTCCCCTCCCCATCCATGTAATCATGCATACTGTATGTATGCTGCACGGACACAGGCAGGAGTATTTGTTTTGATCGCTGTTTCTCCACTTTATCATAACGAAATACATCCTGTGCACAATCTCCATCAGCGGCTGTCAGCGCAGAAATTTTGGGGAAGGTAGTCAAAAAAGAACAATAATGAAAAAAGACTCCTGATCCCAACTGTATGAGGAGTAGGAGTATGATAGCTTATTGGGAGGTAAACAATTCAAGTCAAATAAAATCTCTCGCAGGCTTTATTCTTAGGGTACCACATTACCAGTATAGTTTCCTCTGGATCGAAGTGCCCAGTCTAGTGTTTATGCGTGAGTATTTGATGTGTCTTTTTTTGGGTCTGTGCCTGTGTGTGCCTTTGTGTATTAGTGTGTTTATGCATCTTTGTGCTTGTTTGTGAGCCTGTGCCCAACTAGGGAAAAAAAAATACGTTCTATAAAATGTCTCCATAAACGGCATGGCACAATAAATTCAAGGCAGAAATATTAAGTGGAACCAATATTTTGCTGGACCCACTCCAGACGCCTAGTAAAACTCACGAGTCGAGATGACCTTAGTATTAAAAAAAATATATTTTACAGGGGGAAATAATCCAATTCCCCTCCAATGAAGGCATCGCTGACATGGAGCTATCTGTGCTGTGCACCTGGGCCTTTTCACTGAGAGATCATTTTGTATACATTCTCACTTTTAGGGACAGCTCTATTAAATGTACCATGGATATCCAACTCCCCCCCAAAAAAGGTATTTTGCAATGTCAAGAAAAAAAAGAAAATGATGGAGGAAAAAAAATAAGTGCCGCAAACTGTTGCTGTGTTCTAAGGAGGGAGCCTCCCATATGTGCAGAGAGACTAAAGCAGCAGAGCTACAAAGGAAACATGCTCAAGGACACCTGTTTCTTGCAGGGAACAGTTTGTGAGAAGCATCTCGGCTGTGCAACGCTGCACCAGACCATGTGGCAATGCAAAGGATCCGACAGTATTCGCCAAACTCCATGCAGAGCCACGGTGCTCTTCAGAATATCAAACATGTGACGAAGTCCTAAGATAACACAGCGTGACTGTGTACTTAGAGAAGGATACCACAGAACACGAGGCATTTCTTTATTAATCAAAGAAAACATGCAAAAGAGAATTTATTATACTGCTGAATATTCTCCCAATTAGCCTTACAGCATCAGCATAACATCTGTGATCCTGGTAGTGGAAACCACAGAGGACCCCAAAACAAATTCGTCTGCATGGAAGATCTACCTAACCTGAATCCACTCTGCATTTCTCTTTACAATTATGCTAAGGAATGCATTGAGCCTTTGGCTGTTCACGAGAACGTATCTGCAAAAACCCTCTGGTAACTGGCGAGCATTGCTCAAGAAGTTGTCACTATGAATTTGTTTTACTGTTACATTATCTGCTTTAGAAAACTAATTTTGTAATAGGGCAATTGCCTCTGGTGGGCTTATTCAGGGCCGTGTCTTGTGTTTTAAGAAAAGCAAAATCCTGATGAAGAGGCTGGGGTAGAGGGAAAGTCACGCCGGCCCTCCCTCCCTATTTCTGTCGCTCAGTCAGATGAGGTCATCAAACACCAACCTGCTTTGTATATTAATGATGTAACAGCCCAGGATTTTTGGACACCCCGTCCCTCGAGACTGCTCGGCTGGCAGCAGAGGAAGACTTCATCTTGATTTAAGAGAGAGATAACACCCTCGATAGAACTGTGACAAAGGCTAGATAGGCAGTGCGAGAGGAGATAGTGAGGGAGTGCAGACGGCAGCAGGGAGGAGAAGACAGGAGGGGAGCGAGTCGGAGGAGGGACCGGTGCGATACACTGTGCCTTTAAAGCGCCAAGCCCCTCCTCCACAGAGCCCAGCAGAACAGTGGAGTGGTGCTGGCAGGAACCTGAGCCCCACGATAAACTCTGGCATCAGCTTCCCTTCATCCGGCAGTCAGCGAGGACACAGTGAGGGCGCAGGGGCAGAGAGACAGGGACTGAGAAAGAGAAGGAGTGACAGAAAGGGGGGCAGAGAGAGGGAGAGAAAGAGAGAGAGAGAGAGACAATAGCCAGCAGAGAGACAGAGAGGGAGAGGCTGTCATTGGAATCACACAGCTCCTTCCTCACAGCAGCAGCAGCAGCAGCAGCTCAGCCGCTCTGTCTGCCGCCTCCAGATGCAGGCGAACGCTGACGGGGATGACGGGTGGCGTGTTTTCGGCAGCGCAGTTATCTGAGTGACGGTAGCGGCCGCAGCGGCATCACAATCCAAAGCAGGAGCTCTCTTCACCGCTCTGGCTCTTAGTCATCCTCAGCCTCCTCTCTCCCTGCTCAGAGTGCTATCAGGGCCATTCATCGTTCCCATCTCATGCCTCCTGCCTCCTCCTCCTCCTCCTCCTCCTCCACAGTTTCATCTTCCACTTCTACTCCTCCTCTGATGAGCCACAGCCTCAGAGTGAAATAACCCTGCTGATAGAAGCTTCTCTCTCTGTCAAGACAGTAAGTAGGGGAGGGAGAGGCACTACTGTGTGTGTGTGTGTGTGTGACAGAGAGAGAGAGGGAGAGAGCGAGAAAGCGAGAGAAAGAGAGGAGGAGAGAACAGCAAGGCAGCGAGGAGAGAAGATGTCAGTGTGCGCGACAGAGGGGCTGCTAAAGAACCAGCACGTTGTGTGTAGCCTGAATGATCCTGCTGTGCTTGGACAGTGAGCTCTGGGCATAGCAACAGCAAAGTGATACACGGGAAAGGTGAGTAGGTGTGTGTTCCGGCATGATGATGTGTGTGTGTGTGTGTGTGTGTGTGTGTGTTTGTGGAGGTGAGACAAGTGCTGCTGAAGCAAGAGATGCATTTTTAACAGCAGCTTAAAATCGTCAACGCAGTTCATTCACTCTCCGAGTCTCTATTGTAGCTGCTTTTTCATGCTGCTGTGAAGTAGAGAAAGGGGGTGAGGGGGCTTGGGGGGCAATGAAGAGCAGAGGAGGATGAGACATGACAGAATAAGTGATTGCTTTCCTTCCCGTCTGTCCAGGTGCCATGTGTGACTGGCCAGCGCACCCCGTGGCAGTGACATCGCCCTGGATTTGGCGAGAGGCTCTCCCCCCTGCTCGCTCTCTGGGGCTCCTCCGGGAAGCGTTCACAGGATTTATCTCGTCCTGCTGGATGGCACAGGGCTCCCTGCCTCTTTGAAAAGAGTCCTGAGAGGAAACATATACTCCACGGATCAGAAGTAAAATAATTATCCAATCACAGCACAAGGAGGCAGATTGGGTTCCCTTAGCAACAACTGAAGGAGAGAAGAGAATCCTTTTCTCTTTCTGCTCCCTTGGTTTTTGGGCACACCCCTGTGGACTGCTGTGGGTCATTGTTTTGTGGGAGGACTCTGAGAGTGCTGTTGCATAAGACAAGCTGCCACCCAAATTCCAGAGGAAGGTGCCTGTTCGCCTTGCAGCCGCCTTGTAACTGTGTCTCATCGGCACCATGATTGTTTTGTTATCCCTCCTCAAATTCCCATCACAAGTCACGTTCCGCTGGCTTAGAAATCAATTCATTTTGATCCCACGCCACCTGGAATAAGCCCTGCTTTGGGGTGTGGAGGGGGAGTACTGGACGCTCTGTGCAAAGACCCACAACTACCTTGCTCGCTGTCATGGACAAGAAATGAAGGACAATACGATTAAGTCGTCACTTGCAAAGAAAATGGATGTGAAGCAAAGTTTACTTTGATGTGAGTTTCTACCGAGAATCCTTTTTTTTTAAATTATTGTTTTTCCCGGACAAGGAAACGCCACACTGCACAGAGGAATATCCTCTTTTCCCCCAAACAGGATCTGTCCTTTCTCTCTTTAAAGACACTAGCCCTCGCTGAGGGACTATATTTAGATGGCAAATCTTGTCCCCGCTGGCCACCAACAATGTAGAACACAATAATTTGGAAAACTGAGCCACTGCTGGGAATTCTATTTTTCTATCTATGTGGGCGAGCTCACACCTATACAAGGGTTAAGATGAACCCCTTTTCTGCTTCCCCTTTTGTACGTTAGCCTGCCATGTCCGAAAAACACTGTACAGGACAAGTGGAAGAGGGAAGAAGTCTCCTTCCTGTATAGACAGGTGTTTTAAATAGCATCCCCCCGGAACAATTTCAAACGTACACAATGACACACAAGATGAGTTGGCTGAACGTGATTATGTAAGAGTTTCATACCAGCTTGAGCCCATATATTTTGCCTCTTCCTTTTCCATGGATTTACTGCGTTCGACTTCTTCACCCATGCTAATTTTCTTTTCACTTTTGGACACGTCGACCAGAAGGCATGGACGTCAGAGCGTGACCCTGTGCCGAGTTTGCGGGCGAGGCAAGGTATTTCGGCTGCCCAGGTGCTTTTAAGATGTTGAGGTCTCCCTGCGTGTCCGGGGCCCCCGTTCGGATCAGTAGCACTGAGGCTCCCTGTAGCCAAAGACATGGACCCCGACTCGGCTCCCCCACGCCCTCAGCCCGTTGGCCACTGGCCCCACGTCGCCCTGTAAAGGATGTCCCTCAGCAGAGCTCCAGCCCGGGACACCTCTGAGACCCCCAGCCCGAGAGAACGCATCCGCAGCCACATGAAGATGGTGATCGACCAGCTGGAAGGCATTCTCAAAGAGCTCAAGGATGTGGCCAAGGAACTCCGGGAGGTGAGGTTCAAAATCGGCTTACACATATCAGGCTTTTTTATTTGGGGGTGGGGGGGGGGGGGGGGGGGATTTAGTGGGAACGGGGGGAGGAAGGGACGGAGGCAGGGAGAGAAAATGTGGGTGCCAGGTGGGTGTGCTTCTCAAGCAGGCTGCATTTAACTGAGTGTGAAATTCTGTTTCACAGCATGGAGATTTTGATTAAGATTTGAATACGATGAGATCTCACTTCTTTCTTTTTGTTGTTGTTGTTGTTGTTTGTTTTTGTAATGGAAGGATATCGTTGTTGATGACGACCGCAGCAAGACGGTCTTCCTTTTTTCCGATCAAACAATTTGCTGATCGTCAATTACAAATGTCCTTCGTGTGTTCACTGGTGTCTTGTGGGAGGTACAGTAGATGTGAAGAGCAAAGCCAAGCGGAAAGGAAACGGAGGCATGCTTAGATAAGATGCAGGACTTAGCGCCGCAATAGTTATATAAGCATTTTTAAGGATCAGCTGGATTCCTACTGTATTTTTGCAACTGCCATGGTAACGCCATCAGATTTGTGTGTACGCGTGTGTCTACAGTACACAGTTTGAACAAGGATCAGCAAAGAGATGCGTGCATGCACTCTTACACACATCTACAAGTACGTGGCCTAAAAAAAAAAAAAAAAAACACGAGCGTGATGGCTGATATTTAGAGTACATCCTGTGTTTGTGCGTGAGAGCACAAAATGGCCCTCATCCTCTTTTTGGGATCTTCCCTCTGCAGTGTCTTCAAAGCTGTGGGCTGTTCTTGCAAAGCTGCCCCAGAGAGAGAGATGAAGGCAGATAGAGAGACGGAGACAAATGAAACCTGAGCAAACAGTTGTGTCTGACCCACCCCACATCCTCCAAACGCATCACATGAATAACCTCCCACCCGCCTCCGATCAGGGATGCAGAGGGAGCACGTGTGTGTGTGCACGATTCCAAATGTGTTGAAGAAACTGCGGATGCCGGTGCATGTAATGACCCTGAGGAGGAGGAGGGTTCGGAACAGCCACGCCGAGGCTGCCATAACCCGCTCCATCACCGCGCAGGAACCTTTCCCACCTCCCCGACTCCCAGCTCTGTCCCGCTCACCGCGCTCTACTTTATGTACTTGCACAGTTGGAGGTGCAAGGCCACGGCTCGCGGTGCACCTTCCCTCTGGTGAGCGGGAGACGCCGGGCCTCTGGCGGCAGTGATTGATGATTATGGGACAACTGCAAGTGGAATAACGCCGGCTGCAGCTATTTATAAACAAAAACACGGCTCACGCCTCTGCCAGCACCAACGCGTATTACCATTCTTATCCCAGACCCCATTAGAGAGGGCTCTGCCCAGTGGCTCAAATGTCATTTTTTATTGGGAAAGCAGAATCCCACATATTGAAATGGCTAAGGAATCATATTCGCTGCAGTGGCAGTCATAATGCTGGTATCGATATCCTGCAATTAACTGACCTGTGAGCTTGCAAGACTTCAGCGGCAGATGAAGAAAGAGAATCCTTGCAGCGCCATCAGATGCACGGAAGCCTAATGTTCCATAAAATCACTCATTCTTGGCCACGTGAAAGGAGCAACGTAATAGATAACAACTGTCACGTAAATAAATGATGAATTGCCACGTGACTGTGGAGAAATAAATAACTCAGCCAGGGAGCAGTAATGACTGATTATCACCCACAAGGTCTTTCTGAGAAGGGTGGGGGGTGTAGACACCGCAGAGCTCTGAGGAGTTAAAGCTGACAATCAGACAGAGCTGCCCAGAAATTAAGAAGTCACCGGTGTGTTGCTGTTCTGACTTCACAGTGCTGCTCTCGTAGCTCGAGATCACACACACACACACACACACACACCTACATAGTCCAGTACATGCGCACAGCTGGCTGAGTGAAAAGCTGAATCCAGAAAAGAGAAGGAACCCCCCACCCCCCACATTTCAGCAATGAGCTGTCACACTGCAACAGAATTTGATTCCATTCCTTTTACTGATTGCCCATTGGCTCACACGCAGCATACTGCGTTCTTTATTAAGACTATTTAACCTCTGCAGGAATTCACATTGTTTTGGCCTTATGCATCAGCCAGTGAAAAAATAGATGTTCTGCAGATTTTGAGGTAATTAGACTGCGAGAATAATAGTGGCATTTCTACACTTTAAATGAGAATTTGCAAACTTATTATTATTATTTATTTATTTATTTTTACCTTTTTTTAAAATGATGGTCCACATTTAAAAAGGCACAAGGGGAATCTCACATTTCAAGTTTGTGCAGCATGACATACTGTTTGTTAACTGATAAACAAATCCTATTGATCTAATGATTACATGTTATAAATAAATGAGGAAAATAGGAGAACATGTTCCATTTTGAAGACCTTCACCTCCACCGACTCTCCCCCAAAGTGACTTACTATCCTCATAAAGGCACTGTAGTCTTACCGGGGGAGGGGGGGTCCCGTGGGTCCTGCTTTCTTTCCTGCCAGAATTCATCACCCTCATTGCTAAACATCGCTTCCCTGGAGGACGGGCCCAACTCACATCTTAAATAACGGCAAAAATGGGTTCAGCGTTTTTTTCCAGAGAGTGTGAATCACAGCAAGCGACACTCAAGCACAGTCTGATTGAACCCTGCTGCGTATCTACCATAAAACTTTAATCGCCGTCATGTAAATGGGACTTGTCTGGCCTGCGTGGCACAGCGTACAGAAAGTCAGAGTACTAAACACACTCACGACAGTGGCATAGTAACAATATAGCCTTTATAGTCTCATCTGTTGTAAGTGTATTTCTCCGCTCATGGTACAGTCGGCCATTTTGAGAGGTGATGCAGAAAGTAAATTCTAATTAAAAAGCAATATCAAGGTAGCGTCCTGTTCAGGATGCGTGGCCTGACCTCTGTAGCATGCTGCAGTTTTTATCCATCCTGATCTCGTTTGGGATTTTTACCTGGTACGCAGGTAACTGCCACCATCTCCATCCAATACTGGAATTTTGGAGACATCCTTGCATCGAATCATGCAAGGCGATACTGCCTTTCTGTCCATGCCGCAGCACAGTCTCAAGTAATAAATCTCCTTTACATGTCAAAGAAAAACGGAACACAGAGCACAGAGAGTTTTTTTTCGAGATTGTTCCCCTCAAAATCCTATTACAGCCTGTCTTACGTGTGAATCCCATTACAGCCTTTATGACAGGTAAAAGGAGAAGGATCTAAAGGAAGGACATCGGAAGGTAATATACTGATAAACTACTCCATTTGTAATAATAATACCGGCGGGAGTGGCAAGTCTAGGGGAAATAATTCATTTAGGTAGCATGTCAACCTTGGACTTAGTAGTCTGAGGATAAACAAGGGGAAAGAAAACAAAATCAAACAGAGACCCTCTGAAGATTTCTGATGTTGAGTTAAAAAATAAACTGTTGCTTATTCAAGACATACAGACTGGTAAATTGAGGGAATATAATGAAGAAAAAAAGGAGATGCCGTAGCATGTGTAGTGTCTGGGGAGGGGGGGCAGTTAGCAGTGAGCTGCACATCTTCAAATGAAACCAAACAGGAATGATGGACCGTTATTATGTGGATGTAGCCATTATGGAAAATCATACAATGGGCAGACGACGCCTGCGTTCGCCTCAAGATGAACGAAAGCGGCAAGGCAATCAGGACTCGTAGAATCAAAGCTCCAAAGGAGAGGAGCAAATATAAGCCGGACAAAGAGCAATTATCAGTAGCAGAGTGCAGCACGTCCGGGACACCGGCCTCTATCAGTCGGCCTGCTTATGCTGGAGATCAGCTTATAGCTTTTCTGCTCATCTGCCAACAGCCTGACGACAGACGAGGAGAGGCAGCAGGAAAACACTGGTGTCAGGTGAAAAATGCATCCCCCACATGTCAGCTTTTCAGGAGGATCGCAGCTTTCTTAACAACACCGGCCACCGTGCAGTTTGAGAATTATATAATAGGTTTCTGAAAGTGTGTCATGAATACTTTTGATCTCCAGGAAATCACGTTGTCACTGGTGAGCAGCAGAGCCCTCGCCCTCCGCTTTGCTTGTTTGTGGGAGAGATGACGTTGTGCTCGACAAGCGTGGTCGCACACATGCGGCGCAAATGGGGTGGTCTATTCATCACCCAGCACCAGCCGCAGCAATCCCATTGGCCCGGTTGTCAAATCAAGGCACTTGTGCCAAAATGGAGTCTGTCAAAGAGAGACTGCTATGTAAACGATCTGATCAGAAAGGCTATCAGGCGGTCGCTCTTTCATGTCTGCGCCGTGCTTAAATGCTGCATTGTTGAAGCGCGGCGCGGACGGTGAGGTATCCAAACAGCTGGCCCCAGATCAGTCATGCGAACATCCAGCCAGCGAGCCAGCCAGTGGCGTCCAGTGATCGGGTATGATAACCAGTTATGACACATCCACATCGCGGGGGGCACCTCCTCTCTGCTGACAGCTCAGCACTGGAACCAAATCTATTCCAAAGCCAAAGGCTTGGCAGACCAAACAGTTCATTCAGGAAGCAGAAGGAGGTGGTAACCACAAGCTCATTTCCTGAAGTAGTTGATTCTAATACTTATTGTAATATTTGGTGGAATGTGTCAGGGCAACAATATTAGGATAATTTGATGATTCTTGCAAGGAAAATGGTTCGTTGTAGAAGCACACGAGTAGGACAATATTCCCAAGTCATTTCAAATCCCAGATTTCACCCCAGTTCATGAAACAGACTAGATCTTCACCATGCGCAAAGAGGCACTATGTATCACCATAGCGCAGTAATGACACTGTAAACAAAAATCTCTTAATGGGGACTCGACATGGCAGAATATCATAGAAACCTGGACGGTGACTGTGGTTCTTTCTGTTAGTGCAAACAGATTCCCACAATCAGAAATTACAATCAGTCACAAAGCTGTGTCCTGGTGGAGCGCTTCCCACAAAGCAGCCGCTTTGGCCGCCAGCATTGTGCCTTCACAGCCCAGCGAGCAAAACTGGAGCATCCACTTACTGCAGATTGAGGCAGACTGGTTTTCGCCCAGTCTCCGACCTGTGAACACACGGACCAGCTGTCCTTGCAGGGCCAACGGCCCATTGGTGGGCGAAGGCGAAAGCTTAACAACTCACAGAGCAAAGCACCTTTCAACCTGACATACATGGGCCAAAGGGTTTCTTCTCATTAAAAGCCGTTTTGGAAGAAATGACAAGTACCCGCCTACTGTGCCTGTCAATTTGTTCCTCCTTGCCTGACCTCTTTTGTGAGTGGAAATTAA
Organism: Psettodes erumei; assembly: GCA_016785225.1. Classification (NCBI taxonomy): domain Eukaryota; kingdom Metazoa; phylum Chordata; class Actinopteri; order Pleuronectiformes; family Psettodidae; genus Psettodes; species Psettodes erumei. Next base: position 1,704,770 of record JAFBJZ010000457.1, read on the forward strand.
ATTCCTAAATTAAACTTGGTGACGTGCCTCTAGCGGAGTCTTTGCTCAGGAAAACAACAAGAACAGGGCACCTCAAGCCTTATCTATTCTTCGCTGAATACAAAACACCCTGCCATCTCCACACCTGTGTTGCTGCCTTGAGCTGAGCTCCACATAAATTCGTCCCTTCTTGGAACATATCAGAGGCTCAATTATTCTGAGGACTGATGAAACACAGCCTCAGGATTTGAAGTAGAATGTCACATCATCTTTTGACTGAACTGTGTTTAAATTGGTTCCGACCTAACTGCGGCCACGCTCACGTTTGCGAGACAAATCCATGGCGGTGACCCCCACCGACGAACAGATAATCCGCTACAAATATAGCCCCTCACCGATTTAATGAAAGGAGAGGATATTAAACACCTTGTGCATTTAGCTGATGCTTTTTAACCAAGACTAGCTTGCAGCGGCAGCAATACCAGAATAATCCTTAATTCCTAGATCCCCCACATGAAAAAGAAAGCCAGCAGAATCAAAGGAGGGTGTGAGCTGCGGTAAACAACGGGTTAAGACTTCAGCAGCATCTAACCTTGAGAGCTGTGGAGAGAATAAAAACTGCACCATGCAAAGCATTCCCCCGAGCCTCTTTTACCTAGCTCTGCTGTGGAGCTCCTGCTTCTTTAGGATGCAGGCCCGGCATATTGACTAGCCCATCATGTCTGTAAGACCCACTGGATTAGCTGGCCCTTTGAGCTCTGCCTCCCTCTGCGAACCCTGCACTCAGCATAGACTGTAATGAGGGCTTTAGGTTAGACCTCTGCTGAGGTAAACACTCCAAAAATTGCGCTCGTCATGCTCATCGATTTTTTTCAACTTACACACCTACTGTGGGCTAGTTAGAGAGTTTGGTTGTTTTTAAAAAAAACAAAAACATGCATGTGGTATTTTGTGATTCAGCTTCGAGCCCTTTCGCTTGTCCCTCGGCAAGGATCGAGCTGAATAGGATGAAAAGGGGTGTTAAAGGCAGCGCAAAGAAAGACTGAGCATGTGTGCAAGGGAGAAAGAGACGGAGAGGGAGAGAGATGAAGGGTGGATGGAGATAATGGTTTCTCCTGGTGCACAGAATTGCGACAGACTGGGTGGAACAGCTTAGATCAATTGTTGCAATTGTGCTCGTTCGTGGGCGTGTTCGGGATTGTTTTGGCCTATCTCTGCGCTGTGAATAAAACCACTAGGCTGTAGTTAATGGTGTGAAAAATGGCATCCATCGAAGTGCACAAGCAGCCTCCAAGAATAGCTACATCATTTCATTGTGTCAAAGCATATTCCGCGCAGAGGGACAGCGTGCTCTGCATTAGGCCGTCAGACTGACTGTCCCTTTTCACCTGGCGTGGACTCTGCTTTTTACCAGGAGTGCAGATGCACGAGAGGCACGGCAGGCACGGAGGAACACCGACTAATAATGTTTTCTGATTTTAGAGAGATGCTATATCTTCCAAGTCTGGGAAAATGCTCAGAGCAGCGTGGGCCGGCCCACTCACAAGTGTGGCGGCTTAATCCAGCTACAATCACTGGAACTGTGTTATACTAAGGGATCATCAGGGGGCTTTTTTTGTCCTTTCTTTTATTTTTAGCCGTAGTCTGTGATGCATCATAAATCAACCCAGTTTCCAATGAGATTGTTCAGTCTCTACCATACTCTACGGTACTCTACGGATGAACCTAGATAGCACACAACTGAGCAGCTGCATCCTCTGGCCCTAAAATATATTCAACATACTTTTGAAGGGATTTCAAGTTTTTATACTTAGCATACTTTAGCATATCTATTCAGATATAATGGGACAATATTCACAGATGCCATACAAGAGGTTTTTTAGTGCTATATGTGTGGACTATCTCTGGCATCTGAACCATGGAAGAGTTAATGTAAGGCCCCACAGTGCATTTGTCATTATATGATTAGGAATTTTATTCAAATGTTTCATCAGCTCTTTGGTTCCCTACTATCACCTGATTTTATCACATCTCTGAATAACAGAATGAGGCTTGGCTTCTCAGCTCGCTAGTTAATGTTAGCACCTGAGAGGGTTGTAAAATCAGTTTGTAGCATTTTGTATCGTGGAAATGTTTACCCCACCAAGTTCTTTATCGTAAAACTTTATCGTAAAGCGGTAGTGCTCATGTCACCGGCCACTTTACTGCTGCAGTCCAAAGAACTATAACACAGAAGAAGTCCCCAAATATGTCAATAAATTGTCATAAATAAAACAAACCAGCCACTTGGGCAAAGAAACTATCATGGGAGCTTATACGGAGAAACATTCAGTCTGACAACTTGCAGAATCGATCAATCAATACTTTGACACATGAGGCAGGCGAAGTCATTCAAACATCAGAGTTTTGTTTAAGTGCTTCAGAAAATGTCCCATGGGACTGTGAAGAGTGACGCCTGCTGTTGACCTTGTTGCAGAGTACATTTGTTGCTGAGTTGTGATCTGATTATCTCAAAACTCATAAGTCCAGTGATTCTATAAAGAAGTTGTCAGAGTTATACATTAGCGTTGACTAATTGTGTTGGAGTCAAGACACCAAAAATTTTAAATCTCCTCCACATGGCAAGAATAATAAAAAAAAGATCTCAGCTGCATCTTTCTAAAGCAATGTTCATTTTTGTATAATATTTTTTTTACTATACTCTCTCGGGCAATGAAAAATATGACCTCTATAGTGCTATGACAACAGAGACACAGAAAGCTGTTTGACTTTGTTTTCTATGGCTGAATTTGGCCCTTGAAACCATTCTGCCAAGGCAACACTACAATGCTGTTCTTGACGGATATTTTTGTCCCGCATTATGCCAGTGCGTATTCTCAGTCTGCGTCCCATGAAGCTCATGAATAAAATGGTTAGTTTTAGATTTTTATTTGTCTCATGTTGGAAATGATCGGCTGAAATTTGGTTTATGGGGGCAGTGCCCAGCCGCGGGACCCAAATGTATTAGGGTATTTGTATGCAAGTCGGCGTGCTGAGGTTGAAGTTTAAATGCTGAAATACCGCATAAGAACACGTCAGAGGACACATCTGCAAGATCTGGCAAATAATGCGGGGATTGGTTGAATCCACGATAATATCTCTAAATGCAAGATCAGAGACTCCTGGAGGGAGTAATGGGCTCATGCAGAGATAATGCACCTCACCATGTGAGCAACACAACTCCAGAAATGCCAAAACATTAGGTTCTCTAACTGGGATTTGTTTTTAATCCACCTAATTAATGTGAACTAGACAAAGATCCATTTAACATTTAAATGTCATTAATTACTTCACTTTCTGAGGAGCTTGTCTGTCTGAATATCTAAGCAGGGTGTCTGAGCTTGGCCCTGGATGTCATAACTAATCTGGATTGTGGACCTGAGTGGGAGCTGTCCTGTTGTATGACTCATTTATTTTTGTCTTCACTTACGACACAAGTGAAGATTTCATGATGAGCGAGACTCTGAGACTTGGCAATAAGGATATATCATGGAGATTGTCAGTGTAGAGGTTTTGGTTTGGATATCACTGCCTTGCAGGAATGTGGTCAGCTGAGGGCTATGGTGCTACCATGATATTCATCATCCAAAAAAGATTCATCACAGACAGCCGTAGTAAACCTATGAATCACAGAATTTAAACATTCCTATGGAAAACCAGCCAAGTGAAACAGAGTGACACAGTGACTGCATCTGGGCGGGAAGTCTCTTTGCATGCTGCGAGTTGGGTGCCTACGCAGGCAGTCGGCGAGTGGGACGAATGATTGTAGCGTCCTACGTTTTCTGCTGTTTGCTTTGTAACAGTTTTTATTCAAATGCACGATTTAGTCAATCACTTTAGCGAGGTGGCTATTTGCTAGCTTGTAAAAAAAAAATTGGACTGGCTGGGGACGGTATTCAATGAAAAGCCGTCCATCCAACATGGACAAGATGTGTGGCAGTAAACGTTAGTGCAGCAGGTGTTGAGGCTGCAGGAGAATAAGCTGGCCATGAGAATGACTTATACTTCCAGTATGGATTCAGCTCCTCTCTGAAAGCAGAATCCTTTTTGCTCAGCTGATAGTAAGTGGCCTTGGTCATGGTTATTATACATGTTTGACCAGTCACAGTGATTGTCTGCAAAGGGCGGCACCTGTAAAATGTTGGAGTCTTCGATGTAAAACCCCCTAAAAATTGGGTGCCTTCAAAGACAGCTCTCTATGTTACTGGAATCTCACCCCGTGTGTCTCACTCGCTTTCTCTCTCATTGCGCTGCAATGGCAGTTCGCACTCTGCCAGTGGCACAGCATGGACGGCTGCCACCAGCGTCACTGTCAATGGCATGACAATGCACCACCTAATGCAGGAAAAGGCAAGATGAAGGATGCACAGCGGAGAGGATGGCGCTAATTATTCAGGCACACAGCTAAGAGCAAACGGGGACTGAACATATGAACAAACTGTTTGGGGGATTTTTTTTGTCACCTGCACTGTCACCTGTGCAGTTGGCAGTTTACGACAGAGATGATAAAGCCCGAGATTTTAGACTTTTATGCGAAGTAGATGATACAGCAAGGTCTACAAGGGTGAAAAATATAATTAGACTTTTTGGTCTGCTGTTATTCTCAAGGATATTAACTGGGAATGGGACTGCAGGCTGATGTGGGCTGGAGCGGACGGAGTGCTGCAGGTTCTGATTAGAGAGGAAAAAATCCTAATTATGATTATGTAAAAAGCAGGAATGAAAAAAAAATAATTTACTGATGAATTTACTGATGAACATGCATTAGCTAATTCCCAACGTGAAAAACCTTCTGGAGTGTCTTCTCTGTTTCCAAGATCCTGCTATGCCAATCATCTTCCTATATGTATATTTTCAGAAAATATTTTCCATTTTACTTTCCCCCACCATCATGAGCAGGGTCCACATGATATTGTCCACTTCAGTGTAAAATAGTAGGTACATTTGTGGGCTATTGTTTGTCATGTCACATGGGCACACTGACTTGTGGCTGCTTGCATATTATGATGCTCCAGTAAACACAGATGTCAGTAATCACAGGTGGGAGGCCTGTGTGAAGCAGTTTCTGCTGCCACATGGCTGCATGACTGTGAAACAAATGATCTGATCAAGGGCCTCAAAATGCTAACAGCCCAGAAATTACCATTAACCTCTTTGGCTACTTTTACAGCCATATCTTTTAAGACTGTGAAGCTGTTTGATGACAGAAACATGATTATATGCCAAAGATAAGGTATATTCAAACACTACATGTGATCACAGAAAGATTTGTTAGTGACATAACTGCAGGGATCTGTACAAATCACCTGCAAAAGAATGGTACATAATGTGGCCATTTCATATGAACTGAACTGAAGAGTTTCAAAAGTTATAGCATCAGGATTTATCAGCAGGAGCAAGACCCTCACAATCTAATTTTTCTCCATTTTACTTCTTTCTTTATTCATTTTAGTTAGAGCTGCAACAATTAATCAATCAACAGAAAAATAATCTGAACTATTTCAATGATCAATTCATAGTTTGGAGGATTCTTCAAGCAAAAATGCTAAATACTGAATGGCTCCCGATTCAAATGTCTTACAAAGTATTAAACTGTATATTTTGGGGTTCTGGATGGATGTTGGACAAAAAGAGATGCTAATGCTAACCATAGCGAGGCCGTGCTAGAACAATGCTCACTGTGTGTAAGGACTTATAGGTTCTAATAGAGCCAACAGAGCAAAGGGTAATCCTGACAGCAATAACTCAACCTCTAATTGTAAGAATACTACGAGGTCAATTGCATGGGTAATTGTATTCATTCAAAGATAAAGATCACTGCAGAAAAGGCATTTCAGTGACAGATCCCATTGATTTTAGAGGAAGACACCATGACCCCGTCCAGTGAAGCTTGCAACTATGTGTGGTCAAGCATTCTAAAGTTAACTGGAGTTAATATGGTTTGATTGACTGATTTAATGTGCAGCACATTGTGCTTCCATTACTCTCCTTAGCTTACATATGAAAATAGGAAAAAAAGGCCAACCATTGTCATTTCTACACAGTCCAAGACACACACACACAAGCCCATGTTCGACCATGCTGACTCACATGTACAGCTTCGAGTAATACACATACAGGACATTTATTTCAGCACTGCAACATCCATATTTACATGGTGTGTGTGGTGAGGAAAGTGTGTGACAAGTAAAGCCTCCCCACTGTCCTCAGTTCAACTATGACTCACAGTTTTGTGTCTCCCAATGAGTGAGTGCAGATTATTCAGTGGAAATGAGATGGTTGATAGAGATACTCCAAATGACTGTTTGGAATGAGAGATGGCCTGATTTTATTTGAAGTTCTTATAATGTTCTAACATCCTGATGACCACACTGATCCTATTATGAATCCATTCTGTCCTTTTTTTTTTTTTGGTTATGTAAAACAGTACCTTTATGGGTTCAGTGGTCAATGAATGCAGTCAGCTGATCAATACCAGGTGTGGTACAGTGTGGAGAAATAAGTGTTGCTAAAAATTTCTAGCACTACCACATTAATCATAGCGCCCAGGTCTGCACCTTAAGGTTTAAAACCAATTGCGTGTGCACATGTGAGTCACCAAAACGCAAACTACGTGACTAATTGACGTAATGTTTGGAGTCCATTTGAAATGGATAAGAAGAAGGTGGGAAGAGGAGATGAAGCTGCGATGATGACCTCCACACTGCCTATCAAGGTCATGGCTGGCATTATAAGTCCTTGAATCAGCTGCTCATGTTGGCAAAGAGGGCAGCGTGATGGAGTGGTTTGCCCAGAGTCAGGACTTTCAGTCAGGTAAGGGTGAAGACACACAGGTCATCCATTGTTGTGTTTGAGTGGGGAGGCTTTTGTCAGCACAAAACAAATAGGACAAGGGTATGTAGCCCAGGAGGGCATCCGATGTACCCTGCAGTCTATATATTGTAGGTGTCTGTAGGTGTTGAGTATGGAAAATATTTAGAGCTTGAATCAAGAGATGGTGATGAGGAGAAAGAGGAGCAGGCGATGGAGTCAGGGTGAAAGAGAGGGGGAGAGAAGAGGAGCCAGGGAGAGAGAGAAAAAAGAAGAGAGACAGAGCGAACGCTTATCTCTTGGCCTGCAGACAACAGTTCTTTTTCAGAGCTGGAGCTGCATGCCCAGGGCTGGGAGGGGGAGTGTGAGCCAGAGGGTCAGCAGTTCATCCCATAATTCTATGGCAGGAAGTCTGTCGCGGATTCACGACAATAAAAAAAACAAAAAAACTGGCTATTTAACACCTGTCAGTCCTGCATCTGCACTGGGAGCTCACGAGAGCGGCTGTCAGCCAAAGCATATTTGCAAGGGTTCACAAAGGTGCACGGAAGACTTCTCTTTATCCATCCCTGTGTTTGTGTTATTTTCCTCAGTACTCACTTATTTTTAGCTGATGCTGGAATCTCACAAGGCCTTTAGCCCGAAGGAGCACCAGATCCATCTGTCTTGCATCACTGTTGCTTTGCAGAGTCATTTGTAACAACCAAAACAGCTTTGGTCTGCATCCAGTCAATAACTAAATGCTATGACCTAAATGGAGGCAATATTAAACGGGCTGCGAGTTGCTACATTTGTTGCAGCACACACTCTTTGAAGGGATGTTTGTTTTCAGTACAGCTTTATGTCTAACTTATGAAGAAAGGAAAAAAAAGAAAGAAACAATGGGCTAAGCGTACATCAAAAGACTAAAAATGCCTTTAAAAGTCACAATACACCAACTGGAGAGCAGCTTCCTCAAATTGATGTACTGTATTTTTTGGTTTGCACAGATCATAATGTGGGGAGGAGGGATTCAGGAATGGAATCTGATGTAATATCAGCGAGGATGAGAAAAAGATTTTTATGTGATGGAGGGCTGAAGGTGCAGCATGCAAAACGAAAGTACTAAGAACTAAATTAGTATTCAAATCGGATTTTGATTTGAATCCGCAAGAGCATTTTTAAAAGAGCACTTTGGGGGGCATTTATTTCAATGTAAATGTTTCAACATGGAAAATTAGCTTACAAAATGGAAAAATTATTTTTTTCATTTCACTTTGTCTTTAAAGTCCTGCAAGAAGTGCTGAATTAAGTACATCCACTGACATTAAAATCAGTGGAAAATAAGAAAATTGCTATTTCTTTTTGACATTTTATATATATATATATACACACATATGTAAACATATGAAAAATGAAAAATCTTTTCAGGGGTCAAGGGTCTTTTAATACAATTGTTAGCAAGAGAAAATAACTAAATATCAATTGCTCATTTCAAAACTTGCCCATGTAGATGAAGATTTTATGACTGATGTTTGTGAAGAAAAGAAAAGAAAAAAACCCATTTCTTTAAGTGTTGAGGTCCTCAAATTTAAAAGGTCAAAACAAACATGACTTTAGACCAACATGTGGCAGTTAAAAACTGTGAGACACAAAGACAATCCCAAAATAGTAAAGAGACACTCTCAAAGCTATGAGTCATCGCCATATTTATGAAAACCTCATTTCCCCACTTATTACCCCACTCCGCTCAGATCTGTGTACCTTCCCTCTCTGCTTGGGATTAAGTCCGACAGCGCTTTGTGTCCACAGCAAAAAGAGCTTCATCTCTTTGTTAATGCCGTCCCTACTGATTATTTTAGAACTTCACACAAAGTGTTGAACAGAATCTCGATGAGTAAAGGTAAACCTCTTTCGACATCTGGTGCTACTTTCTTTGTCACTGAAGTCCTGGAAAATTTTGTGCTCGTCAGGGGAGTCTCGCGTCTCTGGAGGAATAAAATAAAAGAGTGAGAGACACACTTTGACACAAGCAGGAGATGGCATGACCTTTGCACATAACATAGCTGTGAATGTAAATCTCACACAAAGCACGCCAACTCCACTAATTGATGCCTGCAGCACAAAATAAAAAAGGAAGAGCTGCTTCTTTGACACCTACATGTGAAGACCGAGTGCCACTCCTGGACGAGTGCAACTCTTTGCACTCTGTCGGCCCCCCATACACCCACCCACCCTCCTTTTGCTGAAGGTGGGAGGGGCTTGATGCTCTGAAATCCATTCTGACAGTCCCCGCCTGATTGACAGATTGATAAAGGTTGACTCTGGCCTGCGCTCGCTGCGGGTGGACGGGCCATTAGCCCCGCCTCCACAGGGCTCCGTGGAGGTTGGCTGTGGGGTTGGGGAGTGGAGAGCCCAGCTCAGGAAACATTTAGTGCTGGATCTGAATCTGACTATAACTGTTGGTGGTCAGGCAATTAGATAAACACAGTGCAAAACACAGCCTCATGCTGTTCTCAGCCCACTCCTGCCTATCTGCCTCAGCACCATACATATGTATGAGCGTAAGCTCGGGAAGAGGGAAGGAGTAGCGAACCACCCACAAGATAGAACTATTTTCATTTTTGAATCCAGGTTGTCGTAATGGGTTATAAAGCACAGCTACTGCTTGCATTCACTGATGTGCTTTGACCTTTTTCAATATGACGGTATGTGTCATAATAATGTCTTAATAGTTGAATTCCCTGCTTTTTTTTAACGTACAAACCTACAGCACCAAAATTGCCTCACCTGCCACATGGGTGCAGCCAGAGTAATTAATTTCAACCAGCTTCTATGCCCTTAAATACAGAAAATGGGGTAACAAAGATCAACGATTGTTACTTTAATCTCACAAATATGTTGGGGTTTATTTTGTTTTGTTGTTTTTTTTTAATCAGTGAGCCCAGTGGAGGAAAAGGGATGCATTATTGATCTGGGACTCTAGGACAGCAGCGAATATCCCCGAGGAATAACAAAGTTTGTTGCAGAGCCAGAAGTTGCAACACTTAACTTTGGTTAACGTCTAGTGTACCAAAAACACTGTTGTGTCTGAGGGATTGCCCCCCAAGACCTGGTGCAACCGAGCCTCACACCCCGGAACAAACAAATAATTACACAAATAAAGTTGGAGCAATGCAATATCAACAGTTTAGCACTGAAATCCGTGCAGAGGTAAATCTGCATACCAGCATATTATCTTAGGATGAAGAGCTCCAAATGCTCTGGATACCAAAACCTCTGAGCCATGAAGATGCTTAAATTGGATTTTATTTTCCACCCATGCACATCCCTCAATATGCATTATCTGACAAATAAAATATTCAGCCCGATCATCTTTAAGAGAAAAAAAAGGGAGGAAAGGAAAGAAAGGGAAAACAAACAATTACAGGTTGCCTCGGGTATCATCTCTTTGAGGGGCATTGAGCCATTAAAGGCGAAAACAAGCTTTAAGGGAGGAAGGAAAAAGGAGCGCTGGCACCGCTAACAACATCGTCACTCAGCCCACCCGCCCACCTCTCGTCCCCTTTTCACACTCCATTGTCAAAATAACTGTCAGAAGTCTTTCATGCCTCTGAACTGCCAAAGAAAATGTTGGACTTTGTGGGTGGTGCCGCGCGAGCACATTGTTTGAGAACAGTCAAGATGGAAACAATCTGGCACAGCTGTTCAATTTAGCCATATAATTTATTTGATGAAAGGTGCACCGCAGCAAACCCAGGCAACTATTAACAGTGAGACTTCACTTTGGAGCTGACAAACTTCTGTGGCATCCAGCGGCTGAATTTTCCATCCATTTTATACCTGAATGGATTTGTTTCCTTACTCTGCTATTGCTCTATTTAGTGTTGATGATTTCCAATGCGTGGGGGAAAAATAGGCCATTGGACTCTCTTAATTCACTGCGCACACACCCTGCCCCTGTCAATTAATTGATAGATGCTAGCTCCTTTTTTCCCCCACTCCCCACAAAGCTGCCTGTGTTTCATTACTCGAGTCGAGTCGAGCGGTGAGTTTTTGACATCAGTGCTGGTTATCTGGAGGCTAATGAATGTGTGTGTGTGTGGGGGGGCACTGCACTGATTGCCAGAGCATCTGTCGTCGCTACCTGAGGACACTCTGTGGCATGTTCGGTGTGACAATAGATGGGGGGCTAAAAAGCGCCTGCTGCACTGGATGTTGCATATCAGCCACATTCATATTTTTTTCCCTGCAAAATTGCTGCCTTCATTACTGGCCAACTGTTAATTGAATAGCAGACAGATGGAGCCATCTTAATATCAAGTCTGCACGCGAGAGATCTTGAGACACCCGTTTGTTTCCGTTTCTGCTCGTACCGCTGATTAACGCGCCTCCCTAATGCCGGGCAACTTGAGAGTCTAAGTATTTATTGATCCACGGCCATTGCCATCTCCGCGCTGGATCCCAGCAGTACAGTAGCGGGGCCGTGCTGGCGTAAGCGTGGGCCTGCAGCACCCTGCCAGCAGCACTGAGGCATGTCATTAGAAGCGCCCAATCAAGGCCAGACACAGGACTGCTGCTCAAGTGCCAGAATTGTGGCCAGGGGCGAGAAACACAAACACTGGTCCGCCAGCAGGTGCAGGTGCAGGAGCGGCGCAGCTCCGGTCAGCCCTGTTCTCTCCGAGCTGGAGGGGTGAGTCCAGTTCCTTATTTTTTATTGGTTAAATTTAGACCGGTGTCCTACGCCGCAGATAGAATACTAATCAGGCCAGCGCAAAAGCTGAAGACGGAGCTGCAAGAGACTACGCTTCCGTATCCCCTCCTCCATTTCTGCTGCATTAAAGCTCCCAGGCTTTCAGGACACTGTGAGCGAAGTAACCCCCACCATAAGTTTAACCGTAGCCCGGAGACATATTGACTACTCCTCACACAATTATGAGCAGCATTTGAAACACCCAAAGCATTTTAGTGACACATTAAAGCCGCTTAATGGGATGCTTATTTTCACCACCAGACTATCCAAATAAAGAGTGAACCATTAAATGAATATTTCATATGCATTTTTGATGGGATCCATCAGAGTCTGCAAACATTACCTGTTATTTACTGCCCTGCTCGCGTACTCTGATTTCACTCCACTTTGCATTAGAGAGAGAGTGAATACTTTTGTGGCCCAATCAGTCATTTTCTTTGACTATATAAATTATTGAGTGGGTACAGTATATCCACATACATAATTGAAGAGTTGGAGTTGTAGAGGGAAAATCAGCACTTTATGTTTCTTGAATCGATCACATTTCAGGATCTAGGTCGTGCCGCTCCAATATTTCCCAGCGTTGCTCACGTGGACAAACTTTTCGCAAAGCTATAAGACAGACTTTACTTGTGAACTAATGGGTGCCCCTGCTTTAAACAGCTTGTCATTCAGACATAAAATATTGCAATATAACATGGATAATTCATGCTACCTTAAGTGCTTGCATTGGAAGCCTTCCTGGTTACTTATGAGGCAATATGTCGATGGGGCTTTTACTGCTCGTTTCTGATCGATAACATGACTCTACTCTAAAGGCTACAGGAAAAGCTTGGGTAACATTTGTGGCTGACCGAGCAACCAACCACCTTCTCGCTCCCTCTCCCCTTTTTCTTTTTTTTTTTCTTCCTCTGGAAATGAGAGCGGATGCCAAATGAAACCATTAAGCAGAGCAGTGCTGAAATAAGAAATAGCTGTAACCGGGACACACTGGGTGAATATTTAGAGCAATGTACATATTTTAGCATGCCATTTCATGTCATGTCATTCCAGGTCAAAGCAGATTACGCCTGTCCCTGCGTTGATTTAACTCTAGGTCTGAGAGCAGGAGAATGCCAAGCGAGCAGTTGACAGTTTTTGTTGTTTTTTTAGAGTCAGGGCATGGGTTATCGAAGAGCGTGGTCCCTGCCTCCCCCTGCCGATTTCTCGCCATCCCCGTCTTTCTTTTTATCATGCTCACTTAGTCCTTGAACTCCCCTGAGTCAATAGAGACACTCCACTCTGGGGTCTAAAGTCAGGGAGACGGCGCCCACGTGTCAGCACCGCGCTCGCTCCGGCCTTGGAGGGAGAGAGAGGGGTTGTGAAGGTTAGAATTAGGGCGAGGCGAGGGAGCTGAAGCCGGAGAAGGAGGGAGATTCAGGGTGCTTCATCATCTCCAGTGACAACTGCACACGGAGGGAAGCAAAGAACACGTCCACTTACAATCTGCAACCTTATCCAGCGGGCTGCCAGCTCGCGGTCACCTCGCAGAGCGTCTGGCCAAGCCCATCTATTAACCCGGAACAGCTGACCACTTTCCAGCTTCAGCGGCTACGCTTTTAACTGTGCTCGCGTTCTGGCGGGTGAGGGTGGGGGTGAGGTCATTACCACAGAGTGTCCTCTCACAGGGTCACCGCTTAAAAGATATAGTATGACAACCTCCCCTACACAGAAAACTTGCAGTTGTTAAAATGCCATATTTTTTGTACAAAAATAATTGAAAAGCAAAAGTATACTTAAAAAATTAATAACATTCTCCCCCCCCATGACACACACAAACACACCTCAACTGCTGAATCCTGTCGATGCTGCAGAATGCTCCTGCATCTCCATAATACAACAAAACTAATTTACCTGTCTCCTGCTGTTCTTGAGTCCTGAGATGAAAATATTCATTGCTGTTGTCCCGAGCACAGCATAATCATCTAGGATTTATGTTTCTGGCTTGTATCAAAATTAATTGTGCATGGAGTGAGGAGGGTCGAGCGAATACCTCATAGAATTGGATTTCACCATGTCATCACAGAGTTGCATAAAGGGGGGAAAAACCCTATATTCCTTGTTTTCCTCTATTTCATCCCAACAAAGTCCATGGAGCCGCTGCTTCCACTCCAATATGGAATGCAGTGATATGGTGCAGCATTACATATTAGCTAATTTCCAGGCTTGTCAGCGTGGTCTGCTGATGGATGGTATGCATGGCATTTACATTGAAATGGCTACATGAGCCAACATATGATGAGACTACAGCCTCGGGATTATCCCAAGGCTTTGAAGTTTTGTGTTGGTGCAGTGGTTACACGTGCCTGCACACTAGAGCCACTTGTCTGGAGTTATTATCCTTTTTAAGAGATGGTGAAAAGTGAATATTCCATAGTATCTCAAATACAATCACAGTTAAAGCCAGGAGCAAGCGGGACATGCAGTCAGGTTCTTGAGGACGTTTCACTTCTCAATCACGAGGCTTCAGAGCTGAAGAAGCCCGGTGTGCGGAGGGATGGTACGCAGCACCCTCCGGGTAACTATGACCTGGATGAATGAGAGTCTCCACAGACATTTTTCAGAAGAGATGTTAAGAAGCTTGGAGGTTTTTAGGTTTGGATTTTTTTTGGTGACAGCTACTGTTGTCATACACCAATGCGAATCTACAGGGACTTCTTCGTAAGACACTTCTCCACTGGATCCAACATTCTGCCATGATGCTGAGGGCTCCGGCAAATCCTTGGAAACACTCTCCGCCGTCTTTGTGAATTATGATTATCACCCTATTTTGATGAATTACATAATTCTTTTAGTAACACTCATTTATTGCCATATAATTAGAGCCTCGTGTCTCGAATGAAAGCCTGAGCTTCAGTGTGATGGAGCCTGTAGTGATTTAGTGCATCTCCGGAGCACTATTACAGCACTAAAGCTAACGATGAACTATGTCTTAACACAGTTCATAAGGCAAATTACTTATTGCTTTGACATAATAACAGCTTCGTAACCTTATCTGGAAGGATGTTAAGTTGTCACAAGCACGCATGATATTCACATTGAAACTGCTCTATATGGTGTAATTTGAAGTATAATTTTTGGAATGTTGGCTAATGGTAGAGCTGCATTTGAGGCGCTGCAGGCTCAGTGCCATTCTCAAAGGTGTAAGCAAAGTCATCCAACAAGTGGTGTTAAGGAACAACCGTGCTCACTGCACTGTTCGGTATTCGGCGCTTCGGGGTCAGAAGCTGTAGATTGGTGTCAACCATCCAAACTGAGCAACAAAATTACCACCCACCAGAACAACACATACACGCATTTTTCTGAACCAACGCCCCTTTCGACAGCATAACATAAATTGTGTTTGCCTTCCAAAACAAACAGCAGCTGGAGAAATACATTTGTGATCAGACAGGGCTAAAGTTTCTGCATTATACAAATAAATTGGTTAGGGTTAGAGAACATAATGGTACTTTGTGAAGGCTAGCAAAACTTCATATATGGGTTGAAATTACTACTATGTTAAGGTTAGGTGAGCTTCTTCATTGTGGTTACAATAATAACAAAGCTGCTGTGCTACTAGTCTCGTCTGTGACCTTTGGATAGTGACCGAGAGAACGAGATCTCAGATACAAGCTGCTGAAATGTGTTTCCTACGTAGGGTGGCTGGGCTTGCTAAGCCTTGGAGATAGGGTGTGTAGCTTGAACATGCAGGACGGGCTCGGATTAGAGCTGCTGCTCCTTTGTGTCAAAAGGAGCCAGTCGAGGTGGTTCGGGCATTTGATCAGGAGGCCTCCTGGGTGCCTCCCTTGGGAGGTATACCAGGAGTGGCCAACTGGGAAGAGGCCCAGTTGTAGACCCAGAACTCACTGGAGGGACTATATATCACATCTGGCTTGGGCACACCTCGCGGCCACCCAGGAGGAGCTAGACAATGTTGCTGGGGAGAAGGATGTCTGGTATACCCTGTTCACCCTGCTGCCCCCGCGACCGGGCACTAGATAAGCTGAAGTAAATGAATGGATGGTTCAGGTTATGTTTGATTGTGGTTTAAAGAAACCCATGTTGACTGGTGGTAGGAAGCAGGAAAAGCCAAAAGGGTCCAAAGTTTCATTGAATCGTCCATCCGTCAACCTTAAACCCATCCCTCTGTGGACTTTGATGCTCGGTCATAATTACTGGATCATCAGAGGGCTTTGTCACTTGAACATAAACATATCTCATTATGTGGCACCTGCCGAACTGATATTGATTTTATTGTACTTGGGAGGTCAGTCTCACACTGACACTGGAAAAGCAGAGAGGGTTAAGGGTTCAAACTATACAGATTTTCTGGCCTATTTTTTGAAACGTTCTTGAATACCTCATAAATTTGCACTCTACAGTGTTGTACACAGGTCATATTTCGATGTCGCCTGTAAAAGACAAGCTTAAACAAAGCTAGTGCCATGATAGTAGGGTCCCATCATGAGAAGAGAGGCCCAGTCATCATCAAGGGCTGGAGTGCATGGAGATAAAAGAGTGGAAATAGGAGACTGTGCCACATTCATAGGCCCAGAAAAAGGGAGGGGTTGACAGTAAACCCTGCAAATCCATTTGGTTTTTCAGACATGGAAGGAGAACGGAACTGACAATAGCTTGAGGGGCCAGTGCTCCATGGAGTGAATACCAGAGCGGAGGAGAGGAAAAATAAATAAAGAATGTGTCACCTAGTGGGAGGAGGCACCGAGGCAGGATCTGTCAGAACTCTGCTGCTGTCTGCAGATTAGATCTGGGGCTATTTAAAGGGAGAGCACGCCAAAGCCCCCCGACGCCAGTGTCCACACAGCACTCGCCGCCACTCTGACATCATTGGCAGCCATCACCTCGTGACAAAAAATGATGAAGCACAAATGATGGCGACAAAGGGGAGAGGGGCACTGTCCTCCACCGTGACTGACTCCATCACGTTGCATCACGTTCCCTGTATTTGTGTAGATTCACCATATAAAAGCCAAGGTCACGCGTGGGGGGGTTGCCTGATGATGTCAGAGATGCAGTCGGAGCTGCCGTCCACATTTTTAACCGTTATTGTCGGCCTCTGAATAAAACGCTATAACCCTGAGGTTGGACGTACAAGCTACCATCGGAATAATCACTGTTTCCCATCAGGATGAAGGCAGCAGGAGCCAGTCTGGCAGTCAGACGTGTGTGTCGTACATGAATCCGTTATGTGTGTTTTTATTTGAGGGGGGAAAAAAAGAGCTCGTGGTTGATGCATGTGTTTGCGTGGGTGTATGAGTATCTGCCAGGAGATATGAGATAGGCTGCGTGTGTGCGGGAGTGTGCGTGCCTGTACTGTAGTTCTGCAGGTACCTATTGGGGGCGTGTGAGCTCTTGCGTGAGTGCATGTTGTCTGTGCGAGTATTCTGTCCTCCCACAGCAGATTGATTAGATAGGGCGCCGTTGGCGAGGCCCCGCTGTGTGTTTGGTCGCATCACTCTGACTGTCAGCGCTGTTTCTCTTCACAAATAAAGCAACATTAGCCCAGTCATGTTTGCCTCCCAAACATGAGCCAAGGATGATGAAGCTATGTGCACTACCAAACTGCAAGGCCTCATTTACCCCGTGATATCTTCCCCCTTCCCCGCTCCCGCTTGTTCTTGCACTCCTGTCTCGCTCTCTTCCTCCAGGCTGCAGCAGACTGACTCTCTGCTACAGACTGAGTCATTCTCAGCCAGTCAGTTATCTCTCCATCCAGCCCTCAGATTTCACCACTCCCTTTGTTGTCATCAATCAAATCTCGGCTGCCAGAGAGAGAGAGGGAGAAACCCGGAAAGGTGTCAAAACAGTGCCCAACTAAGGACTTGCGCTTGTAGTTTGGCGCCGCATTTACGCATGGACAGAGAATCCATGGATTATTAATGCAGCCCCTTTTCAAATGTTTCCAGGAATCTTGTAAAATGCTGTGTGAAAAGCAAGGGGCTTGCATCAGAGGGTGCCTTAGTGAACACTGGTTATTGCATCACGCCGACGTGCAAACGGGCGCCACAGACAGTTTGAAGGATTAGCTGGGAGGGGAGAGGGTCACAGAAAAGTGCAGGTGAAGAGAAAGAAGCGCGGGAAGCTCCGTCGCCGAGATCCCACAGATGGCGCGGCGAAGCATCCGTACCTCTACCTGCTAATTACATGCTGCGCCTGACTTCACACTTTCTCTTCCCTACCAATGGCAACTTTATTGAAAAGATGAATATGCCTTACATGGAACAATACATCTCCATTCTTCACGCCTTCCAATTTGTGTCAACAGCACAGTACAATGGGCCCACTGTTTATGGACTGGCAATTTAATGCATGAAAGCGAGAGATGAAGTGAGAGGAGAAAAGGATGGAAAATTGCCTCTCCTGTCCTTCACCTTCACTGTACATTGCTTATTTGTCTGTGGTAATTGGTCCTTTTAATGTTCCCGGAGACTGCAGGTAGAGAGACTCACTATTTTACGTGCCCTTTCTCACAAGACAGTAGAGCAGACTTTGGCAGATGGGAAAAATCTGATGGATGGATGACGCATTATACAATGGACTGTATTCCTGGTTGGCCACCATTGACTTCTCATTTACATTGACTATACAGTGCACAAGCCTGACAACCCAGATTCATCCATTCTGAAGTCTGGCTTATTTTCTCATCAGTGGGCAAGTATTTGAAATGCAAATGACCTGAGTTAACCATTATATATATATTGGCAGTGTTCCTTCATGTGAACAATCCCAACCCTGTACACTACAGTGGGGAAAAGAACTATCAAGAATGAGTCCAGAAAATAGCAGAAAAAATATTAATAGTGCAATAAAATACTGCCCTAGTTAAATAATTTTTCCCCCCCTCTCACTTTGGTGAGATTTGTTTACCGGCTCCTCTTGCCGGAAGGGCTTGTGTGATTGAGGTAGTGCTTCTCCACACACCACCATGTTTCCCTGCCAACTCTGCAACCTATAATTATCAACACACACACACGCAAATCAAGAGAATCGTTTGGGAGGAAAATATGCTGTGGTGTTGCTCCGAGGGAAACATATATGTATTCTCTGCAGATTTCAGCAAAGTAATCAATATGTTTTTGAGTTTGTGATTAATATTTCAATACGTAATTAAACGGGGTGATCCATGCGCATTGACTAATTGTTCTCGCAATGAGACGGCTGATGAAATCTATCCCTAAACAAGAGAGAGAGACAGAGAGAGACAGAGAAAGAGACAGAGAGAGAGAGAGAGAGAAAGAGAGAGAGAGGCTGCAGGTCCCTGACGGGAAGCCTGGATTTTGATGACAAATTTTATATTCAATTGTGTTAAAGATCAATCTTGCTCTAATCTTGGATACGGCACATAAATAGAAAGAGGATAAGTTCAACCCACAAAAAAAATACAGGAGAATTGTGTGTGGATGCAGAGAGAACATCTATTAGTGAAGCAGTGTTTGTGCAGTCCTCACTTAAGTTTAATTACAAGTGACATTTTAGCATTGCAGTCAAAGCTCCACACTGCTGCGAGGGTCCTTATAGCGTCCAAAAGATAGTCACTGTGGACCTTATCAAAATGCAGCAAATGTCCGATGAGCTTGCGAGCGCACGTCTGTGCTCTGCGTTTGGGCTCTCGATATCATTCCTTCGCTGGGTAATGCTTGCTCGATAACATAATACCAATGATCAGAATGCAGCCAACTCCCTGCAGAGATGAGACACTAATTGCTTTATTGATAACGCTCGCAGCCCACCAGTGGTTGACAGCTGACATACCACATTGACACAAATTCTGTTTTATCCAACCTGGAATACGCAAAGTTTAGATCACACCCCGTACCCTCACCATCTGCCCCCACCAGCCACTGCAGTAAGTTGTTTTTTTTTACCCAGTACTTATGCTGCTGCTTCATAGCTCATCTCGCTATTTACTTTAACACAGCCGAGCTAAAAATAGGGTTGAGAAAAGAAGAAGAGTTTAGAAGATGACAAAGAAGGTCGTTGCTGGCCTCACTATCTCCGCAAGGTCTGGCAAGGAGCCAGCCGATTGTTCATTTCTATTGTTAGCCACGGCAGACTGTTAGGAAGATGTTATCCACACATTACAGGGAGATGTGTTGACATCTGTCACCCCAATGATTGATTGCCTGGAGGAGAATCTTCAGTTTGCTAGATTTTGGTTGCCGTTTTTACAAGATGCAGTGTGTGGGTGGGTGGACAGGACAGCATCTATAAATAGAGGAGCTGGTGATGGTGAGGGGAGTGATGGAGGCAGGTACGTGTGGCAGCCAGATGGTGCCTTGTGGGGAATGTCTCCCAGTGATTTTGTTTGCAAATAGGTCTCTGTAAAGTCGCCGGCTCCTCTCCTCCAACTTGCCTGCTGTTAGAGGCAGAGCTTTAGGAACTGCCATATCTGATAAAGGTGCTGCAGACTCAAAGATGTCCTGCCGCTCGCGGGAGAGAGAGTGAAAGTGACGCACTGTGACAGGTTTTGTCACTCTCTGAGGCGACCGCCCTGCAGATTGTCACAGATAGAAACGGCAGAACCCTGGAAGCAATGACAAATTGTTTTGAGAGAAAGAAGTAGGAGAGCGAGACATGCCAATATCCGTGGCCTACTTCAGCAGGAGGGGAGCGAGCCATCACTCAAGATCTCTGTTTTCACTTCCCATCACCGTACGTGTTGGGGTCATGACCCTTTCGCAGATGGGGTTCTCTCTGCAGAGAGAAATGACTGAAAATCAGGAAAATGTTTGTAATATATTAAGAGCTAATTATTTAGCTCAATTATGTTCCCAGCACCCAACATAATCTGACATTTAACTGAAGTACTTATATGTTCCCTAAAGTATTTCACATAGATTTGATTTCCTATAAATGATGACGTTTTCTGTACCAAAATGCATACGTAAAATCAATAATATTCCCTCCCGCTGATTCTGTAAGTACTGATGTGTGCAGCTTGATGGCAACATCAGTGCATATGCATGTGCACATGAACAATCCTATTAAAAGAAAATAGAAGTCAAGACTCTCGTTATGTCATTAAGAGAACAATCCTCGATCTGCTCCACTGAGTAAGCGCAAGAATGACACTGTGAACACAGTAACAGAAGCCAGGGTGATTTCACGGAGATATGGGCACATTTTCTGGTTCGTAACTGCTAGCACCACACCAAATAAAGCTCATTTGGGTGTAAAAGCTCAAACAAACACTTTACGAGAACACAAATTCAATCTCCAATTATTTTTTAATAGAGCAGCTACAGGTTGTTTTTTTTATCTCTTGAAGTCTTTAGTACTTACAGTTTTCTTGTACTCCCATCTGTACCAAGGGAGAAACTGGCTTATGATAAAAAAAAAGACTTACTTCACAGGACTTGAGGATGACAAATTAACTGTGGAAGTTTACATGCACACAACAAAGGGTGTCTTTGTGAGGCAGCATCAGCATTTTCTTTTGTTTTCATGTTTGGAAGATTAGTACGAGCTCACTGGCACCGTAAGTCAGTAACACCTAATAACGCATCAAGGCAAATGGGGCCCTATCATAGCATATCTGTTACCACGCTAAGGTAAAAGTGTGGCTATTTTAAAACGGCACACTCCTCCAGACAGTGAGTCACAGTCACAGGCCTGAGGGTGAAAATGCTTTGTTGATGAGAGGTCAGGAGTGGACCTGCTCAAGCTAACAGAGTGGCCACAAGTGAGTGTTTGGTTCAACGGCAGCATGAAAAGAAGCAGCTAAGAATAAACGTATCATCGAGCCCTGGAAGGGTTACAATGGTCGTAAATCATGCCAGGTTCAACTCGTGATGCCCAACTGCAAGATTAGGCCTCTCTAGGCTCCTGATCAGCAAACCATTTACCACAGCTACAAGAATCTCAGGGTGTGTTGTGACATGGAGATAGAGGGTCACTGTCACTGTAAACGATGACGGCCGATGCGCTGGCATAAAACATTTCTCTCGGTGCATGCTGTAATAGCTGCCTTACTAACAGCTGAGGATTTTTTTTCTGCAATACCACAAAGTATTATGCAACCTCACCACTGACCAGATGCATCCCTTCACTGCACCATCTGACTGAGTGTGCATCATTTCCAGATTATTCCAGGTGAGCGGGGAGGGAGGGGAGACTGTAGGGATTTGTCCACAAGTCTGTTTCAGCCCATGTATCATTCATATTATCAACATTCCCCTATCCTTCATAGCAACATACAGCACGTCATCCGTCTGCTGACGTGTTGAGGCTCCTAAGGAACAATGCTGCAGCGAACATCGGCCCGGCTGATCATTACCACAGAGAGCCAATTTGTCTGAAGGTACAAAGCAAAGGCAAAGAAGATAGAGCAGAAATGAAAGTATCTATAAATGAATTTCTGAGGTTTACCGCCGCCACCATAAAGCAGCAGAGAGAAGTTTAAAATAAAAATAAAAATTGCATAAATATATATCCCCCCCCCCCCCCCCCTCCTTGTGAGCTCAAGTGTTTTTCACTCCAGCATGGTAGATCCTGTTATATTTGGTGGGTAATGATATATGGGTTCACACAATAAAAGAAAATGGGAGCACACTCCCATTAAGATAAGCGCTGCAGGCCAAGGAAACCCAGAAATGCCAGTGGCATATTGATTGCATGCCCTGTATTAATAGTAGGGTTAGCTGCTGCTCTCTCAGCCTGGACATTTCAGCCGGCTTCGTGGTGCTACAACATCGAGCAGCAATGAAAACTAACCCCAAGTTTAACCGCGATGAAAAACGGGACGAGTGCTGTAAAGCTGAAAGGAAGAGCCGCGATGCACTGGAGCGCACGGCGCAGCCCGATGTGGACTAGTTCAGCTCGGCGTATGCTCGAAGCCGGTGAGGCCGGCGTTGGTCATCATTTGACGCCGTGCATAATAAACGTGTCAAATAGAAGACAGAGCAAACAACTGATGTTTCTCCACTATGAGACTTGCTTGGTCCGTGGAGATGAGGGGGGAGACACTTCATGATCTGGGTTTTCACGCGTAGGCAAACATGCTGTAGGAGTGACTGCATTCGTGTCAGGTGCTGGTGAGTACCATGAAAAACGGTCAAAAATTAGTCACTCGTGGCGGTTGCGAGGTTTAGTAATTACCATTGATTACCGATCAATAATCAAAATATATGTCTCGGTGCCAGCTAATTAGCATCATTAACCATAAGCATGCTAATACAGAGAGAAATAACGACAGAAGCCTCGCTTTTTCTTCCTTTCTCTTTTTTTATTACAATGCAGTCCATTTACATTTTAGTGCAGGATTTATTGGCTGTGCTGTCGGCACGTTGCTGATGGATATGTCTTATTTCATCAGGGCGTGTGACTTTCTGCGTGCGAACAGGTAGACATGCCGCACACGAAGCAGCGCTGCCAGTTGTTGTTTGCATGGTGAATAGCTTCGGTAAAATGTCACTGCATGTAAATTAGAGTATTTTTTTTCCTGCTACATTTTCCAATATCTTTGTGCAAATTATTAGTACATTCTACACACTTGGAATATTGACTCCAAGGCACATAGTTTTCCTCACATGTGACGTCTTTTCATGTGACCTTTCCGGGTTGTGCAATCAATGACCGTCTCCTCCCGACTGAGGAAGAAGTCGTGTGAGGATGTTAGGCCATGGAGAAAGGGCTCACAGGAAGCAGCTTGGGGAGGAATGTAGATAAAGTACATGACTCTGAGAATTTATTTTACATCCAGCCTGCTACCAACAGTCAGTGGTGAGTGTTCTGGTGTCCTAAGCTAAATTTAGCCACAGGCGTGGTAGAACAAGAGATAGTGGGAGACATTTTTAGAACGGACGCTTTAAAATGACCCATTCTGTCGTGTAGCCATGAGGAATGCAAAACCTACTGTATATAGCAACTGTGTTCGCTGCTCACTTAAGACAAACAGCGTCGGAACAGTCGGCTGACACTGAAACTATGTCAATAAAGAGCCACCTGCAACACCCTAAACACACGGAGACACAAAGCATCTTCGGCGTTCGCTCCCGTTGAACCAGTGTGTCTAAGTGTGAGCAGCAAGTGCGACTTGTTGACACCAGCGTGCGGTTGTGTCAACGACTGCAAACAGTCTGGCAGCTGTCACGGGGGGATACCTGAGTTATTAACACCCCGAGCTGCGCGGCAGAGTTGCCCAGTTTTACACATCCACATATCTGATCCTCCACAAACCGCCTGGATATTCAGCGCTCCTCATTTTCTTCACCACCAGCAGAACTGACAGATCTGACGGCACAATCTTGTCGGGAAAACAGTAAAAACATGTCCCCTCTGATAAAAAAAAAGAAAGAAAGAAAAAGAAAACTGGTTTGCCTCTGGGGTAGTTTTTTTTTTTTTTGGCAACCTGGCGTGTTATTCCAGATTTTCGGGGGTGTGTAAATCTGTTTACAAAACTGGAATTGTAAAATAACGCCCAGGACCGCTGCTCCAAAACTGTCATTATGCAATATCATCAATCCCAAGCCCAGAAAGACGAAGCCGTGATGGGAGCCACAGCACCAATCTGGAAGGAAGGATTTTTAATTACCAGAAGAGAGCAGGTGATATCGTTTGCTTGGTAATTTTAGACATGGATCATTTCTCACAAAACCATAAATAGAAGTTGTTGGCTGAGGGGACTGGCAACTGCACAATATTCTGCTGAGTGGGCAGTTTCACCTTCACTACCGATGAAGGCATCGACATCTGTGTGCAACTGTACACGAGTGATAACGTGAAGAAGTTTCATGGTGGTCTGTATTCTTCCCAGATGTTCATCAACGATACAAAATTGGAACAAAGATGAGATTCTGAAAAAGCTGCGCGAGTTAAATGCGAAAAGACTATTTGGACTCTCTCCCCTCCTCATGTCCCTTGGAAATGACATGTATAATAACAACAACGTATGCTGATCGGCAACACCAGTAAAACCAGCCGATGGGTGTATTGTTACCATGTGCTGCTGTGCTATCTTTATGTACTTACATTCTGCCAATTTTTTCCGATAGGAAGAATCATGAAAGTCATTTTTATTTATCAACTTCAGGAAACACCTTCATGCGCTTCACTGTTGTACGTTACTGGTGTGGCCTGATAGGCCTGTGGCACATAAACTGTCAGAGTGAGGGATTTCTACAAGGCTGACCCGGCTCCTGTACAGCTGCATTCTCTCCCGACCAGAGAGACTCACCTATTATTCTAGTGCGACCCCCCCCCAACCCACCATGCACGCACAAACACAGACACGCTTCCTGTGCTCTGAAAAACTACAATCACTTCCGACCTGCGCTGGCCTCTTACACCAAGACAACATGTCCGTTAATGGAAAGTGGAGCGAGTCATTAAAGCGGCTGGCGTGGCCTGGCTGCGCTCACATGCGCACTTTTTCTCCCCAACACGCGAACAGCGTGACCCGGCGGTGCTCAGGCCTAATCCGAGCGCTATCTCTGGGAAGCAGACAGACTGCGGGGCCCCGTAGCGTGGCGCTACCATCTTTTTCTGCTCATTACCGGCTCGAGGCTCCTCAACACAGATAGAGGCAATGAAGGGGAACCTCAATAAATGATCAGTGCGCTCTGCCAGCGCCGACGCAGGCTGCATCTGCTGTGTCCCCGTTGTCGTTCCCATCACGCTCCCTCACTGATTGTACAACCCGTAACCTCTCCAGGACGACAGCGCAAACCCTCCAAAATCTGCCACACAAGCAGGTGGATGAGTCGGCCCAGTCTAATGACCTAAATTTGGCTAAGGAAGTGGTTGATTGCCCAGGCCTGGAGGACCGTAGAAGCCCACCTCTTCTAAAGCCCCGGAGGGATAAATGAGGCCCATTATGCAGAAGTTTGTAATGATGCTTCTGATTAGTGAGACGTCTGGGGGGTATTGGCCCTATGCTCATCACAGCGCTGTTCAGCACTTTAAGACCCCCATAAAGATTAGTGAGGTTTTTTTTTAATTTTTTTTTTTGAGAAGAGATGAAGAAAGCAGGAGGCATGTACCTAATGAAGTCTCAGGCTTATATCATGACAGGATAATTACAGCGAATGCTCCCAGCCAACACTTCAAAGGACACTTCATCCCTGTGCCAACGCCAAGCAGCACATCTCAACAATCAGGATGACCTGACCTAAATCCGGTCCCCCTGGCTCGCCAGACCTCTGCGGAGTCAACCACATTAGAGTAGACTCAATATACTGGTACAAGAAGCGCAGGGGAGTTACTCCCGCTGACTTTGTTGCAGGAACGTACTGACACGTTGGTCCTGTAGGATGTAACAGGATGTCGCGTGCAGCGTCAGCCGCACTCGTGTGCTCTGCAAGTGTGGAAACGTGCAAACACATGAACACTTACCCGACTTGATTCAGACGCTGCGTCATTTTGTGCCACATGACACGCGAAGCGCCAGATGAAGGCGGTGATGCAGGGATCAGATGTACTCAGAGTTTATATGAAATGCATTACACGCATTTCCCTCGTTCCCCTCCCTACTGATGTTTCGTGAGCCTGCAGACATTTGCGTTATCGATCAGACAGGCGCACCAGTCTGTGAAGGGTGTTAACCTGTCGTGTGAGTCGCACCTTGCACATCATGTAGCAGAAGCAGAGATGCCTCGTCTTTTTTAACAGGCATGCTTAAAACAGAGGACGATGGTATGATACGTGCAGCGCCTTAATTTAGCAAAATGCTAAATCCAAACACAACAGTGCCGGAACATTCTCCATGCCATTCATATACAGCTGGGTAATAGTGAGTACAAAAGGAGAAACACAAAACACTCCCAAAATGCTGTTTCACCCAATAGTGAAATCGTAAGATGCCTTGAAGAGATTGCACACGTTTTACAAGTTACTGGACAATGTTTCTGGCGAATCCATTAATTATGTTCTTTCAGAGCAGGTTGAGGACGAGACATTAGCTTCTGGGGGATAAGATAAACCGTATCGCCACAATGTGAAAGACTCGGCTGTTCCCCTACGCGGGGAAATAAGCGCGGGGTACAGAGTAAGGAGGAACTGCAAAACGGCAGGGGCTTAACTGTGTTAAAACAATATGTGAGAATGTTTTACTTACGGAGCCAGCATGCGAGGCCATTTTGATAATTGCAGCGACGTCCTAACTGGCAAGGGCCGCTTCCAGCACCGGAAGTGGCGCGCAGGGGAAGGCTGGAAATCCACGGTTACATGTAGAGAAAGAAAATAAGCACTCAGACGCGTTTGGATGGCTCCGCTGAAACACATTTCCGATTCTTCCCTTGGAAAAAAAAAAAAAGTAATGGCGTGTTCGACGCCGGATGCTGCATAATTAACAAACAAGCGCAGCGAACATCTCTCAATCTTCTCTGAAAATGACTCCTGGAAGAACGGGTGGCACAGGAACAGATGGAGAGAGGCCACTTGAACACAGCGTAATGAGGCGATCCGCAGAAAATTCACTCATACCACGTGCATTTCAAATGAACCCAGTGAGGGTGTTATGTCTCATTTATTTTGGTAACTCACACCTGATTTTTTTTTTTTTGAATCAGTAACATATATAAGACTTAGAAACGAAGGCGATAGTCATATGTTTAGCAGTCAACAAAACTGCTATTCATACAGAGTCATCATAAAAATTATTATTCCAGTTAAAACATCTGTTTAAAGATCAACAGACTGATTACAGATAAACAAATAAATGACCCCCCCACCCCCACCCCCCAATCTGAGGCAATTTTACACCCAAAGTGTCCCCCATTTACTGACTTTGACCTCCATCTATTTTTCAACAACACATGAAAACCATTGTGGAGTAACCTGTTCGCCCGCGAAAATCCCACTACATTTTCAATCAGTATTAACGGAGGAAAAGAAACAGGTAGCCCCACTCATGATAAATAAATCACGATAGCAGGCGGAGCTGAACACGGGACAGAGCGATCTTTTACCCATATCACCACTCCGCCCGAGAAGAGGCTCTTCAGAGAGTTTCTACATTACTGACCGTCACTCCTGGATTATCCTCGCCTGTCTTTCCCACCGCCGCGCCTTTCTGTCACAGACAAAACTCCAAGTGCCCTCTTTCGCTCTGACCCTCAATTACCCGGCCCAATCATCTCAGACAGGTGTTGAGGTACAGTAATAAAGCCTGGGCTGATGCTGCCAGGGCGGCCTCTCTTTTAAAGCACCTGTGAGAGATCTGAAATGACCGAGCCCTGCTGTTGATCAGGTGCTGTGACCACAGTTGACTCGTGGCTGCTGGCTGATAGCGTGCAGCGAAAAAGAGAGAGGGGAAAAAAAATCACCAGTTATTGCTCTGTATGGTCTGTACAAACAAGTTCAGGTGTGCTTCGTGTTGCCGTGGCGATCCTGCTCCTACAGACGATGGACCATATGGTCGCCGTCGGGCAGAAACCTTGTATTAACTGAAACCGTTAGTTTTCGGGAAGAAATAAAAAAGTGTGTTGAGGACAATTTAATACCACGAGATTTACTTTATTTAGAAGCTTGTGTTACTTTAACATTGGTTAAAATTTTGTAGAAAACAAGGGACAAACTTAAGAGTGACCAACAGTATTGAATTACAAAGGAAAATAAAAAAACATGATGACAGTGACAATGTTCTAAATTGTTGTTTCCAAGAAAACCCAAACTGTTTATTGCTGTAATTTGTGTGAGAATTGCAGATATCATCACAGCGGCTGCCGCAGGACGCGGTTTACAGTTTAGAAAGCAGGTGAAGTTGTCAGCAGAGACACTGAGAGACTATCAAAGTCTTCCGTTCAACTCAAATCCCCAGCACTCGCAGCACATCCACGCTCACACGGTGAACGGAGGCTTTTCAGTCACGAGGATGTGCCAGCTCTGCGTCATAAACTGTGCAGAGTGATAGCGCCATAAAGTCCGCGGGGGCTACGCGTCCCGGCTCCAGAGGTTTATCACAGCTCCAAGCTGCATAGCCACAGTCGGACGTATTTGGGGAAACAAAACAAAGGGGAGGAGAAACAGCAGTAACGCCGGCACTAGTTATTTGACCCATAGGTCTCCATACATTTCACACATGCAGCTCAGTGGGTTTTCCGCCCACACAGGTGTTTTCAATTATCCAGGCTGATAAGACTGGTGCGCAGGATTATTACGTTTTGCTACAGTAAACACAAGCTGGTTATTTCACGGGGAATGAGCATTGGACTAATTGTGTTTACTCTCACAATATTTCCTACTCTTACCTACTGCAGGAAAATCTGTAAAAGGCGCGTTATCGTCACTGATGCGCAGATCTGATGGGGTTTGTGACGTCTCATAATTACTTCTGCCCTCCATTTTGGACTCTTGTACATTTTCATGACGTGTTTTCTATTTCAAACACACTGTGGCCATTGTTAATGACTGGTTCCTGATGCGTCCATTCATCCTCTGCGCCGAAGCTATCCGCTCCCCTGATTCACTCGGCAGTGCCTCCATCACACGTTTGCTGCCTGGGAGAGAAAGCAGAGACGAGTGCTCATTGTTGCTTCACTGAGCATGTGCTGCATTGTGACCCAGAAAGATTCAGAAGACCCTCGGAGCCGAGACAGTTATCAAACTAAATTAGCCTACATACCGCAGGCAGGGGTCAGACCAACCAGCATCGGGAGCTCGCCCAGCTTACTGCTGATGCTCGGGAAGAGAGCATTTTAAAATGGAATATAGCCAGTCATGAGCCACTGCAGGGAAACAGCAAGGAATTAGATGAGAAGCTCAAAAATGTATATTTGCAGTTCTTTTTACCTTTCCTTCAACATGCCACAGTGCAGCGTCTGAGTTCAAACGGTGTCAAATAAAAATGACTGGAGGAATTATTTAAAATGACTTGCTGCTCATTGCAATAAGTGTTAACCAATCAATAGTCCGCACTGGTGTCAAGGCAGGCCCGTGAAATACATCTGACAGATAATTTTTTAACTCCCTGATTAAATTAAGTCCCTCGCTCAAGTCGTGTGATCAAGTACACGAAGCCATCCAGCCTCCTACGCGTCTGAGAAACATCTTACATTAACAGCCCCACGAGTGAAAAGTCTGCAAATCACACAGCAAACAGGTTGAGTAATTCAAGGATTAGAGGATTCACACAGCCCAATTCCCTCCGGGCAGCCTGCCAATAGAGAAGCACGGTCCAGGTGCTCACGAGGTGCACGATGCCACAACTGGCAGATCGGCAGAAAAGCTCACTGACGGATGATCCGGCGCGACGCGTGCAGACGTATACGGCCAGAATTTAACTGCAGCCGGTTCGATGTCAATATTAAGAGCTCAGGAGGAGCTACAGATTTTATTTTTTTTTTCCAAATGCCGGAGTGAGGAAAGGGGCAGCATCTCGTCTAACTTCGCACCAGTGTTCTTATTTTGGATTCAAGGATTTAGTGAGCAAGCTTATAGCGGACTCAACTCATCTCCTCATTTGCGTAAGATCATTAAGCTCATCGAGGTCAGCCGCCGAGACTGCCCCGCAGACCACCTGAGCCGTCAGTGTTCGGAGCGGTGCCCCTCATCCATCTCAGCCCGACACTCATTATTTCGCTTTTAAAGTCGGACGAATCAGAGTTTTAATCCGACATGCAGGGATGAGACTCTGCGTGTTGTTGATACAAACGTGCTCATTTGTAATCATAAAAGCCAGAGAGAAGCAAACACTGCATATAATTAGAATACAGGCACACAAAAAAAACATCATGTTCCACAAATCTCAGGGTAAAACTTTCTCTGCTATTCAGCTGCAATTATTTAGCACACCCGTACAGACATGTTCTAAAAAAACAAAAAAACCCCAAACTTCATGGGGCTCAAACCACGAGGCTCAATTGTCGAACGGTTCGGGAAAACGTATCATTTACAAGCTCCAGTACACACATGCTGAGTGTTTTCATTTTACAATGGATTGTTGTTGAGAGCAGAACATGCTGATTGAAGGTGCTAAAATGTCAAGTATAGAGGGCATGGATTTTAAGTGTTGTCAGCAAACCGGGCTGATTTCAGCTGAAGTGCTTTCAATTCATCAGCCACTCATCACCATGGCTGCTGATGATGGAGGCGCTGAGGTTACGTTTGAGGTGACAGTAACCGAAATGCTTTTATTCGATGCATTTCTGTGCAGCGGGTGAACATTTGGGTTCGGGGTTTTTTTCGACGTGGACGTCACAATAGCCCTGGAATTAAAATTTACATCAGCGAACAAGTGTCCCAGGCACTGGGTTAAGTGTACCAGAAGCTAGGAGAGGTTCTTCTCCATCCATCCCGGCGGCTATGCAGTCCAGCGTTGAGGCAAAATGAACCAGCCCCTGGAGTGGCAGTGTGCAGCGTCCACCGCTCATCGAAGAGGCTTCTTCAGCTCTTCTCTCACGCCTTCCCTCTCTCAGAGCTGAAGAAGCCTGCGCGATGAGCGCTGATGCATCCTCAACACTACGACCTCATTCCAGCGGATATTTAATTTGGTCTCCCTGTAGCATAAAGCTAATTTACAACACCTGTCCACGGGAGTTCTTGGCACATATAAAAACAATTTTAAAACCATGAACAAACAATTAAGGATTTATGAATGAAAAGTCGTGTAACAGCGAGCCGTAAAGGCAAACACAGATCTATTAGCAGCTGCGAATAAATCGTAGCTTTTGTTGAACCTGCCTGTGGGGGGGAAATCAGTGGGATGTAAAGCATCTGGAAATTTCATGGAATGGAGTATCGGATAAGCTGTCACACAGATTTATATTTTATATTTATATATTATTTATATATTATCATTGAGTGAATTTCAAAATTAGTGATTAAGATGGAGTGAGCAATTCTGAAGAGAAAAGCTTGGCTATTTGACCCCCCCCCCCCATTTGGGTGCCCCTCCCCTAAATTCCCCCCGTGTGCACTTTCGAGGCAATGATGCAATGGTGGAGTTCAGAGCGTCTCAGAAGGTGTTGAAGAGATGACTCTTTCTCAAACCTGAACCAAACGTGACGATAACACGTCAAATAATCAGACACAAGCAAACACTTCTTCGATCCATCCAGCATCAGTACAATCCACCGGTTGTACAGTGGCGGACAGACTGACCAATCAACCAGTGCGACCACCTCGTCAGTGACACGGCTACAAAATAAACATCTATAAAAAGTAACTGGAACTGAATTAAACCTGTCTGTGCTCCACTGTGTCCCCAAAACTTGCTTCTCCGCAGTAACTCATCAGTACCTCTCTCGTGCTCTCCCCTCTCTCCTGCAGGTGGTGGGTCAGATCGATAAACTAACGTCCGACTTTGACTTTGACCTGGATCCAGATGACTGGACGGTGGCCACGGCCAGCAGCACGTCCAGCAGCGAGCGGGGTTTGGGCGAGGCCTTCAGGCTGGACTTCCTCAATGCGGATGTGCTTTCTGATAGCTGGGAGTTCTGCAGCTACCTGGAGGCTGCCGGCGCCTCTTCCCGCAGGCCCGGCGAACAACCGGGAGATCTACGACCGGAGCTGGGCCGCGGGACCATCCCCACCCAGACGCAGAGCCCGACTCCGCCCCCCGCCACTGCCTCCGTCTACTCCCAGATGAACGGCGGGCTGCCCATCCCCAACGGGCCCCGCATCATCACTCCGGACTCGTCCAGCGAGGAGGCCAGCAGCTCCACGCACAGCCACAAGACGTCCCGTACCTCCGGCACAAGAGAACGAGTGCGCTTCAGTGACAAAATCCTGTACCACGCGTTGTGCTGCGACGACGACGAGGAGGAGGAGCAGGATGAGCTGCAGGAGGACAAGAGCGGCTGCGCGACACCGGATAGTGATACCGAGCCCAGTCTCCTGGCCAGCTCGGTCGTCCCCAAGCGTTCTTCCTCCGAGCACTCGCTCCTCCATAACTGTCTGGACCCTTCCTACGTCTCCTCGCCAATGAAAGGGACCACAGGAGCTCACACGCTACCCAGGAAAGGTCTCCTAAACCCCGGCTGCCGCAAAAAACTGTTACGAAATAGCAGCACACAGACTGTCTCTGACAAGAGCACCCAAACTGTACTGCCCTATATTCCAACCAAACAGAAAACAAAGGACCACTGAGAAAGCCCTAAGTTTATCATAAAGCTCATGAAGAGGACTGTGCATTATTTAATATTAAATACATAGCTCATAGATTAATACACAAATAAATTAATTACTAAATAAATAAATTATATATGGGAAAAATCACTCGACTACCTAAAGTCATTCTGAGGCTCAGGGAAAACACGATGAAATGAAGCAGAGCAGATGATTAGGATGAAAGTGACCGGTGGACCAAAAGGTTAGTGCCTGTTCTCCAATGTTTAAAGATACACTGAATGGATTCCCTGCGTGTCATCATTTGAAACAATGACAGAGATTCCAAAAGCAATCATTTTTAACGGAACATTTTAAGTGTTCGCAATTGGAAGTCAAGTACGAGGCGGTCCTGTCCCCTCCTCGTACGAGAGCATAACTCACAAAATAGAGAGGGAAAAAAAATGCTTGTTCCTATCATGTGGAAAGGAAAACGCTGCACATTCTGTACTCTGAATCTGTATAAACAAATGTCTTTTTTCATGTTCAAGTTTTTTCAAATGTCAAGGGGATTATTGCTTTCAGCTGGGAAATGTACCTAGATGCACATGTCAAGCCTCTTCCTCTTTTTGATGTCAACAAACGACTCTTGAGTGAAGAGCCTGAAAACAAGCCGATTTACCTGCCCGCGATTTTAGAAATCATCTCGATGTGATCTCGTCCTGGTCTGCTGCTGAGGCTGGAACATAACAGCAGCGGGCAGAAAAACAGACGGATAAAGTAATTTGAACACGCACGGTCCACAAAAGTGACATTTCCATTCCCCCCCCCTTTCTTCCTTCGTGCCTGCTGGTGATGTCATTAGGCTTAGGACCCCAGCTAAATGGCAATCCACAAAAAAAAAAAAAAAATTGTTAAAGGTTTTGTCTCTCCATGCAGTCACCCAGCGGGGAAGTGAACTCAGTAGCGCGGCGCTTTATTCACAGGGCTAACACCAATAGCCACGGTGGATCGATATGTTAGAGGGAGGTTGCAGCGAGAGGTGTCTCTGCTGAGCATGCACGCCACTCTCCTGGGACCGGCGAACAAAAACTCACAGTCAGACCTATTTACTTAGACTGAGTGGAGCAAAAATTAGAACGGTGGCGCAAAAGAACTGACATTTCAAAAAAAAAAAAAAAAAAAGAAAGAAGTGTGTCCAGGAGTGAGAGCCCAGGGTGGACGGAGAGCGTTTCTGTTCAACGATTTTTTTTTATTCTATTTTAGTTTTTTTTTTTAACCCGAGCAATAATCCACCCCGGGGAACGGTTTTGTGAGCCCGCTCCCCCAGGTCCGCTCACCCTCACCCTTACTTCCCCAGTGTTGTGTTTCCAGTTTGAAAAGTAAAATGCCATAGTCTCAAAGAGGAAAAATCCTCGCTGACTCCTGTGAAGCTAACCTTTGTGCCTCTGATCACCCGATGCAGACGTAACCTCGCCGCCGTAGCAAGAAATGGTCAAAGCGTCATTACGTGCCACAGAAAGACACCCAGCTCCGCTCCGACATATTTGTTGCTTGGGCACTTTGCAAGGGGGGGCTTTGGTGAATTGGTTTCCACAGTGATGTAGGTCATCGTACCCACTGTGAAAACTTTTTATCTTTAAGCGCAGTAAAAGACACACGGTGTTTCTGAGCCAGGCCGTCTCGTGAGAGCTACTTCTAAAGTGAGAGTGTTTTCCTTTTAGTGAAACCATGAAGCAAATTTATCACTGAAATATTGTTCTACATTCCTGCAGATAAAACGGTTTCAGTCCGCAGAAGTGTCCTCTAATGATCTGGTCAAAGCAATACATCTGAACCAGCTTTAACTTTGCAGC
Source organism: Psettodes erumei (assembly GCA_016785225.1). Lineage (NCBI taxonomy): Eukaryota > Metazoa > Chordata > Actinopteri > Pleuronectiformes > Psettodidae > Psettodes > Psettodes erumei. The sequence continues at coordinate 1,739,210 of JAFBJZ010000457.1, forward strand.
GATAAAGCATAAACGAAAAATCGCAGATTGAAAGATATGAGCTCACTGAAGTGCAAGGTAGTGTTTTTCAAAAAAAGATTTACATCTCATTTACATTTTACTATTCAAGAAATACCCAATCACACCACTTCTGTTAAGAATTAATGTACCCAAGTGATTTTTCTCCTCATCAGCTCGGGATGCGCCCGCTCTCCTGCAAGCAGCCACTGCAACACTCCAGATTATTAGGTGGTATAGAACGGCACATCCATTAACAGCACACCTCCTTGCTTTTGTGTGGCGTGCTCATGTCTACCAGTTGTTTAGTGCGCTGCTTAGGGGAATTACAGCCGTGCTGCTTAGGCAGCATGGAGCCTCAGCAGCCTGATGTAAGCGAAGCAGAGCGAGCACTAAAGGCCGCACCAGCGTCGCTCAGCCTCGGGCTGGTTATGCTACACGTGCAGGTATCAGAGGCGATATGGAGATTTATTTTTTGTTGTTGTTACATTCTCTTTTGTCTTGTTTTGGCTCAGTTAATCCCAAGTGCCTGTGAAGAAAGAGGCACTGAAGAGAGATCAATGGCCTACTCCCCAAAGCATTGGCTGCCATTTCCCTGCTAGATTGGGGACCAACAGGTCATCGCAGTCATTAGCATAAACAAACAAAGCTATGCCGCCACACAGGCAAAGCATCAATTACAGGAAAACAAGCTGAGCCCTTATTGTGATGCCTATACGCTCGCCAGAGCTGTTTTTGTATTTCCCCTCTTCCTTTTTCCAGCCTAAAGATTTTATAAGTCATATCTGCGATGAAATCACCTCTTCAAATATAGAGCTGTTTGGCACTGGCGCAGAATACATTATCATTGGGGACAGATTTGAGATATTTGGACAAAACATTAGCAACGTCTCTTTTGCCAACAGGCTCATTATTCATCTCTAATAGGGCAGAGCTTTGTCCTCGGCTCTCTGTAGGACGAGGGTGGGAGGCATCCAAAGGTTGTGAAAACCTGAGCGCGCGGATGGCACGTCATCTGCCGACCAGGAAGACCGATTTGTGACGCCACCGTGCAACAGATGCGTGTGTGTCTGGGCACTGTACGCAAGCAGAATACGTGTTCGCACCCCCACTGTGTGGGGGGATGAGCGATATTTTCTGAATGACACATCGCTGCATGTTTAATTTCATATTTCACTGTCACAGCAATTAATGGAGATCAATACAAAACAGACGCCGCACACACCCTCCCCTTAAGTCATTTGGCCGGACTTGTCCATACAACCAGATTAAACCAAATCTCTTTCAGGCGGCTGCAAAGTGAGTCGTGCCATCTGTGTTTTGACATCGGCGTGGGGCACGTATTAGTTCACATCCCCGATCAATCGTCTAATCACTGCCAGCAGGACGCTCTCTCTTGAGCGGCTGACAAAATGCGTGGAGCCAAACCATTTTTAAAAAGGTGAGCGTGACACTGAAAGGCAGAAACATACAGGCCCAGCCCCGTCCTGACTTCCCTCCATCTGTGAACAGAGGAAAAGGGATGACAGATGTCTGTTTTCTCTTCCGATAAGTAAGGGTCCGTGAAGCGGACAGTTCAGTGCAGTCTCACTGATTACTATGGATTGGCTAAAGGCTGTGGCCACCAAAGGCTGATGTGTTTCATCTTTGAGCCAATTACACCCTGCAGCTACATATACATATTTCTACTCCTTCTACCTGCAGCCCTCTTTCACAGCACATGCGCCATTCCTCTTGCTCGACGTTCACCGCACGTCTTCAGCTCACCTCGTCAGGAGATGGGACGCTAATCTGGAGTTCTGACCAAAGTCAGGCTCACAGCTCAGAGCTGCTGATGACTCAAGGTCACTCGACAGCAGAGCAACGCGCTGAACGTCAGGCGCGCGGTTACACGGCACACCGTGGGCCCGAGGTAGAGGACACGATCGTGTTTGTGCACACACAGGCCATGGTGACACTCGGCCACAGGACCTGCTGTATACCGCTCTGCGCCCCGGCCGACCACAGAGCGGCCCCCGCCACCCGAGGCATGGCCAGGCAAGACCACGTCAGCCATCAGTCGGCACCCGATTGGGCCGGGGGAGTGATTAATGAAGAGCCGTGCAACAGCCGCAGATAAGATTAGACCTTCACAGGTGATGAAGGACGGGGCCTGTGGCTGCACGCGGGGGGGCTGGGCGGTTAGCCGGGACAAAACACTGCCTTCAGAGGACTTGGCACGCAGTAATTAAAGTTAATGAGAGCCCTGTCGCTTTCACATACACCGTGGCATTGTGATTGAACAGTGTGTCGAGCAAAACAAAGAAAGGTAATAGGAGGCAATAATTATTCTATGATAGGTCAAAGAGAAGGCGAACATAAGGCCTTGATCAAATAAAGTTACTAAATCATTTTTAGTGTTTGTATTGGACCTTGGTCGGGCGGTTCAGGTAATGAACATGAAACAGAATGTAAACTTGATGTTTGACTACTTTCCTGGGCCTGTCCAAATCTTCCTCCTCCGACTTTAATGTGTCCACTTGTCACCTCTGACAAGTAAAAGTAATTGTAAGAACGTGCAGGCCGATATAGCTTGACCCAGACAAGTGCAATTGTTAGCGTCGTTAGCATTCCAGTGAGTAGGACAAAAAAAACAAAACACCACTGTTCACTCAGCAAATAAATCATCAAAACACAAAACGAAGCAAAAGATGGATATAATGTCGTGATGCGATTGATTGGCACACACAGACTGAAGCTACCTTTTTCATCACATCGCCTGACTGATAATTGTAATAACTCCCCGGAGTGAACTTAAAATGTGGCATGACCAAGCAAGGCAGAGGAGTGCGGAATCATCACCGCGGCAATTTCTGAGAGCGAGAGAAAAAGAGAGACAGAGAGAGAAATGATTGCAGCTGAAAGGCTTCGAGTCCTCAAATTGAACTACCACAGAAATATAACCTTGTTGCATACCGCATTGAGTCGCACACAAATGATGTGTGTAATGACATGCTCAGCTGGGCGAGGAATACATCAGGAGACAATTGAATCGATCCAGAAAAATACACAATTACAGGAAAGATCGCTGGCAAAGACTGCAGGAGGGGGTGAAACATGTTTCAGAGAGCAGCGTGATCAGAAAATATGCCAGTCGTGAAAGGGAAGGGAGTCAATTAGATGAGAGCCGCCGTTAAATGAATTTGTATTTGAAAGGTGGACTGCGGAATATAAATGGAGCTGAGTGCAGCTCCGTTTGCGTGTGTGTGTGTGTGCGGCACGCGCGAGCATCTAATTTTGACAATACACGGCAGAAGTCAGAGAAAAAGGCTGCAGCAGTCATTTCCGGACGGCTCCAGTTTGGCAGCCTGTCAGCATTTCCATGGCATTTCACAGGTAAAGGCCAAGAAGGCCGGGGATTGCTGACGGTTTAGCAAGACCAACAAATAAGAGTTAAATGGCGATCAGACAGGTGCAATGTACAAGGCGAGTCCCCAAGTGCCCCTTATTTCACCTAACAAGGGGGCTATTCCCATCGCTCATATTTACTACTTTCTCCATAGTCTCTCTCCCTATTTCTTTCTCTCTTTGTCTCTCTCTCTCTCTCACACACACACACACACACTCTACTCTTTTCACTCATTTCTATGCGCTTGTCTCGGCCGGCCGTAATGAGCTCTCCACTTCTGGCCCAGGAGGCTGTGACTGAGGTCTTCATCAAACGCACTGCGATTCGCAAGGTGCCAAGGACAGGTAAGAGTCATTCATAGAAGGCTGCACGACCAAAGGGGGGGGTGTTGGTTACGCCGTAGCATCGGATGACCGACTGCAAAATTTCACGCAAAAGCACTGGACGTGGGAATGAAAAAAAGACACCCTACTTGCCGTGATCGCCACTGTAGTCTTTTCAGTTTCGGCTTCCTCCTCACTTTGACTGCACAGCGCCTCACCAAACCGAGAGGGGTGCCCGACTGTTGTGTTACGCTGCTGTGCATTTCCAATACATTATAGCAGTGATCACTCTCAAATGACTGCAATTAGTCAAATGTCAGGCTCCGTTTGCGCTCTCACGGTGGCTCGCTGACAAAGTGGCTCAGAGGTATGTCAAAAGATTAATAGCTGTGGGATTTCATTAAGTCAGGTGCTCGAGCGGCGGGAGGAATAAACACCAAATAATTAAAACTTCTCTGCTTTCCCTTCGGTTGGATCCACAATTTGACACAAAGGACAAGAGAATATCTGTACACGTCAGCTAAAAAAAGATCGTGACACTGGATGTCAGGTGAAGTCGTAATCGCGACTGTTTCTCCTTGTGGCAAAAGTTCACGTTCAGCAGATTGCAGGGATGAATTCCATCTGAAAGAAATAAAAGTCCAACTTGTTCCAAGCGGCGAAAGATTTTGTGCAAACATTTCTACTTCAAGAAAGAAAAGAAGTGTTTTCCCCCATCTGCCTTTCAGCGCCGATCATTTCTCAGGAACGGAAGAAGACATCCTGATGTAAGTAGCACGTTCTAATGAATGAATTTACCCACATTAGAGTACATTTCAGTTCTTTTCTGAGTGTGATTCAGCTTCCTGACAGTGTAATTGTTTGGGTGAAAAAAGGGAGACGCAGACCTGAGCACCGTCAAACCCTTTTTGAAAGGAGCAGAGGATAATTAGACCTACTCCAAAATGCACTTCACCGCAACAGACCCTGATAGAGAGAGGCGTACACAAACTGACAGCAGAATGACGCACAATCAATTATCAAACAGCAAAATCAAGAAAAGAAAACAATCGAAAGGGTAAATTATAGAAAGTAACAGCCTCATGCACCAACTGTGTATGTGAATCAAATCCCAGAAGCAACTGTCATTTAATGGCAAATATAATTTACATAGGCCACTGATTAAACATAGTCTCATATTCTCCAACACATATCACGAACCATGCACATCCAACTTGAGTATCTGACACATTGAAATTGAAAACTGAGAACCACGGCGTTCAAAACAGACCATGTCCAGACCCAATCAGTATAATCTGGACTTGGAGCAACCGGGGACAGTCACAGTGCCGCAGATGAAACGGACCTGTGAAGACCTCAGTGTGCAATCTCAACAAAGTACTGGTTTAGTAGTAATCTGCAATGTATTTGGTCAATTGTAGGCATCCTATACCTATTTATTCCCAATGCCATTTATTCCTGTGACGGAGGTATTAAGTAGGGGTTAGTGTGGCACATAGTATGGTTGGTGGGATGCCAAGTTGCGTCACAAACAAACCACACTGCTTTTCAATTAAAATTGATCGTAAGGCAGCAAAAGGGCCTGTAAAGGAGCTTGGATAGAAAGCAATCAGGCCGCAGTTTTGAGTTATGGCATCTTGGCCTTGTCCAAGTGGTCAATCAATGCTCTGTTTTGCTAGTGTCCTCAGTGCATCAGCATGGGCTATAAAGCCTGGAAAGCACAGCTGTTAAATGGTTGTGTGGGCCCTTTTGCTGGCCTGGTGTCTGGCAATCTGGCAGGGGTTTCTGGCACCCTCGGCGTCAGACCAGGACTTTAAGAGCATGTAAAGTGTAAATCTCCCGGCTGACAGACTGATCTCCGCTGTCTTCAGACCGGATTTACCACCTTTCACAGAGCTGGAAGAAGCCAGCTGTAGCAAAATGCTATTACCCGCAAGAACAGGGCCAACTTGCAATCTCTCTTTGTCTGTATCATTTGCATGAGGAAACTTTTCCACTCAGACAAAAAAAAAGTAGTCTGAATTTACTGTGCAAATTTACAGTGGGAAAATGACCAATGACGGACAACTATGAAATTCTGACTTTCTGCAATGGCTGGGTGCTGGGATATTTCTTCACCTGCACCACGCTGGAGGTTTGGTGACTCATGATGCAGCAGAGCGGGACGGGATGAGCAGCAGGCGCTGCGTTTGGGTGGCAATCCGCTTTAATTCCGGCGTTGATGATGACTGCGCTGTGCACCGTCTGCTGCTGTCACGGCAGACCGTGCAAGGTGCACCCGAGTGTTAGGTGTTCATAACCGCAGTTCAACCGGGAAAGACCCCGGTGAACATGAATACAGGAGCTCTGTTTAATAATGACTTTGGCATTCATCCCATGAATCAAAGAGGTGTATTGGGATAGAGCCACTCTGAGATTCTCCCGCACCCCCCCAGCCACACAAGGTAACTTTTAATCAGCCAGTAATACCATATACTCCATTTGGCAAAGGTTTAAAAGGTATCAAAAATTGGACAGCGGCCCGACCTTACAGTGTAGTGACCACAAAAGGACTTCATTTTTTCCGTGGTTGATGACAGCAGAGCTTAGTAAAACACTCAAGGCGCATTGGCCGTCGTGGCCCTTTCGGTGCTCCAACAGAGAGGGAAGCGTATCAGTGGCCAGATGATTACGAGGAGAAACAGGTTAGAGTTTATTATTGGGGTGCTGGAAGCTTGCATTCAGCTCCCCCTTACGCCGTACGCCACATAGACCAGTGGCAGGAGCTGTAAGAGTAGGCCCACGTCCTCCAGGAGGTGGCTGGTGTTCTTGTCTTGTTCTTCAAGGTGCGCGAGGGACATTTTTACTGGTCGAATGCGGGTGGAACTAATGACATTAACGAGGGCTGGATCGGACTTATGAAGCCGGGGTCCTGGTGTCGCACGTGCGGGCTTTATGGCTTTACACGCCCGCACACGTAAATAGAGCGGCATCACAATTAACGTTATTAGTTACACCTGCGCTGTTCCTTGCGCCGGCAGGTCGGGGGGTCCGCCGCGCGAAAGGTCCGTTCGTCACGCTCGGCCCAGGTGACAAGGGTACAGGTAAATCACCAGTGACTACTGTACTGGTACACATTACACTTTTAATTATTATTATTCTACAATACCAATGGAAAGTTCCACTATTACTGAATTTCCTGGATTGATGTGGCTAATTTACTGTGGTGAGTCGGTTGCACCAGCTCATGTCTGCTGTTTTGTACTGCTTTTTAAAACAGAAGGCTCCGGGCACTGCCGGGGAAACTGACAAATAATGACTGCGGTCGCCGCTTAGGTTTTATGCTCACAGCATGACACACACACACGCAGTTTTGATCATCTTTCACACACATCCTGAAATGCATGTGGTCATGGTTGCCTCTTGCGCATCTCATATTTATTTATTTAAATGAAAGTAACGTATCCCTCGAGCCAGCGTCAGCGACAAACAGCAGAATCACGCGCGTGTGTAAGTTTTCCACTGAGGCTGACAGCGACAGACCATTTGGATCAGAACATAAAACAAGGCCTGCTGAGTTAAAGGGGGTCCCGCGTGAGTCTGGCTCAGTCTGGCGCTGCTTTGCGCCACGCATCTCGCTTGTAATCTCGTAGAGAATGTGGCCCACGACAGCAAAGCGGCTCTGACGGTGTTAATGTATGTAATCATTAATGAGTGATGACTAAAGCGGCAATCCACATCATACTTCGCACAACAACACGAGTGATGGGGCATCTGGCGCCGTGTTTGTGGCTTTGTTTTGTCTTTGCTGCTGTTGGCGCGCAGTGTAAATGTCACTGACTGATGCCGGTGTTTACTGAAGTGATGAAGTTAGACCACACCGCTGTTGTCAAGCGGGCGGGTGTAACCCAACAAACAAAATCAACACTTCTCAGCTGCGGAATACAGAGCAGGCCGTTCCCCAGGATGGTATATGTGTTATTTTTAGTGCTTCACTAATCTTTACCGTACGGGTTGCTATTAATAATGACATATTATTTAAAAAAACATAATGGATCTCACCTTTAAAGGTCATGCTTTTCCAAGGAACAGTTGTGCGGCCATAAATCCTTTGTCTTCCCAATTTCCATTTTTCCCTCTGCCTTCCACTTTATAGAGGCAGCTGCTCGTGCACTTATACATTCACTCATCCAGCCCAAAAGAAGCAGTGAGTTGAGAAAAGGAGATCCCTTTCTCAGGCCATTACCAACTATTTCCCCGAGGTGCAAACCCCATCACACAGTGTTTTTAGAGACTGTAAGAAAGAGACTTGGCAGAGGAGAAGAATACATTTCTGCTTAATTAATCCCATTCCTTACTTTAGGTATTAAAAGGCAATGGTCTGTTTAACAACTTTCGGCGACACTAAACGGGTAATTAGTCACAGCCTAATCATTTTTCATGCATTTTATGGGTGTGTCCAGGTTCGGGTTCGCTCCCCGGAGGGTCATCCCAACGAGACACCTCACTTATTCCACGCCCTTTGTCGCAGCTTCCAGACCTCCGCGCAGGATTTAGTCATTTCCTCTCTTTTCGGCCACTTCGTCGTTAAACACGCCGCGCGCTGTGATCACATAGCCACTGGTCCCCGCCTCCAGGTCGAACCACCAATTTCTGCAAGCAGTGGTAGAAACACCCCGCCTTTCCTCCATGTGGGGCAGCTAGAGGCAGTGTGATGTGATGTAAAAAAAAAAAAAAACACAGAATGAGAGTGGGTGCCTGGGCTCCATCTCCTATGGCACACCAACTAACAGCCTGTGCCAGCTGTTGGAGGCAGCCAATACTAAATCTGAATACAGCGTTTGTGACATTTATTCAAATGGTTGGGAAATAAGAATCATTTGAACAGTGAGAGCCACACACTGCCCAGGTGTAAATATGATTTCAATAACGCTCTCTGTTCTCTAAACAAGCACAGCTGTCGAGACACGCGGCCAGAATTCTGCATTCAAAACACTGGCGGTGTCACACGCCAAAACAGCTGGACCCACCAACGATGGCTCATATCTTGCCCGCTAATAACCATGACCTGAGGTACGATCGATTCACAAAAGCGCACATCTTACATATACACATTCACATTCAATCAGTTTACATGTTGTGTGCAGCCACAGGTTATGAAAGCCTCCACTGTTTAGCTTGGTTGTTCCATAATCCACCTGTGGCTGCTGAGGTGTCAGCAAACATGGCCACCTTTGTTAAATTTACATTCGCCTCTCGCTGTGGGTAACCAAACCACCGGAAGTCATTTGCACCGGGCCATTTCATTACGCTAACTAATGTAAAATCAATTCGAACTTATCAATCAGCTCTGCACGGGCCAAGGCCTCGGCGCAGATCCTGGGCTATTAACCCAGCGGATGCCGAGGTCATCCCTGAGACCGTCGTACAGCGCGATCTCATGCATCAAGCAGGCTACCGCCCCGGGCACATGTCACCGGTGCTAATGTCACGTCTCTCTGTGCCATCTGGACTGACAGCAGTTACACTAATATTGTTCCATTCATCACAGCGCTGTCTATTTCACACTATCTGCAATTTTCCGGCAGATAGCGTTTCAATTTGTCCACAGCTCTCCATGACATTTGTCTACAAATCAATGACCGTGACCAGAAGTGTGTCGCAGCGAAAGCCACAGGTGGTGTGACTACACTCATCATTAACCTTTAAACACCCGATAGACCTTTTTCTCGCGGCAGACATTTCTGACCTGCAGGGAAAGCACAGGTGTGTCTAATAACATTAATGACGGCTCTGGTAGATTACGGCCTGTGAGAAAGCCGCGCCAGTGAGCCAGCCTTCACGATGGTGCTAAGCATCCTCCACTGTTCTTGTACAAAACGACCTTTGCTTTACTTTCAGGCAATGATACGACAAAAGACCAAGCTTGTGCCCGAGGTCCAGAGTGGGATCGTTGGTTTGGGAACTTTTCGTCAACTTCGAGCCAAAAACAAACTGCGTTCATTCGAATCGTCGTGGCCACTGTAATGAAGAAAAATGTCTGCTCTGTGTTTGCAAAAGTGTTTCGATCACAATGGCACACCGTGACACAGATATGTGCGTGCTTACGCTGACGATACCGACCCAGTGCAGGCTCAAGTGCAGGACAGTAAAACTGCCTTTGTGTATGTGCTGCTGCTACCACAAGATGTTTCAGACCCTAGAATACAAGTTCAAAGTGAAATGAGAATGTAAAGTGGTTTCTCCTCATCCCATATGATTTGTTTGATCGCAGCAGGGACCAAATTCATTTATTATTAATGGTTTTGGAAAAATGTCAGAGCCCCTGTCTGTTTATTGCTTTACAAGGCTCCTGTGTTGTTGTTAATCCTCTTGCCTTTAATTAACATAACAAAATTATTAATGTCTCCTTTTTATCTTTATTATCGTGTCTTAAATCCCTTTAGCAGCTGAGAAGCATGTCTAATCGCCAGGAAATGGGTTGTGATATGTGTTATTTTGTGCTTGTTTTCCGACTTGACGCTGCAGTGGAAGAAACTATAACGGGGCTCATATATTTATCCAGCTTCTGACAGTAGGAAATTAGTCCTAACTGGCCCAAAATTCTCACAGTGATGCATAGCTGTTATTACTTTTAGACATGAACAAAATCATTTTATCAACTGTCTTTTGCTTTGTTTGTTTCTAATGACTCCAACCTGCTGCTGGATTTAGGACAGCTTCAGAGCTATTTTTTGTCGTCCACTGTTTCATCTAAAACATTAAATGAGCAGGAAAAACAAGCGGCTGTACCTTACTAGCTTAAGTCAAAATGTGTTGTTTTGACCAGTTTAAGTTAAATACACTATAATCCTTACAGGTGTGCGCTGCTGCCTTCTCCATGAATCTGTGCTGTTTTTAGCACGTAATCGTCATCTTTCCCGCACCCACCTGAATTTGGATCGTCGATCACAGAGAACAAATTAAAAACCATTGATCACACAAAAAGAAAAGAAAGAGAGCTTAAGCTCTTCTTCTTGCTGGCAAACAGTGCATTCATGTGCAGCAGCCATCTAAAAAAAACAAACAAAACACATCCTGTGTTCTTCCTCCTCCACTTTCCTTAGTAAATTTAACTAACTATTTAACTGTTCTGACATGTTTTTATGTTTTTGCTCTAAGACGACTGAAGAAGACGACGACTGAAGACGACTGAAGAAGCATCAAATGCTGGTTTGACCAGCGTTAACCGTGCACACACGGCAGGTTGGCGAGGTGCTCGCTTGCAAGAAAATCTGTTGAACCAAACAGGGAGTGAAGCAACACACTCTTTAAGCTCCGATACATAATTTATCAGGATAAAACCAGATAAAAGAGCGTGTGCCCTCACCCCCTATTTATTCTAGCGGGCTACATATACAAATATAATTAGCTTCAGTGTGATTTTCTTTTTCTACACAGAAAATCATCATTCTGGACGCAGTATCAATGCATCCTGCGGTGTTTACACAGAATGGCCCCTACCAACCAAATAATTTGGACCTGATTAGTCATCACATTTTTAAGAAAAAAATGTCATCAATATCGATGATGTCAACACTGACCTTTCACTTCACTAAAGATCACAATTTCCCTCCACTTTACTCCTACAGCCTCAGGACAGGGCTCTGCTCTGAATCTGGGATCGGTGCCGGTGTTTAAGTGCAAAACGTAAAGGCAATGCGAATAGCCCCCAGACTTTTTTCAGGAGCATCACAGTCACTCAGATGATATCAGGCCTGTACAGGAACCTGGACTTCACGGAGCAGGCCGAGGCAGACACACACTTGGGGTACAAGGAACGGAAACGAGTCCGGTGTCACCCATGGGTTCGAAGGACAACTGTAGGAGAATGGCTGATAGAAATGTGGTCAAAACTGTTGTCGCTTCAATGTGTCTTCGGTGCACAGATAAAGACTTGGAAACGAGAAAAACTGTGTGTGTGTGTGTGTGTGTGTGTGTGTGTGTGCATGTGCGTGTGCGTGCTGCTTACGCAGAGATAGGAAAAGAGAGGGAGACAGATGAGCCTGTTCGTGAGAGAAAGTTAGGTGATGCGTCCCCCCGCTGGAGAGATTATCTTTATAATATCCTGCAGTCTGTGGTACGCTGCTATTTTCCAAGCTTGCCGGCTGAGTGTGTGCATGATTTGAGAACAGATAAATCAGTGAAATTCCTCTTTCTGTGCAGAGTGAAAGCAACGATCGGCCAGGATGTTGCAGCTCCTCGACTCTGAGCACAGCTTTGAAAGTTGCTCTTTACAGCTGGGCCTTTGGAGGAGACTCTGCACTGTTTGTTTGAGTGAGACTAAATAATGAATGAATGTGCCACGTCCCCACCTGTGAGACGGCTCGCTCTCATATTTTAAATGTTATTATTAATTATGTGCATTGAATTAATACAGTCACTGTAATGTAAATATAAAAAGGATCATAAATCATTAAATAATAAAGCTTTGTGAATGTTCCTTTAATTTGTTTTTATTTGCAACATGTTGTACTTGCAGTTGCAAAATGGTAATTTGGTAATTTTGCAAATTAAACATTTAAAAATGAGTATTAAGCACAACTGAAGTACTCGCAGAAGAAATACTCTCTCGTGTAATATTACATTTCCAGGGGTCAACAAATTCTAATTGAATTGACTTATAATAAGGTACGTTTTGATTTCTGTGGATAAATTTGCTACTTTGGATCCACTTACATCCTGTACACATTTGTTACATGCAGCGGCTTTTTTTGAGGTGGGGGGGGGGTTATATGAGGGTTTCACATATTTCACATTATATATAACAGCTACAAGGATTTACACAGAGGAATAAGAATGATCGCCTGGTTATTTCCACAGGTCATAGTCACCATTAATCTGAAGCGCAGCCCCTGACAGCTCTGTATTATTTGTTAATACACTGTATAAGACAGTCTGGAAAGTAAAGTTTTATCAATGCTCCAGAAATCCTGCTTTATGCGTAAGCAGTCCTCGCACAGCTTTGTAACCCGCATATATCACACGGTAACAACTGTAACTTCACAGTGGGCCTATTCGTCAGGCGCCGTGATGCGTAGTGTGATTTTCAGTGTCAGCACAATGTGTACAGAACAGTAAATAAGATGGGCTTTATGCATGTGTGTGTGTGTGTGTGTGTCTGAAGAGTATGTTTGTGCGCTGCACAGACAGGAGCCACCGCTGGCAGTAGGTTGAACGCGATTACGATTGATTAAACTGAGCTTTGTTGCTTCCTTCTGTGGCGCATGTTAATGGGGTTCGGTTGGAAAAGAGGGTGCACTTCACAAGCCATTTTATAAACAAACAAATCAGCCGGTAATGTGAATCAGAAGACGCGTATGTGTCCCGCATCAGAGAATTCAGTAAAACGTGATTTTCAGGCGCTTGCGTGGAAGGGTAGGTCACCGTTTCTCACTTTACGCTACTATCAATAACGCCTGCATGCTCACGCAGCTCCAAAGGAGAATTATATACTCACAAAAAGCTTTTGATTACCCTGTAATTAGATTAGTAACCAACAAAGATAGTTGTATTACAGATAATGAGTCTTATTAATCTTCAAAAGTACCGAACTTGCTGTTCATTTGCAAAATCTTTTCAACGCTTTTGCTGTTGATGGCACAATTCTCACACTACCGTCGTCCTTTCCCTCGGCTCTTATAATATATGTTTGTTATTGTGTAACTACATTAAGGCCTTTGAGTGACTGAACAGGCTTTATAATAGTGATGATGAAGTGCTTTGAAGCGCACAGCCCTAATTGTGTTTCTGGGCATCTTAACCGCAGCGCGTTGATGGAAATCAGTGATTTACTCAAGTGTCAGCCTCAGCAGTGCGGACGCCGAGATGCTGATCTGTCAGCCCCCGCGGTTCCCGACTGTCTCCAATATCATTCACCCGAGTTACTGTCACACGCAGCGCGGGCGCACAAACCTGAGGTCCAGCATTTCCAAACAGGATGATAATGCAGCGTATTCAAATACCACAGAGCTGTAAGATGCAGCATTGATTGCTGAAAGCACAGGGTGACGGCTTTTAGATGAACTGTGCTGGGCCACTCTTCCCGAGTACATCCAATCACAGGCCTCAGCATCCCAACAGACAGTCCGTTCTGCACACATGCGTGCCAACCACATATGGAGACGACAATATTCTCATATTGCGGAGCAGAGCAGCTTCATTTAACATTTACTTGTGCGCCTTTGAGTGAAATTAGCCTACTTTGGGCCCCAGCAGCACAGTCAATTCAGTGTGAGAGCCGCTTCCCAAGAAGTCAATAGAACGTATTGTATTACATGCTGGTAATGATGAGGGGAGCAGTCCAAAGATAATACAGAATGAAATGCTGCATACCTTAGAGGGTTGCACTGGAATCTACGGTATAATATGGGCGAGCAGAAAAATAACAGCCCCACTCTGCGGAGCGGAACCGAAGGATTCAGAGATCAAATAGATAAGCCACTTTAGACCTTTCCATTTCAGCGCATGATGGAGCCCACATCTCGAAATTCATGCCTGGCACATCGTCCCTTCCCTATTTGATCTCTGCTGCTGATGCTCAGAGCACAAGGCTCGCCCGTGTTGGGGGATTGTGATCCAAACCGGAGATTAATTAAATTCCTAATTATTCAATTGACCCGGCAGCTGGTGATCAGTGGAAACCAAGCATGAAGAGGGTGTTTTATTAAAACCCGCAATCTTAAATCATACAAGCGTCACCTCAGCTGTACGTTAGCCGGCGTCTGCGTGACGCTAATGAGAACAGCGATGAAGTACACGTCTTATTAAAAATCACACATCGCTGATGTCTCGCGCCTGCACGGTGAGCGGACCCCGGCGCTGATGTCACCAAATAAACAGAGACCGGTGACGAAGTCACAGACAGCACTTTTTCTGGCTGAGGTTCAGGATAACCTGAGAAAAGTGAATCCCTCAGTGGAGCACGCAGTCTCTCCCCCACGCTTCACCCTTTGTTGGGAGCATTACTAACTGCTCGTGGCACCCGCGCCGCACCGCCGCTGAACGCACGGTGTGCAAAAGGGGGAAACGCTTAAGTAGTTATTTACCTCTCTTCAAGGCCTCCACCGTTCATCGCGCTTCCTCGCGGTGTCCAGTGTAGCCGCCCTGCTCCCGTTTGTCAACATTTATTTGGTGGTGGAACGGGCGCCGGAGAGAGCAGGAACCTGATTACTGAAACCCAAACCGTGCCTTCGCGGCACAGACGCCGTCTTGATTTTCTGCCATCGTTTCACAGCAGAAGAGCGAGAGCATTCTTCTGCTGTCAAATGAAAACTTTTATCTCTTAATTCTTCCAGGACTTAAATCCTCAGACTCTAAATGCAGCGGTAACAGTAAAGCCGCTCGCTGCTTGGTTCATTTTATAATTTCGCCTCAATTCAACAGATTTGAGGCGCGTCTCCCTTTTGTACCGGAGCCTCTGATATTAGGGAATCATCCAGCTACTCACTTTTGTAAGCGTCGCTCTTCCAAGGCTTCTCCATACACGTTTACAAAACATTAGGTGGATTTGGAGAGGTCTGTGATTCCCGCTGCTTAGTGACATGAAGGCTGGGGAAGTGACAGTCTCACAGGGGCCTGAGCGTTGATAAAGACCAGATGTTTCCTTTGAACGCGCATCAGCGCAGCACGGGGAGGATCCCCGCGGAGCCATGCTGCTCGTTATCCCGCCTGATTGGACGCGACTGTGACACGGGAGCCCAACGAGTGGCACATTGTCCTTGTATCATCAACCAGAATTACCTTCCCACCGGCCTGGTGAGAGGAGGCGAACAGATTGCGGGGACCGCGCCGGGCGACGAGGCCACCGAGCGAACCCGCGTCCTTTCTTGGCATTCGGAACCCCCGGCTCCGACTCATCAAGGGACTGCCGCTCACTTTGATGTGTCTGCAGCGCAACACTTGCATTATCTTGTTTGTGAAGCACTACCAGTTTTATCATTAAAGAGCCATTTGATCGGCCCAACTCTTTGACGCGGTTGGCCTGCATGCCAGTAATAGCAGGCAACAATGACACAAAGAAGAAGAAATTTCCACGGCATCGAATGCCACATTGTCTGGTACATTGCCTTTGGAAGTGTACATCATTAAATTAATATTTAAAGTCATAAGCTTTCTTCTGACTCTTCTTTTAAAGAGCCTGTGGGATATTTAAGATTACCGTTTCCCCACTCTGAGCTTCCTTCATTGTTAAAATCCCTGCATTTTAGCGGCTGATTTACGGCCGACACGCATGCAAGGCATGCGCACGCATCGCAGGTCACCAGCCTGCGTCTCTCTTCAACCATGGCGTCCAGCGATCGCTTCGGCCCCTCGCCGAGCGAGAACAGATGGAACTGAATCGAAGCGGCGGAAAATGAAGGAAATACATTTGAGCCGCGCAGGCTGAGGGGACTGGGCCCGAGCCAGACCAGCTCCAATGTAGCAGGAGCCGTGCTCGACATATGTGTTGCTATTTTGGCGCGCTCCAGGCCAGAAGGGCGCTTTCGTCGTGACCCACAAGGCCCAATATCCTGCATGCACATTTGACAGGAGACCTGACAGGGGACCAAAGCGCCACCAATGTGCCAACATCCTGGCAAAGCAAAGCTTCAGACGGAACGACAAGCATTCACATTCATCTCCTGTTGTGTTTTGTTTTCCACCTGGCCATGCAAACATTAGGTGGCAGACAAAAAGGTGCCTTTAATCAAACCGTGGTGATTGTACTCAAACAAAAGTTCCAGCCAATAATTGGTGTTTATAGAACGGCCTCATATTAGTGAGAAATGTCAGGTAAACGCCACCAAAATGGTGGCCATTTATAAAGCAATTTATTTTGTCTCAAGCATTAATCCCTGTCAACAGGCGGAAAAGCGAACATTTTTTGGTAAATTCCTGTGGCTGAGATTAATCCGACCCCGACCCCTTCCAACAAAACAAACGTTCCGCCGCATCGGACCACTTCCAACAACTCCTCCTCACGTCAACCTTTTAGCACCTCTTTGGAGGATCGCAAAGTTAAGCCATCAGGTGAAACTTCTGGCAGAAAGCAAGTTGAGAAAACATCAAACTAAAACAAAAAAACCCCCAAAAAACACACGCACAACCAAAATCAAAAAAGTTCACAGAAAATACAACACAACCACATGGAGAAACAAGCCGCATCTCTGCAGTTAGAAATTATGCTAATCATGCTTTGGTCTTTGTAGCTACCAGGAAGTCAATTACAGGCTTCCCATTTTAGTATGAGGGGAACGTCATTGATGAAAATCTGGGCACGTCCCTCAGTGCAGTGTCACCACTTGGGCCCGGACCAGAAGGACTCTTAATAATATAGGACCGAAGGCCTCTGCCCGACCCCGACAAGTGAAGGCTCCCTCCGTCTCCTGCAGGCTCTCAGTTTGGTTAACTGGGCCGCGGGGCAGATGGCTGTAGTTAAGTGGAGGACAGATGAAAAAAAACCCCAGCAAGCTGTGAATTTGGTGACCTCTTGCTCTCTGCTCCTCTCGAACGGATGATTTGAGAGGGATGATCTGCGATTTCCCTCAGAGCCATACCTCGGTCTCAGAGTGACACATTTATTGCCCGCTATCTCAGAAAGGAGGCCAGAGGAGACAAAACAAGTTTGCGTGCCCATGCACACACGCACAAATTCAGGGTGGGATACAATATATCCTACATTACATACTTTTCATATCTACATCGCAGCCAAATCTAATCACGCCAAAGTGCGTGCCGATGACGGACGCGATGTCGCCATGATTCCTATTTCTGCAAATTCTCTCACAAGCTGCAAGTACAGCATCACCTCACCTGAAGTTACGCTTGAAGTGCAAAGCAACTGGCATTAAATAATGATGTGAGGTGCGGGGATTAATCGAGGAGAGGAGGAAAGTGGCCGCAGGCGCGGGACGGTGGATTAGACGGGGCACTTGCATCTCGGAGCACAGCCCTCGCCTCCCCGCTCGACGGCCGGACAAACAACAAACAAGTACAATGCGCCTTCATCAATTATCAACGGCTTCCCATAGCAAAGCCCAGGTGAAAGCAGCATCACATTAATAAAATGCATTAAATATGATCATATGTATTTTCCTCTCGACACAACATGTGCATTAGCGTTATTCCCTCGTGGCACTACATTCTAAATAAAATCAACTCGCCCCGGAGCGGTAAGAGTTGCTCTGACGTTAAAACACCACGCGTTCTTAAGTTTAAATGATGATCAGGCCGCACGAGGACAAGTAAGAGATGCGGCTTTGATGTTGTTTTGGTGGTATGGTCAATGCAATGAGTGCGCGTGTGTGTGTGTGTGCGTGGGGAGCCGCATGTGCACACAGGCGTTAGCTTCAGGGAGTTATAGTTCTACCCTGAAAAGAGGCAGGATAATAATGGCATGAGAGAAGTATTTATCACATGAAATAACTACCCCCACCACCCCCAACCCCCAACCACCACCACACGACACTGGAGCAGACCTTATCCCCCCCAAGCCATCCGCACAAGAGGGAGCCCCACGCACTGAGAGCCCATAAAACCCGATGTGCATCTGAGCATGTAATATAATACCATTGTAAAGATTACCCACATCGGCCGGCTCACGCAGACGGCTGCCGCCGCCGCCGCTGCCGTGCACGCACACGGCTCTACAAAAAAAAAAAGACACATGGCCAATAATATATTATATATATATATATATATATATATATGCACTTCATCACGCCATTATCCTCGACCCCGCGGGAAGGCATAGCCCCACGTTTCATATTAGAGGCGAAATCAATAGGTTCCTGCAAGAGGGCTGCAGGTCCAGTCGACGTCTCAGCCTTCTCATACCAGTGCCTGTACGTTGTAGCCTGGATCTAAATACCGTATATACACACCACAAGTTCTGTGGACTTTGCTTTGAGCACACCATCTGACAGCTTGCTACACACTATCACAGTAATACTGTCCTGCGCAAGCGTGTTTTTTTAATCACAGTAAAGTGGGTTGAAATGCTAAAGCAGTGGACATCCTGAATGTTACTCGCCAGGAAATGCAACGATTTCTTTTTCAGAGCAGCAAGTCCCTTTCATGCAGAAACAGTGTGTGCAGATTACTGAGCTACCCTCTGTTTTCACAGTCAGATCATTGGCAAGTGGTTGTCATGGATATGCATTTCCGGGCTTTGGCCCGCACTGACTAATTGTACATTGACCTTTTGAGATGGAAATGATGGTCGCTCAGTGGATGAACAATAAGGAGAAAGCCTCACCAGTAAAAAAAAAAAAAAAGTGTCGTCATTTCTTTCATAAACTTCTTCGGAAAGTCTGAGAAACTGATGGCTCGCACGCCGGTTTATCATCTTGAAAATGGCTGTGAAGTATGAGAGAAATCAAGGATGACAAGGTTAACCGAGGCTTTTTCACACCGCCGTGAACTCGCAGCACATTTTCTGGACAGAGGACCGTAATGTCTGCTGTTGCAAAATCAAAGAGAGAGGCACAAAACTGCCTGAGGGAGTTTTGTTATGAGCTCCCTGAGAAATATATCTGAAACTTTATGATGCTCTTTTACAGCCTCCTCATTGGCAGATCACACATATAAATACTGCACACTTGCTGACAGTGGTCATGTGAAGTAAAATACGGAAATTAGGATGAACCAAAAAAAAATCAACGAAATGAAGCCCCTCACGTGAGCTATCACCTTTACTCATTTAAAAAAAAAAAAAAAATCGTACTTTGGAAAAGGCACAGAAACTTGGGCATCAGGGTTCCTTTAATGATCAAACATAAATACCGCATTAATCCAACACTTCCATAAAAGAAAATGGCCACTATCCCATTCACCATAATCACGACTGAATCCCTCCCCAGTACATTAACTCTTCTACATTTGCTGCTGTACCACACATCTGGTGTGGGGGCTGGGGAGACGTCCTCTCGTGGATAGGAAGTAATGAGTTTTGCATTTCATGCCGAAGAAACAATGAGTTTTTGGATAGAGAAAAGAATCGGTACCGTCACACGAGGCAGTAGCCGGAAAAGAAACCGAGTCTCCGCGAACACAGATGTGCTCACCAACGGGTTTGACTGACAGCGGATCTCTGCAGGGCGCACAAACCACTGATTATCACCAAACAAGAGAGACTTTTTTTTTGTTTTTTTTTTAAAGCACCGGGGAGAACGACTTTCACAGGAGTTCCCGAAAACAAATGAGCCAACTTATCGGCAACTGGATGGTAAACAGGCCACGCGGAATATGTAAGTGGACCTCGCATGTAAGGGCGAACGTGGAGAGTATGCCGCCAGATCCTGAAGTCCAGCACAAAGCGGCGCTCTGCGGGCCGACGCGCTCTGTTCAGCGTCTGAGGAGCAGAGCATTCGGAGACAATTTGCATTCGGGAATGAGGAGCTACGGGGGCAGCCGGCGCCGCCCGCTCTCTTAATTTGTCCCACTGTCATTTCTTCTCTCAATCACTGAGATGTCACAGACGTTACAGGCGGGCCGCGGACCCCGCCGGGCGTGCAAACAGTGACGGGTATCAGTATTGACATTGGTCTAAAAGGATCAGTTAGCCTTCTCTTTACCCTCCAGGCCCCACAATTCCCTATTCACACAGAAACCGCCTGCAAATGGGCTTCTCCCCCCGCTGCTCTCACTCTCTGGCGATCTGTGGGAAAACACAGGGAGCGCCACTGACTAATGCCCCAGAAAAATCTGACATCACCTTTCCACAGGAGAGGAGGACACACTCGATTTGATGGGCTAATTGCGTGTGGCATAATTAATCAACGTCTGCTGAACGACAAATTCCCACATGCACGCTCCCCATGCCGCGTGAATGTGGCGGATGGCATGGGGGGGGGGTAATTGAATTTACATTTATTTATTCCCCTTTATCACGTGATTTCATCATTACTGGCACGTCTGTCACTTTTCCTCGGGGTGGAGATGGACACCGTGACAACCGTGGGAGAAGGACTAAATTCACCCTAGGAGGGGTACGAAAGGAAGACCCTACAATTCACGCAAAAAAAATAACAATTTTTTGCTTTCGCAATAAACTGCATTATTTAGAGGCACCCCGTGGAGATTTGACCACAATGAAACAACGTTTTTATGAGCGCTTCCCCGGCTCTGTTTGTTTGTGTTTGCACAAGGACAGACGCGTAGCCAGTTCCGCCGCAGGCTTTTTGCTGAACAATGTTTTGGGTGGCGACGTGTGAAGACACGCAGCTGAAGCGCCAACAAAGCGAAAAAAAAGGAAAACCGCACGACATAGCCACAGATGCAAACAATGCGTGATCTGAATAATTTCAAAGCACTGGCCTTGCGGAGGTTTTCCCGGGAATGCCGGCTCCGTTCGGTGTGTTTGTCTGACCTCCGGGACACATGCGGCGTGTTTGAGCGGGAAATGCGGAACTAAGACCTGACTTTTTGCTTGTTTGCACAAAAACTGCACAAGGTACCTTTGGGCAAAAATCCCTATGTAATAGCAAGGTGTTTGTTCCGCTGTGTGTCCACCAGTGTCTACGTGTGAAAAAACAAAGAGCATCAGTGGACACGAGAGGAGAACAGGAAAACCTGCTCAGCAAAACGTTAGATCGTTCAAACTCTCGAGAAAAAAAAAAAGAAAGTCACTCTGGTATTAAATTGTCTCAACTTAACCCTCCAGGGATGATATTACAAGCATCTCATCCATCTGATAAAATTAATACATATTTATTGAAGGCGCATGAGGTAAGAAAATTAGCTCGTAACATTTCCCACTAGCTTTTGAGCTAGTGGGAAATGATTAGGCTCAGCTATCGTCACGCAGAAGAGGTCCAGCGGCGGAATCCTGCAGTCGACTGAATTTCCTTTGCTCGGCGAACAGATCCGTTTGAAATGTCTCTGCACTTCGTCGTCTCTTCCATTACGTAAAATTTAAAAACAAACAAGCGATCACAGTCACTACTGTGTGCCGCTACCAGCAGGCTACAGCCCACATCTCCAGAAAGCTGCAAAACAACATTTGAACAAAGCAGAGGACGGATCGATGGCGGTGGTGGGTCCGGTGAGACTACGATGCGGCTGTCGAACTTCATGGCGGTAAGCGACCAATTACTGTATGCTGGTTGGGCTGATGAGCTGCCTTTTTTGTTATTAAAAGTTCATTGATTGGCAGAAACAGCAGCAAGTCACCTAAACGAAGAGTGACAGCAGGGACGGAACACAGCAACGGAAGATTCATTCCACGATGCGAAAGCTCAGAAGTCACGTCATGAGACAAATAATGAATAAGTCTGAAGGCATCAGGTCGTTCACGCTGAAATGACACGACTGAGAGGAAGAACAGAGCGGGCGCAAAGAAAGGTTTTAATGTTTTAGTCCCTCTGATACGACTAAACTAACTGAGATTCCGGCTGCAGACACAGACGAGGAAACGGTGATTTAAAAGATGGAACACAGCACAGTTCAGAAAGATGTGGTACTATCTTGAAATGTTTTGATCAATGGGACGGCGTAAAAGGAGCGTACAGTACAATTAACCACACGTGTTTGGTTACCGCGTCTTCTTCAACTACACTAAACTGTATGATTCGATATGATCAGACGGTTCGATTCATACGTGCAACATGCAGCTGGCGGTTGCTCTCTGACAGCAGCAAAAACAACAGGAGTATGACCATATCACCAAAAAACGTGAACGCGGTAAAGAAGGGAGCGAGCCACAGACTCACTGTTTGACTGTCTGTCATCAGTACAGCAAAGAGCCAAACACTGTTCACGCACTGATAGCTGCAGGCGGCGCCTTGCTTTTTACATTCGTTACTGCGCTAACCATGTGCCGGCGGCTGGCAGCCCTGCGATGCGGGAAGCAACGATCTCGCAGTGTTTCTGTGCACAAATCACTGACTGGCGAGAGGAGGAGGAGAAGAAGAAGAAGGAGAAGAAAAAAAAAAAAAAAGAAGAGCCTGACGTTCTTTCAAAGCGTAGGAACTGCAGCGCGGCGTGGAGCTGGCCGTCCAACTTTGGGAGGACGGATCTCTTTGATGGTTGCAAAGATCAAAGGCAAGAGATTTGCTACTATATGCAGTAATTTCAGACCCTCCCACCGCCACACACACACAGACACACACGCACAGACACACACGCACACACACCGCTGATCCAGTCCGTGTTCATCAGAAAAAAAAATCCCAGCAGTAAATGCAGCGGCTTAATGGCTCCTGTTGCTGATTGGCGAAGAAAAGAAAAACCAAACCAGCCGTGCCACGTCATGTTTTACATGATACATGAAACGGTCTGAACCGCTCACGTCTGCGAGTTTTATTTCAGAGCCCGGCCCGGGCCGCTTACCAAAGACTCGACTGAAGTCAAAAAGGGACGACACGCAATCTTTCCCTTTTCCTCCGGAAGTACTGGCAATAGCTGGGGTAGACACGGAACAGCCAGATGTCACTGCGCTATCATGCACGGCCATAAAACATTTATGAGCCATTAGACTGCTACGCCAGAGGATGCTGCTGCTGTTTATGAGGTCTGAGAGGCATGGGGGGGGGCACACGCCAGGTGAATTTAGCCAGTCACACGAGCCGGGCCCACTTCTTCCCTTCATCAGTAAATCAGGGCGTATTTGCAAACGTAAGCCTGCATGTGAATTAACCACCGACTCCGGTTTGGAATCATATTCTGACATTAAATCGCTCAGCGCTCCAAGAGATGAAACATTTCCTCTCATCATCGAGACCGCACCGCGAGTGGATATTACACAGCCCTCTTCACTGCATCATGTCAGCCGAGAGGTCAGCGTCGATATGGAAGCTAAAGCCCTTTTTTTTCTGAGGGATTTCTCTGTAAGAAGGTGATTTTGTTCTCTTGGTGTCTGTTATATTACTTTCAGCATTTCCGCGGCTAAGGCGAGATCTCATTTCAGCATCGTGCCTGAGAGAAGAGGCTTAAGGGAGATGACAGGCCTCTGTCAGAGCCTCCATGCCAGGAAAATTAGGGTTACACAATTACACACAGTTCCACAAGCGTCACCAAGAAGCCCTCTTCGTAATTGGATCCATTTTCAGGGGTTTAAGGCCCGCGTCGTTGAGAGATACGGTCAGAGGAACGCGAGGAACCAAAATCCATCCACCTCGCTCCATCGCCATCTCTTTTGCATTCAGGCCCGGGGAGAAACAAAACCAGCAGTTAGTCCTGTCACATTCCCTTTTACTGAGCAGATGCGACATGCCACTCTAAATCTGAATAATTATACCAGCTTCTTCTTTTGTTTTCGTTGGGGTTTTTCCTTTCTTTTTTAGCACAAAGGATAGAGGCATCTGTCATGAGCAGACCCAGACAATGTGGACTCATATGAGGATACGATGCAAAGCACAGCGTTTACTCAGCGAAGCTCAGTTTTCATGCATTAAATGCTTCTCCGGAGAGGCAGGTGTTTCACGAAGAAACGGCCAGAGGCTCAACTACAATGGTACGAAAGTAAAAGTTACCTTACGAATTACCATTACACTGAACCAGTTTATAACCAGTAAAATTTCCAATATATCCAATGTATTTATTCACTTTATGTCCATAAAGCAAATTACAATTAAACCATCGCTCACTACCTGTGAGCTCTTGGTATGAGTCTGTAAAGCTTTCCAAAAAAACCCCAAAAACGTGTGTCCGCTGCAAATTCTTCATTTTTTTCAGTGGATTTTTTTTTCTTGTGTGCGCACACTGATGAATGCCAGTGACCCTCACTCTAAGTTACAGGAGAGCCCGCGCACTGAGCCGCAGATTATTTCTGTAGCCTTGAACTGCAGGAGTGACAGAAGAAGATGAACCTTGAAAAAAGCAGAAGAAGAAGTAGTCGGTAATTGTAAGAGAAACAATGGCAGCAAAAAGGAAACAATGAAACAATTGAGGAGAAAAGCCGGGCGCCGCTCTGCCTGGAGATCTCCTGCCGCGCTTCAGCCGGGGACAGCGGCGGGGAGAGTTTCTTCGGAGGAGTCAGAAGATTTTGGGGGGAAAAGGTTGAAAGAAGTGAACGCGACGCACATTTCACCCTTCTGCGAACTACAACCTCTCAACATTGAGCGTCGAGAAGAACAATTTGGTGGTCGGAGGAGCAGAAAATGCTGCCCGCTCGAAAAATGTGCTGCGGACCGACCTACTAATTAGATCCTTTAATCATTAACGTCAGCTGAAGGAAATACACTCGTGACGAAGCAGCCCATCACTTCTGCGTTACCACAAAACACCAACCGCGCGTGGCCTCACCTTCCTCCCCGTGTTCCCTGCAGCTCCTGGGGATCAAACTGTCTGGGGGGAGACTATAAAGGTGATTGCCGTGTTTATGAGGACTGATTTTCAATCAGGCAAATGCGGCGGAGTGACTTTCCTCTTGAGCACAATTCAGTCCTTCACCTGCTGAGCGATAATTGCAGCTCATCTGAAAAGGCTGTTTTCACGCTCTCTCTCTCTCTCTCTCTCTCAAGGTGTATCCCCCCACATCTGCCACGTTCGCCATTTCTTAACCGTGCGTGATTCAAGGAAGCAGCAGATACACAATAACAGAAAGTTTGCGGCGCACAAAGTCACTTCCCTCAGGCAAGGTTAAACTTAACTTTATCAAAAGCCCAACTGTAAACTGTGGTTTGTGCTCGGCAAGGTCAAACAATTTGCACGTCGGTGAGGGGAAGATATTTGGAACCCTCTGCGGCTTTGAGCTTCGGTGCGAGACAGCGAGCCGTCGTGCGGACGCTCACGGGGCCGTTCACACAGGTCAACCTCACAACCAGGCTGAGCGACCGTTGTTTGCCTTCTGGCTTTACTAACTTTAATAAATTAACCCCCCCCTCCCTCAAAAAAGGAAGTCGTCCTGTTGTCACCGGATGCCTATACGTGCCGACACACACCAGCTAGGACTCTTGCCGTTCTCAAAACTTTGTGCGTTTCTGTGGACGCCCCACTCAAAACATGGTTTTGTGCGTGGCAAGGTCAAATGCACCCGGGGGCAAGAAAGTATCTGGACCCTTCTGTGGTATGGGCAACGTTGAGATGTGTGAGAAAGTGAGAGGTGTTAACCTAACACAGCTTAACCTGCTGTTAACATACAACTGTTTGCCTTGTAATTATAGTAATGCACCTTGTGCCTTGCTCTCTGTATGGTAAGCAGTTTACCACACAGAGAGCATAAAGAATTCCACCAGCTGGCTCATGGGGAGGAGAAAAAAACAAACAAACGTTGTGAAACGTGCAGAAAACATCTTTCTCCTACATCAAGCAGTCCCGACTCATGGCGGCAGGCCCGTCGAGCTTTGACTTTCTGAAACGGTGAGTGTGTGGCTGCAACAAGAGCAGCATCTGAATCACGTGGTCTCTTTCCTCTCTGCCTTTACACATAAAGACACATGAGGGCAGAGCTGCGAGGAAGACGTTTTTCACTGGAACATCAGTGTCTCATGTATGAGACTTCAGGTTATTCTCCAGCAACTCCAGGGGAAAAAAAAAAAAGACGCTGCTCTTTTACATGCACGTTGCCTCCGTGGCTCATCATGTGACGACGTTGACATTTGGACATGTAGCTTTAACCTCTGGCTTTTAGCACCGGGTGCACGGGTGAGGCCCCTTCGTGTTAGTGTTCGCTGGCAGTGGCTGAAGAGACCCCGGCCTCCTTTCTTCCATCTGTGTGAAATCCAAGACCCGTCATCTAAAAAAAATAAGGACGGCAGGTTGTGAGGGATAAACCTGCCGCCACCATCCCTGTCAGTGACGTGCAGCGACAGTGCGACAACGGAAAGCCTGACACGTGTCGTGACAGTGACTAAAGGGGGCGTGGCAAGGCTCTTCACCCCCGACTGTTTCTTTATCTTCCACAGGGAGAAGACGTGTGGCAGGAAGTGTGACCTCTACTTTCCGCTGATGCTGTGATGAGCTATGACTTTGCAGTAACAAACTAACGGACAGCAGATCCGACTTTAACGAGGAAATTCGTTGAAGAGAAAACTAGACAAAAGTTGCAAAGTCCCAAACTCAGCATTTACTACGAAGTAATAGTGACAAATTGCACGTCGCTGTATCATCTAGCTCCACGTTGCTTTTGGCATTTCCATTTCAAGGTAAATAATGTGAAAGCCGTCGCTAACATCAGCCCAGATATTGCCCTAATTCACCAATATTTGTCTGTTATTCCCCACCTTGCTTCGCTCTTCTGGTCTGTATATTTAAACTGAAGCAGATAGCACAACAGTTTCAGAGGCGGGGGCAGCGTGCTTAATTATAATAAATTCGTGGCTTCTTATGTGTCCTTAGTCAACCTTGGCAATTTTTACTGCACTCCTTTCGCCGCTCGCTCCTCCGAGGCACAGAAAACACCCATCGCCGTGTCAAATATCTGCTTAAAACACAAGACAAAGCCCTATCTACAGGCAGCCACGAGCGTGATAAGAGAGCAAATGATTCAGCTCCTCGGCAGAGCGCCGCTCGGCCGGTGATGCATCGCGTTCCTGCGCACTCAGGAAGACGCGAGACTCTCATTTTGTGAATGGACGCGCTTAAATTATTTCGCACAATGCATGTTACACGGGGAATATTAAGAGACTGAGCGCTCACCGCGGCCGCACTGCTATAAACAAAACTGTTATAGATCAACGGGATTGTTTTTCTTGCGAGGTTGCGGGACGGCGCCCGAACCTCTCACTTATTATGGCTGCGGAGCAACAATATCGCACGAACGGAGCCCGCTGTCGAGGAGGCAGGCAAACAACAATCTCGCCGAGAAAGTGGAAGGCGGCGGTGCTGGAGTACCGGGCCGACAGCACGCCGCACCGCAAGGGCGCCGCTGAGAATTCACAAGTTGGTTGTGTTCCTATCAGACAGACAATCTGCTGCTGGTGCAATCACAGTCAACAACAACTCTTGACCTTTCTGGACACATTAGTTTTGCTGTGTGAGTACACTGTGGCTTTTTGGGCAGTTCCTTAAAGGATCCGTTTGGGCATATTCTTCGACGTCTTCTTGCTGTCACCAAAACCGACAGGGCAAAAACCAACAACGAACTGATTGGCCTGTGTAAACAAAAAAAAAAAACCCTGACATACCTCTCTCACAGACCTGGGGAAAGTACTGAAGAGTCACACGGGAGTCACGGCCTGGTTTCCATCGCATTGTTTACAATACAGCGCTGTAAACTGTAACTGAAACTGGTCATCATAAAATTGCAACGTGCAGTTGTATGAGGACGTGGAGGCCTCGCACCCCCACACTGGTGTTTTCATCGATTTGGATTCGCTGCACTCCAGCTCCGCTGGTCCTCGCAGCCCTCAGAAGACGTCTAACTAGTACAAGTGACAGGATGGATGTAAAGATGGCACGTTGGGCCTTTAAATGCTTTTTTCGCCTCATGGAGGCAGGGAGGGGCTCAGGGCTGAGAGCCACAAACAGGACAGGGAAGTCAAAAGCACTGAGAGACAGACTGACACAGCTGGCGTCTCTTGTAAACTCTGTATTTGGAGACTTACATTAATCCATCCATACTAATCCACGCCGATTCGATATCATATCAAGCACAACGTCTTCAAATTAACTTCCCCAAACATCCGTGCCTCTAACACCCGAGTGAAATCCATCTGCGACAAATTCAATAAGCATTTTTCTGCTGCTGACGATTTGACAGCAGGAGAGGAGCAAGTGTCACTAACAACATTAATGACAGCTCCGCTCCATCCCAGGGCGCGCCAGTTGGCCGGCGAGACGGCACGCCGGGACCTGGCACCGGAGCGCCGTAATGGACCGCCGCCATTAATATTGTTGTCGGTGACACTCGCTTCTGACGAGTCCAAACGTCTGCCCGAGAAAAGTTCTGCCGATTAGACGCGACTGACAGAGCACGCGGCGGCTCGTCTGAAGTCTCACTTCACCGTACGTCGCGTCGGGACGAACCCGAGCCATTACGCACAGAGCAAGTCTCGAAAGCAGCGCTCTGCTCCTGCCCAGTTCGCCGAGCCTGACAAAAACCTTTCTCTTAGATCACGCAAGGGAAAATAATCCCTTAGAAGAAAAAGAAAAAAAAACACAAAAGTTTGAGTTGCTTAATGAAAAGTGCTGCTCTTCCAGCAGTAAGCACGAGCGGGAACATGTTGGATTTGTGTGCAGCCTCGCTCTCCGTGAACGCTGTGTGTGCGCAGTGCAGCGTGTCTGACAGCATTATGCCAGTGATGAACTATGCATTCCTCATCTTTGGTCACACACCACCTACAGCTGCACATACATCCTACACTGCCACTTTTATTTTTTTTCCTGGGCTGACCTTTTCTTGCTGCAGACCATCGTGATACCTGATGAGGCCGCCGAGCGTAATAACAGCCAGTTATAATAGTTTTACTGCAAGTACCAAGAGAATCAATAAAAGTGAGGTAGCCTGTATCTGATCCCGGCAAACAGAGCACAGCTCGGAGCGGAGCAGTGAAGATTACTGCCGCAGACATGTTGCCTTTCTTTTAACCCTGGCTACTTTCACCCAGCCTGCATCCTCTCTCAGAAACGGCCGCATTTGAAAAAAAAAAAAAGAAAAAAACAAACTGATTCCCGTATCGCTGCGAGACGTAAGCACTACTCGGCATAAAAATGTAGAGCACTCCATGGTCTGTGATTGTAGGGCAATCATAGCCCATGTTTTCGCTCAGCGTTGTGATGTTGAGTGCACCGAGCCCAGAAAGCCGGGAACCCGTTCCCTTTATGCTCGCGTTCAGTCGTTCGCTGATGAAGTTTCTTGACTCCACAGGGAAGGTAATTAACAGAGATGCAGCGGTGTGCACATTCGCCGTGCCCCAAAATCGGCATTTGCACATCAAACAGAGTCCGCCTTCATCCAGGCCAATTTGCATATAATACCACAAAGGTGCATCAATGTCAAAATAGAAGTCTTTATTCCAGTGCAGCATCCTCTGCCGGGACACTGAGGAAGGTGAACCTGGGATGCACCAAGCACCGAGCCAGACACTGAAGCCATAGAGGAAGGCGTGTTGTACATCCGTGTTTCCTTTTCGAGTCCCTGAGGTTTTATCAACGTGACCCGGACTCTGCGTCATGGAGCGCGCTCAGGATTCGAGCAAAATCCAGGCAAAATCAATGTCCGGTAAAAAGCAGGGAGCGCAGGGAGGCGGAAAGCTCGGCAAGAACCGACCCAAAAAGTCACCCACTGTCCAAATAAATCAAAACATTCAGATAATTCACTATGAAGTAACTAAAAAAATGCTTCTCATCCTTGGTTACGGAACAAAGATGGGCCAAGCTTCGTGGTTGCAGTCAAAAGGCAGGAGGATTTTTCCCCAAACGTTGTCTTATAAGGACAAAGATAATGAACGCAATGGCGTGCTGTGGTGATTGGCGATGGTTAAATATTTTGTAAGCAACATCTGTTCCTCCATTCCACCAAACTCTTGGTCATTCTTTCGCGATTTAATCTTCGCAGAGAGGAGTTCCCACACACACTTGTGATCCATCTGCGTGTCAGTTGCATTAGTCAGCCTGTAGCTGGTAACCTGGTGGTAGCGCTCAGCTATTTTCACACGATCCAAACAGATGTAAAGGAAAAGGGCTGACAGTCTGCACTGGCTGTAGTTACACTTGAGCAATCCGGCGAGCATAACACACTGTTTTTTTTTTTTTTTTTACACATGCATTATTCATGCATTTTCCCTCCTCAGAAGGACACATTAAATATTTGTTAACGTATAAAAGCATCATGCAACAACACTCGGCACCTCAGGACTATTAATTTTCCACACATGCGTCATTGTAAAGCTCCATCTGCTGCACCGCTGGTCCCATTAAGGCAAAAGAAGGAGCGCTCGATTATTGGCGAGGAATAGCTCAACTTCAAAGATGGAGGAGAAACACAAGGGAGAGGCTCTATATCCACGAATAAACAAGGCAACATCGTGTAGTCCCTCTCAAACCACTGCTGCAGCATCCCAGCTCCCAGTGATGTTGGGTATTGACGAGAAGCGCGCAACATAACGAGACACGTGGCATGTGACTTCGATAAGTGATTTCAGTCGGTAGCTCTGCTCATATCTTATTCTTGCGGGAGGGGGGAAACAAACATGTTTCCGGTTAAAACCAAATTAAAAACGCCACTGTTTGTTTGCTGTGAAGGAGCTGGGACTGAGCGTCCCATTCAGAAATTTTTGTTGGGAAATTCAGCCGTCTTTGGTATAACTTTGGATAACGTTGGGATTAAAAGCAGGGCACGCAGTGCATTAGATATTGTTTTCATTTCTATTCTTTCAACGATCCCGATAAATCATCTCTAATCACCAAGCGCCCAATGTCGGTGGCTCCACTTTCATTCTGTGCACGCAGATAGGCTAATTACACCGCATTCCAAAATAGAATTTGGTTCTTTTCCGCAGTGATTAATTAGGTTCTGTGCTGCTCCACAGAAACAATATGATATTACAGATTCCGACATGCGTAGATGCGTAAATGATCACCAACGAACCCACGCTGCAGATCACTATTGAATTGTATAGGGTTTGTTTGTCTGCTTGTTTGTTATTTCCAGGTAAGATTAGACAAAAACAAAAAAAAACAGGAAACACAAAGTTCTTCCCACTCATTCATTTTCCATTTGCCCCAAGAACATCGACTGTCTCTCCAAAACGCGCCAGGCGTCGTTTATTTCAGGATCCAACCCAGACGCTGACTCCATGTTTCCGGGCACCAGACTCACATCTAGATCGCAGTTTGGGATTCAATCTTCAACGTTTAGCGGCTGCGAATGCAAGGCGCAGATCAACTTGAGGACGAGCCAGAGACGAGAGGCAGTCGCAGCCTGCTTGTTGCACGCAGTGCACAGACAGAGGTCTTTATCATTTAACAACGAATCCACCAAATAGAACAACTTCCCTTCAGAACCAAATCAAGTAAATAGGTGATTACGTGCTGATTTACTGCATATAATTGTTCCGCATCTGTGCCTTTTTTTTTTTTTTTTTTTTTTAGAGTTTTGATTGCATTGCGTTATGAAAAGTTCACTTGCTTTATACCCGCTAAACATTTTCTTTTTCGAGCTCCACAGGAAATGGTTTATAGCTGGCGCTGATAAGCACCTCCCAGGAGTATAAAGTTCCTATAATCAAGGCCACCGGTATTTAAATTGGCTTTGCACCCTGGTGATTACATTTCAAACTTTAAAAATGCCTCTTGTTTTTTAGTGGATGAGCCGCTGCATTGTGAAGTCAGTTAACACTCCTGCTCCTTTCCTCTTTGCATAATTAACACGTCCAGCGCCTCTCTGATGAAGCAATCCGGATACGCACATGAGTAACATGTAAAGGGAAATAAAAACACAACGCAGCGACATCGTCACCCGTTTTTTTCCCCTCTCGATTCTGATTGGTATCAACTTCCTGTCTTCCTGTTAATTGGAAATATGTTATGATAAAATGCAATATGTTCTACAGCCACCAGGCGCGATTATCCGCCCGAGTGATAACAGAGATACAAGATCAAGACGGGAGAGCCGACTTCAAAAATGTCAGCTGATCATCTGGCGCATTGTCGCGGCAGAAATGGGGCGAGCGGGGTTTCAGCAAGATATTAATGCAAAGCCTGGACTGTCACTGTGCCATGAAAAGTCCACAGCAGCTGAAGAATAAAGGCCAACCAAACAGGCGGAGGCTGCTCAGAGGCTCATTAAAGCAGGCATGGCCCTTCTTTCCTTAAAAGCAGCTCCAGGAACTCCAAACACAGAATATTTCATTAGAGGCCTTGAATATTTCATTTGGATACGCATCTTCGGATGCCTTTCCCTCTTTCTCCCGCCAAACTCTGGGAACCGGGCGCCGCAACAATTAAGCGCACCAGTCTGCATACGGAGAGGAGCCCGGCAAACGCAACCCCGGCGCCTGCGTTTTGAACCTGCCCGTACGCGGGGACGGAAGGGGACGAAGCGTTCGCCAGCTCCGCGGCGACGAGGTCCATCAGCTGGCGGCAACCATTACAAATCCCAGGCTACCGCTACCGCACTCTCCCGGCCCGTCTGCCACTGCATCACCATGGCAACCGCTCTCCCGCTCAGAGATTTTTGGGTTGGTTTTTTCCCCCTCTCCTCTGCTACATTTCCTGAAATCTGGTTGCAAGCATGCCAGCTCGCTTTCCAACTGGTGTTCAGTCACCACCAAGTGAAGTTGTGACAGTGTTTGTGTATGGTTCCAAAAAATTTTTTAAAAAGGAGCGACAGATGAAAACAACTCGGGGCAGCTGCATTATCATCATTTCAGAGCTGATCTCATGAGTGAATTATGATAATGCACTGAAGCTCGATGTTCTCACTATTATTGCAGCATCTTAGCCATTTTGCTTTCTGTGGCTGTTGCTTCTTTATGCGTCGTCTAAACTGCTTTGGCACTGTCGCCTCTTTAGGACCAGGCTGTGGTCCCAGTAAGGACGACTGGTCCCCACACAATACTTTTTTTTTCACAATACTCATACTTTTTTTTGTCCTCAAATTGCAGTTGTAATGGTCTTTACACAAAGGGCTTAATAAATGAAGCCTGCAGGGAACCTGGTATCGTGATGTCAGTTTGCGGGGCTTATTTTTCCACCTCCATCCCCATACAAAGAAACAGATCCTTCTGAGGAGAGCCTCACTTTGTGAATATTACTTTACAGTAACGACACGCAGCATGACTGCAGCTAACTGTTAATAACATAGATCGTGTCACTCTGATCAAAACTTCATCAATAATGATAATAAACACTACATAATTCCTATTTTGCCTCTCGGCTGTATTGCATGTTTAGTAAAATATTCAAAACTGTAGAACTTTTGTTATGTAAGTCATCTGTTTTTCTGTACATTCTTGTAAAATAACTTTATTGTTTTTGTCTCTTTATATGTCACAATGATGCGTGTGCCATGTGATAAATCTGTTATGATCAGCTTGTTACTCTGATCCACTTCTACCCATCTACTGTATCGCCTTCACTCCATGAATTCATTCTCCTGGTTTCATCGTCTCAGTGGACCGTTGCTATATCTGGCATTCGGTGTTCAAGCCGCACATGACAATTAGACTGACACGATGACAAGCTTTGTACTTACAACTTAACAGCTGCCGGCACCTCGGCTCACGTCACCTTCGCTATCAAAGCAACCGGCGCTGACAACTCTGTTCACGTCAGCATTATAAAAACAAAGGCGGAAGAGTATCTGTCGCTTCCTCAAGCGGTGCTGTGGGTCCGACCAACGTTCGCGTCTGTTGGTGACCATGAGGCTGATTTCAGCAAAAGTCAAATTCAGAAATCTCTCCTGTGAACCAACCAAACTTGCCTGAGCTTTTGCAAAAAAAAAGTCCACAAGCCGTAAGAGGCCGACTGAGAAACTGGGCTTTGGTCGACGAGGAGAGTGAACAAAAGTTTCTTCCGCTCTGCTGGGCGATGTTGCGCAACCTCACTGCACTGGGCCAATTAAATACTGAACAAATAAATAAAAGTAACTAATGGCTACTTTGTTTCCCACAGCCTGTTTTACTGTTGACTATCATGAGCGTGTATTTATGGTCATTTTAAAGCACACTGCTGTTCTCATAAATTTCATTTACAATGGGGAGGGAAGCGAGCGCCGGCACCATCTGGTCCCATTCTTACTTCAAAGAGAAAACGCTTTAATTCTCAACAGGGATCTTCATGAAAGCCTAATATGTCCTAATATCTGCCATGAATTGCTAAGGCAGTGATGCCACTTAAAATTTCACTGAACATTATCCTTTGCTGATGTTGATTTCTTTTCTTGTTGATTTCAAACCAAACTGTTTTAAGGGAGCAAGAACAGCGACGGCAGCAGTAACAGTTACTGTCGGATATTAAGATATTAAAAATCTAATTGTCAAGCGAAATAAGATACTGCACTGCGTTGTGTGCAGTGTGTGCAGTCAGATACAGTGTAGTTAATTATACAGGTCAATTGGCTGAAGCATATCCTCTTCACCTGTGGACGCCGAGGTCCATTATAAATTGTAAAAGCCCGAGAGCAACAGTTGGGTCTGTGCGAGCGCCTTTGTGGACGCCGCGATAAATACTGCATGCTCGGGCGTGTTCCGTCGGACCGCATATGACAGCTGGCTGCGGCGTGTGAAGCTGCGGCGCATCCAGACGGCGCTTTCGGGTCAGGGGGAGATCCTGACGTCTCCGAGCGAAGATGAATCTGGTATCAAAGAGCTGCCTCGGAGAGGCGACGCAGAGGAAGACGGCCTCATCGTGTCGGAGCCTGAAATATTTATTTGCTATAACAGACGCTCGCAGCTGCTGGAGCTCAAGTGTGACATGACTGAGAGAACCACTACAAGCCATTAATGTTTCACATGTGGCTGCGAGTGGAAGATTATCCAGATCCTTTTTTTAAAAACCATTTTTACCATTATCATCTTCATATTATTTATACAGTCAACGACGATTGGAGGCAATTAATCATTTTTGCTGACTTTTCTCCCCTTTTTTCTGGCTCATTCACTCAACATATTGTTTCAACCGAAGGCGCCGCCTTAAATGAATTCTTATTAGCCATCTAAAAATAGTCTCCTGGTTTCAGGGTGTAGGCTGCCTATAATCTGACAAGCACAGAGGGAGCATCATGACCAGCCAGCTGCCAGAGCCTCCGCGAGAAACATAAGGAACACGGGCATTATATAAATCTCCTGTGGAATATCAGTAGCTGTTATGAAAGATTTCTCGCTGATCATTAGTGCTGGCAAGTCAATACGAGGAGACGGCCCCGGCTCGTCTCACGTCGCACAGTGTGCGCTCTGCGGTTCTGAAGCTGATTGTTTCATCCCGCTTTCCAGGAGAAATGCTCCTCCATCGTCATCATCGCTCCACATTTACTTGCCGTTGCGCGCGGTACGTTCGCACAGTGAGAATCAACTCTTGCATTTGGGGATATGCACATAAAGGCAGAATTTGATGAGCTCTTACGAGCGGCGCATTTAAACTTAGGCTGAACTTACGGCTTCTTATGGCTTTACCCTGTGTGATGGTTCTCTGTTCGGTTCATTTATATTCACACCGTGGCCCCATTCCAACTCTGCCTCTCTTTTCCATTATGTCGTCCACATCCATATTCATTTGTGGCGCCGCCCTGCAGCCAAAGCAATAACATGCTTTGTAAAACGACGGCTTGGCCTTTATCTACTGTACATCTGCTCACTGTCTATTGAAGCGCTTGGGTACATGAGTCCTGACACTTTGAACAGTCAGTAGATGGTTAGTTTGCTGTTTTGTTTGCTTTGCTTTACTCTTGTAACTCTGTTACTCTGTGGCTGGTGTGAGATATAATGGGTGCGCTGACTTTACTTAAAAAAACAAACAAAAAAACCCAAAAACATTCATGAAATCCTCACCAGACCATTTATCTTACACCAACGCGACCAATGCACACAGCACGGTAGACAGCGAGCTCAAAGGGAGCAACCACTCTGGGAGTATCGACGTCTCCGAGTGCGATTCCGTCTCCTTCCTCTCCCGTCAGTCAACAAGAGCAAGGCTCAGTGTCCGCGCCGCGGCGGCCTGGATTCCAGTCCACCGGGGGAGGACGGCGGGGACGCGGCGTAACCCAGCGCACGTATAGGAGCACATATGTATGCACCAATTACAGCGAGCACAGCGTGCATCCTTTCCCAAATGCCGCTGAGCGCCACACACCCCCCGAGAAAACATCTGCTTCGGTACACAGATCCCGGCTCCACCCCCACATATACACGCCGAATATTGTGGTACACCTTGTGAACACATGGAATTATGCGCTAAATAAAAATTTGCCCTTTTTGTTCAATAATAAGGCACATTATTCCTTTCACATCAAAAGAGAATGGTAATGAACATCTCTTTTGCTATTATCCTTATTCTCACCAACTGTGAAATTCAAAATTATTTCCAAAAGTACAAAAATGATTTTTTTTAATTGACTGATTTATTTATTTATTTAACCTTTATTTAACCAGGCAAGTAATTAGGAACAAGTTCTAATTTTATAATAATCTTTCTTTTTTTCTATTTTCCTACAAATTAACAAATCATTTTACGATGAATCATTTATGATTTCTGTGTAATATTTAACTGACACTGTGCCGCAGTGATAATCTGTCCTCATCAGCTTCCTGGAAGATGTTTTCTACTGATTGAACCGGTACATGACCTCCCGGGCTTCTCTGCACATCCGACTGTTTGGCCATTCCGTGCAGACTCCGAGTTTAATCATTCCCACTCAGATTAGGTCGGGATCAGCGCACACTGAGCCCCCTGAAAGATCTCGCACCGCATTCTCCTTCAAGCAAAACTCCAGACACCATTTCCTCTGGATAATCAAAATCATATTTTATGTTGTGCAAATGGGATTATTATGGAGGCCCGTCAGTTTACGAAAAGACGGCGTCTCTCTTTGTGCAGTTTACAGCAGGGCCGTTAACGCGCAGATGTAAATGTGCCCAAATATCACCGACGGAGTAACGCATTTCTTGTCTGTTAAGTCGAGAATTACATTGCTACAAGTTGGCACGTGTTTAACCAAGTGCACAGATATCTTTGACTTGTGTGCATTATTACTGACAAGAATGCCGCCTAATGTATACATCATACAACAGCGGGACACCATCTTCCTGCACAACATATTTCTGTTCCGGCTCATTTTTATTTGGGGTGCTGCATGCGGCATTTGTGGTTCGGGACTTGGCACCTGCCGCATGAACCATTTCCATCCAAGGGAAGCAGGACTGCAAACCTTTGCAATATTCATATGAATTTGACAGTGTTCATTTATACTTTTCTCTTGCCATGAAATGAAACGTGCGTACCTGTCTTTAAATGAATGAGTACTCGTCTCAACTAAACCCCCCCCGTCATCGCCGGCTGTGTGCCGTCTCAGCACATAATGGCATGAGTGATACATGCGGGCGAACACGGGACAGTGGACTTCGTGCCTTTTCGAACAAATTTAACGAGACAAAGGTTATGCACCGCAATCCTGTTTCTGTGAAAACAACTTGCTCATCAACCCCACACCCCAAAAACACACACACACACACACACACACACAGGGAGCAGCACAGTGTTGACCAACTAGCAGCAGCAACCGTTCCTGGCTGACCAAAACTATGTGAGGCAGTCAAAACCCACCTCTGCATGGCTCCACAGTGACTATGTGGGTCAGCACCCTCTGACAGGCTCTCTATGCTTACGGAGTGTACACACACACACACACACACACACACACACACACACACACATCAACATTCAAAGGCTAAATGTAGTCCGGACAGGTGCAGAAAGAGGTCACCAACAGCTCAGCACGACGCAACCGACGCGGAATCGCAGAAGCCGAGGATGTGGTGACATCACACAGCTCGCCTCGTTTCACCTGACCACAGTCATGCTGCTCAGGGCGGGGTGAGCAGTTACACAAAAGCACTGCGTGTTCTGATTAAAAAGGCACAACGCATGTAAACCAGAGTTTCCGGGACACCAGTCAGTCGGATCACTGGCGACCACACGGACCTCGGCGGGGCTCCTATACATCAGCAGGTTCATAAATGTAAGAATTATTTAGCGCAAGGGAGAGCCACAATACAGCGGCCATAAGGCAGGAGTCCCTAATTACTGCCTTGTGGGGCCTTGCTTATCATCAGCAGCAATTTTTTTGTGTGGCAAATATTCCCACAACAGCCTTTGATGTAATTACTTTCCAAACAGCTCCCCTCCAGCCAATATCCTGTTCTAAATTCATGCCTCGGCTTGTTTGCGACGTCACTGGAACACACACGTTTTTCATGGCGCCCGCGAACCGAGGGAGCGAACCACACAACAGCCACGGCCACGACAGAGAGCACGCAGGTGAAGCGCGATTTTTCTTTTGGTTCAGAGTTTCAAAACATTTTTTAACAATGCCTGGCCTGTGGCTAAAGCTGAATGCTAACACATATTAATTAATTGCGTGTGAGCATTGTTAAACCTACTAACAATCGCTAAACCAGTGTAGTGGACACACTAGCTGGCAGAGAGCTTACAGCATCATCAACACACTTTTTAAAAATTCATCCTGGCGGGGACGGGAACATCTAAATTTCAATACGCGTCACGCTCTTTCACCGAAGGCCGCGGCTTTCCTCTTCTGTGACCCGTGAATATCAAACCGTTGCGTCCGATCCATGGAACAGATGTCGATATGAGGACACGGGACAACTCTGACCTGCTGGGGGGGGCGACAAGAAAGGTCGGGGCCTCGTCTCAGCTGACTTGTGATGGTCAAAATTATTAAAACATATCATAATGTCTTGGGTATGATAAAGTAGTCAGATATAATAGTGCTGTCTTCCTCTTCTTTAAAAGCTTCCCGCACACATTTTTGTAGTGCCCCTATTCTTTGTCCACTCTCGTTGATATTTCAATAGAAAGCCAGTTAATTACGTTTTCCCTTCACCACCGCACAAAACTGTGTGTGGATACACCTGCGCCAGTTCGCAATTGTTTATCCACGGCGGAGAATTAATGACGCGAACACTGAACTTCCTGTCCGGCGCGCCCGCTTGATAAGTACCGCACGTCTCCAGGAGGATCAAAATGCTCAGTGAATTAAGCTCAAAGAGGCTTCAAACGCGTTCAAAGGTGTGTCCCTTTTAATCACAGTGCCACTGCTGTGTCAGAGTAACGGGGAAGTCGTCGGAGTTCAGGGTGCCGATAACATAACAAGTTGTCAAGTGAATAAAGTGGGATTTTCATTCAGCAAACTGACAGAGGCTAAAGGCTCCTCTTGAAGTCACCGACCCGCCCCGGACATTCCTAATAAACAGTGAAACTTGTTTTTACTTGTGCTTCTACAGATATGAATTTAAAAAAAAATGAGTCTCACTGAAATGTGGAATTCTCTGTTCGAGGTGCCTTCAATCTCATTTTTACAGACTACTGCAACTTCAGCAGTGACCGCGGCGTTCGGCCGGGCCAGCCACCTCGGCTAAGGTGCCAGATCCAATTTCACTTCTTGCTTTGGAAGAGCCCAAATGATCGTTTTAACCAGACAGACATCATTCTGCCTGATAGAAGGCATTACACTGCGATGACCAGAGCTCACTGCGTCACATAAAGGATGCTGCTGCCCTGCTGCGGGTTGGCTGTCAGCCACTCTGAAATAAGGAACGCATACTAACGGTTTTCAAATGAATGTGACCTTTTAAACCAGGTATTTGCCAACGCGTTCACAAATGCGTCGCCAACGTCGTACTGACTTGAGGAAATCTGCTTCAAAAAGGACCGTTGCAAATTTGGGGTGGGGTCGAGAGGGGGCAAAGCATTTTCGCTCATGTAACCTGACAAATTGTGCTTCAAGGTTTCTATTTATATCACTCTCATCTCACAGGCAGGGTAGAATCTTCCCAATTCCCTTGCCGTTTGCCAGAGGCTTAGTGTGACATATTGCTAATCTGGTTATTATGCAATTTATCAGCCGTCTCTCTTTTACAGCCGTGCATGGATATTATGCAGGTTTCTTATGAGCCTAACTGCAATAACACTGCAAGAAGCTAATGAGCAGCTGCTACTACTTTGGTCATACATCTCAAGTCACTTCAGGGTGTTCTTGTTGCAGCAACTTGTTAGTCTAAGTCACTCCATTAAACTAACCAAATTATATATATATATATTTTTTTGCTAATGACAGAGAGCCTCTCCGTCCACAACCAATGGAATGTGACCAAAACAAGAGGAGGAAGACGTCACCGGAATCTGCTGTTTGACAGGAAGTTACAGACCAAAGGCCCCGCGTAACCGCTCCCCCGAACGGATGCAAGGGACGAAGGCATTTCAGGGAGGATTCATT
Source organism: Psettodes erumei (assembly GCA_016785225.1). NCBI lineage: Eukaryota > Metazoa > Chordata > Actinopteri > Pleuronectiformes > Psettodidae > Psettodes > Psettodes erumei. The sequence continues at coordinate 1,779,750 of JAFBJZ010000457.1, forward strand.
ACTGCCTCTGGCATCTCTCAGCGTATGAGGTATGGCCGCAGCCAGAGGAGGAAGCTGGTCTTGCAACGCGAGCGCGGCTTGATACGGATGACGGATTACGAGGGGCCTGGAGCAAACATCTCCCTGCGCCTGGGACGGTCACCCCCTTTCAGCAGTGGCTGCATTTTTGCACCATCAGCTAATTAAGGGTGGCCTGTCATTAAAGACGCGTAAATCAGACCTTAATGTGATTCAAGAGTCTCGGTGAGACACTGGGCGGGAAGAATGGGGTCCTCTGATTTAATGGGCCCTGAGCTGAAGGGGATATAAGTCTTGATAATGATGGTCAAGTACAGTGTATTGATCACCGCTCCCTCTGGTGTCTGTGCGGGTTAAAGCAGCCAGGACGGAAATTGGACTGGGATTTGTCAGCTGTGCAGAGCAAGCTTACACAGAGGCGAGGTGGTCGGAATAACTTGACTAATGTGTTTGTGTAAGGCCACTCTGGTTCACTTTGTCATTTCTACAAGATGCCCACTCATTTGTCCATCTGGCCACAACTGTAACAAAAAAGCCAATTCTGGAGGGATTTTAGTGATAGATTGTTCATGCTCCATAAAAGTGTTTTCTTTCTTGGTGGGTGGAAAAACACCACCCCACTAACTTTAGCTCACTTGCAGGCGACAATCCCGGAAACATATGCACACAAACCACTGTCTTCCTTTCTAAAGTAGGCTTATGATTTGTAATGCGTTAATTGTCAAAAGAATAGACATTCACACAGCGCGGATGCCAAGTGCTGAATTAATGGTAAAGTCTTCAATGCGCAGTCCAACCTCTGTTCTCCACGCAATTCCCTTCCTTGTTACCGTTCCTTCAGGGGCTGCACTGGGCAACTGTTAAGACAGTTAGAGCATCCTCTAATTACAAGACAACAACAGCAGAAGTTTGACAGTTAGCAATTTGGCACGCTGTTCCCGTCATTATTGAAATGAAACATGAAATATCTATCATATAAGAGATTGGGGGGGGGGTAACGTTTTGCCCCATGTCATTAAGGTTTTGGTTAATTATCATGGCCCATTGGGTCCGGCACCTACTGCAGTGTACTACCAGCCTCTGTCCATTATCCTCTATGTAATTATCAACACACTCCACAGCATTTGCTCTCGGAAAACATGCTCATAATTACCTCAATATGTTGATTTGGCAAGTGCTGTTAATAGAAAGCTCCTGTTGGTTTGAAATCAAAAGGCATTTACGGAGCCACTTGGGAGTGCTATCTGCAATTACCTGTTCCTGCAGTCCCCTGCTCACTGTTTGCAAAAATGCCCCCGCTGTGGGGTTTTTTTTTTTTCCTTTTTCGTCGCACAGCATTTTCAATTAAAATGCACAATGACACAACGATAACGGCTTATCTGACGCTGAATTTAGTATCTCTCAAAAATGAAACAGGAATGCAGCAGGAGCGAGGCTGCTTGTACGTCACGTCACCTCACACACACGAGCTATTAAAACGGCTCAACATCAGCTCGGAATACACCGCACATCGAAAAGTTTCTTTAATTTAAAAAAAGCTATGTTGCAACACTTAAGCCAGAGTCATTAAGTCACTAAAAAGTCATTAAAAGGAGAATGCATAATTAGTTACCATTTTCATATGTGTATCTTAGACAACAACTAAAATATGACTTATCTTTTGTGCAGTCATGGGGCTAGTAACTCTGATTATGTCCTGTTTTGTCCTGCTTTTTTGTTTTGTTTTTTACACTGTACTCGTCCTTGTAAAAGGCGTTTATGTGTGGCAAAGCATTTTTTACCGCTGATCGCGTCTCACTCGCAGCGGGGCAGTGACAGAGGATGTCGGACAGTAGTAGCACTCACCAGGGTCCAGAGGAGTTTTACAAGGAAAATAAAGGAGTCCGCGTCCCTCTCCAGCTCAACGGCTTCATTCACAGCTTCCAGTCGCCAGAGCAAACAAGAAGGAAGGTCGTTGGCATGTGCTCGTTCCTGACATATCCGATTGCCTTTACTCATCCACTAGTTTTAGCTCATTCACAAGCATCAACTTTGGTTTACTATTTATCTTTCTGAAATAGCTAATAAGCTAACCAGTGTTATGAGGGTATAGGATGCACCAGCTGAGACTTTACTATGTCATACGAAGTAATGTTCACTTCAAACGCGCATAAGGACGTTTAGGTTTGCTCAAAAGTTGGAAATCAAACTTTCACACGTTACTCATGCCGTTTTCCTGGGATTTGCTCAGGTAGGTGTCAAATTGATTGACACCGCCCACTGATTGGTCATCACACCCTCTTCCTCTGATTGGCTGCAGGAAACATCCGTTTAAGTAGTTAAAATGAATTAAAATTAAGATGATCATGATGAAGGCCTTCTCAGTGTTAGAGTTCTTTTATGGACTCCTCATTTCTAAACCACGTGTTATAAGTGCAACAATAACTGGTAATATATATAACAGATTAGAGATTGGTTTCCTTTGCTCTTTCAAAAGCAGTGCGCATTATTGATTAGCGAACATGATTCTTATCGCCTACAACACTTGAAACACTTGAATACTGTTGTACTCACCTTTGAGCCGTACTAACTCATGAAACTCACCAGCTCCCCTGAACAGCAGCATTCATCACAAACATGGAACACAAGGGACATCACAGACTGATGATATAATCCTGTACAACTATCCAAGGATACAAGTTCCCTTTAATGTCAGACGGCTCATAAAAGAAAAAAAAAATCTTTCTTGCATTTGGCTGTAAGCACAGCTTTTCTGTGGAAGTTTAAATAAATAATAATTTCAATTGGCTTGATCTGTTGGTGGAAAAATTAAGATTCATGAACATATGTCTACATCACAGACTTGGAAGCTGTCATATGGCTGAGAAACATTTCTTTCAGGCCCCTAGTGTGTCCAGTGATAACAAACAGTGGGAAGGAATGAGCACAGCAGTGCTTTCCTTTGCCTCATTCCTCTATTCCTGCTGAGACGCAACTGCAAGTGAGTGAGTGCTGAGTTTCCATGTTTCCAACATGTTGCCTGTCATTTGCAATAAACTGCCAGGCGTTCATTTTATGTTTTGTTCATGAACCCTGCATAGCATGTTTCTCTCTGTGACAGTGACAGTGGATTAGGCCCAATCAGATGTGAGTAATCCTTTCTATGCATTTCAGAATCCTCCAGTCAATTACCAGGAAGCTGCAGGTCACGTGACCTGCCCTGATCACAAATGGCACATTTGACCATCTGTCAGTGGGTTTCTGTAGTGAGCTAGTGGGAGTAAAACACATTTCCTGCTTATGTCACTGAGAGTATTGTGCATCACATGAAGCATTGATGATGGAAATCAAATGTGATTTCCTTTAGTGATTTAGTGCATGTCACTCAGGAATAAATGTTAGGAATTTTTGTTTCTGGACCCAAACACAGACGCCGTCAGAAAGGGGGTATGGGAAAAGTGGGGTAATTGTAGGATGAAGAGGAATGGTTACGGTGATGGAGATAGAAGGCTGAGGCAGAGGGCAGGCAAGCAGATGAGTGAGAAAGCTGGCTGGCAAGCTAAAGTGGCATGGGTGGATGAGGCGACACAATGGGGAGGAGGCCACAATCTTAAACACAGGAGAAAACAGTGAGTAAGACAGAAAAGAAAACAGTGAGGAGAAAGGAAGCATATCTCAAGTACACTAGATACAGGAGCAGCCGAGAGACCCACTACCACAAAGGTTAGCAGAACAATCTGGCGATGAGTGTGTGGCGTGCTGGGGTTCTTGTGCTGCTGGGTTGATGGGCTGATTGAAGAAAGGTATGGTATGGAGGGGAAGCAGGACCCAGGAGAAGGAGTGTGCAACACATACACACAGAGAGATACAGACGGGGACGATGGAGACCCAAGGGAGACAGGAACAACAGAGAAACAGGGAAAACTGGCGTCACAGCTAGAGCCATGACAATACATAGGTTGACTGGAGGACAAACCACAAACTGCATCAGCACAGCTCTGCTGACTGCATGATCTACAAATTCACTGTGAAACTTGTAAGAGAAGACATGTACCATTACATCCTTGAAATATTTCTGAGGGTTTATTCAGGCATGAAAACATAATTACGGCAATGTTGCCTGGCTAGCAGGCATTGTCTTGAATCTGCATCACAGACTTTGTCACAAGTTCCCTCCCTTCCTATTCATGTTGCTCATTCGCCACAGAGGCTAATGTGTTACGATGTTCACAGGCTATAGGAATTAAAAGGAATTGTTTGATATTTAGGGAAATACACTTCTTTGCTGCTAAATGTTAGACAAGAAGGTCAGTAGCAAACTTGGCCTACCTTAGCTCGAATCCACACTTATTAACAAGAAAAATACATACTCAGGACAAGATGTATAATCAAACTCTGTAATTCTGCAGCTTGTGTCCTGAAGGTAATTTGTTGTATGACAGGTTAACTTGATTTTAACCCCTGGCCACATCGCTCCACTCAGGCTCAGTTACATCGCTGGCCCAGACTGAAACACCACAGTCCATTTTTCATTGTACTTCGGCTGAGTCAGAGTGCCTTTTTTATTTTAACCCCTAGAGTTTATAATGCTCTCCTTTCATCAACTTATTATTACCCACTTAACTACAAATATGAGCCATAATTATGTAATTTGATGCTTTCTTGTACACATGCAGAGGGAAAATGCAGATAGGAAGGTCCTCTACATGTTATAGGCTTGAGAACGTGGAAGACAAACAATAGATGATAGACTGCCAAAGAAAAATTGGCTGTGTTGTAAAAAAAAAAAGAGCTTATCATACAAACTGGTTCTTAAAAGGAACAAAGGTCATGCAGTTTGAATTTTTTTTAGAAGATTTACTGCAATTTGCAGGAGGTCAATATTTACAGCCATGCAAAGAGGGGATCATGAGGACTTTCACCAGTTTCTCCCAGAGAAGGACTGGACTATTTCCATCACCAAATACACCCATCAACATCCAATAAAACTTAAATGCCCTCACTTTCATTTTAATACTGATTTTCATAGAGGAGGGGGTCATGCTTTTTTTATTCATTATTCAAACCCAGTGTAATAAAAAAAAGTTTGATATGGATTGCTGAGAGCAGAAACACACCACAGGAAAGCATGGATAATTGGGCAGAACAGCCCCAACAGAAGTAGCCCCAACACTGAAACCCCACCCCCACACAGGTCCTAATCTTTTATTGAACAACCTGTATAACACAAATGAATCTGTGCATCTTTATTTGTAACATTCAGAGGGGCTAATCATTATCTTTTAATTACTAGTGCCCAATATTGGGGCCCATTAAGGCAAAGTAATTAATCTAACACTTTGGCAAGGGAGGGGATCTGCTGTATAAACAGCAAGTTCATTGAAACTGATTTTGAGCTTTAATATTTACACATGAAGGGGCATTGAGGAAAAAAAATTATGTTGTAAGCAAGAACTTAAGTGAGGTATTATAAACAACTGTGGGTGTTCATGACATGTACTGCGCACCACACTATAGTTTATCAAATGCCAGTGGCTAAAGATACAAGAGCAAAATAAATCAATAATCAAAGTGCAAATATGCTATGATCATACATAATGCTCCTTGTACCACACCTTTGTCCGCATACAATAAATGCTATCGATATCCCTTGTTAACATATCAGTGTGTGCGCTAGTTATGTTGATGATTGATTAACATGTCAAATCAAATCACTGTCAAAGTAACATAAATGGTGCTGATATTCCAAACAGTCCAATTACAGCCATTAATTGCCTGAACCCACTCAGCTCTCAAGGACAACAGGAGACGACCACAAAGCAAAGATCTTTTTTCACTGTCTGTAAGCACAGCCATTTTCTGTGTGGTTTATAAAAATATCCATCTTAAACTTCTTTTTTAAAACATAGAAATGTCACCGAACACTGCAGCTCTCCAGAAACCACAGAAACCTGTGAAACCCATCTGCAGCATGTTTGTAGCTAAGAAAGTGTGAATAAACTTACTGCTGACCACCACCTCTGTAATGTATAGTAAACAGACAGGAATGAACTAAGTACTATTTTTTCTAACAAATTGGGAAAAATGTAAGTGTTCAAAAATAGAGCAAATATATAGTCTGATACATGAGTACTAACTACATAATTTGCTTTCAACTTTGTCAAGTGTTTGTGCTGGTAGCTGCTGTTTTTGCACATTTAATGTACACGTAGGCACCTCTGTGTCCTACATCATGATATGCAGGCTGTCAGACTGGTTTATTGTACAACATCAGTGTTTTAACAGGGGATAATTTGCTGCATTAAATTGAATGTAGAGAAATTATATTCATTAACTGAAATATGCAAAATGTAGCAAAAAACAAACAAAAAACAAACACAGGTAACTATGGGGGCAATACCTACAGTATTTCCTAATTTAGCAGTGGGTCTCAAAAAAATCAAGTATCATACTGTTATTGCAACATTCATTTCCCTTATTGGAGGTGGATACTGCAGTATCAATTAGCTTCTTGGATATTGTATTGCGCATCAATTTTCTAAATCAGTAATGGGCATCTAAGTATCTATTTCATACAAAGGAATGTTTTTTTATGACAGTAATCCTGTATCATAGTCATATGGTGCATACTATAAAACATACATACATAAGAGCCAATCGTGACACTATGCTTCTGCTATTTGGTTCCACAGTTTAAAGAGGATCATTATCACTATATCTATCCCACTAAACATCATCAAATGATGTTAGGGAACTGAGATTGCCTCTCAAAATAATATGATAATAAAAAAATCTTTATGAGAAAAAAAATTGAACAACAGGCGCAACTAATTACACTGTTTTGCAAACTTTTTATTTCTGCCCCAGGAAAAAAAGAACCCATCATCACCATTGAAAGAAAACAACAATGTACAATTTCAGAGGAAGAAGGTTTGGAGGTGTGACAGCCCTGTGGTATTTGTCAGGGTCGTTGTCTGTGAGAGTCTTGACATCCTCCCTGCATTTCACACAGGAAATGATTCATCTGCATCCAGGAGAGAAGCAGAGCGCCATTTCCAAACAAGAAAATGCAATTTCTGAAGAATTGCTGCCTTGTGCAATAGCTGAAGCTACTCTGCTGCCTTTGCATGAAGAAGCAGTTGAAGTTGTATGAAGAGAAGGTGTCAAATCAACTGATCTGAATCAGCTGTCTGCCTTCGCTCAGTGGTTGCCATGGTGATGCACAGGCAGCAGTTCTAATGCAGGGACAAAGGCAGGAGTAGACTGAGTGCAATATGTCGAACAAAATGCTTTTTCGTAGCTCGTACTGCTGATATTTTTTTCCACAGTGAGCATCATGAAAAATGACTGAGATGTGGCAGTTTAAAGTCCCCATATTTGTGAGTTTGCTCAGGAGACAGACCTTGTTTAACTTCAGAGTAAAAGGAGCAGTTGAGGAGACCTCCTGTTGTTTAAGTTCTGACAATTTAAAAACCATTAGTTCTGTAGCTTGAGAAATTTCTCAACAATTTTATGTAAAAAAATATGTGTGAAAATGACAGATGTGAGACCTACAGGGGCTAAAGAGGTATAAAAATTTTGTGAAAAGATGAAGAGAGAAGATAGAGAAGATCACATCACTGCTAAAGTCACCCACTACTATGTTGCCAAAGGAAATAGAATTGAATGTATCCTAAATGGCAAAAAATTAATTAGTATTGGAACCCGAACGACACAGTAGTGGAACCCAGCTGTTTTGGCAAGGTTCTATTACTATTTCTCTTTTTGCAAGAGCCAAAAAAAAAAAGAAATATTAATAGAATCCTAATGTTGTACACCCTCTTACTGTTGGGATTGTGCTTGCATAGCAATCTCACCAATAATGATAATAATAATGATAAAATTGAAGAACATATAGTAGGATTGCGCTTGCGCAGCAATCCCACCAATTACCTATGAGTTATCTCCTCAATAACTTCTAATCAGACAGCTGCTGTTTCCTCCACTGTAAACAAAAGTAATTACAGTAGATGTGATGGATGGAAAGAATAAGACAGCTTTTGCATGCTCAGGACCAGTCTGGGACTCTGTAGAGCAGAACACTTTAATTAGGGACGGCCTAGCCCAGCACAACTGAATGAGTCTGACAAAGCACATGTTTCAGTGGCTGAAATAAGCCTCTGTCTCTACATGCATTGTCTTTGTTTTCACAAGTTTGGACCACTGATTTACTTCATCGCTTCTGAAGAAGTTGTTTTGCGAAGCCAATAGAATCTACGTATGAAAACACTTCATCCTGTTTAAAGGTAATGAGATTTTAAATACAAATTAGGAGAAAAATCTAATTTGCAATCGCACAATCAAATAGAACCTGCAGTTTTCATTGGACAACCGGGGTTGTCATCACTTACTGTATTTGCTCTTCAGTGCACTTGGTGCTTGATCATCATTTATGAAATGTACAATCCTGTGGCAGATTGGGACACAAAAAATCTCCCTAGGTTGCATATATTCACTATTCACTATATGGACACATGAGAGAGGAGGTACTGCTCTGACTGCAGAACAACAATAAACCCAGCACATAAGTGCTTTCTGTTCTGTGATCTCTATGCATAAGGTATGGTAAAGTTTAGGTAACTGGAAATATAGTAATCGAGAGATCACCTTCATGGTTTAAAGTACAACACAATACTGTTAGAGGAGATGGAATGCAAACCTCAGTCTCTTGCGTCATAGTCAGAAATGAGTTCTTTGCAGTGGTAGAACAATGTCCTGCCTTTGCTGCTGAGAGAGAACATTCATTATTTTCATGACCACAGCAACCAGCTCATGTAAGAAAACTGAACCAAATTTTAAAACACTATTTTACAGTAGATGATTGCAACATGTTGAAGTAATGCTGCTTTACAAGAGGCAGCTGCTCCTTTGATTTTGACTGCTGCTCTGGGGTATCTTTGTTCTCTGCTCTACATACCCTCCTCAGACTTGCTCCCTGTAATATGCATCGACAAATTTGAAAATGAACCTAACATGGAAGGTATCAACCCGAATTAATGTTATCGCATGTCCCAACATGATGTGATGCAGATAAGCGGTGATAAAAGTTTAATGGCATTACAAGAAAAAGCTTTTAGCTCATTGAAAAGCAAACATGCAGAAATGGATAAAGGGTGTAAATCGAACCAACGGAGTTGTGCCATTATTAAATATGAATGAGATGGTTTAGGTGTCAGAAAACACTGAATCGTTAACAGAGTCAGGTCTTTGTTGATGAGGATTTGTTGGCAGAATAATTTAGGGATGAAACCTTCGAAATAGATTCCCAAAACAGTTTTAGCCTGAGGTCATCACTATATAGGGGTCGGTGTCAGACACGCTTTCAGTATTGTTAAGTATTAGCGTTGCATCTGCTGTTTAAAGCTGACTGCTCCTTTTTCAAAATTGGGTCTCTGAGATTTTACAGCATGTATTACAGATATTCCCATGTCTTTAATTCATGTGTTTTACTGCTTGACAGCATTAATTTTTTGCATTGCATCCACTGCTCCTCCTTTGCTGGACCTTTGACTTGATGGGCGTAGAGTAGTATCGAGGGATCTTCAGCAGTAAGCCATAGATACGGTTTGCCACTACGGGCCGATCCATTTGTGCTCAGTGACTGCAGCAGCACTACCTCTTGTACCCACTGCGCATTCTTTGATGTTTATTTTGAGTAATAATCCACAACCGGCTGACCTTTTCTCCCTGGCTTCTTCGGGCAGGCATCCTCATCGTAGGCCTGTACCACCTCAATAGGCCTCTTCAGATGCAAAATAACAGTGGTGCAACTCTGAACTCACTGTGGGCATCCACACCCTGTCCATTATCATGAGCCAGGACACCCTGTGAAGGATTGCTACTTAAAATGATGGAATCTCTGATCCTGTTCTTTTTTACCCAGAGCTTGTGATGGTAGGTGAGAGTTGGAACTGGAAAATCAACAGTTTGGCCTTCAGTCTCAGCTCCGTCTTCACCATAACAGTTTTGTATTATGCCCACCGCAACATTTATTCCAATCCATGATCTTATTCTCTATCTGCTGCTATTAATAATGGTCTCGTCACAGTTTTTTAACTGTAGCAATATCAAAAGGTCTGACATGAAAGTGCAAGCTATAGAAAAGTCCCTTCAAGGAATTCTGTGTATGTATTCACAGATTGTATTCTTGAAAAATTTGGATTGAAGCTTTACTTCTTTAAACTTGGGATTCTTTTCTTTTACTTCACTGTAGCTTGGCACGTCCGCCCTTCCAGCAGAAACCTCCATTGTCTGACTCTCTTAAATCCTTATGCCAACATCTTATGCCCACTAAGGCTGCTCCAGTCAGTGAGGAGGATTAGGCCTTTATGAATTCAGGTTCTTATACATTTTTTTATTATTATTATTATTATTTTTTCTCCCACATATACATCATGGGAATTTCAACCAACTTTTTTGCCCTGGAGAAAGAGAACATAGTATGGATACTGTATACAGCTTTGAAAATGGCTTGAAACATACACAAGGTTTTTTATTCATTCTTCCTTCTTCCCTCAAATTAAATATGACTGATTCAACAGTGAAGTACTGTCAGGCAGAAGTTTTGTTGGTATGAAGGCTGTCATGGATTTTGATGGAGATCCATGGACTGATATTTCCATGCATCATAAAACAGTGTGTCAATCTGTCTGTAAGCATGTCTTTTTCAGTTCATCAATTAAAGCTCTGTCACTGAACCTGGTCATCCCCTGCCTGTGCTGCTGCCATCAGCTTTGACACAGTCTCGGTATCTGCTTTCAAACCCCCATATTTGTACAACACCATCACAGCCGCTTTGCCTGTTTTATGTTTTCCTCCTGCCTCTGCATACTAAACACATTATCGAACCTCCTCAGGAGAAATAAAACACGGTGTAAAATGCTGGCAGCGTTCTCTCCTAAAGCGGTGAACAAACCCAGCAGATCGTAAAAATGATGCAAGGACGCTCACGCCGAGCAGAATTCTTAGTGTTTACATACTATGCTTGCATCCAGAGTAAGGGACTACTGGCCACAGCCCAAGCTATTTACATGCACCTTGATAACTTGTGATAGAGTATCCCACGTTTCCATGAATAAACCAATTACACAGTGGTCTTCAATCCTGGTCGTGGAGCTGGCTTTCTTTACAACCGCCTACTTAATTGCATTCACTTGCTGTCCCTGGTGTGAATCAGTCCCTGATTAGACCGCCAGAATGAAAGGAGCAGAGCTGCGGGTTCAGTGTAGTTGGACTGAGAGCCACTGACCTCAGGTGTCCTATCCCACATAGAATATGGGACACAAGTAAGTGCGAAAGGGAAGAGGTGCCAGCTGCCTCCTCTCTATTTGACTGAGGTTACTTTTAATAGAGGGGACAGAAATTATTCATGTGGTAGTGAAATGATGTAAGAGGCGTACATGCTAACTTAGTATCTGTTAAACAAAGGGGAGCAAAAACTAAGAGGGATGTTTACTAAAGGGCACATGAAGCATTTACTGTGTACTAAAATTTAAAGAGCACAGCTGGCTCTGTTTGAGTGACTACTTTACTGGGACCTCATGCTCAAATCCAGTCAAATGCAGAGCCGCAGAAGTGCTGATATAAATCTACTGTGGCGTTTGAACCGTAGTCTGAGCCGGGGTATGAGAGCTGTTGGAGTAGGAGCATAGCTGCGCTGTTTTGCCTAGAGTGTGGAGTAGGTTTTTGAAAAGTGGGATGCTGGTGTTCTCTCTTGCTCCTGAGTGTTTTATATCATCCTGTCTGCACTGATAGCATTTTTTTTTGCCTGGCTTCAGTGCACCGTGTTTTTAGCCACAAAGAGAACAACAGATGTGTTCACAATAACAACATGTACCAACTCAGGGTGTGAGGGTGTGCCTCCTGTGTGTGTGTGTGTGTGTGTGAGTTTAAACTGATCAAAACTTACCAGGAACTCCAGTCGTCTCTCTTCTGGCTCTCGACTTTGTACATTGGTGGAATGTAAGTTTGTGAAACCTGCAGCTTTTTGTCAGCTTGAGAAGACACGTATTTTCCTGAATGTTTCTGCCCAGCTCAAATCTCTACTTGTTTGCCCCGTTAGTGTTTCTATGTATGCATTCATTCACCTCTACATTTCTGTAAGCATTCAATCTGTACATACAAAAGCAGGTTATTTAATATGATGCTTCTCTAATTTCAGTTTGTATCTACTGCTTTTGAAAAATATTTTCACATGACATGACATGATTCCAATTTCCAAGTTAAAAAAACAACAAAAAACTTTGCAAACAATAAATTTAAAACTTACTTTCACTGGAGTGTGGACTGTGCTTGATTTTAAATGAGAAAATTGACTTTGGTCTGAACAGGAATCTGTCATTTCAAAACAATGACTTGGTTTATCATATTCATCAAAGTTTCCATTTTATTGTAATTAATCACTTCCCATGTTTTTCAACTTATCCACCAAACTCTTTAAAATACAATGATCTTCATGTGACGCATCATTATTTTCTAATCTTGCAGTGAGAGTAGATTGAGATTCAACAGTAGTTGATCTGTGAAATTATTCACATTACTTTATGTGTGAGTGATACTGTCCCAGGCTGTGAGCAACTCAAAAACCCTGCCAAGTGTTTTAATAGATAAATAATGACGTGACATTAGCATCTAAGTGTGATCAATGACAGGTGATAGTAAAGTAAATTAAATGAGAACTACAACTTTTCAACAGTAGTTGCAGTAACCCTACTGGCTGAGAGGAGGCTTGTGATGCCACACCATCATGTATGCATAAAGTGAAATTTGGTTATTGTAGTACTATACTTACACATTTAGTCTGTGCTTGCGTCTCATCTGTTGCAACAGAGCTGCTGATCTGTCCAAACCGAGTGAGTATCCTTCTTCTTTCTGCTCTGAAATCAGAAGCTATCTGTTCAGTTAGAAGTTATTATTGAAGTCACATTGTCTCATTTTGGTGCATTCTAATTTGAATACACCACTCTCATTTTGACAATGTACTTCTTCCCTCATGACATGATTGATAGTTTTTGTTCCCCCCCTTTTCCAGTTGATGTCACTGTATTTAAATGTTTGAAGGGGATGTAATTTGGACTTGTGGACTGAGAAAGGCTTCAGACAGACTTCCAAATTAATGAGGGCTTGGCATTTACTCCTTTTTTTTCTCGCGAGAATGATTTTAATTTAATTTAAAATTTAATTCAATTTCCATGGCACATATTCAGCAAGGTCTAAAGAAGCAGTGAGGTGGTCTTCACCAGACCACTCCAGTTTGACTTTTTCCTTGTCTTTTTTTTGTTTTTTGAATTTTGCTTCCATCACCAACTTTCACAACTCACAAACCTGTTTCCACTGGTCCTCTGTCCCTTCTTCCTGCATTGTAAGATAAATAAGTCTTTGGAGACATTTCATTTCCGGGGGACCACTGGTTCCAGCGCTTACAGTCAGAAGAAAGAGACTGTCTTTAAGACTGGCATTTTCTTCCTTAAATCCCATGACATTTTTTCCAGTCCCTGAATTAGAGAGTGAGCCCTTCTCAGAGATGGAGCAACCAAATAAACCGCTCTTTGGGCCTAGAGCCACTAATCTGTAATTTGATTTCAGGCGGGTGTTTGGGCCATGAGGACACACAGCAAGGTCAAGGGCTACTGTACAGAATGATCTGCACAGTTGGGCACAGCCTGGGTTTTGATCAGCAGTCTCATCCAGTTTAGGAAGAGGACACTGTGTGAGTGTGTGTTCCTACATGTGTGTGTGTGTGTGTGTGTGTGTGTGTGTGTTGGGGAGATATTTCTGCTGCACTTATATGTTTCAGACTTGATGCAAGGTAGCTATTAAACATATGACAGCAACAAACAATCACAGAAAAAATCCATTATTCAAAACAAGTCAAATGTTTGGGATGACTGAGCATCTGCAAACAGAGAGGGATTAGCCCTAAAATAGGACTGCGTCTAACTGGGAACAATTCAACTTGTCAGTGTTGATCTGCATGTAAATGAAATATTTGTATTACTCTGACCATAATTCATGTTTTACTCATTATGTAGAATAGTCTATTCGGCAGATAAATCAACTCATGGAAAAGTGGAAGGATGAATATGAGCAGCATGGCTAATCCTGTGGGTGAAGAAATGTCTGTAATAAACTCAACCTTGTTCTGCCTGAATGAACACAAAGTGGCCCTGGCAATGGGACCAATAATTACCAATGACCAGGCAGTTTAACCATGTCTCTTTAATGTAAATAGGCACTGGGTTATCTGACACAAACGGCTTTGGCACTCATACATGAACATATGGCATGGGGACTTGCTCGAGTACCTAAAAAAAAAGCAGTAAAACAACCTGTACAAGCCCCTAGTCTGGAAGAGATAAAACATTTCACACCAGCAGTAGCAAGTAGCTGAGATAGTCTGTGTTCATTAAAAACAATTTCTTACATATAAGGCTGTCAGGTCAGTGAGAAAATCAGGGTGTATCCAATGCACCATTTGCAGTTTGCTGGAGCTTAGCTGGCATTCAATTTCAATTCCTTCAAGTTACTGAATATAGGAGAGCGGCACACACTGACAGGTACAAGTTACTCCAACGACAGATGCTAATTAGCAAGTGCAGGAGTAATGGGAGAGCCAAGCTCTCTCTCTGGCAGAGAGACAGTGATGGCAAGTGAGGCAGGGTCATCCCTTTAAGTGTCTCACTTCCTATTAGACAGGAGATCTCTGGCACACGCCCCATCACAGCCCATACAGAGTGATGTCAGGGACAGAGAAAGGAAACCTAGAGGATCACGTCTTCTCGCTTGCATACGGCACTGAACGCAACCCACTCAGCAGCACTCGCTCACTGCCGTGGTCCTCCATTGTCAGAAAGGGAGGGGAGGGCAACAGAAAATAATGGTACATGATGTGTTTATGTGTTTTGATGGAAACTCAAGGGAAAGTCTTAGAAAGAAGATGATGGACTCATCTTTTGCTCAGCGAGGCTTTGACATTCTGTAGGGGACGCTGGAAATAGTCTCCAGGTTGATGGATAGGTGGAGTGGGATTACCCGCCAGACTCATCTCCTACCCGCCATCTGGCCCCAACTCCTGGAGAAAAAAAAAGACACAGAAACACAAACGTATAATGTCAGGCTGTTCACTGTGGGAGAGGTTATCAGCTTTGAAAAATAATCAAACACCGCAGGCTGGTCACAATAACCGGCAGCAAACCCAATAACTAAAGCAAACAGAGTTATCCCCACTCATAAGATTTGGTCTCACGTTTTCTATCATTATTATTTGTAACAGCAAGAAAAAAGAGCAGTAGAAATGACTGACAAATGGAGAAAATAGGTGAATTTGGCATCATTAAATAAACAATTACACCAAGGGTGCTACAACCTTTGAGTCTTTCTCCATCTAGCCATCCTCTTGCCTGTACCACACATATCTTTCTGAATGCTTCCCCTCACTCGGAGCCTCTGTGGACCACCCCACCGCTACCACAGCGAAAGAAATTGTTCTCCCTGCATCATTAAACAGTTTGAATTAACTTGGGTGGAATTTAATTATGTCACACATGAAGCTCCTCCACTTGAAGCTTTTAAAAGCAATATAGTTGGCTATATGCTTGGAGGTTCAGGTTTTAGATACATTATTCAAGGCAGTCAGCTATATCCGCATGCAACTGGACTCCTAAATGAATACAGTGCCCATCAGGACAGCTCTTTTAATTTCTGTCTCTTGGTGAGATATATAACATAAATGCCCTATGAGGAGCTAATAATCTCTGCCTTATGGCAGTGGAAATTCTCCTCATGCTCTTTGTTCCATTAAGATTTCAGCTGTTTGCCTAAACCTTTCATGAATCTACTTTTGATTTAGATATACTGTAACTTGAATAGCTTTGACTATGTGCAGTCGGTAAGCAGATGTAGTCTCGTGTTTGAAGCACCCACTGTGTCTATCCTAATATTTCATCACAGGAAATACAAAAATAGTTCTGTAAGTGAGCTTCTCCTAATTGACGCTCATTATCATTCCTTTATTACATTTTACACATGACAGGCTGGCTTGGTGTAGATAAATCCTGAATGAAACCCTGAGGGCATTGCCAGCAGCTTCAAAATGTCAAAGCAAAAACTGATACACTTATAAAGTCTGTCATTCTAAACGATAGGAATCTTTTGCAAATTGCAAAGCTCACTGCAAGAACATCGGTTTCATGGAGCAGTGCTGTATTTGAAAATGCAGCTTCCATTTGCACCCTGTTAGAAGGTAATCCAACTTGTCAACTTCTCCATAACTGAGATGAACAAAGTTTTCACTCATGCGTTCTCTCATCAGATGCATGAGTGACATGTCCTTAGACAGATGTAAGGATATGTCTATGAAAGGACAGTCATGCCAAAGTGAAGGACCTCTACCTTCAACCAGTCACTGCATGAACATCTGCAGCAGAGTCAAGTGACATCTTGCAAAATAACAAACGACCAGATTTTTTGTTAACACAGGCAATCAAAAAGTAAACTCCAACTTAAGTGTTTAACAGACAGCTTCTATCTGTCTGAAAATCCAAAGCAGACATGGCAGGGCTGAACCGCTCCTCCACTCCAACACCTGAGACCTGATGGACAGATTCATTTACAGCACGTCTACGAGACTCCACACTAATTTATTCTGGCTATAAGAGATCATGTGAAAGATACAGCATCACGGTGGATTCAATCTACAGTAATAAACCCTGGTAAATCCATACTGTGCCCATTTCTTTCCTAATTTACAGTGAAATGTAAGTGCCATACCTCATCTCTCATGTTGGTAAATTCCCCATCTTCTTTTTAAATTTATATATTTCAGGACCATCACACCATAAATAAATAAATAAAAATGAAAAATAAAAAACAGCAGGCCTGCTGCTTTTTGAAACAGACAGAAACAACAACAATCAAAGTAACACTTGAAGACAAACACAAGACATAGGATTACAAAAGTACGTTTTTGGGAATAACCTTGGAGAATTATTTACGATAATGAGAACGTAGTTTAACCTTGCTGATGCTGACAGATCAATACCAGATGATCAAACACGCTGGGACAATTTAACTAAGCAAGAATGGATAATTATGAAGTACAATTTATACAACTCAAGGAGGACATACAGATCTGCTTTCATGGACACACACCAATAAACTAGCCTTAAAGCAGAGGGCTGCAATAGAAATAGGATCCCATGAGTCCTTCAAGACGCAAATAGTCGAGTGTGGGAGATATTTAAATTGCTCGTGTTAGTGTCATCAGCGTGGGAAGGACTATAAGAGGCTATTATTATTAGGCCATGCGTGTAAATACATTGCCTTCAAGTAATGTATGGTTTTATGCCTCCAAATACACCATCAAACAAAGTTAAGCACCACTCCTCTCTTTTAAAAAAATTGTGAAATCAGTTACACAAATAAAAGTGACATTAGAAATTACCATTCACAGTGTAAAGATGATAGAAAAATAAGAATACTCACTGATATATTGTGTATTTTTTCTATCTTTACAAAAAACAAACAAACAAAAAACCAAAGTTTAAATACATCATGTTCTGGTTTTTATGGAGGATCCTGTGCTGAATTATTTCTTGGCCACTGCAGTCACTAGCTCCACTGACATGGCCTGACCTGTTGTGAGTAAGACATAATCTGAGCACACTGAGTGGGCCACAACTAGTCGATTTTCACTTTGGTTTTTGTAAAACACGACATAACTGTTTTTTGTGCTAAGCTAGGCTAACTACCGTTTCTACCAGTAGCTTACATATATTGATTGTGCAGCCACAAGAGTGCTATCAATCTTCTCATCAAACTCTCGGCAAGAAAATGAATTATTTGAAATGAGCATTTTTCAAAAACAACTCTTTTAAATGTTAGCTTTAGAAAATGTGATGTGAATCTAGCAAATGAGCAATGCCACTGGAATCACACGTGTCTTTATCCCTGCATGATGGGGCAGAGAGTTTCTTCGCAGAAAGGAGTGTTGCACAAATATATTGAAATCCTTATATTGGACTGACAAAAAACACACACAACAGTCCTGTGCAGTGATAATTCATAATGACCATTATGAATGATGCAGTAATCCAGCAGCTCTTGCTACAGGCCTCTCCAGTCTGTCACAATAACAATAAGCCAGGGTGAGGTCACCACTCCACTGTTATTCCAAGGCAGCCACATACACCACACTCTAACAATCCTTATCAGCTCTTTTTCTGTGGCTGAAGTGCCCCACCCTCGACCTCTCTCCAGAAGCAACCTGCAGCCCCCTGGTGTTAATTATAAGACTTTTTCCCCCTGGAGCCTGGGTGGGACGTGGAAGTGCATTAATCTTGATTCTTCACTTCAGTCTAAAGGATGGTTTGAAGAGACTCCCGTGGTAAGCACCGAAGGCGAGGTGACTCAGTACCAGGAGAAAGGTAGAAAGAGGGGAAAGAGGAAAGAGTCGCAGTTTATTGTGTGCTCGCACTGGGATGCCCGCCACCTCAACAGGCAGGTTAGTCTTTTCGCCCGCATCACTTGCAGCATGCTCTCAGTATGTTAATCTGGATGAATATTAAGAATCACACAGGGTGACACGCCATGACCATCTTCCACCTGTGCTGTGATTTATTTGTTTGCTGATGCAGCGTGAAGGTGACTGTCACCTCATATGCTGAACTGAGCAGAGCTGAGGGACTCTGACATGTTCACGTCAATGAGCTTACATTCAGCCCCATTTTATTCCTCGAGTATGCAGAGGTCAACGCTGCATCGTTTTGCTCTTTTTGGGCTTTTTTAAATAATGTAAAATAATACTTTTCACAGTGTGTACAAATGGGTTGGTATCCATTTTATAGCAATAAGCAATTACTGATACCCTACCGTGTCTCTGCACCTTGTTGGTGCCAATGTCACAGAATGTAAAACGGAGGAATGGAAATGACACAGACAATCGTGTAATTGCTTCAAAAAACATTGCAGACTGGAGGCAGCAAAGAAAAAGGCTTTGACTGATACTAAGTGTTTGGACTGAATACACAGGTCTTTTGTAATAATGTCCAACCATGAGTGTAAAATTATCATTTTAGCTGACTGACAGGTTGAACATTTACTAATGCACCATTAATCAGCTGCATATGACACAATAAAGCAATCACATCTGACGCTTAAGCTGCAACAAAAGAACTTCTTTCCAAAACATTCTCAAGTCAGTGTTATCAAGAGCGTTTCGAAAGCATCATTTTGATTTTGAATGACTTGCTCCACGCATTTGATCACGGTCATTCCAATCTCATTATCTACTGCTACAGTAAAATATATATTGTTTTAAAAGCTAGGGATCCTGCAGAGACCTGCATGCTTTAACTCCCTCTATCTGAGCATGTGGAACTTCGTGATAATGTGCACACTTGAGAAAGCTACACATAAAAGTCATCTCGCCACTCAATAAACAACATGTTTAGCATATTCCCATCACAGCGGGAGGACTGTTCACTGTTTAGGTTTGTGCCATCTGTAAATTCTCTGGTGCTGAACATATTCTCTTTGATAGCCATCCTTTGTAAACAATGGGCTGGGATCCATTTAAGAGCACCAGCTTCTAATTGCGATGAGAATCATTTAGGTTTAAAAACTGTATTCCGGGCATTGGTGGTCGCTGCAAATGAGGATTTTTCAAATGAGCAAATTAGACTCAGATTTCACGTTGCCAAAAACAGCACAAAGGCCTGGCTTTGATGTATGGTCAGAAAGTGCTGTCTACCGTCATGTACAGTGCATTTCTTCAGACATGTTGTGTAGGTAGGGAAACAAGTAGCCCTGAGTGAGGAATACTAAGTGATGCTAATATGCTATGACAAAAGGCAGGGCCTAGTGACCACACATGTCCTTACCATAGAGATCTCAATTGCCCACAACAACAATGCAGAACCATTTGTTACAGGGTCATAGGTGCTGCTGGGCGACATTTAAGAGTTATCATGGAAACAGATCCAGTGCAGCCTTTTGCTTTTTACATCGCAGTTTTCATTGCTCCATCTGATGTCCACATTTTGGTGCATAGAGCCTTAAAAAAATAGCCTCAGGGAGTATTTATTTTACATGCAACCGTATCTGTTCTGATTATCCCAATAAACACTCTATTTTGCTTGTTATGGGCCTTTTTATGGAGCTTTTTAAAATCATCTGTACATTGAAAGCATATCCCAGCACAACATCCCAGTTGTCTCTG